>OY728120.1:1479427082-1480706358 GCA_963277665.1 Viscum album
TACACTTCATGATATAAAAACACGGTAAGTACAATGTATAGAGGTCCTAACATAATACTGAGTATGCTTATTCTGAAAGATTCATAGATTATTGACTTAGGGGAATCATTCCATCCAACTGGTGAATGAGAAATCATGGTAGAATATGTACCAACAATATTTGGAAGAGTGAATCTATTAAACAATAAAGCTCTATATATAATTGGGAAATGTGCTGTGAACATTTAAATAAAAATTCAAATTATATTGAAACGTAAGTATAGTAGACACATTCTAGGTCTGTAGTAGAACCTCATAACAGTTTTATAGCTAGATGATGTAGGTTTCAGAAAAATAATTTTGAATGGAGTTTATAGGAATGGTAAAGGTTCCATATTGACTGCTCATGGATTAAAAATGGTAATGTCTATCTTACTAAATAGAGTGATGAAAATTAAACTATCGTAATGAATTCATCAGACAGTCCTTAAAAGTGGAACTATAGGTTTGGTCATTTCATTGAGACAAATCCTAATGTTCTAGAAGTGATGGTAATACTTAAACTCAATCACATAAACCATGGATGATTTCGGACTTTTATTTTAGGAAAAAGTGTTTCATTCAACATGGATGGTTTAAATCTATGAATTAAAAAGTTAAAACTTACTCATTCTGAAGTTTGGTGTCCATCCCTGGTTCACACATGTGGAGGTTCAAAATATTTTCTAACCATCATTGATGATTCTGCTAGGAAGCTCTAGATATACTTCCTAAATAATAAATTTGATGTGTTTCAAGCATTTATTTAGGGAATTTTTTGGCTGAGAATGAGTTTGAAAGAAATTAAAAATGTCTCTAGACAGAAAATGTTGGTGAATACACTAGACACAACTTTCATATCTTTGGAAAGAAGAAGGTAATCATGCATGAGAATAATTCTCTAGGAAATCTACAAAAAAATGGAATTTATGAAATAATGAATCAGACATTTACAAATAAATATCATATTATGACGCTTCACTTGGGAATACTTAAGGTAATTTAGGTAGAAGCTTTGAATATAGAATCTTAATTGGTGTGGAAATGTCTGAACATAGCTATGGGATAGGAGATTTTTAACTAACTTTGTCCAATAATAGACTAAAGTTTAACCATTTGTAGATCTTTTTATGTTTTTCATATGTAAATATTGATGCTAAATATAGAGATAAGTTGGTGGAAACCCACAATGTTTTTTATGGTCAAATTGGGGGTGAGAACATTGGTTATAACCTATGTGATAATGAAAAGAAACAAGTCATCCATATCTGAGATATCATATTAAATAAAGTACATTTGTGGAATGATCGAAACTAGGCTAATAGGTAAGTTTAGGAAAGTTCAATAATTGATGTGTAGGAAGATTGGATTGAGGTTTTTGAAAAAAACATTCATTCTAGAAACATTATATGCTTAAAATAAGATAGTTAGGGTACTAGAAAGAGGTATATCAGGCAGAACATTGATAGATAGTGAAAGTTTTTACATACAATTATCAGATAAAGAATAATTAGACCTACCATTACTAGAAGGAAGACTACCAAATATTGAGGTTTGAAGGGATGAACCTGAATTTGATTTGAGAATATAAACTCATATTAAATAACATATTCAATGGTTTGAGGTTGATATGAAATTATTATTTCTAATTGACGTAGGGGAACCATATAGTTGCAATGAAGAGGCTTCTCTTAGAGGCTCTAAATAGTGGGAGTCATCCATGTAAGCGGAAATGAATTCCTTAAATCTCAAAAAAAACTTGGGAGTTAGTTGATCTACAAGAAGGAAATAGGGTTATGGAAAAAATTGTTTTTTCATTTAAAATAGTAAAATAATGCAAATAAGAGATAAAAATAAAGGTTGGTGGTGAATGGTTTTTATAAAAAATGGAGGATTGAATTTTATGAAATTTTCTCACCAGTGGTTTAGAACACAACCATCTGGATAGTGCTTAGAATTTTTGTTCTGATTATCTATACATAGAGCAGATGGATGTAAAGATGGATTTTCTTCGTGGAGATTTAGAGGAATAAATTTACACAGTTCATCCTAAGGGTTTTGAAGTTCATTAAAATAAGGGATTGGTTTGTAAATTGAAATAAAATATTTATGTATTAAAGAAAGATCAAATATAGTGGAATAGGACGTTTGAAATTTCCATGTTTGAATAAGTTGTTTTTAAATGCGAGTCTAATCACTATTTTTACAAACCAAAAATGAAAGTATGGAACATATCTCAAAATACTATTATATTTGGGTGATATATTGATTTATGGTCTGGTGTTCCAATGGATTTAGGAACTTAAGTGGATGTTTTCTAGAGGTTTCAAAATGAAGGACTTAGATAATCTAATAAAATAGTGGGGATGAGAATTGAGAGGGATAATAAATCAATCTCATTGGTTTTATCTGAGCGGGAATACATTCAGAAAGTCATCAAAAGATTTGAAATAACTCTTTATAAACCTATCTTAACCCCCCTCACCAGACACTTAAAACATGCCAATGCTCAAGCATCATCCATGGATAGATAATTCAATGACATGGGAAAGGTACCTTATGATTCGAATATAGTAATATTGTTGTATTAAATGGTTTATACTTGACTAGATATTGCTTCTTCAATGGGAATTGGTATCCCTTTCATGTCAAATTCTAGAGGAAAACATTTTGAAGATGTTAAATAGATCATACTATACTTGAAAGGGTTTTGGGATAAAATTTTATCTTTTAGGGATGATTATTAGTTATAAGTTTTATGGATGTAGATTTTTATGGACACATGCATTCACTAAAAAGTATTATAGGGTTTTTATTTAATTTTTTTTTAAAGAATGTAAGTAGTATGTGTTGTTTGAAACCAATGGTCACTCTATCCAAAACATATGTAAAGTATGTATCTACTAATTAATTAGGGAAATAATTGATATGGTTAATGCACTTTGTAGATAAACTCAAAAAGGGGTCTGATAGAGGGGTGTTATTTTATTATAGTTAGAGTTCCATTAATCTAGCTCACAACCCAATATTTTATGTATAAATGAAACACGTTGACCTAAAAAATAATTTAATATGAATTCTATTAAACTATAAGGTGTTGGGTATTCATAATATCATTGGGAACAAAAATCTTGAAGATAAGTTTAAAAAGGTGATTGTTAAATAAATTCTAAGGTAATATAGTGCCTCAAAGGGACTTAGATGATCAAACAGAGAGGAGAGAACTTCTTACATCAGATAGATGAAAAAATCAGGTGAATGAAATAATATGGAGGATGAAAAATAATGAAGTAATTTATAATTTTTATATTGTTGGTTTTGTAAAAGTTTCATTATAATTTTATTAGATAGAGCATTCCTAGATAGAGTTGATTAGACACAGATATTTGGATAGACCAAATGGATGTTTTCCTATAGTTTTATTTCATAGCATTTTGTGAAGAAGGTATGTCAACAGATAGAACATACAATGGATAGAGAGTATCAAACAGATTTTAGCAGATGTAATTTCATTAGACATAGGGTATTTATTGATATTCTTATATGATTGGATGTAGATCATCGAATGAAGTTTTTCCAATTGATGTTCATGGATACCCCATTCATAGGTACTAGTTATTTCATGGTAAGTATCCATTGGTGGATTCATTGAGTGTTTTTATACTATATTAGTAGTTTCTCAAGTAAATGGGAGGTTTACCATGAAACTCATAGGTTGGTGATAACTTTTTGACTAGATAGAGACCTATTTAACGAGGGTGTTGGGCTAACTCTAATGGATCATAGACAAGTCTAGGAATAATGTGTGCTTATAACAAAAATTTTTATGTCCCTGCATTAGAGAGTAAGTGAGTGGGTATTTCTTAATCACTTTTATCTCCTAAAATGAAAAGTTTAAAGTTTTATCCTATGGAAATATGAATTTTTACAAAAACATGTCAAATACTTTTTTATGTGTAGTGATATTACTCTAAAGTATAATGGTGAGTTTTTTGGTGATTATTTTATTGCTCTCTTCCTAGTTCAAGTTCACATTACTCAGGAATATTAAATACATAAGATAAAATCTATGTTTGATAAAATTATTGAGTTATTTCGTTGAATTTAGGATAAATTGATTAGATGATAAGACATCTCTATTTGATAAATGTTGACTAACCATGTCTATCCATTAGACTGAATGGATGGAGGTTTCTTCTCTGGGGTTTCCTACGGTTTTCCTAACATAATTCCCCAAAATTGAGATCTCAAACACTGCATGAAATTCCATGGAAAACATAAATTTCATGTCCATCCTCACATCTAATGATAAACATCATCACCCTAAGACACACATCTACATAATATCCCACCAATAGTCTAGTGACTAATGCACTCTCTACATCATGTACACATGAACCCAATGACCTCAACCCTAATGGTGAGTGGAATCACCAATATCCTATGGATATAAACCTAGAGCACAGAAGTCACTCCATTGTTAATAAAAAATATATCAACGTCACATTATACTATGAAAAAATATCTTCATCTATTTACAAGCTATATAACCCATCCATGTGATTGCTAGAATAACTCTGCAATAACTTTTTAGTCCATTGAACACTAAACAACAATCATTAAATCTTGATTAACATAACCCAAAACTACTAACACTATACTACCCCTAAGTCACCTTCCTAAATCACAAAAACCACAACCATTCATGTTCCCAATCACCTGCACACCCTCACCCATTACCATAAATCACGTAATGAAAGAACACATATAAACAATAGAAGTATCTAAGTACCACCTACCTAGACTCATTAAGACATTTCTTGTAGAATACCGTTGGATATTTCAATTCCTATTGGAAGAAAGTGAGAAACCTAACATAAACTCTTAATTTAAGTCATAAATAATAAGAGGATAAATAAATGATGAGAGAAATAGATAACATACCTAATAGGATTAATATCTTTTCCTGTGGATATCCCTATGTTTAGTTATCTCTTTGATCTTATCCCAAAGGAAGAACATCTCACATAAGAAAGATAAGAGAATGAAGTAGAGGGAGAAAGTTGTGTGATTGTGGATTACCAAAAAATGAGGTTGAGACATAATTTAATAAGAATTTAACATGTTTATTTAATTTAATACAAGTTAAAAAAATATATACCCATCGGGCACCTGGTCACCCACCACCAGGTACCCACTACCCACTAGGTACCCATACAAATTACACATAGTGATTGGTGGACCTCACAGAACCATCCTTGCCTCACTTAGACACATCGAGGACCTAGTATCACCCCACCTGGTACCCGGTGGAATTTGTCTTCAAGGATAGATATCTCGTGCTGGAACTAACTCCCCAAAAATGACTCTTGATATTCAACAACACCTCTAAAACATAAAACTAACATAAAAAACATATAGTTAATTTGGAATTTTACAAATAAAATGTCTCACTTAAACACTAAGTACATTAGAAACACCTCACCTAAGTACAGCTCATCCTATAGATTTATCCAGCCATGACAGAAACCATCCAATACCATAACCCAAATATCCTACTCTTCTCACCCCCAAGGCATCAAAATGGTTTTGAACGTATATGTCGATTCTCGATCATAATGAAAATAAATCAGAATGATGCATCTTGATTGTGGGTACTCTCTATCATATGTATAAGACCATAGCCTTAAAACTTACTTAATATTGAATTAAATGAATAATTCTCATTGAGGATCTTTTCAGGTTTAGAGTTTTAGAGAATTAGGACATAACTATTACATCTCAAAAGTTTACAAAGTAGAAACTTCTACTAAGTTTCCATAAAATAAAAAACTCTTAAAAAGAAACTTGTCTAGTTCCATGTTTTAGGTAGCATGACTTTCCCTTGATCCCATCCTTGACCCAATTCCACGTTATGTCCTGTGAAAAACATTTCAAAAACCCGGGATGAGCATAAAAATGCTCAGTAAGGGATACACACAGAATGAAAACTGTTAGTTTTTCAAAACAACAAGTAAACCATGTATACTTTATCAAAGTAATACATTTCACCATTTCAATGTAGTAAAAACTCTTCACTGACTAAAAGTTCATTACTTACCCATATGTAACCAAAATATTACCATAAAACCCATATAAAGATCAAATAACATATAAAGGTAACTTTGGACATAAACATACTTATGTGGAATAACCATAAGGTCGACTTCCACAAATATCACTTAATGGAATAGCCATTCGGCCAACTTCCATAGATACTTAATGTAATAGCAATACGGCCGACTTCCATACCCAATGCATTGGAGGTTATAACGTAACCACCCATCCTGGTATTCACGGCACCACCCATCATATGTTTTATCACATAACCACCCGTAAAATGTCCAAGTACCATTATATAATTATAACACATAAAACCAATATAAAAGAATGATAACATTTCCATATTTCAATCACAATATATCATTTAAATATATTTACATAATATAATCCTTTATCAAAACCATTTTCAATACCAAAATACAAAAAAAAAGAATATGGTATTTATTTTATTTAAAGAAAAATTACGGCTTGTTGAGGAAGCCAAAGATCAAATAATACTCGCGGGGGCGGAAAAGGTCATTGTCACCGCGTACGTAAAAAGAAACATTCCTTTTTTCATTTAGTAAAACGCTTCGTAGAAAAAATATTCCTTTTGAATAAACGTAAAAGTCAAAGGTTATT
Source organism: Viscum album (assembly GCA_963277665.1). Taxonomy (NCBI): domain Eukaryota; kingdom Viridiplantae; phylum Streptophyta; class Magnoliopsida; order Santalales; family Viscaceae; genus Viscum; species Viscum album. Next base: position 1,479,433,824 of record OY728120.1, read on the forward strand.
ATACACCATATAAAATAAAGTTGTGTATAAAACAAAATATGCCTCAATGAAAGGAGATTGAGACAAAGTCCCATACAAAGACGATATCCTTGGATTAAGGATAAATCAATTACTTAATTATGTGTGAAAAATGAATACCCCAAATATAGGTGGATATTAAGTGTAAAACATTTAGAGGTTATTAATACATATTCATAGAACAACACATTCATGGAGTGGAAGTATATCCCAATGAATCAAAATTGGGTTAAGAAGTTCCCTCGAAAAAATTCGACTGTCTAACGGCGTCACTTCAAAATTTAGAAAATGAGTTGATGAGAGAGAAAATGGTATATCATCACTTGGACATAAAATTTACATAAATAAGGATATATAAGAACATATCCCAACATAATAGCATGTGAAATAAAAGACATAACAAAATAAGTCTTTTAAAAAAAGGAGGGTGAAAGGTTCCCTTACCGACATGGGTATCTTTCGAAACATACACCCCATGAAAAAAGGACAATAAAAAATTGATGTAAATACTCATAAATGAAAATATATTACACAATGAGTAAAATAATGGACAGTACATACACCACTCAAAGGACATCGTGGAAAATGTAGCTTAAATCTCACGGGAATAAAAGTGAGATGAAAAATCACTTACAAAAACACAGCAGCCTAACGGTGCCACAAAAATGGATTGATGAGATAAAATAGGGTCTCTCATCATATTAACATAAATTTTATAGAAAGAGGAATATAAAATAACATCCCCCAACATAACAAAGTGGAGCTTAAAAGAAGTGACATAAAGGAGAGTACTTAAAAAGAAAGAGAGATGTTAAATCTCTTATGAAAATTCGGCAACCTAACGGCGCCACTCAGAACATCCAAAATGGATTGATGAGAGAGAATATGATCTCTAATCATATAAAAATAAAAATTACAGTAATAGTAATATAAAATAACATCACAATAACAAGAAATTTTATCTTTAAAAGGAATGACATAAAAGAGTGTACTTAAAAAGAAAGAGAGGAGTATGATCCCTTACCTCATTTCCGACATGACTCGATCATTCTTTAATCTCCCGAATAATAAAATTTGGGCAATTTATAATTTCTTAAGGACCTCCTATAAATATTATTATTCAGTTCATATCACATATTATAATGTTATAATAATTGGTTAATAAAGTGAGTTCGTATCAGACGTTTTTGTCGATGTTCAGTACATGAGTAAAAATTGAACTTGTTGGAAAAGGATTTTCCATGTAGTTATAGGTACATCATCTCAAAAATAGTATTTATGTTTTAAATATCATATATATCCAGTATATATCATTTTTATACTATTCTATATCATTTGGAGATAATAATTTAAAAGCATCGTTCATGGAGACGGAAGGCCGTACGTACGCATGAACGCTACTTTCATTTTTTTGCCATATTAATGGAAATAATAAAATGAGAGATATATATATATTATAATTCCAGAATGATACCCATCATTTAGATGTAATATATTACATATATATACATTATATATATGTACTTATAATAGTACATAACATTTGGAGATAAGAAATGAAATGTACCGTTCATGGAGACGGTAAGTCATACGTACGCATGAACGCTACTTTCATTTCTTTTTTTTGTATTCTATTTAATTAAATAATAAAGATATAAAGTTATATTATAATTAAAGTAGTAAAACATATGTAATACCATTAATTCCATCCTTTATACGTCCCACATATGGCATTAACGAATCAAATCACTTTGAGGGGGCGGTAGTCCTCACTTCCTAAAATGAAGATATCGCGTTTACCCATAATGGAAACAATAAAGTTATGCCATAAATGAAAAATACAGAATATTAAGGAAAACATAACATATAATATATCATATATAAATATAGTGACATCTTATTGGTCACCTTTTAAGGTGTTAAAATAATTTTGAACAATCATCGTTTCGGGAGGCAGAAATTCACCATCCACGGAAACAGTATGTTCTTTAACAATTAGATATAGGTGTGTGTAATTGTAGCTCGAATCCCTCTTATAAAAAAATCATAGTATATTTAAAATACTTGATTTTTTACAAAATATATGAATAAAAAGTGTTTAGGGGGTTGGAGAAGCAAAATAAAACAAAACGATACAAGTGAAGACATTACCTTTAAATCGGGTAACTCCCTTTGATTTTTTTCTCAATGGCTTCCTTGGAAAGGATACTGCTCAAAGTGAGGCTTCAAGGAGTTATAGAGGGATTTGGAGAGATGAAATGGGCAGGGTTTGGGCGAGCCAAAGGCTTGAGAGGTGTTGGTAAGGAGGTAGAGGTGGGGGCCTTTTATAAGAGGAGAGGAGGGGTACTCTTGGAAAGTAAAGAAATGTTACTTTATTTTAGAATGAGTTTCGGATTTTAATGGTCCCACATTGATGTTTTTCGAGTATAAGGTGATAAGGGATCGATTTTCACCCATAAAATATGTTTTGGACATGTTTAGGTCTTATATATCACATTATCTTTCCATTTTAGTTAAATCGTTAAATAATGAGGTCATTGCTACATCATCATGATGTCATAAATAATTTAATTTATTTAATGTCTAAAAATTATAAAAAACTACTATGATGTAGGAAATATTTTTATCTTTACAATGACTATTTATAGTAAAAAATATGATTGTATAACCCCATGTAAAAATTGTTTTAGTAAAACATCTCATGTTTGTGTCATTTTAACTTTAACATTAAATAAAAAGGTATTTATGTCATTTTCCATCCAAAGTTTCTCCATGGGGTCCCCAAGTTGACCCATGGATTTTCTTGGTCGGCCATGACACATCCAATGAGGGTAGGACATGTTTATAGGGAATTTCATTTTATTAAAACATTATACTTACCTTAAACTACACTAATTACCTCTAATCGCGATTAAAAACTTAATAAGTTACTATTCATTAAAAAATTATTTTAATCCCATTGAACCAAATTTTACTTCATAATGACAACCATGTATGTCGGATTTTTGAAATTCAAAACACAAAGGTGGCAAAATTTCATTTAAACAGAAAATCAGTTTTTATAAGTACCACTTAGTGGTTTCACTATTCATCAAAAATTGAAGTTTTTCAGAAAATAACCAAAAATTCACCATAAGATATATTTGATATTCTGAATTCAAAAATCATTTCTATTTTACAAAATTCAAAACTTATATGTTTCATTAATTAATTTAATAATTATTTCCCGCTGTCAAAACAAATAGGGTGTTTTTATGAAATAAAATGTACCAAAAGATTGACACTAGTTTAAGTCCGGTTTCAAAGTGAAATTAATTCCAACGACCACTATTGGATTAAATGGTAAAAATATATTCTAATTTCAATTTAAAACTAATTCAAAAGATAATCTAATCATATAAATAAATTTGATTAAAAAGAGGTTTTGAATTAAAATACAACATTTTTAACTATTCATTAAAAATTGAACTTTTTCGGAAAAATAAAAAAAAATTACACAAAGTAAATTTTGATGTCACGATTATAAAGAAGAATTTTATTTTGTCAAATATAATACATAAAAGAGTCAAAAAGTGGATTTAAAAGAGGCTTGCCATCAAAAGGCGGTTAATCGACCTTTTAAAGAATATTAGAATGTTTACGCTTAAAATTGGATTCATTTGCATTTTTAATCCTCTAACATTTATTGTAAAAATTAAAAATATTTGACAAACAAATATAATCATTTTGTAGTTAGTTCTGTTCATTCCCGCCATTACAATGTCTAGGCGTTAACTACTATTTAAAATAATATTATTTTATTATTAGAGTGCCACGTATGATTTCCAAGAAACTCGTTGTTGCGTGTTGGGTACGCCATCGAGCATAGCGTCCCCTTTAAATTCATATTAATATTTTATTCACAAATATTGATAAATGTGAAAATTTCATACTTTTTATTTACCTGGGGTGTTACATCCTTCCCCCCTTTTGGGAATTGCGTCCTCACAATTTTAAAATTGGTCTTGGAAACTTCATTGAAAATCCCACATCGGAACAAGAGTCAGTAAAACAATCACTTTAAAATAAAGAATGATAAGTACAAAGGTCACATGAGTTAACCGATACTAGGATTCCAAATATGAAAATATGGACATGGAGGAAAAAAACAAAGGGTCATGTTATGATGGAGAGTGATAGTAAACATGTCTTGGAGAAATTTAACCATAAGAGAATCATAAACTTGTGATGGGTTAAATGGTATTCGATTCCCCAGTAGGAGAAGTTAACAGACAACACTTTTGTTTTAAGTTACTCTTCATTGAGGAATTTATTTTTTAACATAAGGAAAAATACTTACTTGTCATGTTGATTTTCAAATTTTACTAGATTTATTACACAAACTCATACTTTCCCCAAAAGACGAGTATTTTGGAAGACTTATTCACATTAAGAGTACTATAATCAACTTCTAGAGAATCAACTAATCCACAAAATAGAACTATATACTTCCCATATCTTTATACCTTAACCAAAACCAAAACCAAAAAGGTTATTACAATATCACATAATACCCAAAAAGGATAATCCTTTTTTTTAAACAAATCCATTCTTAATCTCCAAAATTTATCAAACAATACCCAAAGTTCCACAAAGACCATTCAATAAAAAAATTGTCCATAAAATAATTCAAAGTAAACCAAACTAATATTGAAACCCAAATATTTGATGAATTTAGTCTCATAGTCTTCCAAGGTACAAATTAACACTTCTCTCCAAATAACATCAATTACTCTTAAAGTCTCGTATTGAAAAGTAATTAACCTAATCACATATCCTCCATGATAGGATAATCATTTCCATAGATAACCCAAAATAAACTTTCTCTTGTTTCCTAAAATCATCTAACTAAAAAGAATTAGTCAAAATAACTAGGGACTTCACGTAGTCCAGTGGTAGGCGATAAATACAAGTCGCACTTTGGTTGTGGGTTCGATTCCCGCAGCTTTGCCTGGTGCGACGGGTTGTCACAAGGTCTGCGTGTTGTCCGTTTTCCAAAACTATATAATTTTAAAACATTCCCCAAAATGAGATAAAATCTTCAAAAATGATCATAACATATTTTCACCTCATGTTTATCTCATGCCTTTCATTTTCCATCATATCATATAATAACCCATAATTACCTCAAAAGTAAGGATCACATAAACTCTAATGGTTACCTTTATAATTATTACCTGAACTTCCACATCGATTGGTCATCTCGTACATGATGCATTACAGAACATACCAAGGTTCAAGGGGTTGATCATGACTCCTTGATAGTTGGTTTAGAACAACCACATGTTTCCTCATTGAATCCCCCATTTTATTTAGTATCTTAATCAGATAACCACCACGGTTTCCTTCAAACCTATTGTCTCTTTGGTGCCTGCTAGATCCATCCATTCAATAAAAACAAAAATATCAGTGTGAGTATATCAACAAAACCATCTTGTACTAATGAGGAAGATAAACACTAATATATACTTACTCATTCACTTTATCTAAAACTAGGACTCTTTCTGAATTCCTAACCATTATTGTAATGTCACTTATGCTTAAATAATACCCTAACCTTAAATGTTATCTAAACCGACCTCTGAAGCCAACTATAAGACCCCAGCCTTAAACCTTACTTAATATTGAATTAAATTAATAATTCACATTGAGGATATTTTCAGGTTTAGAGTTTTAGAGAATTAGGACATAACTATTACATGTCAAAAGATTACAAAGTAGAAACTTCTACTAAGTTTCCATAAAATAAAAAACTCTTAAAATGAAACATGTCTAGTTCCATGTTTTAGGTAGCATGAATTTCCCTTGATCCCATCCTTGACCCTATTCCACATTAAGTCCTGTGAAAAACATTTCAAAAACCTGGGATGAGCATAAAAAAGCTCCGTAAGGGATACACAGAGAATAAAAATTATTAGTTTTTCAAAACAACAAGTAAACCATGCATACTTTATCAAAGTAATACTTTTCACCTTTTCGAATTAGTAAAAACTCTTCACTGAATAAAAGTTCATTACATACCCTTCTGTACCCAATAGATTACCATAAAACCCATATAATGATAACATAACATTAGAAGGTAACTTGGGACATAAACATACTTAAGTGAAATAACCATAAGGTCGACTTCCACACATATCACTTAATGGAATATCCATTCGGCCAACTTCCATGCATACTTAATGAAATAGCCATACAGCCGACTTCCATACCCAATTCATTGGAGGTTATAACGTAAACACCCTTCCTGGTATTCACAGCACCACCCGTCATATGGTTTATCACATAACCACCCTTAAAATGTCCATGTACCATTATAAAATTATAACACATAAAACCAATATAAAGGAATAATAACATTTCCACATATAAAAAACAATATATCTTTTAAATATATTGACATAATAGAATCCTTTATCAAAACCATTTTCAATAAAAAAATACAATAAAGTATATGGTATTTATTTTATTTTAAAAAAATTACGGCTTTTTGAGGAAGCCAAAGATCAAATAAGACGCGCGGCGACAGAAGAGGTCGTTTTCACCGTGTAGGTAAAAAGAAACATTCATTTTTGACATTTAGTAAAACTCTTCGTAGAAAAAAGATTCCATTTGAATAAATGTAAAAGGAAAAGGGTTTTATACACCATATAAAAGAATGTTGTGTATAAAACAAAATATGCCTCAATGAAAGGAGATTGAGACGAAGTGCAATACAAAGACAATATCCTTGGATTAAGGATAAATCAATTACGTAAATATGTGTGACAAATGAATAACCCAAATATAGGTTGATATTAAGTGTAAAACAATCAGAGGTTATTCACACAGATTCATATAATGACACATTCAATGAGTGCAAGTTTATCCCAATGAATCAAAATTGGGTTAAGAAGTTCCCTCACAAAAATTCGACAGCCTAACTGAATCACTTCAAAATTCAGAAAAGGAGTTGATGAGAGAAAAAATGGTATCTCATCACTTGGACATAAAATTTACATAAATAAGGATATATAAAAACATATCCAAACATAATTTCATGTGAAATAAAAGACATAACAAAAGAAGTCGTTTAAAAAGAGGAGGGTGAAAGGTTCCCTTACCGACATTGGTATCTTTCAAAACATACACCCCGTGAAAGAAAGACAATAAAACATTGATGTAAATACTCATAAATGAAATTATATTACACAATGAGTAAAATAATTGACAGTAAATACACCACTCAAAGGACATCGTGGCAAATGTAGCATAAATCTCATGGGAATAAAAGTGAGATGAAAAATCGCTTACGAAAACTCGGCAGCCTAACGGCGCCACAAAAATGGATTGATGAGATAAAATACGGTCTCTAATCATATTAACATAATGTTTATAGAAATATGAATATAAAATAACATCCCCCAACATAACAAAGAGGAGCATAAAATAAGTGACATAAAGGAGAGTACTTAAAACGAAAGAGAGAGGTTAAATCTGTTACGAAAATTCGGCAGCCTAACGGCGCCACTGAAAACATAAAAAATGGATTTATGAGAGAGAATAGGGTCTCTCATCATATGAACATAAAAATTACAGTAATATTAATATAAAAGAACATCCAAATAACAAGAAATATGAGCTTTTAAAGGAATTACATAAAAGTGTTTACTTAAAAAGAAAGAGAGGAGTAGGATCCCTTACCTCGTGTCCGACATGACTCGATCGTTCTTTAATCTCCTGGATAATAAAATTTTTTCGATTTGGAATTTCATAAGGACCTACTTTAAATATTATTATTCAGTTCATATCACATATTATAATGTTATAATAAGTGGTTAATAAAGTGAGTTCGTATCAGACGTTTTTGTCGATGTTCAGTACATGAGTAAAAATTGAACTTGTTGGAAACGAATTTTCCACGTAGTTATAGATACATCATCTCCAGAATAGTATTTATGTTTTAAATATCATATGTATCCAGTATATATTCGTTTTATACTATTCCATAGCATTTGGTGATAAACAATTAAAAGCACCGTTCATGGAGACGGTAGGCTGTACGTACGCATGAACGCTACTTTCATTTTTTTTCCATATTAATGGAATTAAAACAAAATGAGAGATATATATATTATAATTCCAGAATAATACCCATCATTTAGATGTATTATATTACATATATATCCATTATATATATGTACTTATAATAGTACATAACATTTGGAGATAAGAAATGAAATGTACCGTTCATGGAGGCGGTAAGCCGTACGTACGCATGAACGCTACTTTCATGTTTTTTGTATTCAATTGAATGAAATAATAAAGATATAAAGGTATATTATAATTACAGTAGCATAACATATGTAATAACAATAATTCCATCCTTTATACGTCACACATATGGTACTAACGAATCAAATCACTTTGAGGGGGTGGTAGTCCGCACTTCCTAAAATGAAGATATCGTGTTTACCCATAATGGAAACCATAAAGGTATGACAAAAATGGAAAATACATAAGATTAAGTAAAACATAAACATATTCAATATCATATATAAATATATTTACATCTTAATGTCCACCTTTTAAGTTGTTAAAATAATTTTGAACAATCATCATTTCGGGAGGCAGAAATTCGCCATCCACGGAAACAGTATGTTCTTTAACCATTAGATGTAGGTGTGTGTAAGTGTAGCTCGAATAATTCTTATAACAAAATCCTAGTATATTTAAGATACTGTATTGTTTACAAAATAAATGAATAAAAAGAGTTTAGGGGGTTGGAGAAGAAAAATAAAACAAAAGGACACAAGTGAAGACATTACCTTTAAATTGGGTAACTTCCTTTGATTTGAGCTCAAAGGCTTCCTTGGAAAGGATTCTGCCCAAAGTGAGGATTCAAGGAGTTATAGAGGGATGTGGAGAGATGAAATGGGCAGGTTTAGGCCGAGCCAAAGGCTTGAGAGGCGTGGGTAAGGAGTTAGAGGTGGGGGCCTTTAATAAGAGGAGATTAGGGGCACTCTTGGAAAGTAATGAAATGTTACTTTATATTAGAATGAGTTTCGGATTTTAATGGTCCCACATTGATATTTTTCGAGGATAAGGTGATAAGGGTTCTAAATACACCCATAAAATCAGTTTTGGACATGTTTAGGTCTTAGATATTACATTATCATTCCATTTTATTTAAATCGCTAAATAACGAGGTCATCGCAGCATCATCATGATGTCATAAATAATTACTTTATGTAATGTCTAAAAATTATAAAAAAATTACTATGATGTAGGAAATCATTTTTTCATTCCAATTAATATTTATAGTAAAACAATTTACTTGTATAACCCCATGTAAAAATTGTTTTAGTAAAACATCTCATGTTTGTGTCATTTTTACATTAACATTAAATAAAAAGGTATTTTTGTCATTTTCCAACCAAAGTTTTTCCATGGGGTCCCCAAGTTGACCCATGGATTTTATTGGTCGGTAATGACACATCCAATGAGTTTAGGACATGTTTCTTGGTCATTGAATTTTATTAAAACATTATTCTTATCATAAACTACACTAATTACCTCTAATCGCAATTAAAAACTTAATAAGTTACTATTCACCAAAAGATTATTTTAATCCCATTGAACCAAATTTTACTTATTAATGACAACCATGTATATTGGATTTATTGAAATTCAAAACAAAAAGGTGTAAAATTTTCATTTAAACTGAAAATCAGTTTTTATAACTACCATTTAGTGGTTTCACTATTCATCAAAAATTGAAGTTTTTCAGAAAATTACCAAAAATTCACCTCAAGCTATATTTGATATTCCGAATTCAAAAATGATTTATATTTTACAAAATTCAAAACATATCAGTTTCATTAATTAATTTAATAATTAATTCCCGCTGTCAAAACAAATTGCGTGTTTTTATGAAACTAAATGTATCAAAAGATTGACACTAGTTTAAGTCCGATTTCAAAGTGAAATTAATTCCAATGACCACTATTGGATTAAATGGTAAAAATATATTATAATTTCATGTTAAAACCAATTAAAAATATAATCATATAATATAAATAAATTATATTAAAAAGAGGTTTTGACTTAAAATACAACATTTTTCACTATTCATTAAAAATTGAACTTTTTCGGAAAAATACCAAAAAATTACACAAAGTAAATTTTGACGTCCCAATTCTAAAGAAGAATTTTATTTTGTAAAATATAACACATAAAAGTGTCAAAAAGTTGATTTAAAAGAGGTTCACCATCAAAAGGCAGTTAATCGACCTTTTAAAGAATATTAGAATGTTTACGCTTAAAATTGGATTCATTAACATTTTTAATCTTCTAACATTTATTGTAAAAAGTAAAAATATTTGACAAACAAATATAATCATTTTGTAGTTAGTTCTGTTCATTCCCTCCATTACAACGGCTAGGCGTTAACTACTATTTAAAATAATATTATTTTATTATTATAGTGCAACGTAAGATTCCCAAGAAACTCATTGTTGTGTGTTGGGTACGCCATCGAGCATAGCGTCCCCTTTAAAGTCATATTAATATTTTATTCAAAAATATGGATAAATGTAAAAATTTCATACTCTTTATTTACCTGGGGTGCTACAATATGAATCATCTTCCTCGTAACACCACAATATCTGAATATATTATTACCATTAAATAAGTTAATTTTTTTGATAGATTTCTCCACACACAGCACTGAACTTAAGAAAAACCATGATATATTTAGTTAAAAATATAAATATTTTGTATCAAAATTAAAACTCATCCATTATATTAACATTAATTAATATAAGTAACATTTTTATGAAAAATTATAGAAATAAAATAATTTCTACTTTTAATATGAATGAAATTGAATTTGTATGGCTAAAAAACAAATAAAATCATTTTATGCTTAAAAATATACTTTTTAAAAATTGTTGTTTTATTTAATGAAACTATGTACATTATGATTAGATAATAATAAAATATAATGATAATAAAAATCATATATTATTGATAAATTAATTAGTAATTGATAGTAAATAATCAAAAATAATAGTTAACATTTTTTAAAAAATACTTTATGATATGAACATTTTTCCAAAATATTATGGGATTTTATTTATATATTTAATTATAAAATTTTAAGAAAATAAAATTATTTTTTAATAATAATAATATAATATTATGATGATTTTTTTATTTTTCTAAGAAGAATGATTTTTAGGTTAATTGTACAAAATAATGTTTTTATATATAACATGATATTTATTACATTATAATACAAGTATGAATTTTTTTTCATCAAACTTTTTATAATATAAAATATGTATTCTGCATGTAATTATAATTTTAAAATTGTTGTTTTTAATTTAAAACCCATATTTTATATTTTAGAACATAAGTAATATTTTCTCAAAAATTATCTTAATACATTATAAATTTTTCGTTTAAAATTATTGTTTATCAATTTTTTAAAATGAATCAAATTAAATGGATTTCAAATTTATAATCATTGGTGTCATATTGTCTAATATGTACCACTTTATTTTTAGGCATAAAATTATTTTACCTTAGGTAAAAACTACTTACTATGATAAAAGATAAAAGGGTAAAAGTAAAATTTCATGGGTTAATGGGCTTGAAATATGATAAAAAAATGTTTTGAATTTAATTTATGTTGTCTTTATTGACACTAACTCTAATAAGATAAATTATTTCCCAATTTTAGAGCTACATAGAATGTTTAACATGTTCTACATTGATATTAAGTTGAAATATTTATAAAAATGTCATTCTCACCACTTATAAAAGGGACCTATCACCACCCCTTCAAGGCATTGTTAAATTTTCAATTTCATCATGAAAACCTAATATTTATCCTTTTATAGAATAATATTCCACTCTCCTGAGCTTAATTTTACAACAGATTAGCATATTCCATTAATTTCCATGGGATCTTCCATGGAAATATCAAAGTGTTCAACATGAGTAATTATTTTTATCTAACTTCTGTATTTTTTATTTTTATTTTCCAATTATAATTTTTAAATACCTATTTAATTAAATAATTACTATTTATATACTGAATTTTATTATGTTATGGTAACAATCATTAATCACCTTTTACCTTTTTTACCCCAATCTTATGTTCTATCAAAAAAATCATCATCCATGTGCATGTATGGACTACTACCCCCATTAAAGGATTGATTTCCATTTATAATTCCATCACCTCCTTAAATGGATGTTCATGAGGATGAAATTAATAGATAAATATTATTTTTGTTAAACCATTAAGGTTTTATAATGAAAAAATTAAGAACCTATTAATGATATGACCAGCAAATGATTATCGTTAATTCCATCATTTAAAACATGAAAAATAAGAGGAAAATAATCTATTCCGTATAAGTAATGACTTTATATAAATTATATTATCTATATAATTATTTATAATTCTGATATATCACACTAATAAGTACCAAATAAGATCATTATTATTTTGGTAATATGATGTTACAACTAAACCACCACATAATCACTTATTAATCATGTTTGGTTCATGTTTGGATCAGTTTAACCAACTACTTAAATAGTGCAACTAATTTATAACATAAGTGACTATGAAAGATAATTTAATGTTATAATATGATATAAATATATAAATAATGTTTTTTTGTTTTGGTAATGTTATATAAATATTTAACTCAATAATTTAGAAAACACATTTCGTTCGTTAAGAATCCTAGAAACATTATCATCATTGATTTCATCTTCAGGGTTTATAACCAAAAATATCATGGAATAAATTTTACATTTTATAAATATAATTGAAAATATATTATATTAACTTCATTTTTTTTATAATGAAAAACTTTTTGACAAGTATTAATATAAACAATGTTTTTGCGAAACTAGTTCAAAGTGATAAAGATTACATACACTCGGTGTTGAAAGTAGGTAAAACATAACTAAATTATATATATATATAATGAATTTAAATAAGGAGTATAAATATTTATAGTTATGAATAAATTTATTGGGTATTTATTTAATGAAATTAAATTATTTATTTAGGATTTTTTGTATATGTGCTGAATGAATTAATATTGTGGTAATGGTTTTCATCTCAAATTCCTCTCATTGAGACATGTTTGGTATTATGAACCTAATTTAATTTATGTATTTTATATACTTCCAGTTTGAGATATTATATCCTTAATTATAATTTAATAATGCTATTTTAATTTCAATTACAATACTTCACTTTCAAGGGGTTTTGATTAAAGTGTTACTCAAGCTACAATTTTTTTTTCTTGGTATCAATTTTAATTCTTTATGACAAGATATGTGTTATGCACCGTGTTTTCTTTGTATGGTGTTATATTAATTTAATATACCATGAAATATTTATAAATTATTTCCCTGTAATTAATTTGATAAAATAAGTAAAATAAAGTTATTTTATTCAAATGTCTTTTGACTCAAGTGTTATTCCGGTCATAAGACTTTCTTGTAACTCAAATTCATAAGGTTTTTATTCTTCAATCTATTTTTTCAAGATAATATTTATGTATTTTAAAGGATCCATTATTGGAAATTATTTTTAAAAGTAAATGTTTTCAGAATATTTCATGTTAAAATTTCACAATATTCACTTGAATGGGAAATGTAAAATTTTATTTTATATAAATGTTAAATATGTTTTATAAAATATATTTTAATTTTTTATTTCCACATCCTTTTTTATTTTAAAAAGGTTTTACCCTAATTGGGTTTATGTTTCATGATTTATCCTATAATATATATATTTTATCATTGGGGGTATTTAACTCACGGTATCAAAAAAATCATTCTTTTGATACCATTCGAAGTATTATTTAATGGGGGTGTTTTTCATTTATGTCACCACCCTTATATGTTTCCTCTTTTAAACCGGGGTTATGATAGTTTGAAACCATCTATCTTCTATATCGGATGGCTTATGATTATGAGTATTCAAGAATTTACATAACCATGTACTCATTTCTCTATACGGTGTGCACGCCATATTTTATATAATTTAGATTGGATGATTTTCACCTCGAAATAATGCTATTATATTAATATTGGGAAAAGTATTAACATTATATATATTGTTATTCTAATAAATATGATTATAAGAATGTTTTATGGTGTATTGTTTATCCATCCACCTTCTTCCTCCATATGGGTTATGATCATTTTATCCATTTCATTGACATGGGGAAAAGTATTGGCATTCCATATATTTTTATTCCAATGAAAATGATTATTAGAAAGTTGAATATGTATTGTATAACCATCCACCTTCTACCTCTGGATGGGTTATGATCTAGTTATCACATTTACTGACATGGGGAAATTTATTTTTCTTCTTGATGATTCTTGACTACTAATAGAGGTTTATTATGTATTTCATTTTCATATTTTTTATTATATGTATATCTATGTTTTATTCAGTAAGAGGTTCATCAAGAAATGTTTTGAAAATATTAGATAAATATTGTGGCTAATGCATTGGACTTAATTAAGTGATAGTTGGGTCCTAGAATTATATATCCCATTGATGCATCAATAGGTCTCATGAGAAAAAATAGTTTGGGTTTTGGTATATTCTTATTCCCATAACTGGATAGTGTCTTGGAATAAGGCCTTGACAGCAGCTCATTTACTTCCAACATTATATATTCCATAAGTATGAGATCAATATTATTGATATAAATGTTCTAATTTATTTTTATTGATATATCATGTTGTAAATTTATTGTTAATTATGAATTCATGTTTGTTTTCTATTCCTTACATAATATTTTTCCATGTTTATGGCATGATTTATTCATATGTATTTTATTCCTTACTTGGTGTTTTATCTCACCCTGTATTATGTTTCCATTTACCCATGTTATGAATAACAGTATTATATGTTACATGTTTTGAAGGATATAACATGTGGAAGAATTTATGGAAGATGTTAAATACTCATTATGGATTAAGTGGTTTCTTATATATAGTGAAAAAAATGTATACATGATACAAAGAACATGGGAATTATTAGTTTATGATGTATACTCATTCTATGATTCTCTAAACCATAAAATATACATGAGATATAATATATTAGATCTTGATATTTTAATTATGGACTTTAGTATCTTGGATTTTACAAGTGGTGTTAAATTGAGTGTGTAAATTATGTGTTTACGGCATCAAATCTAGGAGTATGAATCCAGAGTGTCACATTCCCAGTCACTTCACAACCAAGATACCAAAAACAATGATGGTATTATACCCCACCATTATTCTATAACACACACATGCTAACCACTAAATTGTCCATATCTATGTAACATACTCGATTACCAAAACCCAACCATCACATGTTCAATCCGCTTTACACATAATGCACATAGTTCACCCTTATCAATTGTGAAAATAAAAAAACAGCATAGTCATAAAATAACATAGACCATAAACATGTTTCCACTATAATATAACAAGTTTGTATCAACTATATACAAGATTTCTAAACCTAAACCACTAGATTCTTAACCACTTTTTGGTTTCACACTCTACATAGTTCACTGCACCCACATCCAAAAATCATGTCTACTTCCACATCTAGAGTGTCAGGATGTAATCTAGAAACTACCTCCCTATATTTCTCTACATCCTACCTTATATACTTGAGTCTTAAAAAATCCATATCCCATGACTGATAGTGAAATCATTTAGAAGAACCTTTCCAAATAACCTATCTACCAAAAATCCTAAAACATATTAGGCAGTCAGTCACACTAAACTTGTATATGTCCCATCTATAGGCATTGATAACACAGGATTGATAACATACTCTTAGGAGGAAAAGGTATTCCTCATATATGAATAACCTATTGCATCTTCTCATACCCCTAATTACCACTACCCAAATCTCTACTACAATCCCCACCTAATGTTACCGTCTTTTCAGACACATTACCATTATTCATGACTTTCTCTACTATCAATTCTTGGTTCACTACATCAAAAAATGAATTCATTCTAAAAATGTTCACATGTGGGCCAATATCATACTGACTTCAATTAAAAAATATATCCACACCTTTTCATTATTATCTATAACTAATATTATTTCAAAACATAGTAGAGTCATGAATCTTGTAGCATAATCCATGACCTATATCTCCCCATGTATCAAATGCATGAACTCGTAGGTTTGGTCAACTGTTTTCATATCAGGAAATAAATGATCATAGAACCTCACCTCAAAATATTTCCAATTCATCCATTCATGTTTACTATCCTAAACATTCAAATCCCACTAGCATTACACTAGTCCCCTGAGCATAAATTCTACCAACATTACTCTCTACCATAATAGCATCTCAATATAATCAAAAATAGTATAAATAAAATCTATCCAGTACTCAACTACTAGGGGTATTCCCTCATCTAAAAATAGATGTGTGTGATGTAATTGGAATTCTATAATTATATAATACATGTATGACTCAACTCCTTCAGTTTCATAATCAATTCTATGAATAACCCATACCATGGTTACCTTAAGTTGATCTTCATATAGTCATCCCAAATCAACTAGTTACTCTAGCTTCCCTATAACCTATGCATGTGAAACATGCACATATCCACCATAAAGGGGGAAAAAGGTACAAGACTCAGTGAAATCACACCGAACCATTAAATACCATGCTCAATATATATATCATAGATCAAATATTTCAAATAGAGAAATTTGTAATTGGAAGTATACCCTATTAGCTCATACACTTACGTGTCTGTACCCAAGTATCATATCTTCCATACTTTCAGCCCCACCTATCCATCCTAGGGTCATATTCCATACACACATATAGTATTTTCATAACTAATAATGTAAAAACCTAAGACATTGTTTTAGTTGAGTATAATTCTGTAAATAAGTTGTCCTGGAAAACACTTTTTAGTATAATGTTGACACTTTAAAAAAATAAACTCATTTCCAAAACCATATAATTAATATCACAAAAGAACATGTATTTTTTGGAAGCCTTACATTCCTGGGATAGTAATTGAACGGACACCCTCATGTCTCTCTGAGACAAGAGCTAATCAATGAACCAAATAACCGTCAAATAAAAATAATTTTTAGAAATCACCACACCATAATATCAAAAATCCAATATAACATTCTAGAACATGGTAAATTGGGAATCCTCTATGAATGAGTTAACTAATAACCAATATATGGTTTATTTAAAATTAGAATCCATCCTAATGCTCTAAATACCATTCCCAAATAATAAAATGAATATCTTCTATAATAATAATTTTAACATCCTTAGCCTGGTTCACCTCCACAATGGCTAGATCGAAGGTTCCACATACCTTAGGCACATATTATCATAAGATATAGGTTGTCAAATAGCAATGAGGCTCTTAGGTGTGATCATGTAAATATTATACCCTTTTATACAGGCAACCAAAGATAATAACAAAATAAAAATTATTAGATGAGAAACACTATATGACAAAAAATAAAATATGACATACCACATGTGATAACAAAATGAGCTTCCATAATGTTATATGAGTCACAAAAAGTAAACTAGATCACACATGGGAGGATAATACATAAACATGTTAAAATAAAAAAAGGATAAATCTAAAACCCATCGAAACTCCACCAGTATATCCACCACATATTAAGACACTATACTTCAATCATGGGGCACTTTACCTTTTTTGGGTCATGAGACATGTATTTTATTCAAGCACCAAGGTACCCATGTGGTGTGTGATTATAAAATCAATAGGACCCCACCAACAGTGTACCTAGATAATATCTCTATGTATTTGGGTGAATGAAGAGTATAATGTGTGATTAAAACACAATAAATAACCCTTCTCCACACTGTGTTCAATAAGTTATAAGTGAGTAAACTACTATCTATAGCTAGTGCTATAATGAGATGATGTACCCATAGTTTGAACCCACCTTGAGGAAAAATAATGTATTACCCCTTGTTTAATAACTAAGAAAACAAGAAATCATCATACTCATAGTCCATTGGGGAGTTATTCACCACTTAAACCATGATTAATCATCCATTTTCTAAAATTTATGGCTAATAAACCTCAAAATAATCCAGATAATGTGAGTGTATCACCCCAGAATGATGATCTTAAACATAACAAGAAACCCAATTACCAATATCTACAGTGTATCCCACTACATATATGATGAAAATCATCATCATTATGAGCTACACATCTACAGAGGATCCCACAAACTATTCAGTAACCAACTCACCCTTCATCCCATGTGCATGTGAACCCAATGGACTTAGCCCCAATAGTTAAGAGTTCCACTAATATCCTATGTCCATGAACCCAGAAAACCTCGATCTCTCTATCATTGATTAATGATATATCACTTTAACATCATACAAGTGATCCATCTTGAAATCTCATTACAAATATCATAACCATTCCATGGGGAAACTAAAATAGCTCATCAATCAAGTTCTCATCCATTAACAACCACATAACAAGTCTTTGACCATGCTCAACCCAACCCACACATACCATCATTATAAATCCCCTAGAATACCACCTTGAATCCTAAAGACCA
Organism: Viscum album; assembly: GCA_963277665.1. NCBI lineage: Eukaryota > Viridiplantae > Streptophyta > Magnoliopsida > Santalales > Viscaceae > Viscum > Viscum album. The sequence goes on from OY728120.1 coordinate 1,479,452,530, forward strand.
TAGATAGTCTTATTCTTAGTCACTCATATACCCCCACACATTCACAAAAATCATGCAAAGAATGAACTCATATACAACATGAAATTATATAGGTCCCACATACTTAGACTAAACAAGTCTCTACTCATTGAATACTACCATATAATTTGAATATAATCAGAAAAAACAAAGAAGCATTACATAAACCCCAAATTTATGTAATAATAATTAAATGAAAAAAACATAAGAGAATAAAAAAACATACGAAGATGATTGATAGCCTTACCCACGATGATCCTTATAAATATAAACCTCACCAATTTTTTCCCAAATGAAAAAGATCGTAATTAAATAGAAGATGATAAAAAGAGATTGGGAAACAGTTATTTGACTATAACATATTGGTAAATAATTTTGAGGCCTTATTTAATAATAATTAACATAATAAAGTTTTTTAATCAAAAAAATTAGAAAAATAACCAACGTACACATAGGGTATCCAGTCACCCACCACCGAGCACCCAATACCCACTATGTACCTAATAACAACTAGGGGAATATCCCAAGCCCACTTAGTATCCAATGGACCTCATATATGTACCCCCACATCAACTAGGTCCACTGAGTACTCAGTGTCAACACACTGGGTACCAAGTGGCATCTTTCTTCAAGAATAGATATCCTACCTTGGGACCAACCCCCCAAAATTGACTAATGGGATACAACAACACCACTAAAACCTTAAATAAGCCTAAACACACATTTTAAAGATAGATTTAGGCCATAAATTCTTCGCTTAAACACATGGTCCATCATAATATTCATTTATTAATCTGATTCTAGGGATAAGTTGGATGTTTGGGCCTAAAATGTTTCTTTATAAGATATATAAATGAAGAGTTTTGTTATTAATTCTAGGATGATGAAAATAAAAAAGATAATTACCAGTAAAAATTTAATCTTATATGAAAATATTCTTTAAAAGGTTACACATTATATTGAATCTGATAGTAGGAGAAAGGAACCCGTGTCTCATGAGTAGGTGAACTTGAAGGCTTACCAGAATAAAATATTGTGTAAACATGGAATTAAATAGATAACCTTAGTAAAAATATACCTCTAAATGGGTTAAAAAGGGTATGTAAACTATTAAAAATATATTAATACCCTATTTAATATTTTTTATTTTCTAATGGTGGAAAACATAAGTATTATGAAGAAGGGATGTAGGGTAATGATTCAAGAATGTAATAGATGAAAATGAAGCATAAAATTTCATAATTGAATACTAATAATAATTTGGAACATAGTAATTTAGTATAATGGAAGAAATAATTTCATTAAAAATGTGTGAATGGTGTTATGGAAGAACATGATGGTATCAGAACAAATAATGAAAAACTGGTTGTGAAAGGGTTTCAATAGAAAGTGGGTGTAGATTAAACTGAATTTTTTTCTATTTAATTATATGATATCATATACTATAGTAATATTTAGTATTGTATATATTAAGGAATTCAATTTTAAGAATATGTATGGGAACAATTTCTTCCTTCCTAGTGATTTAGAGGAAAGGATTCTAAGAGAGATGTATATATGGAATCTATTTCAAAGTGGGATATTATTGAGATATGAGGAGCTTGATTTTAAATGATCAAAAATGATCATTGAGACCCAAATTACACCATTTTACATTGGTATTATGGTTATATGGGTTTTAAGGTAAATCCCCCCTACCTAGAAGTTTAGGGGATGAGGGGTCGGAGGCCCTCAAAAAAATTATTGAAAAACAATGAAGGGTAAGCATATAATTTTTGTTGACAATTTCACATGGAATATGGATTCATAAATTATAGTTTCAGGTGGAGTTGACAAAGAATAATATAAATATTTTTTCTTGTGGTATATACATAGAGACATGGATTTCAATATTCATGTTGGCTTATATGTGATGGAATTGAAAGTTTTAATACATGCAAGAAACTTTTTCAATGTGTAAATATAATAAATTCCTCTTTTCCTATAATTAAATATGTTCTTGGATATTGTAATATATGTGTAATCATTGTACCAAAATTCCTTATAACTCTACCTATAAATTTACTCTTTACACCCTGCCATTTATTTAGAGTATTCAACCCAAACTACATAAATCATTGCGTTCTGATTTTCTTCCCATTTTTATTTATTTTTTTCTAATTTATGTAAAAATATGTAGTATTATAAAAATTTTATGCCTAATTATGTTAATATTTCATTTAATGTGATATTTTATTGTGACTTTTTTTCTAAACTAGTGTTTTGTCCTTAATAAAACATATAACCTTAATTACTTCTAAATGAGTGAGATCCAAGAGGGTGAGGTGGAAAATTCCATACCTGTTATGGATCCTAAGGTTTTGGTTGATGTATAGATCATAAAGATTCATATTTAAGTAATATAATAAGTGGATATATGGTTTTATTCGTTCAGGGAAATAGATATAGCTATCACCTAGGATTTTTAGATATAGTATCCACCTACTTTCTGGGGAGATTTTGGGTCAAAATGTGTAAAGGGGTGGATATAGTAGATCTAGGGTATATTTTAGTTGGTTAGTAACCTAGAATAGAGGAATGTGTTTGGGAAAATATTTATATTAGAGTGAAAAAATAAAAAACTGGTGGGATTTCTTAGTGAAATATTATATATATTAGTAATTTTCATGGGATGGGCTTCAGAATCCATTCTATGAAAATTTATAATATGGTGAGTGGGGATAGAGAAAGATTATGTGTTTATAGATATCCATAAAATATATCAATAAATAATGAATTTTGAAACAATATTTACAATGTTATTATATTTTAACCAATACATGGTGGAGAAAATTATATAATGGCCCATTGGTTTGATAACGGTCTACAAACACCTCTTAAAACCTAAGTGATACTCTTTTTTTCATCTAAAATATACTGAGGTAGTAAAAGAGGATATTATGAAAGAAACAAACCTGATAATAGGACATATATATTTTATGATATAAACACCAAGAGGTGATAGTTTTGGATCCTTATGTAGTTGAAAGTAGAGATATTAGAAGGTACACTAGGGTAGTGAGCAGCAACAGAGTTCAATTATGTATTGATACTTTCATTCACAAAGAGAAAATACTAAACTCTAGTGGTTTCATTGAGGTTTATAAAGTCACACCGGGTATATGGTAATGATTTAAAGAAAATTAGTTTCATTCTTATGGTAGGATGCATCATCATGATTCTAAATGGGAAGACTTCAAGGATACAATGGCAGAGATTATTTCAAAACATTAGAATCTTATGAAATATTTATAAGATCACCTTAGTGATATAGTTATATATCATAAAAAATATTATTATATATTGGTGTGCAATTTTTTAGGTATAATAATAGAATGTGATAACTACTTATGGAAGTTAATGTTCTTAGGTTCAGGACCATAATCCAAGTTCAGGACACCTTTTTTAGATTAATCAATCAATGAAAGACATTTTTGATGGACCACCTATTATAAATGGTATTATTTAAGTCACTTATATGTTATTATATTCCCTATTTTATATGTAGTTTTGACACTCTTTCATTTCATATCATATAATCAATGACTTGGGGATGATGTTGGAGTGCTCAATAGGGGTTTTTTCTATTAATACTACATTAGGGGAAAAAATTAGTAGATAAAGTGATGTTCTATTTTTCTTATTATAAAAATAATTTATTGAAACCTATAGGACATCCTTACCCTAGAAATAGTGTTTTTAAGTGGTTATTATCCAATACTGATTGAATCACTTTTTAGGGAATAAACTATTATAAGTGGTCAATTATATTATCATATCTAATAGATGATTGTTACATATTATTCAAAGAGAGGTAATTTTATAAATTTCATGTAATATCTTATTTAAATAAGTTTGTAGCTATCACATATCAAATGGCCATTGTAGTTTTTGTGTCCAGTGAGGGGGGAAAGTATCATATTTTTTCATTAATATTTGACCATTATTTAACTATGTTTTTATAGTTTACCTCCATGAAGTGAGTTCATGTTTACAATTGATCTATTTTAGGGTACTAATCCTATATCAAAACCATCATATTTTATAGATCCAAATATTATTAATGAATTAATAAAATGAACCGAGATTTTTTAGGCACGTTACTAATGTATTTTTTATGTTTTGAAATAAATTCAATGTGTATTTTTTCTAGATGGAAATTTTTTTTAAAGTTAAAATCAATATTTTTTTATAATATAAAAGGTGTTGTTTATTCTATGAAATGGTAGGTTCCACAAGATAACCATAAGTAAAAACTAAAAACTTGATGGAGATGAAATGGGAAATGGGAAACCCCTTCATCAATGGCCAAGTAACATATGGACATTCACCGAATGGCCATTGTAAGGCCTTCCGGTACATAGTGATGGTATAATATGTACCTGATATCCTACTAATGTAAATTCATTAAAGATATTTTTCAATTTTTTCTTTAAAAGAATTTTTAAAACTTTATAATACTCATTGGTCACCCGTATAGATAATTGATAGTTTGATTAGTCATTCCTTATTCTTCCCTTTTTCTTTTTTTTAGCTAGACTTCTTGTGTTGTGTTAAATTTCTATTATGTATTTGGTAGTGAGATTTAGGAGACGAGGATAATGTATTATTCCCATATTTTTTAGTTTTCTTCTTTTATTGGTGGAAGATTACAATAAGTATCATTTTAGTCTGTTTTGATAGATTTTCAAGGAATCATCTAATCAGAGTGGAATAAGTCAATTATTTTGAGAGGAAAACTTCTCCTTTTTTTAAATTTGGTAAAAATATATATTATTCTACCATATTTTTTGTTATATGTGTTATGAAATGCATTAAATATTTGGAATACCCTTGAGGATGACTAAATGAAAATCTTTAGGTAAAAAGAAAATTAATGGAAGTGTTATTATAGGTCATAAAGGCAAGGTTTCTCACTCGTCTAAGGGAATACTAGCACAGTGGTAGATCAGTGATGAATTCACTCATGAAACTATTAATTCATGTGAATAATAAATAGTAAAATGTTTAATGGTTTGAATTGGGATGAGTTAATTAGGGTGTTATGTTTTTTCATCTCTTATATGAGTTATCCAATGAGCAGTACAAGCACATAGAGTGATTTGGGTTCTGTGAGTAAATGATATGTTCCTTATTATATTAAATAATCTTTCTTCTAAAAAATTAAATAATACCAATGGATATAGTGTAAAAATTAACATTTTGACTTTTGTGAATTAATTGAGTGAAATGTATAGTCATATTCCATTGGGGCTAGGAGGTGAATGACCAAAGATGTGCAGATAAGACTTATTAATTGGAACTAAGGTTATAGAAATTAATATAGAGAGTAAGTATATGAATGGATAATTGGTATTATGAGTTGTATGACCAATGGGGTTAAAGAAATCCCATTATGGTTATGGGTCAATCTAATTCGGTGGTATTGTACAATAAAGAGGCCATTACGGTCAAACTATAATGACTGGTTATATTTAGGAGTTCCAAATGAAATATATTCCTATATATGGGTTGATATCAAATAAAGAGGCATAAATGAGTGTATGGAATATATGTACCATATATTTTATCTTATTTGTACATCAGGTGATAGGAAGGTAAAGTTGGTGGAATTTATGTTAAAGGGACTAGCACGACACTGGTGGGACATCTTGTGTCATACCAAGAAGGATGAGGTGGTGACATTGGATAGCTTATGAACTCAGTTCTATAAATAGTTTAACCTAGGTTTTAATATTTAAATGTTCTAGGAGTTTATAGGTATCCATGAGGTTTTTATTAGGAGAATTTATTATTCTATGAGATTTATATACATATCTCGGTTATCATTGCTGATGGGTAGAGATACATCCATGAAGTAAAGTTAGTTTGAGATAATTCATAGAAAAATTATACATTTACATGTACTATTATTTTTCCTTTTGATCAATATGTATGTGGTCATAAAGAATTTTTTTGGTGAGTAAAACCTAGTTTAGATCTATTAAGTTGGTGGGATATTTATGGTAGGGGGTCTGAATATAGCTAAAATATATGATTATAGGATTCACATTAATGTAGTGCATAACGTAAAGCTCAAATTAGTGGATAATATCCACCTTTATGAATTATATCTCTACTTGTATACATCTACTATAGAAAATTTATGCATGTTAGATAATAATTTATGAGAAAGTAAATGAATTTATATATATTTGAATGATAATACATATCCATATATTTTTATTGGTATGGCCTTAGGGTGGATGTATACAATCGATCAGACTTCATTATATGGTAGGGAAATACCATAAACTATATAAGGTATGATTCTTTTAATGAAGAAATTAGATAGTGCAGTGTTCGATATAGTTGAATCACACTCATTTATGTCTACCTATTTTATGGGTGATCTAAATCTAAGTGTGGAGTTCTCATAAAGGGTGTTATTGATAAATACTCCCCTAAGTAATATATTAGGATTAGTTAATAGATACCTAGTTTAAGATATAATTATGAGTATCTATGAACAATAATAGGATTCTCGGTTCATTATATGGTCAATTTATATGTAATTATTAGGATGGATTTGTAAATTTACTTTCAGGTGCATATGGATTATTACTAGGGGAATATTTTTTATTTGAAGTATGATTGTAATACTTTAATTAGGAATTAGGATATATATATGGATTGAGAGAAATGTAAACATGGGTAGATATTATCCATAATATCCTAGGTGGGTGGTATGATGAAAGAATCAATAGAGGTGTAGAGAGACATGTTCTCCCTCTAGTTTTTTAGTGGTTTCTAGATTTATTTATGAATGATTTATATGGAATACATATTATGAGAGAGATAAAGTTCAAAATTGATCTAGTGCTGAGAGTTGAGCCTATATCAATCACTCTATATCAAATGGATACAATGGAGTTGATGGATTTTATAGTTCATGATAAAGTATATATTTATAGGGATAACTTATTTCATTTTCCAAGAAGGAAGAAAATATTTAAAATTATATATTGATTATTTAAGGCTAAATGTGGTGATGATTAATAATTAGTATTTGTTTCCCTTGATAAATTATTTTTTGATTAGTTGAGCAGTGTTCAATGGATTTTAATGATTGATATGAGGTGTGTGTATCATCAACTTAGGGTATAAGTGCAGGATATTCCAAAGTTGTAATTTGGGATCTGGAATAGGTTATATGAGTTTTTTATTGTTATTTTGAGTAAAAACAAGAACATTTTGTTTATGGATTTAATTAATATAATATTCCATCCATAATTAGATTTATTCCTAGTAGTATTTATCAATGTATTGATGGAACTCTACCAGTCTCATGATAAGAATGAGAGGCACTTGGATATTATGTTAGAGATATTATATAATCATTTGTTTTATGTGAAGATTCCAAGATGTGATTTTTATATTTTACTTGTGAAATTTTCTTGGTATATGGTGTCCAAGGAAATTATATTGATAGATCCCCAGAATGTATAGGTGGTATCATTTTGGGATTTTCCCAAGAATATTTTTGAGTTTATATTTTTTTAATGTACTCAATCTGGTACACCTCCATCATGATTTAATTAGGTTACTACATACCTCAAGTGTGCCTCCTCGTACATTATAGGATACCATCTAATTGTTATGGTTTATATTGAACGATTGGGGATATTATAAACTCATGTAAAAAATACCATAAACATAGTGGAAGAAATATCAAGAAATAGTTATCATAATATAATTATAGCGTAAAATTGAAATCATAACTAAATTCCATCCAATAGTAAATATCAACATAATATTATATATAAATGATCTATTGTACATGTTATATTAGTAATGTCAAAGAAACAAGATCTATCATGGGAAGATCATTTACAACAAGTTCCAAAATTAAACAAAAATTAAAGAATACAACCACAAAATCGATCATGGGCCCTATCTTGGTCTTCTCTCCCAACACATACTCTACATCCCATCTCAAAATAGAAATTAGTTAGGACATTTACCTTACCTAGGTCATAAATAATAAATTTTACTCAGGTATGTGGGAATTCGAGTAAGGTTTGATTATAATATAGTAGGCCTCCAATACTTTTTTCCCTAAAAAGATAGTAAATAAAGATACCTAATTGATATAAAGTGTTGATAAATCAATAAATAAATAATTTATCTACCTATAGAGTTATAAACTATCAAACTACTCATGACCATAACTACTTCACCTAGTTCCATATTATAGAGATATATCCATTTTATGAACACACCTCAAGGTTGAAAGACATATCACTTATTTTATTATAATTAGGGTGAACAAGTATTCAATGTCAAATATGTTAGTTGAATAATGCATCATCATCTCAACCCATCCATGTGAAAGATCGATCACCAATTCATTACCAATGGGAAATAATACATTTCATGATTATTGAATCATAACCAATCCCTAGTAAATTATACATTGCCAATTCTCAACATAAGTGGAGTATATACCACCAATATATATTTCAAGTGGATGATACACCAGCATTACATCACACCATGTGTAGATGATGTACCACTGAAACTATCTCCTTGAGTGGATGGTATTTAATCAAAATTGGTATCTAAGTGGATGTTAAAATATTCAAAATAAGAATCTAAGTGGATTATATACCACCAGTGTCACTTCCTAGGTAGTAAGTTTGCCATAAAAAACAATTCCAAAGTGGGTGATGTACCACTGTTTCTAGTTTCCAAGTGGAAAAGAAACCATTGATAACAACTTATAGGTGGATGATGGACCCCCAATGTATGTCCCCAAGTAGATGATACACCATTAGGACAAATAGTATAGGTGTAAAATTCACCACCATACAAATCCTCAAGTAGAAGATATACCACCAACCCTACTTCTCAAAGTGGATAAGTTTCCACAATTTTATCAACCTCATAGAGAACAATTTATCATTGGCCCTATTCAATTATAAGAGATACCACCAATAGCTTATAATGGTTGATATACCACTATTTCACAAAGGGTGGATGGGTTGAAATTAAATAGAAAGGGTGGATGTGATACCACCACTAATAAACTATAGGTGAATGAGGTACCAACACATACCAAACTACCATCAAGATAGATGATTTTCATTTAAGATCAATATAAAGCATTTATAAATATCAAACACATCAAGGGTTATACTCTAAATCCACTAAATAGAATAAATATTCATCTCTAGGCTAACTCATCTCTATCCTAGCTCATTTGAAATCCAATCCTTATCAAAGTATACACTAGGACACCACAATAATCTCCTAAGATCAGTTCTCAGTCATAAAGAGGCATCCTAGGTCTAAATTCATCATTTCCAACTCAAACTCATATGTAAAATGGTTATTGATGACTGAAAATTTCAACAAAAATTCCCAAAGATAACTCACAGCCTTCCCGATAACCACTCATATTATATGGATTTAAGAAAATAAATTTTATTTAATTTTAGGCCATTTGAAACAAATTTCTACTTCATGAATTTCATGCATATAAAAACTCATAGTAAATTACAGGACCTAGTTGGGTCTACAAGGTCTTTCTCATAAAAAACTAAATGATCCGGCTTTAATTAGTGGGAATTGAGAAACCTGGATCCACCCCCCAAATTAGTTCATAACTAATGATATACTGAGAGATAATGATAAAAATGGAGGAAGTTTTGATGATGAGAATTATCTTTTATTAAGGAAACCTCCTGCAATAAATGACTCACAATTTTAATCCCTAGTGAAGGATATCCAAACATCGGAGTAAAAGGAATAAAGGAAAGAGATGGAAGCTCAGTCCTTCCGCAAGATTGAATGAGGGGAAAGCCTTCTTTTGGTAAAACACTAAACCTTTTTAAATTTAATTTTATGAAAACCCAAAAAACAACAAAGGGGATGCATTATAGTGTGGCCATAATGGTCACTACAAGACTCCCATACTATGGTCAACGCAATAATGTGGCCACATTTTCCATGACTCAAGACCCTAGTCCTAGTCAAAACAAGATCCCAATCCCCAGGTCTTTATGGCCTGGCCTCCACCTTCATGGAACAACACTTCTTCACTAGCCCCACATTATGGCGTAGCCTTTATGCATTGTAGCATAAAGCCACCCCCTTAAGAAGGGCTTTAGGGCGCATCGTAGGGGTTGAAGCATGAACATCTAGTTGTTGAAAAAAATATCACATAGCTTCAACATTTGCTGTTAAAAAATCCTTTCTATAACGCAACCATCCTCCACTGTTATGTGACCCTCATCCCACTATAAAATTTAATAATATGAAAACTAAAAAATATTTTTTCACATCCCTAATAGTGTTTCAATTCCCTATACTGTGGAATGACCCTAGATTTATAGTATAATTTTAGTTTTATCCTTGGAGAAACTCCCCAAGACCGACACTCTAAGATCCCTACAACACATTTAACGGCCTTAAAATATCATAAAACAAGATATTATGTTAAAATTAAATCAAATTCACACCTTTAGAATATATATCTTTTTACATACTCCCAACCATATAGCAGCTCATTCTTGAGTTTCACCACTGATCATCATTAATTCTCATCGGTGAAAATATTTAACAACACCCACATATCACACTCTAATTCCCATGTCTCCCCCTAAATATTCCCATATTTCCTTTACAATCATACTAGATGGGACATCATCCCATGTATATTATTCTCACATTGATCCAATATGTGATCAAGTGTTCGTCAAATGATGAATCTTACTCCAATTTGATCTCATTTATGTTGATAGTATGAGAAAAGAGAGGATAGTACATTTGAATATAAGATACATAGAATATAGTTTTTATAGAACTATATCTTAGAGGAATCACTAATTGATACAGCATAGTATCAATCCTCTTGACAACATAAAACAACCCCATAAACCTTGGGGCCAACTGCATCTACCTCTGAATATGTATGTGTCCCAGTTGAGGTGACACTCATAGAAATAATCAGTCTCCCATCTCCAACTCCATAAGATGAAATTTTAGATAAACATAAGATAACATCCTTCTATAAGTAATCACAACCCTCTTCCAAATCAAATAGATATTCTTTGACATATCTTAAACAATACTATTCTCGATAATCGCTAACTCTCTTTCCTCTAACCAATAACGAGTAGATCTTCATGGTATAATGTATAAAACCTCAAAAAAATCCATATAAATCAATTACTGATAATATATTTTATAAGAAAACTCGAAAATAATGAGAAGAATCTATAAAGAATCCCCAAAATAAATAATTCTTTCCAACAACATGTCCTCCAACACCCAAATGGTATGCTCAAAATACCCATTGGTATAAGGATGGTAAGAAGTACTAAAATTCACCTATATATAAAATTAATTTTATAGTCTTCACTAAAAAATGATGTAAAATGAGTATCCCAATAAAAAACAATAACCTTAGACACCCTGTGAAGACACACAATCTTCCAAACATATAACCGTACCAGCTCATTGGTGAAATAGGTTGCTCGGATCAGTAGAAAATGTGTGGCCATCATTAACTCGTCCAAAATAACCAATACTATATCTCTACCAGAAGATGAGCCCAAAAATCAAGTCACAAAATCCTTCATAACATCATCTCATGGTTGACATGTCTTTATTGATTCCAAATCCATAATACTCAATAATGCTCTAAACATGAAAGTTGGTATCCCACTACACTGACTACCTGCAAAATTTGACTACCAATGAACACGACGCCAACCCCAACCACCAACTCCATGAATATTTCCCTATTTTGATGACATATATATATATATATTAAAAAATTCAACAACATTTACCAATTGTTAATGTCTCTGATATAAACTACACCATCACCTGCCTAACTCCACACCCAAGAACCTCCTTACAATTCTCATTAAAAACTATAGTCTCATAGCTAAGAAAATAATAATAACATGAAATGTTTCTCTACAATGCATTTTAGAATGTTTTTCACTGGAACTAGGATCCCATGAACTTAGTCACCCTACTGATCGATTTCCAAAACTCATACCCATACCTCCCACCAAACTGTAACCCACAAGTCATATTAATCAATCATTGAATGTGATAACTTTACTAAATCACCCCATAAATTGAAACCAATATCTGTGTATTTACCATTTACTAAACACAACATTGTATCTTATATCCAAACACTAATATAGAATTGTTCCCACTTCCATGATGGGTCTTCAAAAACATTACTCTTGGTATTTATCAAAAAAAATCGAAATAAGAACCACATTATCAAATCATATATGTAACTCTCCCCACCAAAGGCATTTCCTTATCCTTGATCCATGTGAATAATCCTACATGAAACCCACTATCATTCAAATGCTAACAATCCCCACTCATTACATTATGATATACCTATCACATGAGCCTCAATCCAACATTTATGACAGCAAGGTTTTCCTTGCGGATACTATCTAAAATCATCAATAATCTATTTCCTCATTTTATATCAATAGATATATCCCATTAACAGTGATCAAACATGCGTTCACACTACTATTGTGTTCCCACATTCTATGGAATATCATCTTCCCATTAAGAGTTTCACCATCTTATTAGTTCATCTACCTCCATGGGTGAGACACATTCTAAGTCCTACAAGAAAAACCCAATTCTTTCAACCCTTTATGTTCCATAAATCCTATTGGCATATAAGACATTGTTCCTCATATTCACCAACTAGCCACCGCTCAAGTCACATGAGCTGAACATTCTGGTGACTTGCACACATCATGACCCCTTGACCATTACTAGTTAATCATTACTTGATCAGCTCTAGAGCATCATTTTATCTCACCCATGCATGTCATCACATTTGATTGGCCAACTCCCATAGCCATTACCCATTCATATCAATGTGCTTCACACCTTTCTAATGGTTTCCTCATACCTGATCACCTTAGAATAGTGATCATCATTTGATCCATTGGCATCCCACTACCTAGATCTAAAAATTATGGGAAAGATATGGAATATTTGATTACATAACGACATATTACAACCCATTACGGTCTTACTCCCTTGAGATCTCGAGGTAAAAAAAATCACACATTTCAACATAACCCACCCACTATGGAGTAATCATGTACAACCGTTATGAATCACCAATCATCAATGTGACATAACCCAATGATTCACATAATATTCACCACTAAATCTATTAATCTCTGAGATTTTTTCAAAATATTCCAATTATCATTTCCCTCATACCATAAAAGCTAATTATGTATACCCAAAACTAAGATCATTGATCCCAAAATGATCTTAGGATACACGAACACACATATCGTGTATGCTGAGTAAAATCCCACTCCCATGTTAACCCAACAAGAGAGTATGAAACAAAAAGTAAGAGTGGTACAAATCTTCCCCCATTGTTAGTAAAATAATATCTAATTATGTTTACACCCTTGTGTCACCCAAAACTACCACTTGGTTTATGAAAATGTGAGTTGTATCCCACCAGTCTTATGCTCATGCACCTAATCAAACAACTTCTCATTCCTCTGAAACATGTCATACACATTACTCACAAAAATCACCAAAATTACATTTACCCCATAAAATAATGTATCTACCCATTATTCCTTTCACTATATTTATCCACATGTCTGGAATAACCCCTCTCTCTAGGGTTACCCTCTCAAAACTAAACTCATCTTGAGAAATAACTACTATGTTCCTTATCATTCTACTAAAACACTCAACTCACTAATACCTAGAGATGAATCTCAATATTACTAGGCTCACCATCCAAGTCCAAAATACCCTTCCCATTAAATTCATAACTCAAGAAGAACCCCCAGTACTTCTATAGATACTACATGGAAACTCACACCCCAACACACGTGTCCTATGGTTTCCATGAATATTGGTTATTCTAAACCATCAAGAGGTTGGTGGCCACTAAATGGCATATGATAGGCCACTAAGTATCTATTAGTATATTGATGTAAATTCCTTTAGATACGTTTCGAATTTTTTCTTTAAAATATATTCCAAACCTTAAAAATACTCCTTGTTCATTCAAAGAGAGAAAGGATATGACAATACATCCTTCATTATTCTTCCAATTTGCTTCTAAGAAATCTAGAATTATTGTGTGGTGTTAAAATTACATTATATATATAGTAATGTGTTACATGTGATAAGGATAAGGTATTATACCTAAAATTTATCAATTTTCATTACAAATTTGTGGTATATCATCAAAAGTTATATTTATTTCTATTTTAGTAGTTTTTTATAGAATTTTCTAATAGGAGTAAAATAAGCAAGTTTCATTGAGGGTAAATCTTATATCTACACTATGGTAAGTGTAATCTATCTTATTTTATTATATATATTTTTTATTTGTGTGATAATACTAGCATGGGATTTGATTACCCACCATGGGTAACTAAATAGAGATGTTAGATAATTCGAAAATTATTGGAAGTTCTGTTAGACATCATAAGAGTATAGATGCTTACTTTTCTAAATAGATAATGAATCAAGGGTATCTTGGAAGTGAATTCTCTAATGAATTAGTTAATTTATGTTAATTATTAATTGGAAATTGATTTTTGTGATCAGTTACGAAGAGTAAATTGCGATGTTATAATGTTTTCTCACAAATGGGTGTTTTTAATCGATCGATACGATCCTTAGAGTAACGTTGGGTCACATGTGTAAGTGATATTATTATTCTAGGATGAAATGATTAATTTAATAATTAATTTATTTTTATTAATATGGTTATTTTAAAAATTATTATTGGAATTATTGGGAATTAATTAAGGGAAATATATAATGATATATCATTATGTCTATGGAGGTGAATGTCTAATGAATAATAGGTATAACATGGTCATTTGTATTGAGTCTATTAAAAATTCCATGAGTGTAGGTATGTAAAGGGCCAATTGGTTACTTAAATTGTATGACCAATGGGGTTAATTATATTCCATTAGGTTCATGGCTTAATCTGAGTCAATACGGATTTATATAAAGGAGAGAATTATATTGTACTATGATAACATATTTGGGGCCAATTTACATTATATCTATTTATGTATAGACTTGACTGATTTATTTTCACTGGTTGAATATGTAATTCTAGGTTTTGTAGGGGCTTAGTTGGAAGATGATAACCAAAATTGGGTATTTTTTAGCATATATGTTATTATATCATATCACATGCAAGTGAAATATATTTTTGTATATGTAAGAGGTTTATTGGTGACATACTATTGGTTCTATAGACTTGTCCCCTAACCATAAAATTTTATGGACATATAGAGTTTATGATTCATGATACAAGAAAGTGGAAGTTAATTCTGATTGGTGACGAAGGATGTTGATGGGATAGTAAGGATCATGGTCTTGGAAAACTACCAAGTAGTATGAATATTGAATTTTCTATCTTTTGATTTTAATCCTATATATAAGTTCCTAGCTAAATTGATCATATTACATAATTAATTTTTGGAATTTATGATTGATTTATCTGCATAGAATGTGACTTGGCTATATCATATTTTAATGTATTTATCTATTTGAATTTTATTACTTCCATTATATTTTTATTGATACGGTAAACTCATTCATGTTAGTGTATGGATATGATATGAGGACATATTCTATGTACACTTTGGAGTAGGCCCTCACTACTAGTTAATAGTCTCTTTCATATGGGGATCCTGAGGTCATGTGGAATCCCCATATAGGGGTTCTATCTTTGGAGACACCATATTAATGTTCTAACTTGATGGTTTAGAGGTAAATGTATTTATCATATAAAGAATATCACCTAGGGTTTCTCTTGTTTTATTTTCTATAAAGGATAATGGGAGTTTGAGTTTGTGTGTGAATTATCAAAAACTAAATTAGGTAATAATCAGGAATAGGTATAAACTACCATATATTGAAGATTTATATATTAATATGTTGTTATATTATTGTTTCTCTAATATATATATGATATCTTATAATCATAATCCCATAATATGAGAAGAGGACATTTTAAATATTACTTTTATAAGTCAACACGGTTTTCATGAGTTCTTGGATATATTATTTGGGTGGGAAAACATTAAAGTGATTTTTATGTTCCTAATGAATTTGATTTTACTACTATATATATATATTGAAGTTGATTTTATTTAATCATATTTTATTATACACTCAATCATAGTAAGAAGAACGGAATAATTTATTGATTTTATTAGGAAATCAATAAGAGTTTTTATTTTATGTTGTTCTCTAAAAGGATCATTTCTATATTAAAGAGGTGACATCATTAGGAAATGTGGTGTTTGAAACTGATATTTTAGTATAAATTTTCATGGTTGGGGAGATGATATCTTGGGAAAACCTTAATAATGTTTTTGAGATCATGATATTCCTAGTTATAATATGATATTATTAATTATTTATTTATGAATTGTCTTAATTGAAATAATTGATGATGGATCTGACCAAGAAGAGAGAAAATTTTCAATCGAGTGATTGACATGAGGCAGAATTTTATAATTTGAAGAGGAGTCTTATATCTACTAGTTTTGGGTGTAGTTAAAGTTGGTTAATCCAATGTCCAATGATGTGTTTTTCTATATTTAATAGATAATTGTATAACCCTATCAAATAATCATCATGTCTAATGAATATAACTAAGGAAACTAGATGAAAGGAATCAAGTAGCATAGATAGGATTTTTTGTGTTAAATATAAAATTAATTTAATAATAATAATTACCTTGGTATTGAGATTCTTTCTTCAATGAAGATGTTGATCATTAGAACACCTTGTTCAGGTTATATTGTTGTTATGCTAAGAGGATCCATAATAGAATCCAAATAATAGTGATCCATATGTGCTCTTTTGTCTCTGAATGATACTGATAAAGCTCTAGGTCATAGCATGTATGATCCACACATCTTGTGTATTTTTCCTTGGTCACAAAAAAATCCTTTGAGCTTGATGTATTTTCTCTTTTGTTCTATCGATATTGAGTTGGAGGAAGTAAGTGTATAAAATATATCAATCTTGAGAGGAACCCTAGAGATTTTCATTGTAGAGTGAATTCGTTAGGAAGAGTATGCATTGCTCAAAACACAAATTATTTCACACATTCTTCATAATGATATAAGTGGGTATATATAGAGCTAGAGTTTAATATTGATAATTTCACAAAGGTTCTTAATCAAATAATTAAACTAATATACTATCCATGCGAATAATAATAATAATATGTTATTATTAATATTATTATATCTATATCATGGAATTCATCGAATTACACAAATTAAATATCATTTTAATTAAATAAATAATCCCTTATTTAATTAAATGATTTTTAACATTATATCATCTCTATTGTTGAGCCATTAACTCAGCATGTCCACCTTCTATGAAATTTTCCAAACCACTAATAATAAATATTATTCATTTGATTGCAATATAAATATTATATTTAATATATTGTAAATAAATATTTATTTAAAATTAAACATGCATAAATATAGTGACTAAATGTTTTTGATCAATAAATCATCAATAAATATTATTTCTCAATCTTGAGAATAAAATTTATTCCAATAATTAAATTAAATTAATATTCAAATAAGATAAATGGAAACACTAAGTGTGTGACCCTCTAGGCCTCTTTCTCAGTGGAATTATTTTTGTTTTCCTAAAGTCCAATATTAGTGCCTATAAACACATAACGACTCCAATAGAGGAATAGATTAATTCCAAAACAAAAACCACCACATATGAAATTTCACTTTATAATATAATACATTTTTCTTGATATATCATCTAGTATTTTGCATACTCATTTCATCAACATATAAGTTCAATAAATCTTTTCTTAACTTTCTTAAATGAACCTAAAAATCACCATGGACATGGAATTTAGTTTGAGGGTTCGATTTCAATAAAAGGGTTGAGATATTATCTTCTATTCTTGTAAGGGACAAATAATATATTTTCATATTAATTAATTAATTTTCATTCATGTTGCACTCAAATTATCCTACTTCCTAGTGAATATAGGGAACCACAATTTTATTCAATATATAAAATTATGCTAATCAAGATATTAATTAATGATAACCCTATGTATAAGAACTAATAAACATGTTCACAAATACGAATATGCCATTATATAAAAAAAATATGGAATTACTAATTTTGATTCTATCCTTGTAATCTTCAGTCGGAGAGATTACCAAGTGAGAACCTTATAATATGATGCCATGTCCACTTGTAATAATGAAGCATCTAATTGTCTGCATCATGTGTGTCTCCTAAAATAAAATCATTTGACTATAGTACTTATATATTCTATAATATAATCACAGAACATTAAGGTTCTCATTATGGAGGAGAACTTTTATGACCTTTTTATGTGATAGATACTATGGGTACATTATCACATTATTATTACACAGAATAAAAATCAACAAGTGATAAAACATTTATTAATACTCAATTATTTTAATATATAGGTAATCTTGAGTACAAAGTAGATAGTACTAGATAACCCATGCTAATATATTCCAACTTACACTAAATCCAACTACTAATGACTTTTATTCATCTAGATATCACTTGATATTCATGGTTTTAATTGGATAAGGCCTTAGTCAATGGGTCCACCTCATTATACTCCCTAGATACTATAATTTCTATAAAGTCATGTCTTTGAAAAAAATACCTCAACATATATACTTTTATATTATATAATTCATTTACATATGTAGCCTTGGATCCTTTGCAAGATCCAAAACTGCTATATTATTACAGTAAAGTGTGATATAATATTTCCTTCTAGGCACCAAATCAAGATCCTATATGAAGCTTCATATCCAAAATACTTCGTTGGATGAATCATAAGACATAATACACCTGAAATTAATTTTAGAATCAATGAACATTAGCTTGTTTGAGCTCTTTCAACTTACAAATCCTTTATTGGGGGTGAATACATATCCCAATTTCAATTTCAAATCATCATGATCTATTTTGAAACTAGTATCTTTATATCCCATGATTACCAGCTCCACATAACCTTAATAAAATAGGAACATAACATTAGTTTTCCCGAGGAACTTTAGAATAGTATTGAATTTTATTTAAAGGTAGTCTCATGTGTATGATTGATATCTTCTTTCCAGGATCCAGGAAAAAGAAAAAACCAATCCAAGTAAATGGAATAGAATACATGAATAATCCTATTTATGATGAATATGGGATCCTTTTCCACCTTTGTATCTCCCCCTGTATCTGAGGACATGTTTTCTTGGAGATATGTATTCCATGTGACATTGGAGACAATCTTATCTTGGATTATTCCATTTTAAAACTCATTAGTATCTTGTCAATGTATATACCTTATCTTAATGCAAGTAGCCACTTGAATCTATCCTGAAGGATCTTGATCCCAAGAATTCATGCTACTTCACCTAATTCTTCTATGGAGATGTATGTGTTTAACCATGTCTTAAAATACTGTAAGATTTATATCTCATTTACAATTAGTAATATGTTATCAATATATACTTTTAAGAAAAAAAATCACACTCATACTAAATCAATTATAGATACAAGACTCACATTCATTATTTAAAGAACCAAATTCCCTTATGGATTCATCAATGTTAATATTCCAGGACCTGGAATCTTATTTTAATCCATAAATGTATCTCTTCAACTTGCATACTTTATTAGCAACTTTTGGAGTCACAAACCCTTATAGTTGTTCTATGTATACATATTCCAAAAAGTACATGTTATGGATTTATATTTTGGAATCCTTTTTATAAATCTCAAAATTGGGATGAGTTTATATGGAAAGTATAACTGTAATGGATTTCAATATAGAAACTGGTGAAAAGGATTAGTTGTAATTAATACATTGATGTTGTTTATACCCTTTTGAGACTAGTCTAGCCTTATAGGAATTCTATCTAGCATTCATGTCAAGTTTCTTCTTGAATATTCATTTAAACCCAATGGGATTTACAACCCCTATAGAATCTTAAAAAATATGGAATTGGTTTTTATATGTAGAATTTATCTTAGAATTTATGAATTTTTTCCATTTGGTAGATTTTGTGCCACTTATTATTTCCTTTTAGGAAATAGGTCAATTATTATAAACAAATGATGATTAGCCACCCCCGATAACCAAAAAACCATATATTTCTAGTTCTCTAACCTCTCTAGTGATCCTATGTAGTACTATTTTTCTCCAAAAAATCCTCTTCTATGGGGGGTTTTGGAATCTATTCCTATAAAAACTATTATGTACCTTGACCAAAAACTTCATTGAAATCTATCTCACTCCCACTATCTATTTTTGAAATGTTATTCCTCTTAAGGAACATGGTGTTCCTTTAAACTATTAACCTTTTTTTACGGGTTCGTACAGATAATATTTCATTTATTCCTTGGGATATCATATAAAGATACACTTTATGCCTTGGGTTGAAATTTTATTACTTGAAGAGTCCTTAACACACACTTTTCGTCCCCATGTGTATAAGTTATACAGAAAGTATTTCATTCCACACTAAATTTTATATGGAATGTAATTTTTCAAATTAGTTGACACTTGGTTTAGATTATATACTTTTGTCTATAATGCATATCCCCAAAAGGGTAATGGAAGACTAAAATGGATCATCATTGTTCTCACCATGTCCAAAAAGGTCTAATTTCAACTTTCACTTATATGATTCCATTATTTTTTATAAGTAGTTTTTAGTTGAGATATAATGCCAAAATCTTATAGATAATCAATGACCTCTTGGTTAAGATATTCTCTACCATAGTCTAAGAAAAGTTTCTTTATTTTCTTACCAAGTAGATTCTCAACATCATTATTTCACTCCATGAATTTATCAACGGAATCTGACTTATACCTCATAATGTATACATATTGATATCGATAAAATTCATCAGTAATATTTATTAAGTAAGAGTTTCTTACCCTTACATCAATAGGAAATGGTCCACACACATGTGTATGAACCAATTAAAGTGGCACTATATCCCTCTCACCCTTTCTACTAAATAGAGTTATGTTCAACAATCCTAACATATTCCAAGTAATTTTAATTTAAAATAATATAAATACCAATCCTGATATAATTGTTTTAAGTCACTTTTTATTTATATGACCTAGATAGTGACACCATTGTTTGGTATGATATAATTCTTGTGAACTAGATTCATTATCAATTTAAAAAAAATGTTTTTCATATTATAATACATAAATTCCATTATTAATATTTTTCATTCTATAACATATGTTATCTTTGTAAAATTAGCATCTTTTATTCCCACATTTTAATAAAAATCCATCTATATAAAGTTGGGACACAAAAATAACGATTTCTGTAACACTTGGAACATAATAAAATTTCTTCAAAACCAAGATTAGTCTCATTAGAAACATGGGTTTGTAGTCTCCAATAGCCATTTCAGTGACTCTATAATTATTATTCTCTCATCGATTCACCTCATCTTGATAAAATCTTCTAAATCTACTTGGTTACTATAATTTTATATAAATGTGTGCACCTGAATTTTTACCTAATACCCAATTTGTAGAAATTAAAATATTGAACTCAATAACAAATGTATCTAAATATTCCCCTTTCTTCTTTGTCATGGTATAGTTATTCTTCTAGTTTCAATTTTCCCATATGAAAAATATATGGATTCCTACTCCCTTGATTGTCCCTTGATCTTCTTCTTATTTGAAGGTTTTTGTGAATATGCCTTAGAATTGGGTTTATTCTTGTAGTTTTTCACCTTGAATTTCTTCTTATTGGACATAAGGATAAAATTATTTTCATGACTATATCCTTATCCTCCTTTCAATGTTGATTAAGGGGGTCTAGGAGAGAATTCTCAATGTTTTTTATATTAAAACACACAGGAAATGTTAGAGAAGCTCTGAGAAAGTGTTGAAAGTATGCTATTAGTGTCCAATTCATTAGGCGAATTAAACCTTAGAATGTCTAGATAAAAAATGTAGTCAATCATCTTGACCACATGAGGTTTTTCCAGCACACCCTCTCCAAGTTTTCATTTCAATAGTGACTTAGAGATCTCAAATTGGTCATGTCTATCTCTATTCTGATAATGATCACAGAGATGGGTGATCATAGTATAAGAATCCATATTCTTATGTGAATTAAAATATTCATCAATCATGGATGATTGTATAAAACATTGTAAAACTAATGAATCATCCAATTTTTTGAAGTAAAAAATATATATCTTCCTTACTCATATACTTATTATGTGTATCCCAAACTGGGCCCTCTAGCATATAAATATTTTGTTCCTAGAATAATACAATGTGAAAGAATTTGTACCACTCCTATAAGTTCTTTTTAGAGTGGAATTTGACATTATCTAGTATAGATCACATGTATATCAATGAAATTTAAATTTTTCTACAAAAATAACAAAGTAGTATTCTTTACATTATCTTGATTACCAAAACATGTGAGATGAAATAATTTTAGTTGTATTATTAGTCTCCGGTTATTTTTATCAAATCCCAATATCCCTCACCATTGGACTATAAATATCCTATCACATGGTAATTATAGTGGAAATAATCCATATTTCCATTATCATAAATCATAGATGGTTATAGTCAATTACATCAAGGTATTTAGGTAGATGGTTTTACTAACTATGTTGACTTGTGGATCTTTGATCCATTGAGTGGACTCACCAATCTTGAAATATAGAATCATATTTCATTAAACATAGCCTCCAAGTAACACCAAGTCTAGAGAGGGATACTTATCTTGATGTAATCCTAGTTAAGTTAACCAATAACCTTTATAATAACTCCATGATATATGTAAGTTTCATGATGAGGGCCAAACCAACACTTAGTTCTCTAGTTTCATTCATAATAAAGTAATGGAAAGATTTTTTATTTAATATTTACTTGATAGATTTTGTTTATTTGTAAACAAATAACATTATTTTATCCTATACCTATCTTTTTAATATTATTTGGATTTTAAATAATTAATTAACCATGTTTTAATAAATTCATTTTTGTATAATCAATTTTTTTTACATTATCATCCATGTATGGCTATCATATTTATTTTATGTTATTTTATTAATCATTATATAACCATACATCGATATAAACAAATAAATAGTCATGCAATTGAAAAAATAAAATAAATAAAATGACATGATCATGATATTTTTAATGGTTGATTTATCATGAGAAGAATAAATCACGTTATGAACCTATGGGAAAAACTCATTGAGTCAGTCTTAGATCGAGTTGTGACATTCCATTTTTGACCTTGGTATCTTCTTGATTGGGTTCACCTTTGATCGATTTCTGAACTACCTCCATCTCCCCAAAGCTCCATCCTTTACATGTTTTACCCACACATAGGTGAGGGGAATCATATGTATGGGTTACATAAGATAAACCATGAATGCATAGGTCCTACATAATTAAGGAAGAAGGGATGACATGTAGACCATTACCATTGATTTAATAAAACATTATAGTATATAAAAACCCTGGAAATAATATTAATTAAATAAAAACTCAAGTGACACATTGTTCGATCAAGCTCATGATTTGTCACTTACATGAAATTTAATCACATTCACACATGCTAGAATTTATTTCTAATTTCTATAGTAATTAAGATAAATTTCTATTGAATTAATAATTAATGATTTTATTTATTTATTAATTATTTATCTTTATTTTTAATCTGAACAGTCATGGAGATATATAAGATTCCATCTGCTATAATTTTTTTAATAAATTAAATTAATTTATTTTATATAAAATTTCTTAAGTATATGGAATGTACTTGGAGGAAACATGGTATATAACCTTCTAAACTACACAATTTCATGTTCGTTTGTGTAGATTATACTTACATATCATGTAGTGTACACAGTGTTTCATGTTATTACATGACATATTTTTCTTTATATAAAGACAAGTAGTCCTATTGTAGTTTATTACACATTGTACGCATTAATATACGTTGTGTGTTCCTATTTTTATGCTTGTTAAGTACACAGCATGTGCAATGACCCTACATGGTGTGTAGTTTCGAAAAAACATGAACATTAATTAGATAGTTAATATACTACAAAACCCTTTCACATGGAACATATTCTTGCTACATAGTTTATAGTTTGGTTTTAATACAATATTTAATTTTATATCATGTAATTAATTTATTCATTTTATATCCTAGCTCATTGTGTACTCCACATAACTAGGAACAAGTTTTATAGCATGTACACTAGATAAACATCGTGTAATTCCATTCTAGTCATTATGCATTACAAATTTAGGGACTCAATGAGTAATTTATGTGGTATAATAATGCATTACATTGTGTGTACACTAGCTATGCACAATGTAATGAAAAATGGTCTCTGTCACTTTGCTATCATTCAACACACAACATATTAATTACATGTCATATTTGTTGGCCACTATGCCATGTGGTGTTACATGGTGTGTGTAGTAATCGCGTGAAATATAATCCTACAAATAGTGTTTTGACCTATTAGTCAATGCATGATGTAATTAATATGTAATTAGACACCGTGCAAAGAACACCCACCGAACAAGCCTTGATTCATGAAATCGTGTAGGTGTGTGGTTAACCCATACTACATGTAATTAATTTTCGTGATTTAGCCAGAATCACCAGCACCACTAGATGAAATATCTATGATTTCTTAGTATGTTCTTGGTCATATGATAGTGAATAGACATTTGATCACCAATTTATGGATTAAGAATGAAAAAAATAAAATCTAACAAAATAATCATTATATTGAACAATAAATTAAATAATAATAAATTTGAATGTGACTACTCTGATACCACTTACTAATTTAGGGTGTAGTTGAATCTAGTTAAGCTCATCTCGAATTATGGTTTTTACTAAATTTAAAGGATAGTTCATCATAAAATGATGAATAATAATAATTTATAATGAATATAACTAAAAATATTATATTAAAGGAATCCCAAAACATTGAGAGGATCTTTCACATTAAATTTATAATTAATTTAATAATAATAATTAACTTTACCTTGAGATTATTCTTTCAATGAAGATATTGATTGTTCAAACCCCTTTTTCAAGTTATTCCATCATTATTCTAAGAGGATCAAAAATAGATTCCATTTAGTAGATATCCACACATGTTATGTGATATCCAAACAATGTTAATGGAACTCCCAATGCTAGTGTGGATGATCCATATGTCTTTCATAGTTTAACTTGATCGCAAAATAATCTTTCAGGCTTGACGGATTGTATTTCTTATTCTCTAGATTTTTAGTGGGAGGAATAAGGTGGAGAAAATCTCTCGGTGTTGATAGTAACCCAATAGATATTCTTCATAGAGAAAATTATCTAGATAGAGGATTTATTGTTCACAACAAAAATTATTTCATACATTCTCTAATATGATATAAGTGGTATATATAGATTCGAGGTTTAATATTGATAATTAAAAACAAATCCCATAATCATATAATTATACTAATATAGTCCCCATTCCAATAATAATAATAATAATGATAATGATAATAATAATATATTATATTATGGCATGTGTCAACCAGTGAAAATTAAATATCATTTTAATTAAATAAATAATTCCTTATTAATTTATATGATATTTAAGATTTTATCATTTCCATTATCGAGCCCTTAACTCAGCCCATCCACCTTCATCTCCATTCAAAAAACCTAGAATAATAAATTTATTCATTTGATAAATAAATAAATATTATATTCAAAATCTTTTAAATAAATTGTTATTTAGTATTCAACACACATAAATATAGTTATTGAATATTTTTCCTCAATAAATCCTAATTAAATATTATTTCTTAGACTTGAGAATAACATTTATTCCAAACATTAAATTCAAGTATAATTTTATTGAGATCAATGGAAAAAATATGTGTGTGACCATCTAGGCCTCTTCCTTAGTATTATTAAGCGGTCTTACCAAAATTCCAGAATCAGTATCGAGAAACACGTAAAGGATCCCTTAGAGGAGGTGGTTAATGTCTCAATGAAAAAAACCACACATGAATGCTCACTATGTAATATAATATCTTTTTTTAGATATATCGTCAAGGAGGTTTCATACTCATGTCATAAACCTATAAGCTCAATATATCTTTCATTGAATTTCTGAAATGAACATTTCAATCACTATGGGTATGAAATTTAATTTTCCAATTCCATATCAATCAAAGGGTCAAGATACAATCTTCTAGTTCTGGGAGGGAAATTCATTTATTAGCTTATTCATTAATTTCATATCACTTCTGATGCACCCAATATATCTTAATTCCCAGTGAACATAGAGCATCACAACTTTTATCAATAAATGAAAGTTTGTGACTCATGACATGAATTAATAATAATATCATGTTAAGGATCAATACACACATTCACGGATAGGAGTATTCAATAACATGAAAATAAGTGAAATTCCTTCTTATGGGTTTATCCATATAATTTTCCATCTTAGATATTACCAAGTTCATTCATGAGATGAAGCCTAATCTACTTATGAAAATAAATCACCAAATAATATACATTATCTAGGCCCTATTAAATGAATCCATTCAACCATAGCACTTATATGTTCTAGAATATTATCATAGAACTTCAATGTGACCATCAACTTTTATAGGATTTTAGAGTGATAAATAATTAAAGGACGTTATCAAATTAATATTTCATATAATAAAAATTAATATGTTATATGAAATTTATTAACACTCATTTATATAAATATATAGGTAATCAAAAGTATAAAGTAGTTTGTTCTAGGGAACCAACTCCAACAATATCAGTGTTGATATTTATAGTACCGTAGGTTTCTATTATGTAACCATTAATTTATGATTTTTATTTTAATAAAGTTTATGGGTGAAGGATGGGATATTTGGGTTAACTTTTGATATGTTTTTGGGGCCAAAGGAGGTGTGTATGGGTTGCGCATAGTTTGGGAAAACCATGTGGAAATCCAAATGGAAACTATGAAAAGTTGAAAATTCTATACATTAGTATTGTATTGGTGTGCATGTGGTTAGAGAGGCTATATAAGGAGTCTATGTCGGGTTTTTCTTAAAGTAGTATCTAACACATGGTTAGCAAACAGTTTGTCTAACTGTGCAGTCTAACCTTCTACAGAGTCAAATCTAGAACCTTAAAAATATGATCTCACTCGTTTTTGACATAACTCCATATTTTTTGCTCCTATGTGTCCCTAATTAAATATTCATATCCATTGAAGGTATTATAACCTCTCCCAATAATTTTTTAACCAATATGGATCCCTCCCTTGTCGTTTTCAATCCTGATTCTTATGATAAGTGATGTTCTTCATCGTTCTTGGTTGGTTTCATAGATCTACTTAGATCTACTTCTACTCACTTCATGGTTTCATATATATACAAATTTTATGGGTATATAAATGAGTTTTAATACCAAATAAGTTTATATTTGGTCTTCATATTTCTAAGAGAATATACCCAAGGTGATCCATTGAACAACCAATCGAGTTTTCTTGAGCAGTCTTCATCTGTTGTCAGTTTTCATCAACACCTTCGAGGTAGGTGGCTTCACTCGCATCCCCTATTTATAGAATTGATTCGATTAGTATCGAATTTATTAAATTTATTTAAATTTATCATGAAATATTGTTTCAATTCATGGAAAAATCTTTTTTAGTGATTATTTATCATTTTTGTAATATTGTGTAATTTTGGTAAATTGTTATGAAAATTGATTTAGTTTATTGAATTTAAAATAGTGATTTTAAATTGAGGGTTTTCTAGAGTTTCTAAATTGTTTTTTTGGAATTTTTTTTTTCAATAAAAATGGGAGATCTGTTGAAATTTTTTGGCTTCAAAATGGTTTTGATGGAAAAGTGGTATTCAATAAAAAATGGGTTCTATTGAAAAGGTGTTTTTGCATGATCCTTGGGAATATTGGTGTGTTAGTTAATATTAAATTTTTGGGTCTTGGTTGAAATATTACCTTTTTCTTAGATCCAAATTTCAAATGGATCATGGGATATAATTACCCCATGATGACTTGTTAGATCGATGAGAAACTGCTCATGAGTATAGAACAATCATAGTGAAGAATGCATGGTTGGTTGTGTGGATGTGTGGAATGGTTTGGGTATCCTAAAGGAATATTGGGAAATGGTTTTAAAGATTTTTTATTAATTTTTCTAGAAAAATAAATTGGTGTAAAATTGGTTTAAATTTCACTTGTATGCTTTTGGTTGAAAATGGTTTCAGAAACTTTTTTATATTTAGTCATAAATTGTTTTTTAAAAATTGTTTTAAATAAACTATTATATATAAATGATTCTAAATCATCTATCATAGTGAAATGATTAGGGAATTCATTTTGGAAATACTATTAAGTTTTATACTCACCCCTTCATTGGCACTTTAGAGCTTTTCTAGATTCTATCTTTTGGGGTAGGGGAAAATGTAACGTATCACACATTTTTAGCATCATTTCAGGATATGTGGTCTATTTGGTGAGCTTGGAGCATTGAGATAGGGAAGAATAGAGTCTTATCTTCTTCTTAGAGTCTTTATTTGTCCTTATTTTATTTAATTGGTACCTGTTTGGTATTCCATTTTTGCATACATTGTAGTGGTTTCATATGAATAATGTAGTTGAGTTATCATTATTTTATTCATTCATCATATAGTGAGCTATTTGGTTATGGATTATTTGGTTAATGGTTTATTTCTTAAACTGTAAATAATCCCCCACTTTTATTTGAAACCCTTTGGAATTTATTGCAACCTTTGGAATCTTGGTGATGACACTTAAGGAAAAGTAATGATTCTTTGTATTCTCAAGCTTATGGGAATAAGTGTGTCATTAAAAATGGTATCAGCTTGTCCGGTCCTTGCCAAACAAGTATTCTTCAGTTTATTAGTCTTAGAGTTGAATTTATTCTTATCTATTCCTTGGGTTATAATCTTATAAAAGATTAGGATTTTCATAACGTAAATGTATAGAATAAAAGGACGTAGTTATCCCATTTATATTGAACTTAAAGTTACTAAGGAGTTGGGTATATTAGTATTTTGGAGAAACTTATAAGATCTTTCAATATTATTGTCATATGTTTATCCAATGATATGACCATAACATTCATTTTAGGGGAATTAATTCCCACAAGGATTTCATATTCATTTGGAGTAATGATTTTTGATTTTGTGCCAAGGTGTAAATTTTTGAAATATATAGATTTTTTTCAAATGAAATATTTTGAAAAGAGGATACTTGATGTATTTTGAAAATGGTTTGATATTCAAAAGCAATAATTTTTTTTCGAAAATGGGTGAATGTGAAAAGGTTGTTTTTGGAAAACAATTTTGGGATAATTGATGTGATGGAATTTGAAATTCTAAGCCATAGTTTTCTAGGGAGTGAGACTTACTGAGTTTGTTGTTTGCTTAGAAAATGGAACCCGGTATGGGTCATATGAACCAGTCAGAAGAGGCCACTGAGAATGTGGTTCACCTAATCCATAGGTGAACCAATAGTTGTTCCAAAGAATCACTTAGGTTTTTCAAATTTTAGAATAGGGACTACAACTGGATACTCTTTTTACGATATCTGTCACTGCTAAAAATCTAAGTGGAGGAAGTATGGTGGTATTAACATGTGGAGCTGAGAACTCTTGGACTAACATGAAGAGGAAATGGGACACCTATTCTCAAGAAGGTGGAACACATCAAAATCTGACCACAAAAGAAACTAACCTTCCCCCAAGACCCAAGAGCAAGCTTGTATGTTTTCAGTGTGGTTCACTGAGTCACATCAAGTGATAGTGTATGAAAAAACCATGAGAATTCCATATTTGCAACAAGATGGAGAATCGTAAGTGCTTTTGTTGCAATGCTCCGAGGTTAGGTGTTCGAGACAGTTATCAGGTGTTGCAAACATAGTATACTACGACACAATGACTGTAATATTAGGAAGGCAATAACGAGAAAAGTGTGGTGACGAAGAAATTATATAGAGCTAAGAAGATGATTGTGGATGATCAGGCCGAAACATCTATATTTAGAGGTACGATTATTTTTAATTCTACCCTTATGCATGTGTTATTTGATATTGGTGCATCGCATTCGTTCATTTCTTCTCGTACTGTTGACTTTATAAGTTTAAAACTTGAGATGATTCCTTCGGTGATAAAACATAAAACTCATCTCGGTTGAAGAGAATATTGAGCCTTTGTGAATAATTATTTTTTTATAACTATTGATGGAGATGAGATGAAGTGGGACTTCTCAGTGTTGCAGACGGATGTATGTGATGTAATCCTAAGTATGGATTGGTTGACAATGTTTAAGGTTTACATCGACTATTATAGAAATACAGTGAGTATCATGGCTGATGATGGCATCGAGCATCTCTTCATAGGACAAAGTCATGTGAATACACGTGAAACAGGATTGTTGGCACCAGCAGTGGGAACAATCTATTACCAGTTGGTGGCATTGATTTTTGAATCAGTAGAACATATTGAGGATACCAGTTTTCTAGTAGTTTTGGATCAATTTCCATATTTCTTTCCTAAGAACCAATCAGGGTTACCACTATAAGGGAAGTGTAGTTTATGATTGATCTCCTCCAAGGGAACCGTCTTATTTACCATCCATATTATAGGATGGAACCAATAAATTAAATGGAATTGAATCTGTAGTTGGAGGAACTAGAAATTAAAGGCTACATTCAGCTAAGTATGTCTCTGTGGGAAACATCGGTCTTGTTCATGAAGAAAGAAAATTGAACTCTTTAGTTGTGCATTGATTATCATAAGCATAAATAGGTTATGATAAAGAAAAGTTATCCAATTTCATGCATTGATTATCTATTTGATCAATTTAGGGGAGCCCAGTGGTCCTCAATAATTGACTTATGATCAGGATATCACCAATTTCAAGTTCTGAAGGAAGATATTTCAAAGACAACCTTCAAAAGTAGATATGTATGATAAAAATATATAGTCAATCATTTAGGTCTAATGAATGCACCAATGGTCTTCATGGATATGATGAATCACATATTTTAGTAATATCTAGATTCTTTTGTTGTGGTGTAAATGGAATACATCTTCGTGTATTCAGAGACAAGGTATGAACATGGGAAATACATGGAAACAGTGTTGGGAATCTTGAGAGGTCACTGTTTGTATGGAAAATTATCTAGGTGTGATTTTTGGATACAAGAGGTACATTTTCTTGGCCATGTGATTTCTGAAAAAGTTGTTTCAGTGGATCATAAAAAGATAGAAGTAGTATCTCTTGGAAAACACTGAGGAATTTATTTGAGATAAGAAGTTTCCATGGTCTAGATGGCTACTATCGATGTTTTTGGTTGTGTTATCATACAAGGATACCATGTTGTGGCATATTGTTGAAGGCAATTGAGGCTTCATGAGAAGAATTAACCAACACATGATTTGGGTTTAACTTTGGTTTTCCTTGCCTTGAAGTCTTGGAGACATTATCTCTTTGGTGAAAAATTCACTTTGTTTATGGATTATAAAATCTTGAAACACATTTTCTCAAAGTGAGATTTAAATATTAGGCAAATGAGATGGATGTATTATCTCCATATTTTTGACTTTGAATTGATATATACACTGAGAAAATGGAATTAGGGGGTAGATTCATTAGGAAAAAATTCATATGCTCAGTTGGAAAAATAATCTTCAGATGAATTGTAGTTGATGTCAGTCCTAGCTAACATGCATGTAGAATGTGTAGAATGAGGTGATGTTTTAGTTTTCTTTTCAGTTTCTGAGGTTGTTGATCTTGTAAAGATTATTAAGGATGCACAAAAATCTGATGAATAATGCTTGCTTATGAGTTCAAAGATCAATGGTAGGGACACCATTGAGGGCTAGAAACTAGATGGGAGTTCAGTTATATGGTTTAGATATCCCATGGTTATACCTATGGATTTTCCTGAACAACTTCATCATGATTACCACCATTGGAAATGGGTTGTACATCTGGGTCTAAATAATATGTATATGACTTTTAAGGTACAGTTTTTGTGGAGCTGTATGAAAAGAAAAGTGGTTGAGTTCATTTCAAAGTGCTTAACTTGTTATCAAGTTATGGCAGAGCATAAATGACCAGTGGGTATGTTGTATTATATACCTATCCCAATTTCGAAATGGGAGTAGATAGCGATAAATTTTGTAACAAGCCCCCCAAGAATGGTTTGGAAACTTCATTCCATGTGGGTGATAGTGGATATGCTCTCAAAGTTGTCCCATTTCATTCCTATTCGTGAAACAAATATGGTGGATCATCTGTCTAAAATCTATACCCTAGAAGTGGTAAAGAGGCATGGTGTTTCAATTTTGATAATGTTAGATAGATATTTTAGGTTCACATCTCATTTCTGGAAATCCTTACAGAAATACCTTGGGACTCAGTTGACTATGAGTATGGTGTATCATCTTTAGACAGATGGTAAAACCAAAAGAACGATACAGACATTGAAATATATGCTTTGGGATAGTGTAATAGATGATGGTGGATCATGGGAAGATCATATACCCTTAGTGGAGTTCTCTTATAATAACAAATTTTAGGCCTCAAAACACATGGCTCTGTTTGAAGCATTGAATGGGCATCCTTACTATTCATCACTTTGTTGGGTGTAAATAGGTGAAACATACTTATATGGGCTGAACCATGTCCAAGAAACAATGAAGAAGATTATGTTAAGCAGAATGAGAATAAAGACAGCTCAATGTTTCCAAAAATTATATGAGGATCATCATCAAAAATCGTTGTTGTTCATTGTGAGTGGTCATATGTTCTTAAAGATTTCTCAATGGCTTGGACATCATCATTTTGGGAAGCAGGGCAAGTTATCTCCTTGGTAAATTATCCCTTTAGAGATACAAGAATGGGTTGGAAAGGTGGAATATTGGTTGAAATTTCCACCATGGTTCAGTGTAGTGTATATCGTGTTCCATGTATATTAGTTGAAAAAGTCTCATCCTAATCCTAACCATTTGATCAGATGGGATCACGTTAATATAGAGTTAGATGCTTCATTAGTATGTATCATAGTGTGGATTGTGGATAGGTAAGATAATGTATTTCATGTAAAAATCATCTATCTGGTGTGTGTTTTAGGGAAACATAGTCATATTTAAGAAGAGACTTGGGAACACAAGAAGGAAATGAAAGAGCAATGGCCGAAACTCTTTCAGGCCAATGATGGTTTTCTACCTTCCATGGACTGAAAGACCAATCGTGGGGAGAATGTAGTACCCACTTTTTTCTGGTATGTAACCATTAATTTATTATTTTTATGTTAATAAAGTGTAAGGGTAAATTATGGGATATTTGGGAGAACGTTAAACAAGTTTTTGTGGCCAAAGTAGGGGCGCACATGTTACACATGGTTTGGAAAAAAACTATTTCTAAAGCCTAGTAGAAACCATTAGAAGTTGTAGATTCTGGATAGTAGCTTCGTCATAGTGTGCAAAAAGTTAGGGAGACCATGTGAGGAGGTCATTAAGTGGTTTCCTTAAGTCATTAGCTAACACACAGTTACCACATAGTTTCTCTAACTGTGCGGTCTAACTGTGTGCAGAGTTAAATCTAGATCCTTGAAAATAGGATCTCACTTGTTTTTGAAATAACTCCATCATTTGTGTTCCTATGTGCCCCAAATTCTAGATTAATCTCCATTAAAGGTAGGAGAACCTCTCCCAAGAATTTTTTAACCATTCTGGAGTCATCCCCTGGCATTTTCAAGCACGGTTTTTGTGGTAAGGGTCGTTCTTCATCATTCATGATCAGTTTATTAGATCTACATAGATATACTTCTCCTCTGTTCTTGGTTTCTAAAATATAAACCTATTATGGGTATATATATTATTTTTTATTCCAATTAATTAGATATTTGGACTTGATATTTCTAGGAGAAGATATCTAAGGTGGTTCCATGAAGAATCGACCTAGTTTTCTTGAGCTTTCTTTGTTTGTTGTCAGTTTTCGTCAAAACTATCATGGTAAGGGGATTAAATCTCATCTACTCTTTCTATAATTGATTATATTAGTTTAAAATTTATTAAATTGAATGAAATTGATCATGAAATCTTGGTTCAATTCATGGAATAAATCTTATTTAGTGATGATATATCATTTTTGTGATCTTATGTAATTTAGGTAATTTGTTGTGAAAATTGTTTTAGTTTCTTGAATTTAAAATAGTGATTTTAAATTGTGGATTTTCTGGAATTTCTAAATGGGTTTTTTGGAAGGGGGTTTTCAATAACAAAGGTCATTTTATTGA
Source organism: Viscum album (assembly GCA_963277665.1). NCBI lineage: Eukaryota > Viridiplantae > Streptophyta > Magnoliopsida > Santalales > Viscaceae > Viscum > Viscum album. The sequence continues at coordinate 1,479,487,074 of OY728120.1, forward strand.
AATGGTTTGTCTTTAAAATGGTTTTTATGGAAAAGTGGGTTTCAATAAAAAGTGGGTTTTATTGAAAAGGTGTTTGGCGATCCTTGGGAATATTGGCGTGTGAGTTCATCTTATATTTTTGGAGATTGGTTGAAATATTAACTTGTGCTCAGTTAAAAATTTCAAATGTAAAACATTATATAATTACCTTGTGACTTCTTGGATGATCGACGAGAAACTGCTCATGAGTATGGAACTGTCATAGTAAAGAATTCATGGTTGGTTGTGTGGATGTGTGGAATGGTTTGGGTATTCCAGAGGAATATTGATAAATGGTTTTAAAGATTTTTAAATTAGTTTTTTTTGGAAAATAACTTTCTTCATAAATGGTTTCAATTTCACTTGTATGCTTTTGGTTTCAAATGGTTTTGGAAACTTGTTTATATTTAGTTATAAATTGTTTTGAGAAATTATTTTATATAAACTATTTTAATAAATGTTGTAACTCTTCTATATTAGTGGCATGAGTAGGGAATTCATTGGGTAAAAAATACTATGTTTTATTCTCACCCCTACTTTAGAACATTTGTGCTTTTGCAGATGTTATCTTCTAGGATAGGGGAAAAGGTAACGTATCACACATTTTTAGCACCACATGGTGATATGTGGGTCGTTTGGTGATCTTGGAGAAAGGAGCTAGGGGACAATGGAGTATTATAGTCTTATTAGAGTCTTTATTTGACCTTACAATATTTACTTGATATTTTTTGGTATTTTGTTGTTGTATACCATAGAGTGGTTTGATATGAATAATGTAGTTAAGTTATCTTGATTTTATTCATGCATCATATAGTGAGATGTTTGATTGTAGTTTATTTGGATAATGGTTTATTTCTTAAAGGGTAAATCATCCAACACTTGTATTTGGAACCATTTAGCATTTATTTCCAGCCTTTGGCATCTTTGGGATGTTTTTTAAGGCCAACAAATGATCCGTTGTATTCTCAAGCCAATGGGAATATGTGGGTCATTATAATATTTATCTTACATAAGTTGAATAAGAGATATGTTGTTTGCTATAATGAATTTATTGTGGGATTAAAATTCATATTTATGAAGTATTATTAGGTTATGAAATATGGTTTATAAAATATAAATTCATATAATAAGAAATAAACACTGATGATCTTGATTTGGAAATTATAGTGTATAGGCTTAAATATTTGGAAACATTACTTATTTAGAGAGAGGGTTATGGTTAATATTAACCACAAGAGTATATAAATACTTTTTAAAAGTGATAAACAAATCTAATTTATAGTATGAAGATAGAGTAATTATAATCCCTTCACATTAATATTAAAGGTACTTTAGGGAAATTGAATATAGTGGTCGATCAACTTAACAAGAAATCTCAATCACTGAGGGAACATGAATCCTTGGAGGAGTGGCATATTATGTGTCACATATTTTATTTACATCTAGATATAGAAAAATAGTGAAACTAGTTTTATCTCTATTAAATATTATGTCATTGATAGTATAGTGGGTGAAGTAATGCTAAATATCAGGTGATAATTGTATCATTATTTGAGAGATCCTTGGTGGTGGTGAGCACCTATAAAGATGGACCTTGGGTGAGGAATCATTTATATATATGAATTGAAGGTTGATAGTTTTTACACATATTAAAATAGAATTTATAAGGTAATCTCACACATCTCATTGGTTAATTCATTTGAGTTTAAAAAAATTGCACAATTACATTCTATGGGTATTTTAGTAGCTCGAGATAATGATGGATGCAGTATGGTTATTTTCTCATTTCATTACATGATAATAGGTGAAATAAGATTAGCAGAGACCTATTAGTATATTAAAATTGTAACTAATACCAATATATAAATAATATAGGGTTTTTATGGGCATCATGATGGATATTTTTAGATCTCCTAGGGATAGAAAATTTAAAATAGTCTTAGGACCATGGTCTTTATGAATAATCATGAAAATATGTTCTATTTTGGGAATAATTTTTAGGTTTATTTTGAAAACAGGCTTAAACTAATTTCATGAAATAAACCGGTATTCCTATGGTCAATACTATATAGTTAATGTTCTTCCCATTATCCTATTCAACATTTTTTTTGAATTATTCCCCACCTTCCCTAATTATAAGTTGTAAGGGTAGTTCCCAAAATGAATTTTCAACCTCCTAATCCACAAATACCATTCCCTTAAAAAATCTCACTAAATGTTTTCCTAAATTCTAAAATTATAATTCATTTAGAGATTTTCTCCATATAGACACTTGTTTTTCTAGTGACCTACTAGATTCAATTGTCATACTCAACTAATTATATTATTTTAATCTAACATTATATTTTTTTTTGAAAATATTCCACCATCGATGGCCGACCTCAGGGACCTCGAATACCTCATTCTAAATGGTAATGATTTTCTAAGATATTTTTTGCCTTCCTAGACCAGAAAAATGTCAAAACTATCTTAATTTAATCTCAATGTGATCTATTTATGGTTAAAGATCCCATAGTCTCTTACCAATTAGAACCAAAAAAATTTATTATCACTCAGATTAAATAAATTTACTGGAATAATTTGACCATGGATTTCAAACCTCACACATTTGAATTTCTTCAAATTTTACCTAAACAAATCATGTGGTTCATTTCCAGGATTCAATTTTCAAATTTATCATATTTCAGTATCACATGTGAAATCCATCACAAAAACCGTAAAATAATTTTTTTGAATTAAAAATATGGTCTTACCAATGGACTTGACCATACCATACTAAAAATGGAAAGGTAATATAAACTATTTCCCATATATAAAATGAACTAAAACAAAGAGTGGAATAATGGTCCTTTGTCAACACAGACCAAGATTGTTTTATCTCACCCTATCCATTTCTAATGACCATGCAAGGGAAGAGACATGGTATGGGATATCATAAATAGAATAATTGTAAAACCTCAATGTCACTATTTTTATTTATTGATATAAATGCCTTTTTTGGTAAAGGAAGAATTGATAATTGAGTTTATTTTGATATAATGATGGGTGAAATGTCTTCGGTGTCATCCCATGGATTAAATTATGGATATAAAATAGGTGTAATGCCTTGATTAAGAATGTATTTCATTAGGGGAGTCTCTTGAATGTCATGGGATAATGCCTCTATATATTTAGGGAGGTACAAAGCTAAGGAATTCCATAATCTACCATGTATTTCTCACTAATTAATTATAGTGAATGCCTTGGATTAGCTCCTCTTTGGAATCAAGTGATGTATTATATATTTAATTCCACATATTGATTTCATGGACTCCCTTGGGATACCCATATGAATGACATGGGATAAGCTCCCTAGATTTGGTTTCATTACATAAGATAAAATGTATTGGGTGTGGGATAAGATTTTGCTCGAGCATGTTACTCTGAATGATTCAGACATTCGGTTTCTTGTATTTGGTTTAAATAATTAAAAGGTTTTATTCCTTGGATTTTCTTAGTTATATAGAGGAAAATTCTATGTAAAATTTTCCGAGATTATTGATGACGTGGTGAGAAGGGAATACCTAGTTGATTCTTTTTGGATTCCCTAGTGTTTTCGTGGTTTTGGTTTCCATGGTTACACACCATATAACTGGAATGAGTTATGAGATCCATCACCCTGATCAGAGATACATCAGAACTAGACATAGTGAGTAGGTCCAACCTCAGGTGTCACCATGGATCCCAGGGTTGGAGGTTTTTTTGTTAATTCATTTTTGTAGTAAATTATTTTGTTATCAATAGCACTTAAAAATTTACTTGTTATATAGACTAGTTATTTAAGGATTTCATTGGTAGTGTCATACTGAGTTTTACTCACACCCTACTCAGGTCACTATGGAACTTGGGTACCTGAAAATAAGACAATCTATTTCCAGTTTTAGGTATGGGAAGGTTCTCATAGTTGTTGATTTCATTGATTTGACTTGGCATGCTAGGATTGGGATATGGGGGACGGGACCTGGAAATAATTTAAAACAACTTGGGGTGGAGTTTATTTTTAGTTTTATTTTATCCTTTAGTATTAAATATGTGTGATCCACCCATTAGAGAATAGATTAACATTATATAATATTCCTTGTTGTAGAATTTTGATATTGCTGTTATTATTGATACTTGACCTATTTTTTATACAATGTTTGTTTGGTTTGAATTATGTGATTGATTATTATTCCTACTATAATTGTGAATCTAGCTATAGGGTATAGTCCCCATGATATCCTTATAGACCCTCACCACTATAAAGTAGCCTTTGGAGAATGGGGAGGTGCTCTTGAGTCCATATAGTGATCACTGGTATGATATTGGTTAGTGGTCTGTAATGGTGAGTCATTACATCTAGGATATCCACACTTCTAGTTCCTTGACCCTAGTTTAGATCCATGTATTTCTATATTGATGGATTCTTCTGATTTGAGGTGTCTCTTCCTTATTGTCTAGGTGATGATGTTTTGGATAAACCATTCCTTGGATTTCTTGGTAGCATTCCTTGTGGATGGTTCTTTCTTTGAGGGATTCTGATTTAGTTTCTTGGATAGTTGGTGTGATTGATAGAGGGATTATAATTTCCCTTTGATATTTCGTGGAAAAATATTCTATGTATTGTGTATTCATGAAAAATTTTATCCCATTGATTCACCATTTTAGAAGAAATATAGATGGTGGGGATTCCTTAGTAGGATTATGTGTTCTTTGTCCATTGTGAGTCCTGTTTATGAGTTGAATATCTCTTGGAGATGTTAGGTGATATATGAGGATGTATTCTATATCCCTTGTGGAATAATATTTGATTGGAATCCTTATATTCTTAGGATATTTTCTAGTTTTCCCCATCCCTTCCACCTCTTCTTTGGGATGTTGAGGTCCCATTGGTTTGATGTATTCCACCACTTTCTTGTAACTTTTTGATGGAAGAAAGTGGTATGGTAGGGTAAATTGTAACACCCCAGTGTTACTTTTATTTTATTTTATTATGGTATTATTTTGAATTCTATGAGTTTTAAAAATTATTTTTAGAATCTGTAAAGTTTCTCTTCTTTTTCATGGTTATCTCACAATTAGAGAAACCCAAATGGATTCCATGAGGAACTGTGTAAATGTTGTAACTTCTTTCGCAATGAGGTTTTTCATAGTTGGCACATGATTTTTCAAACCATGTGATGTCTCTAGGAAACCATGCATCTTGTTTGAGTGTGTAAGGATAACATGCACAGTTATCACACAGGGAGGAGAAACTGTATGGACTAACCATGAACATTGTGTAGGTAACATTCAGTGGAACTCATATGGTTTGTACATGGTTTGGAAAATGGTAAGGACAAACTATGTGGTATACTTATTTTTTTGGTTTTCTAGATTTACCCCTCCCTGAATTTAATGGGGTTCAAACTCTTATCTACCCCATTCGGCTCATCTCGACCTGGGAATGAATCCCCTCTATTTAACTCAATCTCCATGGAATATCCTTGGTAATTTATCCATGTTTAATCGAGGTTCTTTAAGGTAATATCCTCTAAATCCCTTCCCCTACCTTCCGTCTCTCTTCCTCTTGGTTTGTTCTTCTCTCATGAACTCTAGGAGCCATTTTGGATGAATTTAGGGTTTGAGGTGAACCTAATCTTGGGGATTTTTATGTGTGGGGATTTTGGACGTAGAAGTCATCATTTTTATGCTTTTTCTCCATAGGAGACTCATTCTACTTGAGTTTAAGGTAGAGGTGTCAATGCAGTTATTATGTTTCCCATGTCTTGGATTCTTGAGTTTCTTTAAAATCATTTCATGGAAAATCAAACTATATATCGTACCATTAATGGGTGTTGAAATGTGTTTCATGGAATTTATCACTTAGAATAAATGGTTTTCTAGGGTTTTGTATTTTTAATCATGGAATTATTTTTTTCAAGAATGCCATGTGAGTGTGTAAATACCTTATGAGATATTTCTAAATGAGTTGGAAATTTGAAATGGTGTTTGACACCAATGTGAGTTTTCAAATAGATTATTTTCATTAAAATAGTGTCATAGTTTTCAAGTGATCCTTTAGAAGAAGTAATTATTGTTTTCAAAAGAGGTTTTGATGCTTATAAATGGGTTTTCAAAGGGTTTTTTCATTTTTAAATTATTTACAAATGGCATTTTAAGGTGCATTTTTCATTATTTAACCATTGAAGCTTTGTGATATTGATTATTATCCCAAGATATTTTCTAGAGGACTATTTTTCCCTTTCTAAAATGAATTTAATTGGTTGTTTTGTTATTACCATGAATTTGAGCCCCTTTTTTTATATGACTTGATTATGATTTTCCTTTTATGGGATGTGGATTGATTACTATTATGTAATGCTTAATTATTTTGTGTGTTCATGAAAGAGTTTGTTTCATGATAGGGTGTTAGAGGTGATGTGATATTTATCATTTATGTTATATTGATGTATGTGATGATTATTAGATTATTATTTATAACCTCTATATGATTGACTACATGAAAACCCTATAAACTAAAAGATAAGTTTAGAATTTTGTTTTACGAGTTATCTCACACACTATATAATGTCCACTAGTTGTATGGTTTGATCTTTCTAGGTGTGTTCCCCTCAATGAGTCATGTGTGGGTTATTTAGGAGGCATGTGTATTTATTTAGGATGCAATGTAGGACGACAGTTGGTCCCATGTTATGTATTGTCTAGATCCATCTCCTATTAGGACCAAGTGAGTTTCCCATATTTCTCATTTAATATTAGTGATTATATGGGCGATACTTACCTTATGATCATTGATTTCCCCCTATCTCATTTCAACTACATGGTACCATTTATTGTAGATTTTCATTACTTTTATTTACTTTTGGTGATATATGGATCTAGTTTGATTTGTAAATATTTTTTCATATGGTGTGGTTTATTTCAAAAATTATTTCTAATAAAATTGGGACTTTTGAGAAATGTTTTGAAAAAGGAAAAAGTGATTTTATGGAAATTTATGTTTGATGAAAACTCTTGTTTTCTTTTATTGTTCAAATGTTTTTTCTTTTAAATGTGAAATTCTGTTTTAATTTCAAATGGATGTCGATTTCAAATGGAGTATTTTCGAAAGGGGGGACATGTTATTTGTCTATCTCTTGTGTATCCTAGTGGGACAAGCTATTTTATAAATATAGTTAAAACTAGTATGATTTAAATGTCATTTTTAAGAAATTGAATAAACTCCCTTGGTGAGATTCTACTGAAAATTTTTAGCACACCCTACATACACACCCTCGTGTGTATGTAGATCTTAGGTTTCCTTTTAGGTTCCAAAATTATGATAATGTTTGTAACATATCATAATTTACATGTATTATTTTTATATATTATACATAATTATTATGAGACAATGCGATGAGGCGGTGTGTGATTCTGAGGCCCGGTGTGTTCAGAACAATTGCTTGAAAAATATTGAAATAGTAAATATCAAGAACATGCAATTTTCCTTAAAAAGTAGAATAAATTCTAAACAATAACTTGGATCAAAAATATGAGGGCACAATTTTCTTTAGAGCAGCAAAATTACCGTCGGTGGAGCCTAACATTGACCAGTTCAGGTCAATTGGGAAAAGTAAATTTTTGATGTTTATTGAAATAAAATAAATGAAGTTTTATTTTTTTAATATTATGCAGAGAAACAATAACATATATTTATTTAATAAAAGTTTTTATATAATTTACGATTATCTTCATAACCCTACAATTCCTTTAAAAGGTGGATAAGCAGCTCTCTCCAACGAACATCAGCGGATCGAGGATCGATGATGACCGGACCTCCATTCTTTGTCAGAAAAGGATCCAAACTCCAAGTAGGGAGATTGTTTCTTTTTTATTTACCCATTCTTTATTTCTAAAATTAATGCAGACTAATCCACAAATAGATTTTCCCGTGGATCGATCGTGTGTTTTAGGAGGGATTTGTTGCAGGTTAGCAGGATTTGGTTTAATCTGTTTTCTAACCCAATCCCCCAGATCATGATCGTTGGCCAAGAACAGTTGGCCAACGATGTTAAAACATTTCAATGTGAATTTATCTCTTTGTTCTATGTGTTCTTATCCATTGGACCCTCATGGACATGGTTTGACTTGCTGAGAGGTTCTAAACGTGATCAGAACCCCCGGATTGGAGGAAAACCAACAAAAAAGGCCAGATATCTATAGATCGGGTCCCGAGGAGCCCAGATCTACGATCGCTTCTATTTCTGGAAAAAAGAGGTGGTCCACAAAAGGGACCACTAGTGTGGGTCGGGTGTGGTGGTTCGGGGAGGCATGGTGGCAGCAGTTGGAGTGGCATGCAGCGGCTGGAGCGGTGGTGGCTTGAGGCGATCAGAGCTAGCGGATTGCATGGACAGAGGGGAGGAGACATATGGAGGCCATGGGACATAATGTCCATAGTATATAGGAGTTATGGGTGGCAGTCGTCAAGTTTGCGGCATCCAGGGATAGAAGATGCTGCGAGGGAATGGGGGTCTGCGGGCCTACGGGGTGCGGTGTAATGTAGAGGGCCCATAGGACCAGGAGGCACGCGGTTGAGGCGGACAGTGTGTGGTGGACCAAACTGGCCCACATTTGTGCGGGCTAGACCAAAGGATCCAAGAAGTTGTCCAGAAAACCCAACGGGCTAGAACTGTTCAGAATGGGACGGCCGGACCGGGTTAGGTCAGCCAGTGGATCGGATTGGACCCGGGTCTGACCTTTTTACGAAAACAGTCATAACCTTCAAACTTTGTGTCCATTTGATGAGACTTTTGTGGCATTGAGACCATTTCAATGAGATATTTCTTTTGAGATACTCTATGTGTGTTTTTTTGAAAATTTCCATACGACCTAAAGTCTTGAGGTGTGAGTTCTCCCAAAACAAGCATGGTTTGAGTGAAATCCTGTGGTTGGCTATGACCTTGAGACTACGTGACTTTCTGACACTATATAACTTATTGATACTATGTGTATTATTAGGGCATAATGACTCATCGAGACTACATGTCTTATCAATATGGAGTGTTCTATAGATTATGTAATATAATCCTATTTTTCATACTATACACCTATTCCGGTGTGATCTGTCTATGTATTTTCTTTGGGGAATAATTTGTGTATTTATTTGTTGTATAGTTTATTTTTTTTTTGTATACTATGTTTATTTATTAGGCGTATTCATTTGTGTTTCTAGGGAAACCTATTGAGTATGGTTTTACTCACCCCTGCATGGGATTTTCCCACACGTGTCATGTCTTGTGCAGACAATTGACATTTTGACAGAGTCCTAGGTGGATCAGGACAAAGTAGTTCATAGAGAAACTAGATATTCGAGGTGTTCTTTTATGGATTCATACATCTGTCCAATGACTTTCCCTTCAGGTAGGTTTTTTTCCGGATGAGTTTCAGGGACTTGTGCATTCACTTTTCCAGAATCCTTTTGGATGGGCTTGTATATTGGCCATTTTTACTTTCTAGTTTTCTAATATCATATTTTATTATTTGTATATTAGTGTATTCGTAATTTTTTACATAGTGTTTTACATTTCATCATTTTGGTCTTGGAGTTGTGTGTGTGAGTACATGTACTTAAGAAAATGCCTCCCATTTGTGCAATATGTCTAATCGGTGCTAGTTGCCAGCCCCTGGCCTATTGGAGGCAGGCTTGGGGTAGTCACAGTATGGTCCCCTCTTGGTTGAGTCATGATAGACTGGTATCAAAGGAGTTTGGTTCTACATATGGACCAAGAGTTTGTGAGATTATTTTTGGGAAACAATGTTAAGTGTTTTGAGTTTGTCTTTCAAGGTAGTGAATTTAGTGTCGGTGCAGCATTCAACATATCCATACACCAGGACTCTAAATTCTTCTTTTCAACTCTATACATGAAAATTCTAGTTGCAGGGAAAACAATGGTACATGCATCATATAGGATTCAGATGTGTTCTCATGTCCTTTTTGAGTCATCTCACCATGTGTACTCTATTGACCACAGTACATATAGTTCTATTTCAGGATGTCTCCACGCAAAAAACCAACTAGGAATATATTGCATGATCATGAGGATGATCTTCCTAGTGAAAAGACATCATTACAGGGATTTGTACCAGATATATCACCTCCGGGTGGTTTACCAGCAATACCACCACCTATTGATCAGTAGTTACTACTAGTGATACCGGTTGAGGATGAACTCAGGATGAGTTCATTTCATAGCTTACATATCTATAAACCTCATAGTTTTCAGAGTGTGATAGACCCCCAGGTAACTTAGGATTGGTTGGAGGGATTTACACGTGTCTTCTGGCCTGTGAGGATGCCTTCCAACCAGTTGGAAGTCCTAGCTGCGAGTCTTCTTCGGGGCTCAGTGGGGAAATGATGGAGCTTACTAACCTAGACACATGGTGAGATGGCATTATATTGGGATGAATTTCAGGATATCTTTAGAGAGGGTTTATATCTGGATACATTATGATCATTATGTATACAATAACGTTAGCATATACAGTAGGGCAGTCAGACAGTGGTGGACTACTCAACGAGATTTATCGGTCTTTCACTCTACTCCATGGATATGGTATGAGACTCGTTCTTCACGGATCAGACCATCAAGCAGGGCTAACGCTGAGTGATAATTGAATCTATGATATCCCTTAACATTCCTACATATTCTAGGGTATTGGAAAGATATCTTATGGTGGAGATATTTCAAGTGAAGCAGACACCGGAAATGAGAGATACCACCGGGCACCAGGAAGTTGAGTCTTTGACAATAGGTAACCGACATTAGTTGTAGGGACCATAGTGGGCCAGACACTCCAGGGGAAACCTCAAGACATAGGATCAGTGGTTCATGGATCCTAAGGTAGATTGAATCAGCTGAAAGACAGGTTGTGTAACTCGAGTGGAGGTCAGGGTCATCTGGCTTGAGATTGCCCGAACCGTCATACGACTAATCATTAGATGGTCAAGGGACCATCAAGATATAGGCAGAGTCAGGTTCCGGGTGGTCCGTAGGGTGGTAGATGTGGTAAAGGAGTAGTCAGGGTGGAAGTAGGTGGTCATAGGTTCAATGTATTACCACCACCACCCCCAGGTGGTTCATGACTTGCTCAGGGAGCTGGTGAGTAGGGATAATGATAGATTCAGGTGATAGAGGATTATGACCCCGAGAACCCAAGGATGATTATAGGTATGATCAAAGTCTTTTCCACCTTAGCTAATGTTTTGATAGATAGAGGTTATATTCATTATTTTATTTCCATGACCCTTATTCAAGACTCATAGATTTCAGTGGAACTGTTGACTCAACCCTTATGTTTAGAGACTCCTACAGGAGGGGATTTGATGATCAAACAATGGTGAAGATAGTGTTATCTTACTCTTGGAGGTGATAGTTTCAGTTGATATCTCATGGTGGTAGTTTCGATACATTACAACATCATTCTCAGTATGGATTAGTTATCCATAGTCAATGCATAGATTGACTGTTTTAGGTGTAGAGTGTGGTGTGTCCGTAGTGATAGTACCAGGTTTTCCATTGTCGATGAAAAGTAAACCTGAGTAACACAGGATAGACTCACACATGGGAGGGTGCATCTGATCACATATTAGTTGGCTAGCCTAACCCTCGGTGTAGTGGATGAGATGAGTCCCCAACTTCCTGTAGTAGTGGAAGAGTATGAGGAAATAATTCATGAGAATTTTCTAGGATTATCTCCCTGTAGGGAAGTATACTTCGGCATTGGTCTATACATCAGTATGACACTAATATCTACACCTACATAGTGGATGGATAATGCAAATCTTTGTGAGCTGAGGGTATAGTTTGAGGACCTGTAGAGGAAGGGCTTCGTGAGACCCAATTTTTTACTCTGGGAAGCCCTAGTTTTGTTTTCTAAGAAGGTGGACATGAGCTTGAGGTTATGTGTGGACTTATGGTACCTGAACTAGGTGACCATGAAGAATAAGTATCCACTACCAAGGATTGATGACCTCTTCTGTCAGTTTAAATGGGCATGGTGGTTCACAAATATAGACCTCAGATCTGGCTATCACCATCTTCAATTATGGGACGAGGATATACCGAAGATGGCTTTTAGGTGTCAGTACAACTAGTATGATTACTTAGTGATGTTTGTTGGGATGAATAATGCCCCAGAAGTGTTCATGGGACTCATGAACAGGATCTTACATCCTTACATAGATTGTTTCGTGGTGTTCTTTATTGATAACATCCTAGTGTACTCGGAGTTTTAAGATGAGAATATGAGACACCTGAGGATGGTCCTAGATATACATCGAGAGAACCGACTTTATGGGAATATCTTTAAGTTCTAGATCTAGATTTTAGAGGTCCATTTTCTAGGATACATCATTTCATAGGCTGGAGTTACGATGGATCCAGTGAAGATTGAGGCGATCCTTACTTGGGAACCACCCAAGAGTGTTACCGAGGTAAGGAGTTTCCTGAGTTCGGTTTGGTACTATCAGAGGTTTGTACCTGACTTTTCCAAAGTAGCAGCATCCTTTATAGCATTGACATGAAAGGGGTAGCCTTTTGTGTAGACAATTAAGTTCCAAGAGTGTTTTCAGCAGTTGAGGTAGATATTGATGAGTGCTCCCATGATGAGATTTCCAAAGGAGGGTGTTGAGTACATAGTATTATGTGATACATCAAGAACCGAGATTGGTTGTGTCCTAATTCAGGGGAATGTGGTGATTGAATATGGTTCACGATAGTTGAGAACACATGAGATGAACTACGCAACTCATGATCTTGAGTTAGCAGTGGTAGTATTCACATAGAATATGAGGTGACACTACCAGATGGGTGAGCGATTTATCATCTACTCTAACCACAATAGTCTCATGTAAATCTTATCTCATAATGATCTATACTTGAGATAGAGTCAATGGGTATAGTTCCTCTAGGAATATGACTTTGTGATTTTTTATACTCTTGGGAAGGTGAAAATGGATGTAGATTCTCTCATCAGGTGATCGAGTTCATAGTTTCTAAATGAGATGCCAGTGTAGTTAGCCTCATTATATATATCCTTTGTAGATGGAGACGGAACAACATACCTCCAATCGATGGTTGTCACCCCTCTATTCTTATTGTGAGTCAAGGAGGCACAACTCAGAGATACTAACTGTGAGACTTTACATACTTAGATGTCCATAGGGTATGCCCCTCATGGATATTTGAAATTTGGGGATTACATCGTTCTTATCAGAGGACACACAGTGGTACCAATGACGTTATGGGAGAAATTCTTGAGGGAGTTCCATACATCCATTTTGGTGGTACCTCATGGTGTGTCGAAGATTTACCAGGACCTATGACATTAGTTATGGTGACTGGGAATTAAGAAGGCAGTGGCAGAGTTCGTTTCTAGATGCCTAACTTGTCAGCAAATAAAGGCTGAGGACCAGGTTCAAGTGGGTTTGACTCAACCCCTTGAGATTCCAGAGTGGAAGTGTGATGAGATGTCGATGGACTTCATAACAGGGTTATCATGTACATCCAGGGGGTGTGATACCATCTGGGTGATCATTGAAAAACTCACCAAGTCAGCCCACTTCCTCGCAATTCAGGAACAAAGTTCAGTAGAGAGCTTGAGACGACTCTACGTGTAGGAGATAGTTCGACTCTATAGAGTCCCATCGATGATAGTCTCAGATCGTGATGATCACTTTACATCCTAGTTGTGGGAGGGATTTCAGGACGCGATTCGGACTCAACTGCACTTGATCACAGCTTTTAACCCACAGATGGATGACCAGACAAAGCAGACAATTTCAGTTCTAGAGGACATGATACATACTTGCAAACTAGATTTTGTCCATAGTTGGGAGAATCACCTGCCTCTGATGGAGTTTCCGTACAAAAAAATCTACCATTCCACCATCAGTATGGAACTATTTGAGGCCCTGTACTGGTGACCTTGTAGGTTACCACTTTGTTGTTTAAACCTAGGAGAGTTAGCCCTCATGGAGCCGAAGTTTTTGTAGACAACTACATAGAAGGTGCGGGTCATCCAGGAGTGGATAAAGACTACACAGAGCTATCAAAAGTCTTATGTTGATCAGTCACATAGGCCTTTGGAGTTCGATGAGGGAGACCATGTGTTCCTTTAGGTCTCTCCTCGACGCAGGAAATAAAGATTTGGATGAGGTGGAAAGCTATTTCCCAGGTTCATCAGCCCTTTCTAGATACTATATAGAGTTGGAAAGGTGAAGTACCTCTTAGATCTACCTCTGTACTTAGAGTGGGTGCACAACATCTTCCATTTTTCACAACTGAGGAGATACGTGCATGATCCATCGCACACCATTGACTAGGGAAAGCTGGACATTGATGATGCGACAAATTTTGAGGACTACCCAATAGTGATTGAGGATCCTTCATGGGCGATCGATTCTATGGTGCGCGTTCAGTGCCATCACAGGAATATCCAAGAGAGAACATGGGAGCGGGAGGTTTATATTCATGCTCAGTACCCTCATATTTTTGTATAGCCTTTTGTTTTGAATTTCAGTGATGAAATGTCCTAACGTGGGAAGAATATAACATATCAGAATTTCCATGTAATATTTTATTATATTATATGGAATTATTATGGGACTAGGAATTGAGAAAGATTGTGATTTTGAGGCCTGATGAGCCCGGAACAAATTTTTTAAGAATATTAAAATATTAAATAGCAATCACATGTAGTTTTTATGAAAAAATGGAATAACTTATAAAAAGGTGTTCGAATAAGAAATCTGAGCGTACTGCTACATTTAGAGCAACGAATTTACCTTAGGCAGAGTCCAACATTGACCGACAAGGGTCAACTGTGAAAAGTAATTTTTGGACTTTTAATGAAATAAAATAAATAAAGTTTTATTTTATTTAACATCACACAGAGATGCAATAAAAATTGTATTTTTAATCAAACTTTTCATATAATTCAGGGTTACTTCCATAACCCTGGAATTCCCTTGGAAGGCGAAGAAGGAGCTCTCCCCAACAAACACTGGCGGATCAAGGAACAACGATAAAGCTACCTCCATTACTCATCAGCAAAGGATCCAAATTCAAAGTAGGGAATTTATTTATTTTTGATTTCCATATTCTTTATTTCTATGATGAACGCAAACTAATTCACAAAACGATTATCCCGCAGATCGATCGTGCATTACGGGAGGGAATTTTTGTGGGTTTGAAGGATTCAATTTAATATGTTTTCTAACCCAATCCCCCAGATCTGTATTATTGGCCAAAAACGCTTTCGCAACTATGTTAAAACCTTTTCTATGAGAATTTCTCCCTCTATTCTATGTGTTCTTCATCATTGGATCATCGTGGCCATGATTTGACTTTCCGGGAGGTCCAAATCCAATTGGAACCCCCAAATTGGAGGTAAACAAGTAGAAAATGATAAATATGTGTAAATTAGGTCCCAATGAGCCTAGATTTGTGATCCCTTAAATTTATGGTCATCAAAGTTGTTTAGGTAGTTCATGGAAGGAACCACCAGTGCAGAGGTCCAGCGAGACATGGCGGCAGCACCAGCGAGGTGAGGCTGTAGCGGTTGGAGTGGCGTGCAGCGGCTGGAGCGGAGGTGGCCAGAGGTGAGAGGAGTCGGAAGGCCACATCGACAAAGGGATGGAGCCGCATGGAGGTTGTGGGACGCAAAGGATGGATAAGAGAGGAGCCGTGGGCAGCAGTCGCAGAGCGCGTGGGAGTTGGGGACAACAGAGGTGATGAGTAAGTGGGGGCCACAGGCTTGCAGGGTGCAGTGCAATGAGGAGGTCCCATGAGACCAGGAGGCATGTGGAATGGGCGGATCGTGTGCGGTGGACTAGACCGACCCACATGCATTTGGTCTGAACCAAATGATTCATGCCGCTCTAGTGGCCTAGCAGGCCACGGTCCAGCAGGCCGGGGTGGGTCGGACCGATTCGGGTCAGATCAGACTTGGCTCAGATCTTTTTACGAAAACAATCATAACTTCCAAACTGTGTTTTCCTTTGACGAGATGTTTTGGGTGTTGATACCCTTACAACAAGACGATTCCGTTGAGATTCTCTAAGTGGGGTTTTTTTAATTTTTCATAACACCTATTGTCTTGAGGAGGGATTTCTCCCGGAATGAGCATGTTTTGAGCGAAATCATGTGGCTGGCTATGGCCTTGAGAATATGTGACATTCTGAGAATACATGAATTATTGAGACTACATGTCTTACCGAGACTATGTGTCTTATCAGGGCTGAGTGACTCATTGAGACTACATGTCTTATCGATACTGGGTGTTTTGTGGATTACGCCAGATAATACTGTTTTGCGTACTATAGACATATACCTATGTGAGATGACTATGTATTTTTTGTGTGGTATACTTCATGTATTTATTCATGATATAATTTTTTTATTTATTTATGGTATAATTCGTTCATTTCTTTGTGGTATTCCATTGTGGTTTTGGGGTGTCGTATTAATTATTGTTTCACTCACTCCTGCACGGTCTTTACCTGCACGTGTCATGTCTTGTGAAGACGATCAATGCTTTGATGGAGTCCTAGGTAGACCAGGACCAGGTGGTGCTTAGAGAGACCACACAGTCGAGGTGTGCTCCTATGGCTTCAGATAGCTGTCCAGTACCTTTCTCTTCATGTAGGGTTTTCTACAGATGAGTTTCAGGAACTTGTGCATTCACTTTTCTAGACTACTTTTGGGTGGGATTGTATTCTAGTCCTATTTACATTCTAGTTTTCTACTATCATACTCTGTTGTTGGTATCTTAGTGTATGCATGTTTGTTTACATAGTGTTTTACATTTCATCATTTTGGGAATGGAGATGTGTGCGTGTGTACAAGTACTTAGGTAGATGCCTCTCATTTGTGGAATATGCCTATTCGGTGCTAGTCATCAACTCTTGACCTATTAGAAGAGGGCATGGGGTAGTCACAATACATTTCCCTCTGGGAAGGGTCATGGAAATGTTGGTTTATACTGATGTGTTCCATGGGAAGATATTTCATGAGGTGGTAAGTAGTCATGGGCCACATGGAGTGGACATGTTTTTGTTTGGGTTTGTTTTTGTTTTATTCTAGGATCTATTGTACTATTCTTTTTGTCCTATTTTATTTGTATTTATTTTGTTCTTCCTTGTAGTTGTCTTATTGCGCACTCTGTATCTTTAAATTTTTAATGATGGTTTTGGATATTTATTTGGGTGTGCCATGTTTGGTTTTATTTATTTACTTTTAATTTTTTATTTCATATGCATGGTAGTCCAATGTATAAACATACCATGTTTATTCTTATTATGCTTTTATAGGTTGTTAATTTATTCATTAAGGGTGATATCATTCCCAAGAGCTTGTTCTTTGATGGCCAAACACTAGTTGTCAGCTTATCAGGATTGGGAAAATCCATCGAGCCTAATGATGGATCGGCTTAGGTGACATGTGAAGTTAGCCTAGGTTGGTTTGTTACACTATGTTATGAATTATCTGTATATTGCAACTAGTGATATGGTTACATCACTAGAGGAGTTGAATGACATAACATGTTTGAGCTAGTTTAGTGCATTAGTTTATAGAGGATCCTCGGGGAATTTGTTTGATCAAAGTATTATCAAGGATCATTAAATGAAGCCTAGAGAATAACAAGAAACATGACAAGCATGAATGGAAGATGAAAGTTTCTATAAAAGGGAATGTAGAAATTTTAAAGTAACAAGGAGATTTTGGGATCTTAACAAAGGCGCACGATATGTATGATCCCTGGAGAAGGATCATGTCATATCCAAATATTACTGTATATAGTGGAGATTGCATATAAACAGTCGGAAATGTGGGACAAGTGGAGATAGAATGGTCATGGGGCATTAATGTTACATGATCTCGTATATTGTACAAAGTATATATGTTTACAAGATAAAAAAACACACGGGGGACAAGCATGATACAAAGAGATCATAAGAGCATCATGGAAAAGATGTTGTGGAGCAATGATGGTTGAGGTTAAGGAAGAAGATAAAGGATTATAATCATATCTAGTATTGAACAAATTCTTCACACATGATGAATATGATGATGTATGGTCAAAATATAATTTTGGGTCAAGATTTTAGTGACATTTCCAATTGATTATGTGGAAACAATCAATGATAATTTTTGGTCTATTGTAAAGATCCAATAATAGTAGGTATTGGCAAAGAGTATAAAGGAGGATGAATGGAAGAAGATGGTGTAAGTGAAAAGTGTCGATAGTTTATAGTGAAAAATAAAATAATGCACTTTTATATTCATGAAATATCTATTAAATGGATGGGAAGATAAAGGGGTAATACACTACATATTTTATTGAAATTTTGTGTAGTGTGTGAAGATGAAGTGGCGGGGAATTGAGCATTCGATAAGTGATGGCTGACTAAGCATAGGAAAAACCTTCAGATATAGAGGAGCATCATACCGAGGGTAACATTTATCACATACCTATTTTCATATTTTTATGTTGATGACAAGATAGTATGTCTAGTTCTTATGTGGGAACTATTCAAACATTTCCCAAGTCATCACCCTTGGGAGGTATCCTACAACCTTGTAAGCATCATCAAATGATAGTGATGAGTTGTGACATGTTTCAAAACAACCACCATCCATCACCTCGACCCCCGAGTTGCATGCCCCCCAAGAACCATGACACATCATCCATCACCCTCTGCCTGAGAAAACAACCCCCGAACACCTCGCCGTCATCATCACCTCGCATGCTTCAATCACATCAACTCCAACCACCGTCACTATATCACCAGATCTGAACACAACATGCATATGGTATCTATCACTACTATTCTTGATCATGTTGAATATCGGGCATTGACCCTAAAAATATCTTTTCATCGGGATTGGGTTGGTGGTCAATATAGTGTTTCTAGTGTTGTTGGAGTTTTACCCATATTTATTCAATATGATTTCCCACCTAATCAAAAGTTAATAAATGTAGTTTCTAGCAGTGATCAACAATTTCTAACCATGTCTTTTGAGAAAAACATAATAGTTTTTATCGGGCGTGTTCAAAG
Source organism: Viscum album (assembly GCA_963277665.1). Classification (NCBI taxonomy): domain Eukaryota; kingdom Viridiplantae; phylum Streptophyta; class Magnoliopsida; order Santalales; family Viscaceae; genus Viscum; species Viscum album. The sequence continues at coordinate 1,479,506,212 of OY728120.1, forward strand.
TATGGAATGTTTCTTTTCAAGGAATGTAACATTCCTTTTAGGTCATACATCCTTCCATACTTAGGAATTTTAAATATTTGGTCCACGAATTCTGTAGGTTAACATGAAGATAAATGGTAAAGATATTTCTATCAACGGCGTACCTCTTCCATTTGAGACCAGTGAAATTGATTTTGGTGAATCAGTTACAAATGTTCAACACCACTTCTATCAGATCATTCACCAGGGATAGATTGTTCCTTATAATTTCATTGGTTCTGTGAAACGTCAACACACTATATAGCTGCATTTGAAACCTGTGAGCAACCCTGGCGTGCTAATGTCCAACATTTTTACAAAACCTGAAGCTCTTGGTCATGGAAAGACCCCAGAACAACGGTAAAGTGAGAATGTTCCTGATCATATGGTCACCCAAAAATCCTTTCCTAGTAATAGGCCTTCCCTTATCTTATTGCTTCCAGTATGAATTGTTATAATATCATATGGTTTCTATCTACATACCAGCAGAGAATTACAGTAGGAGGTTTCATCATGGGAATCATTTCTTTTGATATGTGGGGAGTGGAGTTGGGGTTGTGGATCTCTTCTAAAATTTGGAAGAAAATCATTGTTTCTCATGTAAAAGGAGAGCTGATCTGAGGGCTTTAATTCAAGCACTTCAATGTTGTAAAAAATGTGTTTAGTGAAAAAATCACTACCACCTCATGAACCTGCAACTGTTCGACATAGAATCTTGGTAAATAAAAATTCCATATTTGAAATTCCATGAAGGGTCGTGTTATAGAGTTTGATGTGTTTCTTATGATTTTAAGTTTTTCATGTCACATGCACTATATTTTTATTACAAACGGTCCCGAAAAAGGGACTACAAAGCTACAAAGAAGGGGTGTCAAATAGAGACAATACCCTTATTGGTTAGAGTGGATACTCAAGAGGTGGGGTGAATTGAGTTCCAATTAAAATTTATGTTAAAAATATTTCTCTTAAAATCCCTATATTTAAAAACAAAGATAAAATGTTGTGAATTTATACAGAGTGTAAATGTTTAATTAGTTTCTCAATGATTGATTAGGTCTTAGTAAACATAATCTAAAGATGAAATTAACTTTTGAAACTAACTTATTTGTTTACAATAAGCATAAACACTTGATAATTTAACTATCAAAGTATCTTTAAAATAGTTTTGTATTTCAATGTAGTTAGTAGTGGAATATGAAATATATATATATATAGTATAATTATGATTTAAACTAAAATGCACAACAGATGTAACTAAGAGGTTCAGTATCAAGCTGAGACTTAGTCCTCCCAACAATTTACATAAAATGATCCACACCCTGGATCTGGGTAAACAACAGTGAACACAATGCCCAGGTACAAATACTTCTACCACGGTTCTACATGGGAAAACAAACAACAGCTCACAGCTATCCAGGTCTTACTCTACCTCTACTACTATCCACAGTAGGAAACAAAGAGTTATGGAGTTTGATTGAGGATTTAAGAATCCTCCAGTTTACGTTAGGAGATAGTGTGTGTGAAAAATAAACAGGGTACACACACTCCTCTAAATGTAAAGAAATAATTAATAAAGAAAGAGTAAATGAGTTTAGAAAATCTTTAGTGATCGGTAGTACAGCTATGGACTCATTTGATTGGTCATAAAATCTTTTAAGTCCTTCTCTGTTTTTTGTCTGAAAAACCTAGGGTCGTTTTCTTCCATGTTCCAGGTACAGGTTATCAGCTTGATTGCATGAAGTGTTTATTGTTGTTCTTCACTCGAGATGCTGCTTGTGGTTTTTTCCAGAAGAGTGGCTTCAAGTATATCTAGGATTCTTGGAGTATGGATGTGAATGCACAACATTTGAATGTTTTTTATCCTTCTTAGTTTATTGTCCTCTCTGTATGCAACCACATTGCTTTCTACCATAGTGTATATCTCGGCTAGGAATTTATCTTCCATTTTATCGCTTTAAGTTTCGGAAAAAATGAATGATTGTTTTTTACATGGGTACTAGGTATGGATCCCTAACATGACAACAGATATAATTAAATAACATTAACTGTATTAAAAACATCAAATGTAACCGTTATCTTAATAAATAAATAGTATTGGGAGAATAGAGTTTGAATGGTTGGTCAATCATTATTATCCTTCTGTATGTAGACGTGTACAGTGGACTTTGTTTAGCAGGACCTTCCATCGGTATCTCTTTTGAACTTGTATTGGTAGCTATATATATCGGTGACTTCATTCTTTAGGTAGCTCTTAATCCATAGGAAGCTCTTGGGATATCGGTAGTTCGATGTATCAGTGAATCTATACTTGTATCGGTAGACTATGTCAGTTGCTTCATATCAGTCGCTAGTCTGTGTATCAGTAGGCCAGTCGGTAGCTCGTATCTGTAGACATACTCTATCGACAGACTTCTATCGGTAACTATCTGTGAAATGGTTCTATCGGTAGACTTCTTCATATCAGTAGCTCTATACATATCAACGAAAGTGTATACTAGAAGACTTAAGAATACATGTAGACATGTTCTATCGGTAGCTCGGTTTCTGTCGGTATCTATGTACATATCGATAGCCTTAGCTTATTGGTGACTCTGTCTATCGGTAAACTAAGTGTCGGTAGCTCTATTATCAGTGGATATATGAATATCTGTGACAAACACTTATCTGTTTTATGAAAAACATATCCGATTAGGTTAGAATTAATTTATAACTTATATAAACATAGATAACCCTTGATTAACATATCTCAAGGATTATTATAACATTATTATCATCCTGATAACAGAATATCATATATTGAGAGAATTTGAATATATATAAACATTAATTGGGATTATCAAAGTAGTTGAAGGCATAATTGGGATTATCAAAATAGGTGAGGTCAACAATATCCCACTTTTTGATAATCACAACTTATGATATTAGAGGTTTAAAATAATGATTAATTGTATCATAGGTAAAATTAGATGTAAGAATATCATAGGTAGAAATAAATGTAATAGTATTAGAGATAAAGTTAAATGCAATGATATCAGAGGGGAAAAGCATGGTAGCTTATCCTTTGAGAATATGTATCCCCCTGGGTGAATATTTCCCCCTCTTGGATACATAGTAATTCTCCCTCTTTGATTGTTAGTAATATTTATCCCCCTTTAATAGTTAGTAATATTTCTCCCCCTTTATAGAATATATCTCCCCCTTTGTGATAATCAAAAAGTGAGAAATAAGAAATAGATAAAGCAACACAATGAAAAATAATGGAAATCCACTTGTATTAGATGTTGTAAAAAGGTATATAGACAGAAAAAAATACAAGGTATTCCTATCAAATACCGTGGCCACGTTTTCAATCAACATCCTGAATGTGAGATATGCCCTTTGGAACAGAATAGGATTTAGGGGGTGTGGATTCCGGTGAAGGCTTAGGAATTCCAGAGATGATCAAAGGAGGCTGAGCCACTGACACTGTTCCTCGCCTGTACTGAGGAGTTCTTTGAGTGATCATAGGTGTGAGGCTACGAATTTCATGGGAAGGAGTCATCTGAACAGGAGAAGTAGTAGAGGTAGAGGCAGGTAATGTTGGGGGTATAATCACTGGCCTAACATCAACATGTAGGAAAGGCAGCAACAGATTTCTGAAATCTATAATTATTCCTCCTCCTCTCTCCATAGAGGATATTAAGTCATCCTTGTTCTCCATAAATATGTCCAACACTGGAGTCAATTCCCTTAATTTGCTGACTTTCTCTCTAAAGGATTGATTGAATGGAGGTAACTTCAGATTTTCCAATAAATGTTTGAAGTGATTGTTGAGTTGATGCATCATTTAAATCTTTTGGAAAAAGGAGTCCACATTTTCTTTCACTTATTTATGAGAAGAAGAATCTTCTCTCATATATTCATGTACTATCTTCATTATTTCTCTGGCAGAATCTCTTGTAGAAAGCACAACTTTTCTCAGGTCAGATGATTCCACAAAGCCACTAGTTGAAACTGAACCAAGATCCTCCTTCATCATAACTGGAATCTGATTCATATCCACTGAGGGTTTAGAAGCAATAAAACCATTATAGAAGGATACTATTTCCTTGAATTTTTTTTCAATCCACTGATAAGATTTTGGACTTGAGAATCCTGGGGTTTAACATGATCTTTCATGGAGGTTTTAAAACCTTCAAACACTGAAACCATCTGGCTTATAACACTCTTGACATAGGCTAAGTCCTTGTCTGTTTGAGATTTTGAACTCATGTAAGAGTCCAAAGTGACAACATATTTCTTTAGAGCTTCAAGATCTGCTTCCAGTCTAGATATTTGAGTTTGGAAATATTTAACTTCTTCAACTATTTCTGTCATAAAGTTTGACAAATTAAAACCGAGAGAGAGTTCAAAAGATATTTAAAACATACTCATCTCTTCAAAAAAACATCGTTTCATCTCAGAAACTAAGGCACTAAAAGATTCTTTCAGCTCATCCTTAAAGGATTCAAGGTCATCCCTAGTGATCATATCAGCAGGAGAAACTGAAATAGTTACTCTTTCATATGCTAAACTAAACACTGAGTCCGTCATGATCGATTGAATTGATGATACTAGAGAAACATCCATCTTCTTTACCTCTTCCACAAAACTGTCCTTAAGCTTTTTCTTTAAAGTATCCAGGTCATGCATTCTGACCACATCTTCAGGTAGAAACTCAGAATCAACATCATAAATGATTTTTAGACTATTTAGAGATGCTTCATTCTCAGAATTAGGATCGTCTAAACCATAGACCACAAAACCAGGGTCTTCTGCCCATTCCTCAATATCAACAGCCACTGTAACACTTCCAATCTTGGTTTGATGATCCCCCTCAACTGGTGTATCCTCAAGTATAACAATAGTATTCTCAGCAGCATTGTCAGCTGGTCTTGGTTTTTTAGGAGAATATTGTAGTATCAATTCTTTCTCTACAATAGAGGGAGGGTCTTCCAAAATAGGAAAGGGTATGTCAACTTCATTTTCATCCTTAGCAGGAACTAAAGATTGTCCAATCACTGGACTAAGGCCCAAATCAGCTGACATAGATGATTCACTTTCATGAACATCTTCTTCATTCTCTACAGTATCCACTTCAACATCCTCTAAAGAAGCTTCTTCCTTATCTGATTTATGTTGATCTAGATTTTCAGAAGATGGTCTAGGAGGTAAGTCAGGGTATCCTCTTCCATCGTCAGAAGACTTTTCCTCTTCTAAATCATCACTATATTTTGGCTCCACTTCATCAGGTCCCAGACCTGGATCCCTCACATCCTTCGGTCTTGAAGGATGATCCACATGATTGAACTTATCATAAACCTTCTTGTCATCAGTGACCCATTCTCCTCTCCATGGGTTACAATTTATTTTCATGTATTTTAAAACTATACTGGTCACATAGAAAATGTTCCTTACGACCACTATATCATCTTGAGACTTAGCTATTCCTTTCACTTTGATAATTAATGAGATCAACATGGCAAAGAACAAGGCATTAGTTTTTGACTTGGGTCTAATCATATCCTCAATTTAAGTTATCAGCAATATACACAGATTTACCTTGACTCCATGTCTCAAAAGATGCAGGAGATAGATATCTTGATGTCTTAAATTTTCAAAGTCTCCTCTCCTTGGTATTAAGACATGCTGAACAAACTTGAACAACAATCTGTTCTCTCCATCCATTTCAGAAGCTACTACTTGTCTTTGATTTCCATCGCCTCTGATTTCCTCCAAGGTAGTCTTATAATAAAATATTTCACTGGTATGTGGTATATCTCTCGATACATATCCAGATACACCTTCTTGTGGAACTTTCAGACATTCAGTCCACTCAGTCGAAGAAAAGGACAACTACATTCCATTCACAAACGAAGTTACTCGGTTCTCATCTTCAGATTTCACAAAACTTACATAGTCATAAAACTATTTCACTAGCTTCAGATAGTAGGGACCATTGTTGTTCTATGAAAAATCTACCCACTTTTGATATTTCAGCACTTCGAACACTAACGATTTAGTTTCCAGCAGCCATTCCACGCACATCTCTTTTTCGATCACAATAACAATATTATGCAAATGAGGATTTACTGGTCATCTTCTTGATCTTGTTCTACTAGAAATTCCACTTGCTTCTGGCTCGGAATTCTGCTTCATTTCCTTAGGCTCATTAGCAACATCTCTAACAGAAGGTAGTTTTGTTTTTTCCATCTCGGGATTGAGGGATTTTGGGTTCTTGAAAGATTCGGGAGTTAAGGTTTGAGGGTAATGGGTTTCAGGCTCGATGGATTGAGAAGTAGCTTGGAATTTGATTTTATCATTTAGGAATCATAAAATAAATAAATAAAGTAAGATAAAGTAAAAATGATTCAGATTCTGGCGGCAGACAGAAGTTCAAAACAAAGCACTAATAGGTAGGGTTTATCGGTAAGAATTTACATCAATGTGGATTTACATCGGTGAGAATTTACATCGGTGAGAATTTACATTGGTGAGAATTTACATCGGTGAGAATTTACATCACTGAGAATTTACATCGATGAGAATTTACATCGGTGAGAATTTACATCAGTGAGGTAGCTACCGATCAAGGTTAATCATTCCCAACTCATGTCTAATGTAACTTAACCTATTTGAACAAAAAGATTTGGTGAAAATGTCAGCTAATTGATGTTCATTACCAATAAAATCATCAATAATATCACGCTTTTGGTAATGATCTCTCAAGAAATGGTGCCTTACATCAATTTGCTTGGTCTTAGTGTGAGACACAGGGTTCTTCGAAATCTTTATTGCACTAGTGTTGTCATAGTTGAGAGAGACATCCTTGAAATCATATCCATAGTCCAAAAGAGTGTGTTTCATCCACAGAATTTTTACACAGCAACTACCAGCAGCTATGTACTCTACTTCGGCAGTGGACAAGGCTAAAAAATTCTGCTTCTTACTACACCAAGAAACCAATGAATTTCCCAATAAATGACATGATCCTGATGCACTTTTTCTATCCAACTTGCAACTAGCAAAGTCAGCATCTGAATAACTCATTAACTCAAAGGATTGTTCTTTTGGGTAAAACAAACCTATGTTTACAATGTGTTTAAAATACTTAAAAATTATTGTAACAGCAAGAAAATGACATTATTTTGGATTAGCTTGAAATCCTTTACACATATATACACTAAACATAATATCTAGTCGACTAGCAGTTAGGTAAAGTAAGCTTCCAATCATACCTATGTAATTGGTTTGATCCACTGGTTTACTAGTTTCATCTTTAGCCAATTTATAGACTGTACTCATAGGAGTTTCACTTTCCTTAATACTATCCAGACCAAATCAGTTTAAAAGATCCTTTTTATATTTACAATGATTCAAAATAATACCATTTTCATTTTGAAAAACTTTAAATCCAAGAAAATATTTGTGTTCTCCAATTAAAATCATTTCAAATTAATTTTTCATATTTTTTGAAAAATTAGTACATAAAGAATGTTTAGAAGATCCAAAAATAATATCATCAACATAGATTTGAAATATTAAAACATCTTTAGAAATTATTTTAATAAAAATAGTTGGATCACCAATCCCTTTAGTATAACATTTTGAAATAATAAAATTACTAATTCTATCATACCAAGATCTTGGAGCTTGTTTTAAACCATATAAAGCTTTAGAATGTTTGAAAACATGACTTGGAAAATGATCATTAGTATATCCAGGTGGTTGTTCAACAAAAAAATCTTCATTTATAAAACCATTTAGAAAATCACTTTTGACATCCATTTGATATAACTTGAAATTCAGATGAGTAGCATAGGCAAGTAGAATTCTAATAGCTTCTAATATTGCTACAGGTGAAAAGGTTTCCTCATGGTCTATACTGTCCTCTTGACAATATCCTTCTGAAACTAGCCTAGCTTTGTTTCTAACTATGTTTCCGGACTCATCAACTTTGTTTATAAAAACCCATTTAGTGCATATTGTCATAGTGTCCTTGGGTTTGTCAACTAATTCCTATACTTTGTTTCTTTCTAATTGATTTAACACTTATTGCATAGCCATTACCCAAAATTCATCATTAATTGCATCATTGACATTTTTAGGTTCTATCTGCGAATGGAAGGATTGATGTTTAACTATGTTTCTTTGAGAAGATCTAGTCTGTGTACCTCTATCAAGATTTCCAACAACAGCAACCAAAGGATGATTCTTTAAAATCCTTGTTGATCTAGTAAAGGTAGGACTAGAAATTTCAGGTTCATCTATAGGTTTGGGTTCTATAGCAGCAGATTCTCGAATATGTTCAGAACTGGATGTTTTTACAGCAGGTTCTTTAGTTTTATCATTAAGGTCCAGAACAGTCAAATCTTCTTCAAGATTTTCAAGAGAGGTTTTAGGATCATGTGGATCAGTTTCATCAAACATGATGTGACCATATTCTTCCACACGTTTGGTTCTTTTATTAAATACTCTATAGGCTTTGATAGTTAAATAATAACCAATAAAAATTCCTTCATCACTCTTAGAAGCAAACCTGTCAAGATTATCCTTTGTATTAAGAATAAAAACATTGCCGCCAAAGACTCTGAAGTAACTAACTTTAGGTTTTCTATTATTCCATAATTCATATGGGTTCTTCTTAAGAACAAGTCTAATCAAGACTCTATTAATAATATAACAGGCTATATTTACAGCTTCATCCCAAAAATAAATAGGCAGGTTATACACATTAAGCATGGTTCTTGCAATTTCTTGAAGGGTTCTATTCCTTCTTTCTACTACACCATTCTACTGAGGTGTCCTAGGAGAATAAGAGTTGTGACTATAGCTATTGTGTGAGCAATAAGATTCAAAATTATGATTTTCAAACTCACGACCATGATCACTTCTTAGAGTTTTACTCTTAATTCCACTATGGTTTTCTACAGATTTGCAGTATTTGATAAAGTAAGAACAAGCATCACTTTTGTGAGCTACGAAGTATACCCAATTATATCTAGAAAAGTCATATACTAGGACATAGACATAGGGATTCCAATTTAGACTAGAAACTCTAGAATGTCCAAACAAATCCATGTGAACCAACTCAATAGGTTGAGATGTTGAAACTTCTTTCTTTGATTTAAAACAAAATTTATGTTGCTTTCCCTTTTGACTGGGATTACAAACTTTGTCATTTGGGAATTCAATTTTAGGTAGTTATCTAAATTTTTTCTTCTTAGTAAATTTTCTATATGAGTGGATGATTATGTGTCCTAATATTCTGTACCAAATCCAATACACTTTATGAAAATTATTTAAAAAAGTAACATTTTACATAGCTAAAGAATTCATATCCACAGCATAAAAATTTTCATTTCTTAAAGCAGAAAATACTAAAACATTTTTAGAGTTAAAAACATCAAAAGAATTATTTTCAAACTTAACAGTAAATCCACCATCACATAATTGAGAAATACTTAAAAGAATTTTTTTAAGTCCATCAACAAATAAAACTTTAGAAATCAAAACTGAATCAGTGTTACCAATCTGGCCTAGGCCGGGGATTTTTCCTTTCGAATTATCACCAATGGTGACATGGACTCCATAAACTATTACTAAGCTTTTGAAGCATGAATAACTACCAGACATGTTCCTTGAACATCCACTGTCCAAGTACTATACCTTCTTGTGAGAACTCTTCTAACAAGTCTCCTACAAAACAAATTTAAAAAATTGATTTTGGTACCCAGATCTTCTTGGGTACAGAAAGGTTAGAAATCAAAGCTTTAGGTACCCATATTTGTCTTATGGGTTTCATATAATTTACAGAATCAATAGATTTTGAAAGATAAAATTTATTTTATTTATAACCATATGAATAACTAGTTGAAGTATAGGAATTTCCAGAACTGGAATAAGAAGAATTTTGTCCAGACTTAGGAATAAATCGAGTTTTAGTGAACTATCTCTGTCTAGGTTGGTATCCCAAACCCATAGTGTACTTTGGTACAATTTTTTTTCCTAACATTTTATTAAGTTTACCTTTTCACTTTGTGAACTTTTCTATGTCCTTTCTATGTTTCTCATTATAAATATTTAGTTCAGTATTTTCGTTTAACAATTGATCATTATTTTTTTTCTATATCAAAGGCAGATTTACAGTGAGAGCATGTTGTTTTTTAGTGACTTATATTTGTCCTTAAATACATTACATGTTTCTTCCAGCATGTTACAATATTCTACCAATTCATCCTTAGAAATATTTTCATCATTCTATGAATAAATTTTATTTCTAGAATAATAATCATTCAACATAGGGGAAATAGGTACTTCAGAGGTATTAGTCATGAAGCACATGTTGGCACAATTATTTTTAGAATCAGAAAATTTATATTCCCTTGTGCTGTCCTCCGAAACACTCCAAGTAGATTTTATGGCATTATTTTACTTCTTGTCCTTACAATCATGTTTCTTTTTGAATTTTAATTTTGGATAGTCCACCTTGATATGTCCTTTCCTCTTGCACTCATAGAAGACTATATCATCTTCTTTATTAGATTTCTTCCAATCCTTTTTCCAATAACCCTTGTTGTCAAACATTCCTTTGTAGTTAGATTTTTTGACGAACTTCTTCTTCATATAAAACTTCTTGAGTCTCATGGCTATTTGAGCCATTTCAGCATCACTGTCTGGATCCAAATCTTCACTGGTTGAACTTTCAATAGCTGCATGCCTTTTCTCCTTGTCTTCTCTCTTTGAAGCAGTATACTTGAATGCCACGGATTTTCTCTTGGGTTTATCATCTTCTTCTTTATTTTACTTAAGTTCTTCCGCATACATAATTATTTTAATAATAAGCTCTTTTACAGGGAGATCACCAATGTCACGTGATTCTCTGATTGAAATAGAACTTCCCCTCCATCGATCTGGTAGACATCTCAAGATTCCCATGATTGGTTCCTTTTCTAGAACAGCCTTTCCAGGTGAGCTCATAGTATTGAAAATATCATTGAACCTAAGATACATGTCAAAAATAGGTTCATAAGTCTTCATTTTAAAATTATCATATTTAATAGTATAAGTATTTAATCTCATTTCTTTAACATTAGTTGTTCCTTCATGAGAAATACTAAAGGTATCCAATATTTCATAAGCAGTTTTTCAAGAAGATATTCACTTAAATTCTTCATCTCCTAGAGCACAATACAGGAAATTCATAGATTTACAATTATTATTGTAATTAATCTTTGTAGGTTCATCCCAAGCTGTTGTTTCAGTTATTAGAATTTTATATTGAGATTCTATAGCAGTCCAGATATCAAAACCCATACTCTATAAATGTATTTTCATTTTCAGTTTCCACTAAGCATAATTGGTACCATTGAAGAAAGGTGGCTGGTTAGTAGCATCACCCTATAGTCTATTGTCTATAACTGGATTTTAGAAAATAGTTTTAAAGGGATAAAATTTATAACTAACAGAAATTTAAGATCTTTAAAGATGAAACTAAAATCATAGTTGAAAAATAGAATGTTTTGAAAATTTGTATTAAAAAATTCCCCTAATACCAAATGTTGGTCAGAGTGGATACTCAAGAGGGGGGGGGGGGTGAATTGAGTTCCAATTAAAATTTCTGTTAAAAACATTTCTCTTAAAATAACCCTATTTAAAAACAAAGTTAAACTGTACTGAATTTATACAGAGTGTAAATGTTTAATTAGTTTCTCAAAGATTGACTAGGTCTCAGTTAACTTAATCTGAAGATGAAATTAACTTTGGAAACTAGCATACTGTTTTACAATAAATATGAAAAAATACTAATTTAACTATAAATGTAGGTTTAAAATAGTTTTGTATTTCAAAGTAGTTACCAGTAGAATATGAAATATATATATATATATAGTATACTTATGATTTAAACTAAGATGCACATCAGATGTAACCAAGAGGTTCAGTCTCAAGTCGAGACTTAGTCCTCTCAACAATTTATATAAAATGATCCACACGCTGGATCGGGGTAAACAACAGTGAACACACAGTCTACGTACAAAGACCTCTACCACAATTATATGTGGGAAAACAAACAACAGCTCACAGCTGTCCAGGTGTTACTCTACATCTACCACTATCAAAATTGGGAAAAAATAGTTATGGAGTTTGAGTGAGGATTTAAGAATCCTCCAATTTAGCTCAGGAGACAGTGTGTGTAAAATAAACAGGGTACACACATTGCTCAAAAATTAACGAAAGAATCACTAATGAAAGAGTGAATGAGTTTAGAAAATCTTTAGGGATCGGCAGTGCAGCTCTGGACTCATTTGATTGGTCATAAATGCTTCTGAGTCCTTCTCTGTTTTTTTCTGAAAAATAGAGTGTCGTTTTCTTCCGTGTTCCAGGTAATGCTTATCGGCTTGAGTGCATGAAGTGTTTTTTTAGTTCTTTACTCAAGATGCAGCTTGTGGTTTTCTTTAATAATAATGCCATCATGTATATCCAGGATTCTTGGAGTATGGATGTGAATGAACCATGTTTGAATGTTGTTGAGCCTTATTAGTTTATTTTCACCCCTTTATTCAACCACATCGCTTTCTATCTTAGTGTATATCTCAGCTAGGTCTTAATCTTCCCTTTTATAACTTTCAGCTCTGGAAAAAAGGAATGATTTCTTTTTTCATGGGTACTAGGTACGATTCCCTGACATGCCAATAGATATCATTAAATAACATTTACTGTATTAAAAACATCAAATGGAACCGTTAGATTACTAAATAAATAGTATTGGGAGAATAGAGTTTGACTAGTTGGTCAATCATTAGTAGCATTCTGTTGGTAGACGTGTGTGGTGGACATTGTGTAGAAGGACCTTCCATCGGTAGCTCTTTTGAACATTTATCGGTAGCTATATATATCGGTGACTTCATTCTATCGGTAGCTCTTATTATCGGTATCTATTGGGCTATTGGTAGCTCGATGTATCAGTGACTCTGTACTTGTATCGATAGACTATGTTAGTTGCTTCATATCAGTCGCTAGTCAGTGTATCAGTAGTCCAGTCGGTAAATCGTATCGGTAGACATACTCTATCAGCAGACTTCTATTAGTAACTATCTGTGAACTGGTTCTATCGGTAGACTTCTTCATATCGGTAGCTCTGTATATATTATCGAAAGTGTATACTAGAAGACTTAAGCATACCGGTAGACTTGTTCTATTGGTAGCTTGGTTTCTGTCAGTATCTCTGTACATGTCGGTAGCCTTAGCTTATCGGTTACTATTTCTATCGGTAGACTAAGTACCGGTAGCTCTGTTATCAGTAGCTATATGTAGATCGGTGACAAACACTTATCTGTTTTATGAAAAACATATCTGATTGGGTTAGAATTAATTTAGAACTTATATAAACATAGATAAAAATTGATTAACATATGTCAAGGATTATTTTAAAGTTATTATCATCTTGATAATAGAAGATCATATATTGAGAGAATTTGAATATAGATAAACATTAATTTGGATTATCAAAGTAGTTGAAGGCATAATTGGGATTATCAAAACAGGTGAGGTCAACACCCCTTTTAAATTGTAGCGACCTTTGTTTTTAGCACAACTAATCTGTCTGATTTAATGGGTGAAATACTTATGTTCAAAACCTCAAATATTTGCCCGTTTTATTTATTACTTTCATAATACATTATTTGAATGAAATTTACTTCGCTATTTATGTTTGTTTTATTAGGTAAGTTCTATTTTTTCTTATGTTGATCATTGTTATGTTTGACCAAATCTTGAAACTCTAAAAATTATTTGTCATGAATTCTTGATTCTAAGAATATTATGGATGAAAATGGTATTATTGGTATAACCAAACTAGATAATAATGGTACAATTTGTTGAACTAAATAATCATTTGAAAAACTAAATATTTTATCTTTAAATGAATGAATAAAATAATGATCATCCATGATACTGTGATAATAATAAAAAATCATGATAATGAATGAATAATACATATATTGAGAACATAATGTAAGATCTAATGTATTTTACCACTTTAAGAAATCACAGATCAAATAAATATTTTTGTTCATTGATATTCATACATGAACCATTTATTATGTTTGACAACATTTCTAGTGAAATAAAGTAAATCTTGGCAACAGTTGAATGTGTTTAAACATGATTTGGAATTCCTGAATGGAATGTAAAAAATGAAAGAGGGTATATATCGATAATGGAGGGGAATGTTAAAAGTTTGGAGGATGAATAAAATAAATTATAGGTGGCATGATAAATTTATAGGCGTGAATGTAAATTTGGTGGTGGTGGGTAGCGGCGCAATGAGAAAATATGAAATTCCATTTTAGGGTTTGATTTGTAACATTGGTTGGTGGAAAATCAATGTTAATGGTGGAATTTTAACATTGGTACGTTATTAATAGATGTTAAAAATATGACTTTTAACATTTGTTCATGAATAATCTGATGTTAAAAGTCAACTTTATTGTTTTTAATGTTAGTTCTTAAAGAACTGATGTTAAAAAGTCGACGTTTAACACCTTTTTTCTACTACTGACTCATTCTCAAAAAGGTTATGTACAAAAAATCAAAATAATAATGTAGACCATTAGAAGTGGCCGAACAAACACATTTAAAGAATAATATTTAAAATTAATGTTTCAGTATGGTATGAAAGAGTATTGATTGTATAAATGTTTTTCGCCAAAACACATCATTGATATTTTTCAACAATCAATGAAACATAAAAAGTGTGAAGCACATTTTATTAATTATACTATGAATCATGATGATTGTATAATGAATTTTGATGTCTTTGACTTATTTTTAAACGGTGAAGTTGCTGAACATATTGATAGAATAAAAATGTTTATATAGGAGATTGTTTATGATTTTTGTAATGTTTCAATAAATATTTTTCTGATTTATAATTTTTTTTATTCTTATTTTATCATATCCATGAAAAAGATTTTCAAATTTAAGTTAAATAGTTTACATATTTATTTAATATTTCCTTTTTAATGTCATGGTGATGGATTTACTGGTCAATGAAAGATATATATTTTTTATATTTAAACACCCATATTAAATTTTTATAAATATTTTAATATAATAAAATAATAGTAATGACCATGAAGATATCATTACAAATAAAATAGTTCATTTGTTTTAAAAAATGTCAGGTTATCACTTAAGTCATCTCTATATGATGTTGAAAAAAATAATAATTTCTTAATTATAAATGTTGACCTTTCCTAAGGGAGTATTTGAATTTCATTGAATGTGAATATTTATTAGAAACAAAGATTACAGTGAACATGATGTGTTATTATGACCAAATATCAATTAAAATAAATATCAATGAAAAGACCGTGGATTGTATCTCTAGAATATCAATACATTTTATTGTTATTTATTATAAAGTAATGAAATATAATTTTTTTAGAACAATATTTAAATAATAACTTTTGAAAACATGTTTATATTTTCATTGGATTATCATAAATCTTATATAGGCTTAATATCATCCTTTGAAAATGATTCCATTTTTATTAGAGTTCATATACGAGACGTTGAACCAAGGATAAAAAATACTTATATTTGACAAGATTAATATTATGAGACATTAATGTCAATTCAATATTAAAAATTTAATGTGAATATGAAGTTGAAATGATAATATATTTATGAGTATGAAAAATAAATCACTTGATCTTTAAATTACATAGGTTACTTATTCTTTTATTTTTATTTGTAAAAGGTTATTTGTTTTTTTGAAAACAAATTAGAAATAACCACTAAAAATGTTGAAAAAATCTGAAGCATGGTTGATCTATTACTCAAAAGTAAATAAAAATAGTAAATATCATTCCATTAAAAAGAAAATTAGTATTTTGAAATCGACATTTTTTTTACATTTAAATAATCCTAGATGTGTTAAAAATTTCCCCCATAAAGTGATGTCGACACCTAACGATAATGAGATCTCATTAACACAAAAACATATTCTTAATTGTTTTTATAATATAAAAATGATTATGGGTTTATAAGTGTTTGTAATTATGAGGCATGATTTTTTAGTGACAACATCAAGATGAAAATCATTATTTTCATGAAAATATTGGATCCAAAAATCAATGTGCAATATTTTAATGAAAAAGTTCTATGTGGTAGGAGAGAAGAAACAGATTGAATGACTACATCACACATCTAAATTATTAATAAACTTGTTGTAATTGGTATAATGAAGAAAAAATTAAATAATGTAATAATAAATATTGGCCCCAGGTAAGGTCAATACCCCGAGAGGTTGGGGGGTGAATCAGTGTATGTTGATTTCTATCGAATGATCCTTTTCAATGATCTTGTTCCATAGTTAATATGAACACCTCTCTCCCTCAAAATAAAAATTAGGTGATAGAACACGTAAAATAGACACAATCAAATTTTACTTGGTTTACTCACACTAGGCTAGTCCAAGGAGCATACAACAATGATGTGTCGATGTACCTGAATCCACTAAGCGTCTGTCTATATACAATTTTCGATGTAGACTCATTGTCCATCCTGATTCACTACCAATGACATTTGGATAATTCATTGCCCTGTTAATCAAGCTTACCACTTGTTTATAATTTGATATCTCATTGCTCACTCAACTGAAGTGTACTCTTGGTTCTTTCAGTGGATACCTTTGATAGGATCAATTAAATTTGACTACATCACACTATGTCTGTCATGAATCTCTTATTTCATCCAATTGATGAATCCTAACTTACCATAGAAATTTTGGGCAATTCCCTTATGGTTCATGTAACTCCCCTTGTGCATAAATAATATTCACGTAACTCCCATTCACGCAAACACTTGTTCACGAAACACAACCTATTTTCAACACACAACTGATGGTCGCTTAAAATGTCAATGTGCATGAAATGAATTCACGTAATGTTACATGAAAATAGGGATATTCTATTTTTATCTAAGTCTTGCTCGTACCTTAATGATGGATTACTGAACTATTTATAGGCAAGACCAATCCTTAATGAAATGTCTCTGCGCCCACAAATCTCATGAGACATCATTTTCATGTTGTGTTCGCGGCACTCCACTTCTATGAGAATTCTCCCTTTGCATCTAAATACTTGCTCATGTGTTCACACAACTCACCTTCCATGAGAATTCTCCCTTTGCTTCAAAATACCTGCTCATGTGTTTGCAAAACTCCCCTTCCATAATAATTCTCCCTTTCCTCTAATTTTTTATGCAACTTCTCGAACACCTTCAAGTGATTTTAGACCCAATTCTACATGAAAGATGCATATTCTTCATAGTTCTAGAACTTTGTCAACATGATTTGTCAATAAACACAGCCTGAAAACCCAGCCAAGTCACCTTCTGGTATTTTTTCAAACAAACACCCCCTTTGGGTTTGTTGATAACACTTCAAGGTCCTTAACCATTATTTTGACAAATCCTACACACTCTTTGCTCCAAACACCACACACCCTCTGCAACTGTAGATAGTGATCAAATACTCAATTTTCCATGCACTCTAACATGAGTCATGCTCAAAGTAAGAAATAAGAGTAACATGAAATGCTCATTAATGAGTTACTTTTATTGGGTCTCGCCCTTCACTTCCCAAATATGGTGAATCATGATCTCTCTCTGTGACTTGTAATTTGTAGCAAAACAACTTTAACATCATCATGTTCTTCTCTTGGTGACTATTTGATGTTTGAGAACCATTTGAGAACCATGATAGCCACCAATTTCACTACCCCCTATATATTTTCCCCCTCTAATCCAACATAGTAAAACTCTCCCCATTTATTAGTTCTATAAATCAACTCAAAGAGTTTGAGCCAATCATTCCCCCATTCCGGCCAATCACGCCCCCCTTTGATCCAAACTCTCCCCTTTCATGAACAACATCTCTCTCTATTTGTCAATGAACTCAATGGTCACTCCTTTGTGGGTTGAAAAAGGAAAATAACAGCTATCAACATATAGGGAAATCCACACCATACCATGGGGGAGCGGGGGTTCCACATCCACCATGTTTATGTGTCGGAGGTCAACAAGACTCCAAGTGCTAGTTGATGCCTCTCAAACACTTCATGGGGTGAAGCCTTTTTCATGATATCAACGAATTGATGTTCAGTAGGCACATACACCAATGTCACCAACCCATTCTCAACTTTCTCTTTGATAATGTGATATTTTATTACAATGTACTTTGTTATTGAGTGGTGGATGAGACTTTTTCTATGATTGATAACACATGAATTATCACAATAGATTCTGATAGTAGACTTCACTTTAACTCTAATATCTTCAAGTTGCTGCTTCATCCACAGTAGTTTTATTCAAGCATGAGTGACCACAATATATTCAATTTCTGTACTGCTCAGTGAAATGTAACCTTGTTTCTTACTAAACCAAGTAATTCATAATCCTCCAATATAGAATGCACCACGTGATATTGAATTTATTTCATCTGCTGAACATGCCAAATATGCATCTATATATCATAACAATTTCTGCTCTGATGTGACATTGTAAAGCAAACCAAAATCCACCGTGCCTTTGATCTATTTCATTATTCTCTTTACTGCTAAAAAGTGCATTTTCTTGGGATTACTTTGGTACCATGAATCTTGATAAGTGTAAAACACAATATCGTGTCTTATAATTGTTATGTACAAAAACATTTCGATGATCTGCCTATATTTTGTGACATTAACCACCTTATCATCATCATCCATGGTGATGGTCGCGGTGGAATTCTCAAGAGGGGGATGAATTGAGCTTCCAATTAAAAATCTTTTTTGTTTTGAAAATAATTTAATCCCATCAATTTTAAGTACATGGTTAAAAAATATAATAGGTATATATATTTTGATGCTTGAAAATAATTTCTTAAAGGCATGACCAACCCCCAGTTAAAACAAATGAAATTTATTTTACATTTGAAACTATTTTACTCACACAAAAATCATATAGATCACAGATAGATGCTACCTATTAGAGTTAATTTTCTGAACATAGTTTATAAAACACTCACAAAAAAAGGTAGTGTTGAGTGAAATCAGTTTAAGAAGTGTAAAAAAAGAAAATAAACAACACAATGAAAAAAAACAAGAGGTTCAGTTATAAGATAGAACTTTTTTCACTCCACTTAATAGTAAGAGAATTTCTAAACAAGTATATTAAATAAAAGGAAATGATACACAACCTCAATGTAAAATAGAAACATAGATAGTGAAATGTATAAATAAATTTGTAATCTAGCTCTTCTCTAATTGATTTCAGTATATCAACAAGGTTTCCTTATTCTTATGTGATTTTCCAATAATTTTGAGAGTGAATGTAGAGGTCATTCAAGCTTCCTCTCAGTTCTTGCAATGATGTGTAGAAAAACAGAGTCATGGAGGTGAGTAAGAAATGTAAGCATAGAGTCTTAATTAATCAATCAGTTCTTTTATATTTCACATTTGATGAATCATCTTTTTTATAGACGAATCATCTCCAAATATTTATTGGGAAATAGTCATAAACAATATCCTTGTATTGAGCACATGATTGAGAAATTATCAACTTCTTCTAATTTCATTAAATGATCCAAAATATAGCCATTTTAAATAAAATATTGGCTTTATACTCATAGTTGATTTATCCATTTGAAAAACCATAATTAGGAACAACAGGTCTAATTGCTCATGGTTGATTGCTTCGGTAGGATGTGGTTCAACAAGTAATCTTTTAGTAGATCAATACTTGCGGTCGATCCTAGATTTCTTCATATGGAAACTTCAAGATAGTCAAATACTATCTTATGACAAGTCCAGGAAGGCATGGTCGATTGGAATAAACCTGTGGTCAATCCAGGAGTATATAGTGTTTTCATTCATGGTTGATTGAAATATAGTCAATTGGATCTCTTCATGCGATCAATTAAAAACATAGAAAAATTTCATCTATTTTTCTATGATAATTGCTTCATACGGTCACTTGTTTAACTCATGATTAATACTCATTGTTTCTTGTCAATCATGATCAATTGAGGATTGGAATTTTTTCTCTACGGTTGATTCAGTGCACATGTGGTCGATCCATTATACATGGAGTTGATCCAAAACCTATCATTTTTCACCAAAAAAATAATTATCATAAAACATAGATATCATTAGAAAAATAATAAATAAGATTTGGGGTTGTTAAAATAATGACTTTCTAGACTTATTGGACTTATCCAACAACTTCCCTCTTTTTATGATCACAAATCATGGCAGTAAAAAATTTCAAATTAAAATTAAAATTACACAAAACCTAAATTACTCTCCCCTTTTAAGTTAAATATATGTTTTCTACCACTAATTTTGGTAATTTCCATATCGTTTTTCCACTTTTTGGATTATAAAAAATAATTTTAAATGATTAGAGATAATGGAGAAAATATTGAAAGGAATTACAGATAATCCTAGTATTAAAAATGACAGGTATGAACCATAGAAAATTAAGAAGGAATTTTAGATAATTCATTCAAGATAAAAAACTAAGGAAGTTCATCCAAATAGTTTAGTAAAAGTCAAAGATATATAATTCCCCACCAATCACATGAATTTGAATTTGAATCATATTCTCTCATAGTTGTGGGATCTACAGGGTCTGGCTTTTCCTTGAGGAGGCTTAGGAGATGTATTGGGATGAGAAGTAGAAGGTTCGCCAATAACAAGAGTGAGCTAGAAGACTAAGATTCTATAAGGCCCGAGAAGGTGTATAACCAAAAGGTGTTGAGATAGTAGGTGGTGAAGTGTTAGGTTATGAAGCAATATAAAACACAATATCTTCAGGATTAATTATAGGTTCCATAACTGGAATAGTTGTGGGCATCAGCACTTTTGCGTTGAAAAATTACAAATATGGTTCCATAAATATTGTAAACTCCTTCAAAGCATCAAAACCTTGTTCCATGATTTCTAAAAACTATTTATTTTCCTTTTGTATAATCATTGAAAAATATGGGAGAACTTTCAAATATTAAAATATCTAGTCACAGGTGTAATTTTAAGATCATTAGCAAATGAGATAATTACATTAATTCATTCTTAGTAAAGATATTGTATAGATAATATTTAATGGATTTCAAAATCATACCTCTAACTTTTCTAGAATATTTTATATTAGTTCATACCAAATCATATGTCTTATTAACATCAGTTTCAAATTTGGATAACAGCATATGTCTAGTTTCAGAAAAAGCATTCAATACAACTTTTAACTCATCTTTCACAATCTGCCTTATTAAGTATTCATCTATGGTTGTTATAATAGGAGGTGTACAAGGTGAAGAGGATTGTATAATCTGATAGAGATCAATTTGAACTTGATTTATCATCATTTCATGATGTTCTTGAAGAAATATGTATGTTCATTTAGTTTGTGAATCGTTTTATCTATGTGACCAATCTTACAAAACAACTTTGGTTTGATATGATTGAAAATAGAGGATATAACCATGGATAAACATTCATCTATAGCTAATTCAAAAATGGTCCTAAAGTTCAAAAATATATGTTTCATCATATTCAATAAATCAACTTTGAATTCATTTAGATCATCCTTTATTATATTTGAAGGAGATGATGCTACCAGTATAGGAGTGAACTTTATAATTGGTTATAGTTCAATATTTTTAATATGTTATTATACTTAAACATGTTTCTCATTAGTAGGATCAAACATTTCCTCTAAAACTAGTTCAAATGTTAGATCTATTATCTCTTCTTCATGTATGACAGGTCTAAGAGAAGGTTTCTCAATCTTTTTCTCAAGATCAATTTGAGATACAGAAGATCCTTTAGTAGCTTTGGGTGAAATTGATATGGCAGGTCCACCATGCTGAAGTGAACTACCTCCATCATGATCATTGTCGCCATCAGAATATAGGTAGTAAATACCCAATAATGAAGATCCATTGGATTTATCCCCCTTTGTAGTTGGTGTACCTAATATTGGATTCCCCCCTTTCTCATGTATAGGAGCAATGTTTCTTTATTGACTAGCTTCCTTACATCTATTGAAGGAATGGAATCCTTATTAGACTCATCCTCATATGGCTTAAAGACTGTTTCTCTACAAGATTCAATTAAAGACTAGTGTGTGTTTTCATCATCATCATCACCGTCATCAATATTCTCTTCACTAGATGGCCGATAATGAGGGGTTTCAGTTGGTCCATAATAAACATCTCCAAGTATAGGAACCTGTGAAACTATTGGATCAGGAGAAGAACTGTTATCTTTGTTAGATTCTTTTACTATTTATACACTCTAAACAACCATGTCCTCTTAAAATGAATAATCTACCATCTCATCAAATTTATGTCCAAGGTCTGAATTGTCCTTAGGACTCATGGAATTTTTGACAAGGATATATTTCTCATATAACATCTCACTATCTTCTACCCAATTATTCATCCATGGATTCTAATTCACTCTTATCCTCTTATAAAATTTCTAATTCAGACACATTCCATTAAAAGACATTTACTTCCCCCCTAATGAAGAAGTCTCTTAGACATAAGCAAGGAAAATATAAATTTCAAGCATGGAAGAGTATTAAAATGAGAAGTGGGCTTACAGACTTCTTCCATATGTCTCATAAAAAATTGGGTCATACTAATCTTGGTTCCATTATTCAACATATACAAAAAGAACAAATATTGGGGCCTCAGTATAATGAAGTCGCATTTACTTAGGAATATGAGGTGTTGAATAAATTTTATCAACAACCTGGTTTCACCATCTAACTTCATAGAATTTTGTCTCCTTGGGTTCTTATTTCTGTGAGAACTTTATGATAATTCCTTATCTCAAAGCCGGAATGACCAATAGGACAATTACTCTAATAGTACTGAAATTATTCTTCACTAGGAACATGAAATCACATTGACCATTCCATTGAAGAGACCACAAATTGTTCTCCATCAATACTTGTTTGAATATATTCCTTTCATTACCTAACTTCAAATTCAAAATCTAAAAAAAATTCCATAACTAACCTTGAGTAAAAGTGCCTTCCGTTCAAACTAAACCAATTAACTCGACCTTTTTTTAAATGAATCTCCAAACCATCGAACTCATCTTTATCCATTCAACATGAAATTCCTTTTCAGGCATCACTATTCGATTCAACTGATGGAATTTGAGAGGCTTGACAGAGACAGTAAAGCTTTTTTTGGATTTAATTGTAGGAAAAAACACATCATGAGGTGTAAAATCCAATGCCCTTTTTATTTTCACCATTTTTGATAGAGATTTGAGAGGTGCAAGACACAAATAGTAGAAATCTAGGGTTTTTTCTCAACATTATAAAATGGGAGGTCCAAGGTTCGTGAGGGTTTAAGTCTAAGAGAGAATATAATTTGAATTTTGGATTGTGAGATAGCTTCAATAATTTAATGACAAAACAATAAATAAGGAAATAGAGAATAAGTATGAATAAAACTACTTGAATTAAACAATTTATCATAGATCATCATGGTAGATTTATTGTCTATATGACTTGCCTCACTACCACTTAAGAGAGTCAAAATAGCTTAACCTAACACATGACTAAATCATGAAAACTTAATTCTTATGGTCACTTGTGACCACATGAATAATTTACCACCAGTTTTAAGCTTAAGGCATGCATAGATAAAAAACAATAAGAAACATCAATCAACAAACTAATATTTTCATAACATTATCCAAGTAAGCATGAAAGAACAAACTAACTTAACATATGTAATTAATGAAAATTAAGGTAGTGCAGAATATTCAAACAATTCAAGAAATTAAATGACCAAGATGGAAAAGGATTAAGAATTAATGATCATTCTTAATTCATGTCTAATATTACTAAGTCTCTTCATACTCAAAGGCTTTTTAAATATATCAAAAAGTTGTCACTTAGTGTCAATGAATTCAAGAGAGTTATCACCTTTTTAAAAATGATCTCACAAAAAGTGATGTCGTATATCAATGCGCTTTGTCCTAGAGTGTGAAACCATATATTTAGAAATGTTAATAACACTTTTATTTTCATAGTTTATAAATATATATTTGAATTGACATCCACAGTCTAGTAAAATTTGTTTCATCCATAGAATTTGTTTACAAAAACTTCATGTAACTATGTATTAAACTTCAATAGTAGACAATGCAACCAGATTCTTATTATTACTACACCATGGACTAGTGAATTTCCCAAAAGGTGACATGTTCCATAGGATCTCTTCCTATCTTTCTTACCACCATCAAAATCTACATCAGAATAACTAAACTACATAAATACAAGACCTGGAGTAGAATACATCAAAATTAGTTGTATTCTTGAGGAATTTAAAAATCCTTTTAACATCATTAAGATGATATTTCCTAATATTTTCATGAAAACAATCACACAAAAACAAACTACATATAATATCTAGCTGATTAAAAATTATGTGCATTAAAATCCAAATCATACCTCTATAAAAAGTTTGGTTAATTGGTTTCCAAATATCATCCATGTTTAATTTATAGTTAAAACTCATAGGAGTATCACAACATTTAGTGATATCCATACCAAAAAGTTTTTGAGGATATCTTATGTATTTTATTTGATTTAAAACAATTCTCTCATTTTGAAAAATTTGAAAACCAAGTATGAACAATTACTCACCCATCAAACCCATATTAAATTTCATTTTCATTAGCTTAGCAAATTTAATACAAATTTTTTTAGATGATCTGAATATAATACGATAATCATAACTTTGCACAACTAAAAAATATTATTAAATCCTTTATATAAATAGGGCATGATCAACTACACCTTTTGAAAATCTATTTGAATTCAAAAAAATGTTAAGCCTATCATGTCAAATGCCAAGTGCTTGTTTTAAACCATAAAGAAATTTAGAATGTTTAGAAACATGAAAAACCAGAGGGTTTCTCAACAAAACATCCTCAACAATATAGCCATTAAGGAATTCACTCTTAACATCCATTCGATTCATTTTGAGATTTAGATGAGTTGCATATGCTAGTAATATTATAATGGATTCAAGTCTGGTTACTGGTGAAAAGGTCTCTTCATTATGAATTCCTTCTTCTTGGCTATAAATTTTTGCAACCAATCTAGCATTGTTTCTAAGTATAGTGCCTGACTCATGAACCTTATTTCCAAATAGCGACATTGTGCCAATAATAATGTAGTATTTAGTCTCTAAACTATTTTCTAGAGTTTGTCTCCTTTAAACTATTATAATTATTATTTCATATCCATTACCCAGTGTTCATCATTAATTGCTTCAGTGATGTTATTTGGTTTTGGTTTAGATATGTAAGCTTAATGTTTAACTTGGTTTCTAAGAGATACTCTAGTTTGAGTATCTCTATCAATATCACCTACAACAATATCCAAAAGATGATACTTGTCGGTCCTAATAATTCTAGGAGTTAAAGTGATTGGTTCTTCCAAGTCATCTTCAAGTCCAGGGTGGTTTGTTTGGTATTTTCTGGGAGATTTATTATATAAATCAGCAGTATGGTCAGTGGTCTTAGGGAAATTATTGTTATTTAGATTAGACATACTATCCTCAAAGTATTATAAAGGAAATTTAGGCACATGTGGATATGTCTCATCAAATTGCACATGAATATATTCTTCCATTATCTTGGATCATTTATTAAAGACTCGATAAGATTTATTGAAGGTCAAATAACCTAAAAATTTTACTTGATTACTTTTTGGTGAAAATTTGTCCGAATTCGGTTTTATGTTAAAAATAAAGACTATATATCCAAGAACTCTAAAGTGATTATCCTTTGTTTTTCTACCACTTCAAAATTCATAACGAGTTTTCTTTAAAAGAGGTCTTATTAGAACCCTATTAATTATATAAAAATCTATATTCATAATTAATACCCAAAAATACACATGTATGTTATACTCACTAAGAATGGTTTGAGATTTTTTTTTGGGAGTTCTGTTTCTCCTTTCAACAGCTCTTTTTTAGGCTATTGAATGATTGAGAAATTGTGTCTATAACCATATTGTCAACATAGAGTTTCAAACACTTGGATCTCAAATTCACATCCATGATCACTTCTCAAAGTAATAATGATAAGTCCACTATGGTTCTTTACTAATTTCTCATATATTGAAAAATTGTAATATGCTTCACTTTTATGAGATAATAAAACACCCAAATTAATCATGTAAAGTCATAAATTATTACATTTTATAATGTTTTCCACCTAGAATAAAAAACACTTCAAAGTCAAAACTAGTCCATGTAAACCATCTATAGAGGTTGAGAGGTAGAAACCTTATTCTTTGGTTTGAACGAAATTTTTTTCTCACTACAAGAAAACAGTGTTTTAGCGGTGGTTTTCAAAACTGCTGCTAAATGTTATTAAAATATTTTTTTTATAAATGTATTAAAATTTCTTCCATTAAAAATTTACATTTTTTAGCAGTGATTTTTTGCAAAACCGCCGCGAAATTGAGAATTTTTTTAAAAAAATAATTTAAATATTAAATATTAATTACTATTTATTATTTATAATCATAAATAGTTTATTATTAATAATGTTATTTATTTATAATGTTTCAATTAAATAATAATTATAATGATTACTTAATAGTATTTTTAAACTAAAAACAAATCTTCAATAAGTTAAAGAACAATCTTCAACATTAAATGACCATAACATCTAATTCGAGAGTCCATCTCAGCTCCACAACCAGTCAAATCGAAGCTTATCAAATGAGATAAAATCAAGTGTGATTTAAATCATGTGATAATCAGAGGAAAAATATATATTCAAAATTTTAATGTTGAAAATCGAACTCGAACTTCAAACGACCATAACTTTTAATCTGGGTGTCCGTTTAGGCTCTACCACATATCAAATCGATCTCTGTGATGAGCCATATGCATTTTAGGTCTGGTACCAACCATTTGAGTATTATACCCCTTTTTATTCTGCTATAAAGGCCTAGAAGGCCTCTAAAATACAGGTTTTAGTTGCAGACCCTGATTTATTAAAACTCAAACAGTTATAACTTTCGATCCATATGTCCATTCGGCCTGTACCACACATCATATTGAAGTTCATTCCATGAGATTCAATTTGACTAGTTGTGGCACCAAAAAAGGAGTCTCGAATCAAATTTTATGGTCATTTTTGTGTTTTTAGGGTTTTCTGAGGTTCTTACTGTTTTATGATTTAATTAATTAATTTTTATTTATTTATTTAATATTTATTTATTAATTTATTAATATTTTTATTAATTAATTAATTAATTAATTAATATTTATTTATCTATTATCTATTAATTATTTGTTTATGAATTTATTTATTTATTATTTAATTATTATGTTACACATTAACTATTAATTTTTTTTTAATTTTTTAATTAATTATTAATTATTAATTTATTATTAGTTTATTATTTATTTATTTATTTATTCTTAATTCATTATTTATTAATTAATTATTAATTATTATTTAATTAATTATCAATTAATCAATCAATTATTTATTTATTTATTAAATATTATATATTGAATAATAAATAATAAATATTAAATATTAATCATTAATTATTAATTGTTAATTATTATTTATTAGTTATTATCAAATAATAATTATTTATTTATTATTTATTTATCTATTTACCTATTTATGTATGTATCTATTTATTAGTTATTCATTACTCTTTACTCTTTATTATTTACTCAATTTATTTATTTTTAATTTAATAAGTATTAATTTATTATTAGTTTATTATTTATTTATTATATATTTATTCAAAATTTAATATTCAATATTTATTAATTATTTATTATAAATATCATAATAATTTATTAATAGTTTATAAATTGATAAATATTAATTATTAATTATGAATTCTTAATTATTAGTGATTAATTATTAATTATTAGTTATTATTAATTATAAATTATTAATTATTTAATATTTAATATTTAATATTTAGTATTTTATATTTAGTATTTTTTTATTTTTTATTTTTTATTTGTTTATTTAAATATTATTTAATAATTTGTTATTTATTTGTTATTTATTTATCATATATTAAATTATTTTTTAATTAATTTATTATTTACACATTAATTATATATTGTGTGTTATATATTATATATTATATATTATGTATTATATATTACATATTATATATTATGTATTATATATTACATATTATATATTATGTATTATATATTACATATTATATAATATGTATTATATATTATAAAATATAAAGTATATATTATATATTATATACTATATATTATATATTATATGTTATATATTATATATTATATTTTATATTTTATGTATTATGTATTATCTAATATGTATTATAAGCAATAGGTAAGGGGTTCAAATCTCAGTCAACACAAAATTTCTATATATGGCATGAGCATAAGCATGGACATGGACTTGTGCATGGATATGTGCATGAGCATGGTAATAATAAATAATAAATAATAAATAAATTATGAGAATAAATAAAATAAATTACAAAATTTAAAAAATAAAATAAAAAAACAAATTAGCGATGATTTAAACTACTACTAAAAAAAACTACTAAATCGTTCTACGGTATTTTAAAAAACCTGCTGCTCATTATTTCCTAACATACGATTTAGCGATGATTTTTCAAAACCGTCGCTAAATACAAATTTTGGCATAGTGTCTGCTTCCACTTGATAGAGATTGCACATTGTGTCATTTAGGAATTCTAGTTTCAGTATATCCTTGACTAAGACTTTCCTAACTAGCTTCTTAAGTGAGTACACATTGTTGTGACCTAGTATCTTATGCCAAAACCAAGATTATTTATAAAAATAAACTAATCAAGAAAAATTATGACAAAATAAAGAATCTAAGTCTACAACATACACATTATCATTCCTCTGTGATGTGAATACTTAATCATGCTTGGAATTATAAATTTCAGTAGAATTATTTTCAAATAAAACATGGTAACCATCATCACATAATTGGGAAATACTAATAAATTACCATTTAAAAGATCAATTTATACAATAACACGGTTTCGGTACTACCAATCTATATAAGAACAACTATTTTTCCTTTACCATTGTCACTAAATAGGACATGTCCACCATCAACCTTCAATAGATTCTTAAAACTCGAGTTGTATCCTATCATATGTTTAGGACACCCACTATCTAGGTTTAATAAACTCTTACAAGAACTCTTCATGTATGTTACCTTCACGCATTTATCCAAAAAATGATTTTGGTACTAACAGTTTTTTAGGTCTAGAAAAGTTAACAAATTAAGCCCTAGGTATCCATATTTGTTTCATGGATTTATCAATAGCTAAATTAATTGTATTAGAGAAAAATGACTTCTTAAGTCCAAATAAATTGAAATTTTTCCATGGATAGTATGTTTCCCCATGTCCAGATGTTCCCCATGCATTTCAAATTAAGGTCCTACTAGCAGGTTTAGAACTAGAAACAAAATAATTTGTATACAATATTCATTGGTGTCCAGATTGATATCCTAAACTAGTTCTAAATTTATGTGTTCCCTTATTGTCCAACATCTTATTCAAGGTATGTGTTCCTTTAGTAAACTTCTCTAGATCCTTTATAACTTGTTCATTATCCAATTTTAGATCAGTTTTCTATTTTAACAACTTGGAATTCTTTTCTTTTTCATAAGTAAGATCAGTTTTTCAGTGATAGATAAGGCATGGAACTTATTTAGAATTTTATATTAATCTTTAAGCTCATCCATTGTTTCCTTAAGAATGGAGTAATATTATTCTAACTCTTCATTGGTAATTTTAGTATTATCTAGAAAATCATTATCGGAAAGAGTATATGTAAGAGTAGTAGCTTTTACTTCCGATGTAATGGTTATAGAATATAAATTAGCTCATTCACTTGTATAATCCTTGGTAGAGTCTAAATCATCAGAGCTATCTTTAGAAGCACTCTAGGTAGCCTTAATTTCCTTCTTTGGCCTCTTTCTTTTATCACCATATTTTTTCTTGTATTTTATCTTATGGAAATAAAAATTGATTTGGCCTTTCCTCTTATATTCATAACATGTTATTTCATTAGATGTGTCATCGTTCTTCCAACTTCCCTTCTTTTCATATCTTTATTGTAATTTGATCTTCTGAAAAACCTTTTTTTGATATAAAAATTCATCCATATCCCATATAAGTGATACATCACCTCATCTCTATATGGACCATATTTACTTCCACTTATACTATCATTCTTGATTACCTCTATCAATTTAGACTTAAATGTTTTGAATGCAACAAATTTCCTCTTAGGATCAATATTCTCACTATCATCCTTAAGATCATCCTCATACATCATTAGAATTCCAACCAGCTCCATGACTTATAGTTTACTAATGTCACAAGATTATCTAATGGAAACCATTGTGATTCTCTATTTGTTAGCTAGACTTCTCATAATTATTAGCAACCACTTTTTTTCATCCATGGTCTGTCCAAGTGAAATAATTGTATTTATGAACACATTGAACTATATTTACATTTTAGATATACATCGATCAAGTTTCACTCTAAAAGTTCCATATTTGATAGTATAAGTATTCAAACACATTTCTTTAACATTTGAAGTTTACTTATGAGACACTACAAGGGTATCCCAGATTTGAAAATCAGTATCACATGCATACACATGATTGAATTTATCGTCTCCTAAAGAAAAAAACAAGGAATTCATGGATTTACAGTGATAATCATACATAACCTTATTACATTCATTGTAGTCCTTCTTAGGTGATTTGGGTTTTTCATATTTATCTTCTATTGTTCTCCAATTGTCGAAGCCCATACTCTCAAGGTAAAATTTCAGTTTAATCATCAATTGAGAATATTTTTTAACATTAAAGTTAGGTGGTTGATTACTAGAATATCTCTAAAGTCTAGAAGAATCCATAAAGGTAGAATATTAATCGAATATAAATTGAGATTTTTCTCTCTGAACATGATCAAAGTCAATAGTAATAAAGATAATAAACAAGTAAACATATAGATCCTAGAAGAATATGATCTGATACCAAATGATGCTCTTAGTAGAATGCTCAAGAGCGGGGTGAGTTGAACTTCCAATTAAAAAAATTTGATTCTGAAAACAATTCAAATCTCTTTAATTTAAAACATCATACCTAACAAATATATTAGGTATATAGAATTTGATTCATTAATGAAATTTCTCAAAGGAACCATCAATATCCATAAAAACAAATGAAATTACTTTAACTTTTGAAACCTTTTTACTCACACTAAAATATATATATATATATACGATCATATTCCAAAGTTATTCAGGGGAGAAACAAAGTTGTGAAAGAATAGTATCACAATACTCTTCTTTACAGTTCATGAGTATGTGATATATGATTTTATTAAAAAAATGTAATCATAACTCAAATATGAAATATAAATATAGAAAGATAAAATTATAATAAAAATTATAATGAATCTCTTCTCAAATCGACTTTGGTTGATCAACAAGCTTTCTTTCTCCTTTTGTGCTCTTCCAACAATTCTTAGAGCAAATGAAGAGATCAGTAAATCATTCTCTCATTTCTTGAAATGATGTGAAAAAAAAACATATTCATGGAGTTAATTAAAAAATATAAGTATAGAGTTTTAATTAATCAATCATTTATTCTATGTTGCACATGTGAGACTTCCTCTTATTTATAGATGAATCCTTTCCAAGTGTCCATTGGAAATAATCAGAAACAATATCCACATACTAAGCATCCAATCTTGAAATCCTAAAATAATCCAACTTTTATTAAATAATCCAAAATATAGATATTGAAAATATGATAATGGATTAATACTCATGGTTGATTCATCCTTGTGAAAATCCATTCTTAGGCACGATGGGTCTAATTTCTCATAGTTGAGTGGTTCAGTTGGATGTAGCTGGTAGGTTGTCTTGTGGTAGATCAATACATGAATTTGAGGCTAATTTTATTCATGTGGTAGCTTCAACATCATCTAATACTATCTTACGATAAGTCATGGAAGGCATGATCGATTAGAAACAATATACAGTCAATCTAGGACATTGCAGTATTTTTAGTCATGGTTGATTGAAAGACATGTTTGATTGGATCAATTCACACAGTCGATTACGCACTTAGAAAACTTTCACCTGTATTTTTATGATGGGTACTTCATATGGTCTCTTTTCCACCTCATGGTCAATACTCATGTTCTCTTATCAACCACAATCGATTGAGGACTACAAATTTTTCTCTGTGGTTGATTCAGTTTATATACGGTCAATCCATTATACTTGAGTTAGATCCAATACTATGCATTTTTAACTAAAAAATAGTATTGTATTATACAGCATAGAAATAATTAAAACAATAATAATTAAGATTTAGGTTCATTAAAATAAGGAATTATTGGTATAATCCAGCACATGGAAAACTTCATCGGGTAGCAACTGATGTTTTCATCACCTTTGAATTCTCTATTCTAAAACAATTCAGAACCTACTTGGAATATTTGGATTGAAATATTAATGTTTCGTGCCTTCTTTTTATAAACTTTAGTCTAAGGAAAAACATCGACTCATAATCATTGACATTTCAAAATTTCACCTCATGAATTTTACAAATTGTTTGCACTGTGCTTTGTTTGATCCACCAAATATTATTCCATAACATATACAAGAAACATCATCCTTTGATCACTCCTTTTTTACATAGAGATTGCAATCAACTCCTCCATGCTGAAAATTTATCTTTTTCAAATATTGTTCGAGTCATGAATACATTTCTCTTGGTGCTTTCTTTAGTCCATACAATTTCTTATTCAACCGATTGATTTTTTTCTTATCTTCATGAATAATAAAAACATTTTGGAGCTTGATTTACACTTCTTATTCAAGTAATGCATTCAGAAATGCTAACTTGAAATCCATTTGGAATACCTTGAATCGCCTTTTCTTCACTATGACCAAGAATAATTTAATTTTTTCTAGAATAACCCATAAGATAAATTGTCTTATCTACATTGATACCTTCTACTCTATGAGTATCCCTTGCACACAAGTCATTCCTTATTTAAAATCACCCCATCATCTTTATATACTATATTATTGAAAACCTATTTGGTCCTGATGACATTATTACCTATCCACCTAGAAATAATATCTCTATTTGAATCTTCATAATTTTGTCAAGCACTTCATGCATCTCTTAAACCCAATTCTCATCTTTAGAATATTCTTCAATTTAATTTGGATTTACTATAAATTGTAGGGATTTTTTGTATAGAATTTATTATTATCATGTACAATGGTGGTGTCTGGTCATCGATGAAATTCTACTCATCCATTTCAGCATTGTTTTTCAGCTTTTGTGAAGCTATTGGTTTAACTTTATTCTTATCATCATCAATGACTTCTTTAGAATAAAAAATAACAATTTTTATCCCCCTGAGGTTCACAACTACTCATCACTTTCCTCTAGGAATTTCCCACTGTTATGCTGAAGATTTTGCTCATTTTCAACAACATTGACATCATTTATTTTGAAAAACTTTCTTAGCTTCTTATTGAATCACTTTTATGCATTTCTATTACTTGAGTTTCCAAGGAAAATCCCTCTATCTCCACAAGACTCAAACTATATATGTTTCTCCTTATTGATAATGAACAACTTACTGCCAAAGATTCAATAGTATTTCAATGTGGGATTCTTTCCAAACCACAGCTCGTATGGAGTTTCCACTTCTCTCGAACATAGTAAATTTCTATTGGAGATATATAATAATATCATGAAAACTTCTTTCCAATGGTTAATTGGTATGTCTTTCTCAATTAAAATCATTTGACAATGTTGTTTATGATCTGATTTCTCTAATCAAGGACCCCATTTTGTTGAGGAGTCCTCACTGTTTAAATTTGGTGTCTTATCCTGTGTTTCTCGAGATAATCGTTCACTTGGCTGTTAGTAAATTCCATTCTATCATCGGTCTAAGACTTCATAATTTTCCATGTAATCATATTTTCATCTTTCCTACGATATTATGTAATGCCACCGAACGCCTCATAAATATCGGTGATGATCATCAACCATGGAATCTTGCTATAATCATAAATGAATAGAATTAAATATCTCTTCCCATCAGTGGATCTTGGTGATATCATCTCACACACATCAACATGCACCAGCTTAAGCAACCTCATCGATATTTGGTATTTAGGCATGTATATCTTCTAAATTAATTTCCCTTTTTATCAAACATTGCATGTGTGTGTATGATCATGTGACAGTTTTGGGATATCATGGGCTCCACTATTCCTCACCAAATATTTTAAAGATGGTTGGATAAAATGATTAATCGATTTATGCTACAATTTTTTATCTTCTATATTGTATAAAAATAACATATCTTCCTCTACATCGATTTGGTAGAGATTCCACTTTGTTTGATTCCTTTCCATTAAAACTATAAAACCCTTTCCATTGATGCTATAATTTTTCTTGGTGAAATTAACTTAATGTACCAAATCACACTATTTACTTATAATTAGAAATTTCTGACCATGAACTTCAACATTCCATAAATCCTCACATATTATTACCTTCCCCCTAAAATTTTCTTTTCCTAATCGAATAATTTTCAAGCATGAATTATTTCAAAAAAGGAGAGAACTAGTACTGGTGAGATGGGTAATTGCGAGATGGGCCATTCTACTGTCATCCCGAAAGAGGTGAGAACAAGGAATCCAAATCTGATGATTGTGGGCATTTATGACCATTTGAGGTGTGATTTTGGAGAAAAAAATTGTCCAGGCAGGCCCAAGCCAGTTCAGGGGGAACTGAGGGGGTGTTTGTGGTCCAAATAAGCAACTAATTGAACTCTTCCTCATTTGTATATGTTGTGAGACCTATCTGTGATTTTCATCAAGTGGAAATGACCCTGAAAATAGGAGAGGGCGTTCCAACCAACTGTAATAACTAGGATATTTCAATGCAGGGTGCCTCAGTTGAACACAGGATTGGGATGAATATAGTGAACATTCCAGGACCTTTAAGGTTCATGAACACAATTAAACATGGTAACCATTGTGAATGTTTGGATATTTATGGGTAGGCATAAGAAAAAAGTGGTTCAATAGAGGCAGAGCTTCCCAATGAAGAGAAAAGAGCCTAAGGAGCATAAACAAATGATGAGAGTGATAGTTTTTACTTAGGAGACAGTGTAAAGGAGAGACACAATAGAGGAACTCACTATCCGAGAAGGAAGAAAGGGATGGAATGAAACCATGACTCTAGGAGTTATATAATGACCAAAGGGATGAAATTCAAAGGGAAGAAGGACTAATATTGTTTTCCCAAACCAATGGAGACAAGGTTTTCTACTAAGAGTAAACACAAGGTAAGGGATGTTGGGTTACCAATCAATAAAAAGACATGGGATCTAATCTTACACTCCAGGAAAGAAATATTGGATGAGGCTATACTAATTAAGGTCTCCCAAGATGATGCAGATGGGATAGCTGTGAGATTTCTTCTAGTGGACTCAAATAACGAGAAAAGTGGGTGGTTCAAAAAGAAAGAGTTTATATTGATAATATGTTTCAATGAAGGAAGATAAATGTGGGGGATTTTATTCAAATGTGGGACAAGTTTTCGTATCACTTCAAATACCTTATCAAGGATGATTCAGAAACAAAAAAATGATCTTCACTAGAAACTATATAGGGATAAAGCCTCTAATAGACTGAAACTTGAATTTATTGATTCTGAACGTTCTTACAGTTTTTGATGCATTGTGGTTATGGTGTGTGTGTGTGGGGGGGGGGGGGGGGGTTCATGAGTTTGTAGAATGTTTTTGTTGTTTGGAGATAGTTTCATTTTGTGAGGGTCCTCAATTAGCCCCCAAAATTGATCTTTTTTAAAATAAAAATATTATCTTTGGAGAAATAATATGAGACCTTATTTTTTGTATGTAATTCATGTGGCAATATCATTGTTTCCTATCATATGGGAAGTTCATCCACTATCAGGAATCCAAGAACCGTCATGTTTTTGGATTCACTCCTGATGAAGACCTATATATTTGATCATTCATCAAATATAGCGGACCAAATTTTTATTGTAAAGTAGAAAATTGATTTTATATTTGTATAATGCATGATGATTCCCTTTGTTTTTGTTTACAACCACTTTTTGTTTTCATAGACACATTCCTCTACATCTTTGATCAGGAATACCTGGCCATATTTCCATTTCCTGAACACTAGAAATTGTAGACATAAAATTAATACCTGAAATTTAAAACTTAGTTTGGATGCCTTTACTTCTTTTATTCCCTCTTATACCACTTATCAATGGAACATACATTCTAAGAGTGTCCCATATTTCCACAATTATAGCACCTGATTTTTGGTTCAACCTTGTGTGTCCTCACTACAACACTAATTTTTTTTATGGATTATTTTAGTGTCCAAATTTCGAGGCACAACCAAATAAACCATCAATTTTAGAGTGGGTTCTTGGGGTTTGGAAACAACCACCATTTATTTGTACTTATGATCAATCCATATACCTACCTTGTCATTCTGATTCTACTTTTTCTTTTGTGGAAAATTCTCTAATTGTCCCACTGAAACTATGACATAGTTAATATTTTCATTATTTGTATATGTTTTCAATGATTTAATCCCTATTAATAAATCCATCTAATCTTATTTTCATCATTTTTGTATTTTTGATGAATTTTTGGCTTATTTGTGAAAATTGTTTAATTCTGGAAATTTAACAGTTTTCTAGTTCTTCTATATTTTGGGAATATATTTTACATTGTTTATCCAAATTGAGTGATTATTTTCATAGTAGTCTTAATTTTATTGTGGGATTAAACTCTTTCTTATAGATCTAGATCCAATTAGAATCATACATGCCCGGAAAAATCAATCAAGTGTAGAAATTTTGGTAACCGACAGAATGGACACAACATTAGTAATGGAGGAATATCTCGGCCTACATATATTCAAATGCGGTGATTCATGTTGGAGGAGAAAGATAAATACAAGACCCAAGTCCAAATTAAATTTCTTGAATAATGTCTCTCATTATGGTATAAATTTAATGTGGAAAATTGGAGGGTGATGAGAATCCTTCTTGTCTGTTAAAAGTTTTATTTCATAATTCGAGCATAACTGTTTCTACACTGGTCAAAATAATCTAGGATTTTTTGGGTACATGAAAAAGAAATATGGGAAAAACTTTTATGAAGACAACTTCTCTCTATCTAGCCATTTACTATGATAAATAAACTCAAAATTTCATAGGAGTGAATATGGAGGGAAAATTTTCCGCCCCTGAACGCTATAAATATGAGTGTTCACATCCATTCAATGTTGTTGAAGGAGGAGGAGGGGCTATGATGAAGGATTTGATGATTGAAGTTTTATGGATTTTTCCTTTCATCTTTTCCTAGTTACATAATTCTTTTTTCCTTCCCTTTTGACTCTCTTACCCTTCTCAGGGAGGGGTAAAACCTTTGAGTGATTGGGGAAGGGGGAGTTTCACTTTTGTAATGTCGGAGTTTTGTGCTTTAATTTAAAACTATATTTTTCTATTGAGTGATTTCCATTTTTAGTGGTATTAGATTCTCCTAATGCGATTGTATGTTGTGTTTTTTTCATTCATTATTTATAGCTTTGGTTGAATAACTTTAAACTCCCACTGTATAGTGCAGTTTGTCACGATCGAGTATATTGTGTTAGGCGGTGAGTGTCTAGAGATCATTCACTCATGTGCGGAAAAATTGAAAATCTTCTAGATCTATAAGGATAAACAATTCCTGATTGGGACTTTCCTTATTAATTTGGTAATGATTTATGAATTTTCATGCATGCAGGAGTGGTTTCAATTGTTCCATTCAACAAAGGGTGATTGATAACTCAATCGAAGAGTCTTTCACTTGTCATTCAATAGTAAGAGAGGGGGAATGATCATTATGAATTTGATAAAATTTCAAAAGGCGATCCTACCTTTACCCCATCACTCTTTTCATCCACATATGTTCAAAATTTATTTATAATCGCCTTCTTTCTTTTTAAACTAAAACAATTTCAAAAACAACATATAATTCTTTCTCAAATTTAAGCGACAAACATGATTGTATTGTACTCCTCTCTGGAGACAACCTAGGTTACCCTCATTGGTATTTTTTAAAATTAGGAAATATTTATTTTTTTCAAACCCAATGATAGGAACATGTCAAAACATGGCACTGTTGTCGGGGAGGCTGTTCCAATAATCTAATTCTACCATTTTGTAAATATTTTATTTTCTTTCATTAAAAAAAACTAAAAAAATTCCATGATGTATAACAAATGAAATTCTTCTTCTTAGACTAATAACTCACATGTGCATGGAGAAATGGTAGATAATGATGAGATGACCCTATTATTAAAGGTTGATGAAATCACTGTTTTGGCCATGAAAATGTGGAATGGCCATGTCATAGGTCTCTCACTTCAAGAACTATTGGACATCATGAATAAATTCAAAACTTATTAAGGAGAAAGTTACATTGAATGAGGGACCTCAACCTAAACAAGAATCCAAATTTGTGGTGGAAGTGATTTCCCCACTCATCTTTCAAATAGATGAGTCCGACTACCTACCTCAGTTTACTACCACTCTATTATAGAAGGAACTTCCCACTAAAGATGAAATTGGAGATGATCCAATTAAGGGAGATGATATTTTCTTAAACTCATTATATTATGATTTTATTGAATCAGAATTGAGTATTACCACCCCTTGTTTTAAATTTTAAGAATATGATAACTCCGGTTTTTTCATGGAAGAATATGATGAACGAGATGATGCACCTGAAGAGGAACATATGGATCTCCTTGTACATGTTGATCTTTTTTTGGAGGGAGTTAAAGAGAAGACCAAAGTGTATTTTCCTGAGGAAATAGAGACACAAGATGCTTACTTTGAAAGGGATGAATTTGATGTTGATTCTTCATGTTTTAATTTTATTCAAATATAATTTCACTCTGGCTTTTTCTTTGATTATTCAACTGATGCATCATACCTCGAGACAAATACTATATAATAAAGAAGTGGTTGTTCAAGTGGAAACCATGAAAGTTGAGGAATCATTCTTTGGCCTATCCCCACCATACAAGAAGCATTTAATTTTCATGGGGGTGGATTTTCAATACCCTATCCATGGTGTCCTCAACATAAAGGAAGAAGTGAAATCTAGAAAAAAAAAGTGTCATGACCTCCTCCCCACAATGTGTACCCCTCTTGGGAAGAAAATGGGGGAGTGAGATAATGACTCCCAGAGTCCCACCTCTAGTAGACCCCATATTGGCAACTAGCACCGAAGGTATAGTAAACACACCTATGAGAGGAATTACCCTATAAAAGAACACATTCAAAAGAGAGAGATAAGATAAACTCCAAACAACACCTATTTAGGCTACAAAGTAAATGAAACCCAACTTCACATATGTAATATCATGCAAGAACTACTAAAACTGAAAGAGAAAACTAGAAGTACCAAAAGAATGTAAAACGGTAGCGACCACAAATCCCAAATATCTCATGAAATCCCCCAAGATTGTACTAACCGACCTGATATCCAACATGCTCGAATTGACCTTAAAAATAGTTAATATATACATAGGGTGGGTATAATAGTATACTTAGTAGGATCCTCCCCAGAGCCTATCATGAAAAAGTAATGAAAGCACAGTAAATAAAAATGAACAATAAGTGAAACTAACTCATCACCTAAATAAGTATACTATGTTCCCATCCTCACAATGGCTATTCTCACCACGTATCTCATACAAGAGTATATAATAAAATAAAAAATATCAAGGGAACCCCACTACCACGTCCCCACTGGTTTGCCGCTTTGCCTCAACGTCGCATGTCTTGAGCATCTCTCTCCAAAATGGATAGCCCGAAGACACCTGGCCAAACAACCACGACATGAACCTCATGCAACACAACCATCACATCCACATAGTAAAATGTAACCAAGTAGTTTCTGAGAGCCACCACATCTCGTGTAGCATTTATCATACATTGGGTATTACACCTTAAGCCATTAAAGCCCATACACCGAGTAAGGATCCTCAAGCCATCACAACCTATACATGTTACACCTATAGTAGTTCGTAGAAAACTATATCCAAAATATATGTGTGAAATAACCATAAGCTATTACAACCCTATACACATATATATAGGGAAAACTAACCACCGTGCATACTAGAACAAGTTACTTCCAAGAGAAGAGTGAAGAGACAAAGGGGGTAGTTAGCCATCCATCCTCCCACCAAGAAATTGGAGAAAACACCCCCATGGATTAGAATCCCCGGGGTGTCAGTTTTCATAACTGAAAGGGTGGAGTAGCATACTG
Source organism: Viscum album (assembly GCA_963277665.1). Classification (NCBI taxonomy): domain Eukaryota; kingdom Viridiplantae; phylum Streptophyta; class Magnoliopsida; order Santalales; family Viscaceae; genus Viscum; species Viscum album. The sequence continues at coordinate 1,479,546,781 of OY728120.1, forward strand.
AAATACAAAAGTACATGATATAATATATCTCACCACCACATTATGGGAAAATCCTAATATTAGAATTAACTGCAGCTATCATCTCTCGGACTCTCGACTGCCACAGCTAAGACCAGATATCATATAAGCACACAACTATTTAATGGGATTTATTAAATTACTTTATCGCTTTTCATCAGTTTCACTTTATGTTAATTAATTATTTTCCAATTAATTGACCATTATCATTTCCACATTACATTTAATTAGCATCTCAACAAGATCTATTCCCTCTAGGCATAAGAAAACTGAGTCCACAACTTCTTAGAATCACAACCTCAACATTGCATCCCAGTAAGCTCTAACCCCATCGGTGAAACAATTATTCATTTATTAACAACATTCAACTTTCCATATTTATATATATCCAGGTATTCTAGAAAAACATCATATGCTACCAAACATAAGGGGCTCAACATGATGGGTAGATGAACTACCTATCGAGTATTTACCACATATATCAAGAGTGTAGACTCATCCTTCCTCGAGAATCTAAACACAGAAACAATGTGGCATACCCCATGAATTTTCACCTATTTTGGAAGGAAAGTAATAAAAAAATCGCTGCCTCAAGAAATGGATAATGTAAATATGATAAACAAATAACTGATCCAACAAGAATCCTACATTCATATTAACTGGTAAGCCTAGCTTCAACCCATTCCATCATCTCCGATGTCCTCCCCGACACCCACGTGCATAAACTGATGCATATCTTCACTCAAGGCATCAACCACTACCACAATGATTGTGCCTCCCTTACCTCAAATACCACAAGAACCATCCAGGCTTAGCTATCCTGGGATTACACCCTTGGGCCTCCCTGTACCCAAAACCGCAAGTCTCGCATCCAGATCACATCACAAGTAGAAATACCAAATAAAGCAATCGGGCTCTTAGGCCTAAATCAAATCATTCCGCCTTCACACACAAGAATATATCATGAATCCAAAACACTAGGCAACTAGCCTTTATAAGCAATTATGAAACATAGGCCTTACAATACAAAACTGTTTCTTTATTCCATCTTGAATTAATCGACTCATTATTCATAGGTTCCAACTATAGGAAACTTAAACAACATGCTATCACAAAATATCACAAATTAATTAAACAATTAATTTAACATTCCTTTAATACTATAATTAACATGCTTCAACATGATTCCGGTTCATCAACCAATTTCATTAAACATGCACATCGACATCAATTTTATTAACATCAAATTATAATAACAACAACTGGATTTATTAAACATACCTCCTTAACAAATTATCCAATTAATTATCAATATGTCCGACTTTATGTTCTTTACCAATTTTCATCAAGAACGACATGCTAAATCAATCAAACCATAGATATCACACTATCTAACAAATCAAGAGGCAAACTATTATCATAGTATAAATAAACAACATCACTACGCGATTGATACAAATTCTTTAATCCAGTACAAGTATTTAATTTGGCCAATTTCATTGTGATCCAAGGGGTAAATCATGCTAACTCTATAATGAAACATAAATAAATAGAGAAGCATCAAATCCCCAACTTCATAAGGTCTTTGATGTTCTTCGCAGGAGAACAATCCATGAAACTTTTCACGATCACTTCCCCTGAAAACGAAGGAAAACACACCTTGGATCAAAGACGGGTCGAAGATGGAATCCCGTGATCGATCTTTGTTAAAGGGATATTTAAAATACCTTGAAGGGGAGTGCCGAGTCACCTGGGATGAGAGGGAGGGAAGCAGTAGCCATAGGTTTGTGAAAAACCAAGTGGATGAAATGTTTTTAAAAATAAAATAATGGGGCATTATATGATGTGCAATCCCCTTTCATATCATGTAATTCCTCGGGGTTTGTTTATTTCGAAAAATATGTCTCCTTTCACATTTATTTATTTTTCAAACCCCAAAATATTACATGATTTGAATCCCACTTTCACTCCATGAATGTTCCTTGCTCCCACCTTTTAGCTCCCAAAATCCTTCAGACTTTCTCTATGCCTCATCTAAGTGCCTCCTTTTTCGAAAACACACAAAGCGTTGATCCAAGTGGATCCAAACCCTTACATGAAATACCTCTCAAAACCTTATCAACTTAGAGAATCCAAAACCATCCCATAGAGGAAATAGAATGGGGTTATCTGAACAACCACCCCATCAGATACCTCTCAATGCTTTTGCCACCACCGGATCTCACCACCTCACAAGAACAACAAGCGCCAAACCACATGCCTACCACAACTAGCTCCTAAACACTCTCTTAGGGGAGATATATCCCAAAAGATAGAAATACACAAAAATAAATAAGAAAAGGTAATCTCATATAAAAAAAGGGTCTACAACCACCAAAAAAACAATATTACAAGAGAAGAGCTAAACATCTAAAAAATCAATGTATAGAGTGCATATCTGTGACTCACGATCCCAGGTACTCTCATCTACACCACTGTGCCGCCAAATGACACAAATCAAGGGGATAAAACACATACACAACACATTATCCTAGTGGTCTTAGATCTTTACAGGACACTTCTTTAAGGTTGAATTATCATCAAAATCGATCTCACCCTAATCGATGACAAGATATTCATCATGAAGATAATGACGGAGCTGTGAGACATGAAAAATATCGTATATTTGACTCATTTATGGGGGAAGTGCTACCTGATATGCCACAACTCCAACAAGAACCAACACCTCGAAAGGACCAACAAACTAGGGAGAAGGCCTACTCCTAAGACCAAAGCTTCATTTCCTAAGATAGGGAGTCACCATCAGAAACATGTGATCCCTAACATCAAAATCTAGAGGTTTCCTCCTATGATTGACATAGGAATTCTGATGATCTTATACTGCCTTCATATGCTCACGAATTACCTGATCATCTCTATAGTACTTTGAACCAGTTCCAACCCGAGAATTGTTGACTCTTCAAACCTAGTCCAACACAACGGGGAATGGAACGATGGACCATACAAGGCTTCAAATGGATCCACACCGATGGTGGAGTGGAAACTATTGTTTTAAGAAAACTCTACCAGGGGTAGGTTCCTCATCTAAGAACCTAAAAAATATAGGACATAAGAGGAAAACATGTCTTCAAGAGTCTGGATGGTCCATTCTATCTGACCGTCTATCATCGTATGAAAAGCAGTGCTAAGGCGTAACTAGGAACCAAAACCATGTTGGAGACCTCTCCACACCCTAGAGGTAAAACAATGTTCTCAATTGGAAATGGTCATCTTTGGGACTCCCTAGAGTCTCACCACAGCCTCCATATATTTACTCAAAATAACTCCACTGATCTCAACTCCTTGATTGCTATAAAGTGGGCTAATTTCATCCAACAATCTAGTACCACCCATATAGCTTCATAGATTCCTTGAGCTCAAGTTAAACTAGTAACAAAGTCCATCAAGATGACCTCCCACTTCCATTGAGGAATATCTATCAGCTAGAGAAAACCATCGGGAACACGATGTTCGACCTTCACCTTCTGGAAGACCAAACATCGAGAAAAAAACTCTACAACTACACAGTTTAACCTAGGACACAAGAACTGACCTCTGAAAGCTTGGTACATCTTTTTCATGCCAGTATATACCACTAAGGGTGAACTATGGAACTCTATGAGGACCATCTCATGTATTTCCAATGGAATAAAAAGTATTTCCTAAAACAACACCCAATGTTTTTCATCCACAGAACTTCCATCAGGGGCTTCGCCACAAACAACTCGGTCCCTCCAGACCACTACCTCAACATCCCCCAACTGGGATTCCTCTACATTCTTCAAAAGAGATGACTTCACCATCATCTAAAAAAGACAACCTCTACCCCCAACTTCTCCCATATCCAGATGTAATTCTGAAAGTTCTTCCATCACTCTCCAGGAATCACCTAATTCATGCACTGCATCACTAAGCGACTTCCTGCTCAACGTATCATCCACAACATTCCCCTTCCAAGGTGTATATGAAATCTAAAATCTGTAATCCTATAAGAACTATATCCACTAACGCTGGCGCAAGTTCAAGTCCTACTATGAGAAAACATACCTCAGGCTCTTATGATTGGTGAAATCCACAAAGTGATCTCTAATGAGGTAATGTCTCTACAACTTTAGAGAAAACAACACTACAACCAACTTGAGATCATGGGTGGCATAGTTATGTTCTTGTGGAGGCAACTACCAAGACCCATAAGAAACAATCGATCTATACTACATATGAAGACAACCCAACCTAATATGTAGAGCATCACAGAAAACCGCTAACTGAACACCTTCTTTTGGCAGAAAAATAACTGGAGCACTGACCAAATTCTCGTTCAGATACTCAAAAGATGTTTGAAGCTGATCAGTCCACCCAAACACTTGATCCTTTATGTTCAACACTGTCATAGGAGTCGAAACCTGAGATAAATCAACTACAAACCTCTTGTAATAGCCTGGAAGACCAAGGAAACTTCACACCTCTGCCACTATCTTAGGGGATTCCAAAGACACAATTGCTTCTACCTTTGACGGATCCACAACTACTCCCTATTGGGATACAACATGCCCTAAGAAATAGACTAATTGAGAACCTAAAATCACCCTTTGACAACTTCCCAAACAACTACTATCATTGAAGAACTCCCCAAATGGCATGTAGATGCTCTGCATGATCCTCCTTAGATGCAGAGTACACAAGGATGTCATTGATGAAGTCCACCAAAAACATTTCTACGAACTCACAAAAAACAACATTCATTAACCCCATGAACATAGCTAAGGAATTTGTTACACCTAACTTCATCACAACAACCTTGGAATGCCCATGACGACAACGAAAAACAGTTTTCGAAATATCCCCATCCTTCACACACATCTGATGATATCCTAACCACAAATTGATCTTCAAGAACCAACATTCACCCTTTAGTTGATCAAATAAATCATCAATCTGTGTAAGAGGACATTCATTCTTCAATGTCACTCAGTTCAAGCGACGATAATTGAAAAACAATTGTAAGCTCTCTATAGCCTTCTTCATGAACAAAACTCATGCACCCCCTACTGGCATGCTTTGCTGAACGAAACCGCACCACAACAGACCATTGATCTATATATGCATCTCCCGCAACTCAGAAGGCTCTATCCTATACAGAGACATCGATATAGGAGACACGCCTGGTTGTAGCTCAATCCCAAACTCGATCTCCCATTGAGGAGGTAAAGCTACAACCTCTTCTAGAAATACATCATGGTATTCTTCCACAACCCTAGGAAAAACCGACTAATGAACCTAATATGAACTCAACATCAGTTCAGCCATCATGTATGACAAGGAAGGAACATGCCTCTAACCCATCTGAGGGTCTCGCTCACCGACAAACACTGTTGGATCTCCATCAGCATCGAAGAACACCACCTACCTCTAGAAGAAATCCATGATAGCCTGCATAAAATAAAACCATTCCATGTCGAGGATGATAATATATAGTTGTATTCGTAAACATAGGAAATATCACCAAGAGCAGTGCTTCCCTAGTACTAGGTCACAGTCTCTACATACTTCAAGAAAGTTAGCTTGGCCACTAACCGACATAGTCAACACCAAGGGCACTGGAAGCCTCTCTACCTCAAGTCCCAAGGCATAGAAAAGGGTAGGTGATATGAAGGAGTGTTTCACTCCTGAAACAATCAAGGCTTGTAGCCAATTGAAAAAAAAGAAAGGTGTACCTGGAATGACGTCTTTCTCTCCTGGCGTTGGTAACACTATTGCATGTAGCTAACCAAGACATGCTCCAAACCCTCTCTGACCTTACTAGAAACCACCTCCATGTTTTTGCTCTGCTCGTTAAGGATGGGGAGTGTCCCGAGGCTATCATCTACCTACCTCATCTTCTATCTATAGATACAAAGCTGGGGAACCCTACTACTACTACCTCAGCTGGAACTACCTCAAAGGAGGAACTTGGAGTGGAAAACCTAGCACATACATACTGCATAGAAAGGTCAGGAACTCATGCCGCTAATAACCTCGACCTCCATAAGAAAAACAAGTGCTTTATCCCTTAGCATAGGTTTAAGATCCACTACCCCCAGAGAAATGAGATACATAGGGTTGGAACCTACCCCTGAATGATTAGATTTTTTCCTTGAAAACCAGGAACCTCGAACCACAACTCTTCTTCGTGAGGAATCATAAAGAATCCCCTCTCATGACGATCCAGTTCTGGCTAACATCCTCTTGACAACCTCCGCCCTCACCACCACATCGAGATATATCGCCAAGATAAATGGGGTGACCTTGTTCTAGATCTATGGATTCAAAGCCTCCTCAAAATGACTCGCCTTGGCCTCCTCATCTAGAAACAGGACCGAAGTATATCGTATAAGGTTCCTAAAATAGATCCTGAACTCTCACACACTGGAGCTCCCCTACAGAAGTGTAAGCATCTCTTGGTGACTAGCTACCTTCATGGTCGAATAAAGAAACTCAGCTTGAAACTGCTGTTAAAACTTCTCCCATGGGACTGCATACTCCTCGTGATCTTTGGGGAACAACAACCACCACTGCCTCGCTGCCCCACACATCATCGCCACAACCAATGATATACAATTTTATTTTTGAGCACAAATAAAACTGAAGGATATCTAAACCTCCTCCAACCAGTCTTTTATGAATATATATAAAGTAGAGCCCTCATACTTTTGCAGACTCTGGTGATTAAATTCTTGGTGTGTCCTCCTTTAAGTGTCATCATTGTCAACCTCTACTTTGTGATGTTCTTCTGGCACAACCTGCTGAACATTTTCGGTGTGAACCTGACAAGGACATTGACCTAGAGCCATACCTACAAAATGAATAATAGTTAGAGCCCCTAAACCTGGAATATGGATGAATTTAACATTAATTAATTGTTTTTTTATTCATTTTGGGTTAACCTATCACACGGTCTACCCATTAAAACACAAGTGCAAAGGAGAATGATGCATGATACTTTCCTAGGACTCTACCTTGTAACTAGTATCACTTAATTTAGTTGTCACTATAAAATTAATGGTCCATACATAAAATAAAAGTGGTCCCAAAATACTAGTGTCTTATCCAGTCTCTCATGTTTACATTGCTTACTAAACTTAGTTGACATTGTTTCCCTACCAACCTATGTAACCTCACTTGTTCCTAACTCAATCTCTATCCTATTCATCATCCAGACCTCTGATACCGCTCTATCACAAACCTCTCCGCACAATGTGTACCCCTCCTAGGATGGTAATGGGAGGAGAGAGATAGTGACCCCCCGTGTCCCACCTCCAATAGGCCCTGGGTTGGCAACTAGCACCGAGGGTATAGTAAACACACTGATGGGAGGTATTGCCCTATTAAAGATAACATGCAATAAAAGAGAGATAAGATAAACACCGACCAACTCTTCCATAGACTACAAAGTAAAAGAAACTTAAGTGAACATATGTAATGTCATGCAAGAACTAGGAAAAATGAAAGGAAAAAACTGTAAGTAGCAAAAAAAAGTAAAACGACAGCGACCACAAAGCCCAAACAACTCCTACAAAACCCCAAGCTAGTAGTAACATGGATGATCTCAAGTCTTCTCTAACTGACTTGTAAAATAGTTTATATATACATAGGGTTAGTATAAAAATATACCCAGAAATATTCTCCCTGGAGCCTCTCGTGAAAAAGTAACAAAAACATGCTAAATGATAGTGAACAACAAATGAAACTGGTGAAAAGATTGGGGGAAAGCCCCTTTATTAAAAAATAAAAATAAAATGATGGTCCCTTTTGAATTGGGTAAGGGATGAACCATTACAAGCTCATAGGTCCAAAGACACATAGCCTTTAAAAAAAGGTGGCCCGAGAGCCCAGAGGAACAATGCCCAGTCAATGTCACACAACCACAGAATCAAGAGGCAAAAAATCCCAATGGAAAAAAGTACATTATAGGTGAGAACACCACTAGAAAAGACCAAAACAACTCGAAAGCCCTACGGATAAAGTCTAAAAATCGAAATACCAAAGCCCCACAACACCACAAACCACACCCTAGAGCTGCTGCTGTTCTGTAGACCAGAGATCCCACCAAATATGCCACTGATTCAGACCTCCACCATGCAGACCTCCTTGATGGAATAGGCCCCGCCACATCATTCACCACCGCCACCACCACCATCTCCCTTACACCTCACCGCACCCCAAGGGCACATATAACCAACCACGAAACTGCCATCGGAGCATGAAAACACTGTCCACACTGCCCTCTTTAACCCTGTGAACCAGATCTGGTCTGAAACCAGATCTGTACCAGACCTGAAGCCTTCAAAGCTGATCGTTGTTGTTTGAGTCCCAAACCAAATCTATAGACGAGATCCTGCCACACCGACACCAAGAAACCTCTGACGCTGCTAAATAAGTTTCAAGCCATCCCAGTTGAGACACCATCTCCTGAAGATATATTCCAAGAAGTGACACCATCTCGCTAAAGAAGGGAATCATGCCCATATTTTCCAATGCCACTAAAGCCTATCCCAATCGCACTAATTCCCATTGTAACATCTCCCGAACGAGATCCCAGTGCACTGGAATGCCACCGTCATCAAACATGCCACCCTAACCTCACAATGGATACTCTCACCAAGTATCAATTAAAAGTGTATATAATACAATAAAGAATATCAAGGGTACCCCGCTACCACATCCCTACTGGTTTACTACTTTTCCACAACATCGCACGTCCTGAGTATCTCTCTCCAAAAAGGCTAGCCTGAAGACACCTGGGTAAAGCACCACAACATGCACCTCAAGAAATAAGACCACCACATCCACATATCCTAAATTAACTAGCTAGTCTCTGAGAGCCACCGCAACTTGTATTGTGTGTATCATAGATCATGTATTATATCTTAAGCCATTACAACCCATATACCGAGTAAGGATCCTCAAGTAATCAAAACCTATACATGTTATACCTATAGTAGTCCATAGAAAAATATTTCCAAAATATATATGTGAAATAACCACAAGTCATTACGACCCTCTACACACATATATAGGGAATGCTAACCGCCGTGTATACTAGCACAAGTGACTGCCAAGATAAGAGAGTAGGGTTAAAGGGGGTAGTCATCCATCCATCCTCCCACCGAGATGATGGGGAAAACATCCCCATGGATCAGAATCCACAGGGTGTCGATTTCCATAACCGAAATGGTTGAGTGGCATATAGATACACAAAAGTACATGATATAATAAAGCTCACAACCACATTATGGAAAAAACCTAATAATAGACTCAACATTAGCTAGCGTCTCTCAAAATCCTGGATACCACTACTAAGACTAGATATCCTATAAGTAGACAACCATTTAATGAGATTTATTAAATTACGTTATCTATTTTCATCAGTTACACTTTATGTAAAATAATTATTTCATCATTAATTAACCATTATCATTTCCACATTACATTTCATTAGCATCTCAACAAGATCCATGACCTCCAGTCATAAGAAAAATGAGTCCACAACTTCTCAGAATCACAACCTCAACATTTCATCCCAGCAAGCTCTAACCCCATTGGTTAAACAATTATTCATTTACTAACAACATTCTACTTTCCATATTTCCATGTTTCCAGGTATTCTGGGAAAACATCCTGAGCTGCCAAACACAAGGGGGTCAACACAATGGGTATATGAACAACCCGTCGAGTATTTTCCTCCTATGACAGGAGCATAGATCCAGCCATCCTTGAGAAGCTAAACATGGAAAGTATATGGCATACCCCGTGCAATTTCACCTTTTTTGGAAGGAGAGTAAGCAAAAAACAGCTGCCTCAAGCAGCAGGGAAAGTAAAGAAGATAAATAAAAAATTGATCCAATAATAATCCAACTTTCATATTAATATGTAAGCCTAGATTTAACCCATTCCATCATCTCTGACATCCTTCCCGATACCTACATGCATAAACTGATGCATCTCACCACTCTAGGCGTAAACTACTTTCTTAACGACTGGGCCTCCCTGACCTCACACACCACAACAGCCATACAGGCACAACCATCCAAGGCTCACACCACATCTGGGCCTTCCCGCCTCCACAACCAGAAGTCTCGTATCCAGAGAACATCACAAGCAGTAGGAACAAAAAAAAGAAACTAAGATCTACTCCCTAAAAAAGGCATTCATATTTCACACACAACAATCTCTCACAACTCCAAAGCACTAGGCACATGACCTTTACAAGCAAGTGGGAAAATCGACACCTATAAGGCATTATCATTATCACACAACCGATTCTTTATTCCATCTTGAATTAATAGATTGATTATTCATAAGTTCCAACTACAGGGAACATAATGAACAAGCTATCCTAAGCTATTAAAAAATAATTAAACAATTAATTTAAAATGACTTTAATACTTTTATCAACAAGTATCAACACGCTTTATGTTTATCAAACAATTCCATTAAACATGCACATCTTTATCAATTTGATTAACATAAAATTATAACAACAACAACTGGATTTTTTTAAACATGCCTCTTTAACCAATTAGCCAACTAGTTATCATTAATTTATGTTTTATGTTCTTTAAAAATTTTCTGCAAGAACAACATGATAAATCAAGAAAAGAATAGATATCACACTATCTAACAAATCATGAGGAAAACTGTTATCACGGTATAAAGAAACAACATCGCTACACGATTGATACTGGTTCTTTAATCTGGTTCAAGTATTTAATTAGGTCAATTTCATTGCGATACAAGGGGATAAATCATGCTAACTCTTTAAATACATATAAATAAATAGAGATGCATCGAATACCTTACCTCAAAAGGCCATCAACATTCTTTGCATGAGAACATATCATGAAATGGTTGATGACCATCTCTCCAGCAACAACTGCATCCACCTGAGGACGTCGTGACATAACCGCACCAACTAACAACCAAGAAGTCCTCCATTAGAACTATAAGAGATAATCTTCCATAGCATGATTATAGGATGTTATAGGAAAAAAGATCAAATAAGGAGGAACCACAATAAAATCATGGAAAACACACCTTGGATCAAAGAAAAATTAATGATGGAAGCCCATGATCGATCCTCATTGAAGAGATCTCTAAAACTCCAAGGAGGGGAGGGCCGAGTTTCCCGGGATGAGAAGGAGGGAAGCAGCAACCGTATGTTTGTGAAAACCTGAGTGGCTAAAATGTTTTAAAAACATACAGAAGTGGGAAATTACATGATGTGTAATCCCCTTTCACATCGTGTAATACCTCAAGGTCAGTTTCCACGAAAAAATGTGTCACCTTTCGTATTTATTTATTTTTAGAACCCCAAAATATTACATGAAGTGAATCCCACTTTCACACTGTGAATGTTTCCTACTCCCATATTTTAGCACCCGACCTCCTCCAGACTTCCTCCAAGCCTCCTCCAAGCACTTTCTTCTTTAAAAACACAGAAAGGGTTGATCCATGTTGATCCATACCCTTACAAAAATTGTTAGTGATTTATCATAAAGAAACTCCACCCACCATCAGATTGAGGATAAATAAGTGGAACTACCCATCCAGAGGTAGTCAAAACCCAAGGCTCACTTGGGGGATTAAACCAATATCTATCATTCTTTTTTAATTCTATTAATATTTTCATTTATTTTAATATTTTTTTATTTTCGTCATTTTCTTGTAGGTTTTAGTGTGAAACACTTAGGAGCTAAACTCAATGCTGCAATACGAATAAGTTAGGTCGTACGTCTCCTTTACACTGTCTTTCTTATAGTGATTCATTTTCAAATATCCTTACATATTAAATCCTTTTGAAATTTTTGAGGAAACTAAATCATTTTAGTGTGGGGGAGGGAACCTTTGTAGTTTATGATTTTCATTTATTGTTTGTTTTTCTATTTCTCAAAAAAAATGCGTGTTTTTTAAATTTTTGTTTGTTTATTTTTCATTTTTTGCTAAATTTTGAAAATTTTGACCTGAATTAATTATCTCTGACATTTTTGAAACCCATTTCAATGAGTGGACCAATATGTTCCATAAAGTTGAGCTTAAATAAATACTGAAAATGACTCTATCATGTTTAAATATTTTGGAATTTCATAAAAAAGTACTTTGAATTTTGGATATCCTGCCAAATTTTACTGTCTTTATCTTTGAAATCACATTACCATGAGGCTTATGAACCATTTTTCTCATATTATTTTCATTCACCTCACTTCACGAGAGAACCAAACCATGCCTTCTTTAACCAGAATTTGATTTATTCCTTTCAAAACATGAAGGTTTAAAGAACTTGTGTTTTAAATAATTGAGGAATTACCTGGGTTTAAGACCCAATATTAAGAGAATATGTTTAATTCTAGCCTTCCTTATACATTTAATCCCTTTATCCAATATAATCAATGATCAACTTGTTAGGTTAGCCTCATTAAAAGCCAATTTTTCTTTATACAACTTGATATTGAAGTGAAATTGTACGGTCTATTTGAACATACGTGTGGGGGGCATTCTTATGTTGTGGTACCTCATTTAGTGATACTTTGGGTGGAAAATAAAATTCCTAAGAGATGTGTTTACTATGGAAATCAATAATCATGTTGATAGTTGTGCCTTTTATGGAGCATTCATGATAAGAGGACATCTGAATTTATGGAGCTTATAATGGGAAAATAAATATGTACCTTTTGTGGAGCTTTTAAGAACAAATATATTTGAGAATATTAACATTTTTTACTGCTGAAATGATGAATGTTTTGAAATTTACATGATTTTTCATGATGATGGATCTGATTTTCTATTATGGGGAGTGAGGAGGATACCATAGTTTCCACAAACCACCTTCTCCAAGATGAGGGAAGGAATAAAAAACTGTCAGAACCTTCCTTATTCAAGTTGAAGGAGAGATAATGACTCCTAAGGCCCGCCATCAATAGGCCCCGGAGTGGCGACTAACACCAAGGATATAGAATCCCACATAATATGGAAGGCATTACCCTTTTTATAGAACGAGATTGGGAGATAAGATGGTAAATTCTAAACAACTCCAAATGATGAGAGTAAATGTAAATCCAAAAACCCTTTTTCCACAATCATGTTCAAAATAAAGTGATACAAGGTATAAAGAAACACTAGAGGAAGTAGCAAAAGAAAGAAAAGCAGCAACAACAATTGTCTCGATGCCGAGCTAGTAAGGTCTCACACTATCCTCAAAGTCATCCTGGAAAGCTGAAAGCAATTTTATATAAATAGGGTGAGTATATAGGTATACTCAGTAGGGAAAAACCAAAAGATCTTTTACACAAGTGTGGGGGAATTATAATGCCTCGTGAGAAAGTAGATGTAACCCGAACACCCAACAAGGAAACTATCCACCTGACCTCACTAAGGAACACTCCCTAAATAACGCAAGTCATGTAAATTAATAGTAATAACACATCGATGTTTGGGTACCCCACACCACTTTCCCACTGGTTATTTTGGAGATCCTGCACAATAGACCTCCCTCACATGTTCCACTACAGTCCCATTGCTATACTCCACCCGCACACACCCGGGCCACCATAACCACGCATCTTGCCCGCAGACACCTGGTCCACCACAACCACACATAACCACGCCTGCAAACTCCTAGGCCACAACAACCACCACCACGTCTAAAGACACCTGGGCTAGAACAGTCACTGCCACGCCTGAAGACACGTGAGCCTCATCCTGAAGACACTTGGAAAACAAACCTACCCGCAAACACCTGGGCTAACCACTAAAACAAACCTTGCCCGAAGAGTCTAGGGTCATAATGAAACTTAGGCTGTCACAGCCTACCCGAATAATCATGGGCTACCTGGGAGAGGGAAAAAATGAGCTAATAACGAGCCACTCATATGAATGTTGGGAAAAACACCCCCCATGTAATGGGGGTGTTCAACACAAAGTGCTCAACATGAGTGGGGTGGGTATAAGAAACCCAAGTACTAAATTTCATATATATATATATAATCAAGCACGCATCCCAACCTATGGGTCCTGAAGCCAATAACCAGCCCGTACACAACCACTCTAGCTGATATCCCTACATACAAAATTACACCACAACCAAAACTAGAGCACAACCCATTTCTGGAAAAAAAACTCCCTCATTGTACCTGTTCTCGTTATCACGTTAAAGTGATTCCATTTAAAACTTTTCTTCACTACCAAGAATCTAACAGACATAACCATATTCCAACACAACAACTAAAGGAAAACAACCAAGAATACATTTAATCATTCACAACTGGTTCTATTGTTAAGTAACAACATAAAAAGGGATCTGTGAGATCCCTTGAAGTACTAAAACCAAACCGAGCCCCAACATACCAGCTCCACACGACCTCATATTCATAAACCAACAACATCTCAACCATGGATTCCATTCCCCTATATGTCACTCCACAAGACATCAAATAGATCAACCATACATATCACCAGAACAGAGAAAATAATTTTTCAGATTTATCCAACACCATTCACTAAGTTCCTTCTTTTGTTTGTTTAACCGGGGTGTGTCCGTTCCGGGCATAGCAGAAGTGCATTGGTGTGTGTACCAAACTTTAATTTTTTTATTATCAATGATCCATCTGAGATCCATCATGATAATAAAATGCCAGATATTTGGAATAGAACGAAGAATGAAAGAAAGGAAGGTAGTCCCCGAACCATATAGAAGATCATCATATGTTGGTTATACTTAATTTATTTAAAAGACAAAAATTACCTTGATGGAATTCTCTCTCCATTGATGTTTCTGGTCACGATCCGATGTGATCCATCATTGCGTTGTATAATCCAAGTGTAGGATTCCTCTAGCGGTGATCCACATGTGCTCCACATATCTCTGGATTCCACCAAAGGGATCTCTGAGTGTTAGTGCAGAAGAGCCTTCACTTGCGATGTTCGCCTTCGATCGCCTTGAGAGCCGCTTGCAAAGTGCTCTTCTTGATACGGTATAGGAGGATCTCACTCATAGTTTGAGAGAATTCATGGAAGAAAATAATTCTCTCTTGGCTTGAGAGATTTCTCTAGATCCGTTGTGCATAACCACCAAAAATATCTAGGATAAATGAGAATTATATAATTGGGATTTTAATTACATAGAATAATAAAATTAATTAATTACCTAAAATAATTTATTCATTTTATTTATTTCTTAGTAAGACCCCATGTCAAATAATAACAGTTGACAATTATTATTACTTGACATGTTCCAAACAAATTACACCTAATATTATTTAATTAAATAAATAATATTATTTCTCACAAATCCCTAGAAAAATTACATGACATTTATATTAAAATACATGGTGTGTACTTTTGTTTTTATATTTTCATTATTTCCTCCACCACATTTATTAGACCTTGAATAACGACTATTTATTTCTTAAATAAATATCACTTAATTACTCAATAATAAATATATTATTTCAACCACAATATATTCTCTCTAATAACTAGTTTTGAAATAATTACGATCAGGAATCCCTGAATAATTATTAATCCAAAATCGGGAATAATCTTTATTCAACTTGTTAAATTACAATTTAACTGAGATAATTGGACACACTTAGTGTGTGACCCTCTAGGCTTATTTCTCATTGGAATTATGCGGATCCTACCTAAAGTCCAATGTTAGCGTCTAGAAACACACCAAATCACCCAATGAGAAAGATGTTAATGCCACAATGACGTCTCACCTCCTACTAACGCGTACCGTGTAATGTAATCCATTTGTCTCAATATCTCAAATCAAGAGGGTTGCATGCTAGTACCCTCAACCCATGTGCTCAATTATTCTTTCTTTGAATTTACGAAATCGAACTCTCCCATTCCTTATCATGGAAATGGGTTTATTTAGGCTATATCAATTACATCAAAGGGCCTGAGATATCTACTTCTATTATGGAACAGAACGGACAAATCCTTTCTCGCATTATCTATTAATGCAGTATTACTCATGATGCACCCATCATATCCTACATCACTATGAACTTTCTGACATCACACTTTTGTTTATTACATCTAAGGGCACGAGTTGTAACACCCATTAATAATAATCTTAAAGTCTAAGGACCATTACACACATCTGTAGGTAAGAACATCCAATGACACTACGAAATGTGGATTTCCTGCTGGCGGGTCTCGTTCTCATAATATCCATTTTGATATTACCAAGGGTGAACTCCATGATAATATTCCTAAATGTTTTATAATTACTCACACATAATGTGCTGTATTATTTGTGTCCCTCAAATAACATCTACTACTACAAATAGGGCTTATAATAGTGATAAAAACCTCCTTTAACAATGCTAAAAAAGCACTGTTAATCTCTTCAATGATAAGGGAGGGGGTCCCCTTTATAAGCGCTGATAAAGGTGGGCCTTTATTAGCGATTTCTTCGCACTGATAAAGGTAGTATTTATCAATGCTATTTTCAGCGCTGATAAATGGATAATATATCAGTACTGAAAATAGAGCTAATAAATACTACCTTTATCAGTGCTATTTTGATTGATGACATATTATCCATTTATCAGTGCTTAATTAGTGATGATAAAGGCCAAATTACCTGTGCAAACCCAGAACCTGCACAACACCTGCACAACACCTGCACACATATGACAACACCTGCACACAATAGAAACAGCGCCCACACAAAAAGCATAGAATAACAAAAATGTTGTATACATATACTTTAAATCATGAATACAAAAGAACACATTGCTATATACATTTCAACCAATGTTTAATTTGGTTACAATCACAATTATGCAACGAAATGTTAAAAAACATTGTTGTTTCATCCTTTTTGCATCCATGATCCACTCTAAAAAATTGTCGTCCATGGTAATAGTTGTCGAACAAAGCATTCAAACTCAAGAAATTTTTTTCACCTATATAAAAAAACAAATATTATGTTAGTAATACAATAATTAAATAAATTAAACAATAATATGAAAGAATATATTAATAAAATGTCAATTGTTACTTGTTACAACCTTTACATGTCCATAGTTCATTGGAAAACACCCCCTCCCTCCACTGGATGGAACCCCCTCCCTCCCCTTACAGCCCTCCCTTTCCCTGGACAACCCCCTTCCCCACTACTTGACATCCCCCTCCTCTCTTGGACAGTCCCCTCCCCTAATGGACACCCCATCCTTCATGGACAACCCCCTACCCCTCCCTGAGACATCCCCCCTAGATAGCCCCCTCTCTACCCCTGGACATCCTCCCATCCCCTTACAACCCACTACATGTCCATATTTCCATGGACATCACCCCCTCCTTCCCCGGGACGACACCCCCTCCCTCCTGTTGCAGCAATCCCTTTCCATGTACAACCCCCTTCCCACCTCCTGGACAACCCCCTCCTCTCTTGGACAACCCCCTCCCCTACTGGACACCCCCTCCTTCCTAAACAATCCCTCCCTCCCCTCCCCGAGACAACCCCCCATGACAGCCCCCTCTCTACCCTTGGATAGCCCCCCTCCCTTCCCCTTGCAGCCCATCCCTCCCACAACTCCACCTACAACCCCCTCCCTCCTCCTGGAAAACCCCCTCCCTCACCTTACAGCCCCTTCCCTTTCTTTGGATAGCCCCTCCCCCCTAGATAGCCCCCTCCCCTCATGGACAGCCCCTCCTCCCCTCCTGGACACCCCCACCCACCCTCCCACCTGGACACCCCCTCCCTCCTAGACACCCACTTCCTCCTAGTTCTTTAGTCTATACACATTAATAACCTTCTTTATCAAACTGTATTTTCATAATCTATTTGATAATGGAATAAATATTAATCATACACCATAATTAAATAATATTAATTATAAAATCATATAAATTTTGAAGAGATACAGTTCAACAAATCAAGGGAAAACACGAAACAAAAAATATATTGGAGGAATAGGAACGAAATTTCACATAAATATAATGTGAGAAAGGTAAAAGATGCATATGTTGGGTCATTATGACATTAAATATGATATATTGGGACTCAAAATGAACTGGAATATAATTTTTGGGCCTTTACATGGGCTTGGAATTGGTTTGGATGGTTGGAACTTTTTATGCCTCACTACGAACCCACTTCAGGATACTATATAAGTGATCTACCCATTGTATATTATCAGTATTGAATTTAATTGAATGGATATTTTTCTGGACACCCCCTCCCTTTAGGACACACCCCCTCCCTCCCCTCTGGGACACCCTCACACCTGGACACCCCCTCCCTCGTGGACACACCCTCTCCGGAACCCCCCCCCCCCCACTCATGGACACCCCCTCCCTCCTGGACACCCCACCCACATATATGAGAAACAAAAATTATAAAATTAAAAAACCAAGATATTTGTTTCCCTCAAGCTTTTAAGATGCTCATGAGTGGACTGAATGACTATGCATCTGTCGACTTCCACACTATCGACCTGTCTTGTCCAAGGAGTAATGCTTTACTAGAAAGAAAAATCACTTCTAAAACCATTCTTCATAACCTAAGGATATAAAACATAATAAAGGGTGATCATATATGTACAATAAGTGTAAAAAAATGGAGATATCAATGATCATATATGGATAAAATTAGTAGGAATTCACCTTCATCCTATTTGTGTACAGTATTCCATCATGTATGTTGCCCATTCATTTCTAAACACATCTATATCATCTTCTAAATATGAGTTTTTGCGATAGTCATGGTAGTACTGAAAAAATATAAATACAAAAAGGATTAATAAATATTTTAAATGAACTCTTAATTACTTTCGAAAATACCTCTCCATGGATGCTAGTTTGTTGATGAAATACTATCTCTTTCATAAATTTACAAACATAATAACCATGGTCTTTTCTGTTTTTTTGTTTTGGACACAGCAGAAACATCGACAACAACAAGAAATTTGTTTTGATATGTGTTTGGAGAGTGCAATGTTTTTTAATATACCATGATACTTTTCTAATTGTAGATCTTGTGGGCGTTCTTATCCTTAGACCCTAGATTCATTCCATGAATTAGATGATATTGATGCACCACTCTATCATAACTGAATCATCATTAAAAGATAACATAAATTATATAACTAGATGTTTAGTTTTAAAATGTTGGGTCTAGTGTATTACAAATTAACAAACGCCATCATGTGTGGTTGGTTTGTTAGATATACATGTATTGAATCAAGAAAATAAATCATTGGAGTATCCACATTGACTACAATGAAAATCCAATGCTGCCTAAAATTAAAAAAAGTAATATGTAAATAAATAAATGAAAATATAGTGGATACGATTAAATTGTATTGTTTTACCCCAACATCATTGGTATTAAAGATTCTATTATCCGTAATTTTGTTTTCAAATGATTTGAGAAGGGATGACATTATTGTAGCCTCTTTTCAGAACCTATTTTATCTTTTGAAGAGGTGGTGTGAGGACTAACGAGTCTAAAGTTTTGTTCTTGGGGAAATCCCTTCAAATTTTTTCTCATATATACGCCTGAGAAAAATATAAAATGTACTTAGTCATAATTATTAGAGTATATCAGCTTTTGTAAAATCAAATCATGAAAACATACCTCATGTATACATTTATAACTGAGGTGCCTAGCCATTCATACTTGAGGATTTCATTTACATTTTTAGAACTAACGAAATATGATGTTTTCTCTCAGTACATATTTTTTTCAAAATCAACTATGTGATCATTGCCGTCTATCAACTTTGTATCCACATGAGCCTACAATGATATTAACTGTGGATATAGAACGGGCGGGGTGAAGGTGCTCTCAGTAGACTGTTTCAATCGGTTGGTTGATCCTTGAGATAGTTTTGAGCTGATATTTTGTTTCACCCCCTTATCTTTGTCATTCTGTAATAACATTCATCGGTTCCCACCTTTCTTCATTAAATTTTAAAGGTCCATCTTGAAAAATAAATTGGAAATGGATACCTCATTGTCGACATGTTTTTTACAAGAATTTCCGGCCATGCGATGAATGTTCCAACAGCTTTTTCAACCGTATGAATTTCGTCATCGTCATTTGGAACAGGTTGCTCAGCACTCGGCTCATTTGCTACATTAATTGGCACTCTGAGATGATCTATTGGAAGCTATCTGTTGTGTAGAATGTCGTTCTGCATATTGAACACCATAGCCCTCGATACAAGGTGATAGGTGGGAGTTGATAGATATAAATCATAGTCATTTTCACCCTATAGATTACTAGTACAGGAAATGTATTAGTGTCTATGTAAATCACATTTCATAGAAACAATTATTAAATCATTTATTACCTCATCTATGTCAGGTTTTTTATGGGAATGGCTTGCGTCAAAGCTGGTGGGGGGTGGGGCGGGATCGTCACACATGGGTTGTTGTGGAGTTGGTTCTTCTCTTTGCCTCTCCCCCATCAATGTTGCTATCATATCTATCTGGTATTGTAATTCATATTGAAAAATAGCTAATTTGTCTTGCAGCTTTTCCATTTTTTCATTTTGATCTTCCGCTTGTTTTTGTTTTTGGAAATATGTTTGTGGTGTCACCCCAAAACCCGCACCTCTGGCGCAACCATACTGTTCTAGCTACTTCAAGGCTTCTGAAAGAAAGTCTGCATCTTGTGCTGTTTTTGTTGATTCCTCTGACTACGTCAGATAGAAAATATAGAAAAATAAGTAGTCATTGTAATTTAATAGAGATTTTAAGAAAATCAAAATTATATTATGTCATACATGCACATGTTTCCCACACTTTTTGTGTGTTTTCATCAATCAGTATCCCCTATTTATTTACACGATCCTCCTTCCATAGCATAACACATGGCGTGGGATGGATATGGATTTCGATTTTTATTCATCAATCTTCATATAAACTAAGAAACATGGTTATGATGTTTTTTTATGTCACATACAAGTAGTATAGTATATTTAAAGGATGTACCAATTTTTTCTCAAGTGAAGCGTACCCCAAACTTACTTTACGGTAAGGGTACGCTAGTTCTGTTGTGCGTTTTTTATTTTCAGCACTCAGTTGTTGTTTCATAAAAAAATAACTGTCAATCAAAGTGTTGAATACAAGCAAAGTCAATCAGCATATTACCCCACACAATATATCTGAAAATTCTGATCCCCACAACAGTTGCTAAATGCATCCCACGCTCCGTGGGATATCATGTTTGAATACAGAGGAGGTGGGTGCGGCTTGATTTTCCCTTCGACATCTTTAAGATGATATTTCGTTAAAATTGTGCAGAAACCTCTATGAATCCTTCCTAAAACTCATAATACATATTCCTTATGTGAGACATCTACTATAAATGCACTCCGCAATGTATAATGAAGAGTAAGTCAATGTTTTGATATTTTATTTTAATAAATTAAGAAAATGATATCATAATGTTACCGTAATCTCTTCCCACATTATTGTCTTCAGCCTGGTGAAAACAAGGTTCCACGACTGTACATCAATCGGCACGTGTTGGTGAGTGACAATTATAATGTAGCTACTAAAGATGGATCTATTGGGGTTAACATGTTGGCCTTACCTATTCCATCCCACCTCAAATTTTACGCCTTTTTCTTTTTTCCTTAAGGATTTTGGCTAACACTGTCAAACTACTGTGCTCTTTTTTTTTGCGCTTTCAGGGTTTCATTTACTACCATTCCCTCAGAAGTATCATCAATATGTTCCTCCGAAGTGCGGGAATCATAACTAGGACCAGCAACAACAGGTTGAGAAACCTATTGTACCTCATCACTGGGACCAGCAACAACATTTTGAGAAACCTGTTGCTGCTCTGCACTAGGACCACCTGCAGCTGGTTGATAATCTTGTTATTGCTCTACACTCAGAACACCATCAGCTGGTTGAGAGACCTTATGTGCCTCGGGATTGGGTACATCAGTAGGTGCAGAAGTCATTATTTGCAGAAGTGGTTTAGCATTTAATTTAGATTACATAAAAGCAGCAGTAGACATATAATAACATAACGTAACAAAATGTATATTACTATAAACAAATAACCTGATTATTGTACATTCTTTTTTTAAGGATGAAGAGATTTTACTCCTCTATCAACTATGTAAACCCCTACATTGTCGTCTCCTCTGACATACAAAACGCCGTCTACATTGGGACCCCTGCGAAATGATTGTGAAGTCCCTATAAAAGGGTCATCCTCTATTGGAATTTAATCTGACCCTTCAGTTATTTGGGTCGATAACAAAACAATTGACCAATTTCGGTTTGCGGGGTATGGAACATAAAATTCTTGTTCTGCCTGTGATGCCATTATAAATGGTTCTTCATTCTCCCCTTCCTTAATAAAATCAACTTTCATGAATCCTAATTCATCTATTTTAATAGTACTCTTGTTATCAACCCACTTGCATTGAAAAATCAACACTTTGAATTTCATATAATCCAACTCCCATATTCGTTTGATGATGCCAATGTATGACATATTCACATAAATTTGATTTATGTCCTTAGCACCAGAAACATGTATCGCCTCAGTCACAAGTGTAACCCCACTATTCTATATAGTACTGTCATCATCATGTTTATTCGTATAGAATGTATAACCATTAACTGTATAAGCATTGTAAGATAATACTTACACACCTTCTCCTCCGGCTAGCCATCGATGTCGTTCTGAAATTGAGTCTGGATTTTCATCTGACTTCATAAAAATATGGTCTCGAAACCATCCTATAAACTGTCTATTATGTGTATCTGATATCCATTTTTCAGCCATAGATGGATTCAAACACCTATAAAATTTTTGTGGGTTTGAAAATATGGGTCAACGTCCAAACTGTTATGAAAGAAGCAAAGGTAATCATGTTGTTGATCTGTAATATTTATTATGACAACCTCTCTTCCAGAAATTCCTTCACCCTCAAGCCACTCATTGTGACGAGAATTTTGTAGGCCAACGTTTTCCACACCAGATAGGTATTCAGTACCAAATTCAATGGCTTCCTCAACAATATTTTTCTTCACAATACAACCCCATGGCCGCCTTTGATTTTTGACATACCCATTCAAAATATTCATATACCATTCAATGGGGTACATCCATCTATAATATACAAGACCACATAGTCGAATCGCTCTCACCTAATAAACCATCAAATGAACCATCATATAGAAAATCTCGATGGGACGAAAATTTCCAATTCACATAATATGACGGCAATTTCTCATTCCATAGTTAGAAATTTATCCGAGTCTATAAATTTTCTGCATATAGCTTTAAAGAAGAAACAGATCTTCATTAATGTATGGTGGAAATTCTTGGGGAAAATGCAATGCAAAGCTATATGAATTAGATCTTGCATCAAAAAATGGCAGTCAGGTGATTTCAGACCCTTTCA
Organism: Viscum album; assembly: GCA_963277665.1. NCBI lineage: Eukaryota > Viridiplantae > Streptophyta > Magnoliopsida > Santalales > Viscaceae > Viscum > Viscum album. The sequence continues at coordinate 1,479,570,264 of OY728120.1, forward strand.
TTTAAAATCACACATTGACACAATGTTCTTGATATTTGAGGAATACCCCTCTAGAACCATTACGCCATTCACGAAGTTGCAAAACTGATATCTCTCCTACCTGGAAAGAGTGTAAACAACATGGGGAATAAATGTTTGTTTTTCACCCTTCACCGGTGCCAACTCTTCTCATATTCCCATCTCAACCATGTCCAATCTATCCTTAATCCCATCCATTGTTTTGCCGGGTGCATTTAGAAACGTTCCCATGACACTATAAAATACATTTTTTTCAACATGCATAACATTAAGAAATTGCCTGACATACAGAAAATTCTAGTATGGAAATTAAAAAAAAACTGATATCTTTTTCCAACCAGTTTTCGTAAGGTTTTTCGAAAATGGTTTACCAAAAGTAGTGTCCAAATATTTTACTTTCAAAAACAATTGATCACATGTTAGTGGAAACAGTGATGTACATTTTTCATGAACTTCCATCGAATGATGTTGTCCAAGATCGGTACTTATGGAGTCGGGGTAGAAATATACAATTTCCAAGAAACATGGTTTTTGATGAATATTTCAACCTAATTGACTGTGTACCTTGTTCACAAATGGTAAACCCTTGATTTCCTGTAATTATATATCCTAAAAATTTTCCACAAGCAGGAAAGTCATTTATCGTCCCATACAACATGACTTTCAAAGTGAAGTCATCATTTTTGTATGCATCATACAACATAACACCTGAATCCCACAATATTTCAAAATCTCAATCAATGGGGCCAAATAAAAATCAATATAATTACCCGATTGTTTTGGTCCTGATATAAGCATAGATAACATGATGTATTTTCGTTTAATCCATAACCACGATGGTAAGGTATAATTTACCAACATAACTGGCCATGTACTATGATTGCTGCTTTGAAAACCAAATGGACTCACCCCATCTATAGATAATACCAGACGAAGGTTTCTCGGCTCATTTCCAAATTCTGGATACTCGTGATCAATTCTCTTCCACTGATGAGAGTCTGTCAGGTGATGTAGTTTCCCATAATTAATTCTTGTATCGACATGCCATATCAATTGTCATGTAGTCTCCTCACTTCCATATAGGCACCTAAACTTGGTAATGATTGGAAAGTACCGTACAACTTTTTTAGGACTAGAATCATCTTTCTTGTATCGAAATCACCACACTTTGTGCATTCTTTAATTGATTTGTGGTCCTTACAAAACAATATACAGTCATTCGGGTAGGCGTGTATTCTTTTAGAGATCATACCCATCGACCGTAGCATTCATTTGGCATTTTTTTCGGATTGGGAGTTCATTATCTTCTGGGAGCACGTCATTCAAGAGAGCAAGTAGTTCTGTAAAACTGGCGTCACTCCACCCGTTGCTTGCTTTCAAATTATACAGCTTCAGTACAACTTACAATGCTATATATTTAGTGCAACCAACATACAATGGCATGTTTGCACAACTCATTGACTTGTCAAACAATTTTGGGAAATCACAAAGTTCATCTTCAAATTTCCTTGTCATTTCTTCAATATGATCTTCATCATCATTCACATCTATAATTACACCCTCTATATGATTGTCTTCACTGTTCACACTTGTAATCATATAAGATGATCCTTAAAACACCGTGTTATCTAAGGCACTACCTACATTCGTTTTTTTGCAGAGTTTATTCCATAATGTATAACTTAGATCTATTACGTGATAGATCAAGTGTTCTTCCAACTCCTCTGGACTAATTTGTCTTGAATAACAACAGCGTAAACATGGACAAAGGATTTGAGAAGGGTCACATGCATGATCTTCTGGAGACTTGATAAACTCTTTCACTCCATCTTCATACTCTTTTGTCAACTGATTGACATTCATCCATTCTTTAGTCATAGTCACCGCCATTATGGGTTCAATCTCAAAATTTCCTAATATTATGTTATAATTAATCAAGTAGCATTGTTTGGGTTTTATAAAAAAACCATGGTACAAATGCATCTATAATTAAATAGAGGAACCTACCACAAAACATGTGAAATTAATTGAACTCTATCTCTATACAGGGGACTGGTCCCTGTCTTTTGTTTATATCCATGGAGTACCTAAAAACTATACATGGAGTAATCTTCACCGAAACATGGGGGAGTACCATACTCCATATATTCTCTAAACATCTCACCTGTCACCTGTCAACTGTCAAGAAGAGTGAAGATAATTAAAATATCAAAACCACATCGTGTGCAATTTCCAACGAATGATGGAATCATACTATTGTGATCTACATGAGAAGATATTTATAATGGGTTACTCATACATGAAATAATATAATCTAAGTGAAAGATAAATAATAATAATGAAAATAACATATCACACAATTTGTTTAATGGATACACAATGTGTAGGGTTCTCAGTCAAGGTTGGTTGTATATTACCATTTCTAAATTCATGTGAAATCCAAATACATGGTGTGTCTAGTAGGGTGAACATCGTGTATGGATAAGATACCTGATTTAATCTGACATATATCAAAATAATTCCAAGTTAGTCTTACCAAGACTGTATGATGCCTTTGAAAATACATGAAATATACAACTACTTGAGCTAAAGGTGTGTACTTTAAATATATGTTGAGTCACCTCACCGGATATGCATCACATTTATGTGGAATACACGGTGTGTAGTCCTTACATGACCACTAGTGGTGTATAGTCTATACACGTCAAGTTTATATGGTATCTATACATGGTTTGAGTGAAGTAAAACACATATCATATGGTTCTACCATTATTTCATGGCATGTACATGGTTGCATGTTGAAGTATATGTCATGGAGATACATTGTGTGTGACCTAGGTTCACATTACATGTAACATTTAAAATGAAACTTATTCCAAGTTTCATCCAGATGATGAGTCGTGTGGTGTAAATTTTGGAGATAAATGTTTTGTGGCATTAAAATCTATATGAAATCCATGTATGGTGAAGCATGTTCCATTTAACAAGACTACATACCATGTATTTTAAAAATATATAGAATCTGGAAAACATCATCTTCACACCATAAAGTGTCTCATAGAGTCCTTTAGAAGTGGTTTTCTTGGATTCAGTGGAATTGCACTAGTAACAGAGTTGTTTTTCCATTGTAATTGGTAAACTTTGGATTCATATTCAATGGCAGAAGAACTAAAACATGGAAAACAAATGGCATATCAATCATGCCAACAACCACAACACCATACAAAAACACAATCATGCTCACAATCGCAACACCCTACAAACCAATCAATCACAGTTTTAGATTTTACAATGCATCCCTTATTCAATATTTTTTGTCAATTCAGGGGTAATCACTGAATTTTTATCATCCTAGGGTGTTCATTCATAAGTCAAGTATAAGTAAATTACCAATTTTTATATTCAAATGTTCAACAGGAACCAACCAACATGCAATTTATTTAGTGTGCAAACAAGGACCACCAACGGCCACAATTTTCAATGGGGGGTTTAGCACGTTTATTTCACATTATAACCATCAATATAAAATAGAAATAACATGCGAACAAGATGAAACCAATGAGTAATAGGAGAAAATTCACCACGAAGGTGTCGTTAAGAACACGATAGAGGTGTGTTAGTGGTAGAGGAGAGGAGCACAACATAAGAGATTTCCAACTTAAAAGAAAACATAAAATAGGGGAAACCACGGAGAAGAAAATAATATAAAACCAAGTACACCATTTACCACATCCCACAAACCCTAAGAACCCACTAAAACCAAAATCAACCCACACCATAGTTAAATACACTTTAAGATAATAGGAAATTATAGAACCCACCTTCGATAAAACGATTTTAACAAACTTTTTAAAATATAAAAGATGAACATACAATGGGTTGGCCCTGACCAATAGGTCATCCTTACAAGGTATAATCCCCAAGTTTATTCTATATAGTATATCCCAAATGAGTAATCCCTGATCAATCCTCTATTATCACACCTTTCACGACACATACATCCAAATCACATGACCTTAAACATCATAGTACAATCTTTTCAAACAACCTTAAACTATTTCCATTAAAGTATGTGGACTTTGAATCCTATTTTTATAGGATATTTAATATTACATCTTTATTTCTAAACCTATTTTCATATTTCATACCCATCCTCATGAATCCATCCTCCTCATGAGATCATCCACATACTTCCCTTGCCTAACATACGAATGTGTGAGACATTAGGTGTTTCTAGTTATATGAATAAACCCATTGCAAATTGTCTGTAAACGAATCATAAACTGACACAAATATTGTGCTACCATACTCAATCCCCCTCACAACCAAGAATCGGGGTTTTTTGTTTTGATTTGAAACAAAAATGATGAAAATTACATGAAATTATTCAATAACTAAATAAATTAGGTTCCCACCTGTCAGGACATTTTATTTTCATGTCACATACAAAAAAATAGTGAACCCAATTTGAGTTCTTCAATGAGAATATAATGGTGTTCCTAGGATGTCAGGATATTTTGTTTCATGTTTTCCACAAAAATAAATTTTTATTAATATATCATGAATCCTTTACTTGTTAAAATGATTAATCGAATATACTTATTTTTAATAATTCACCAATCAGTATTCTATGTTTTGGTAGTTTTTTGTATATAGGTACCCCTTATGAGCTCCATTCAATCAAAAGTGAAGGTCTCTTCATCCACTAGATGTTCCCATGCTTCAATTTCTGTCAAATCTACAAGCCCCCATGATCCAAAAGAATACATCACCTATTCAGAGACCTCAAAACTAGGTGGACGACATGATGGTAAGTGGGTACAACTAACACAATACCATCTGTACTATTGAAGTTTCATATGAGGGTATTCACGTGTTGAAGCCTCACAACCCACCCCATTATAAGGAAACAATAATAAAGCAAGTGGAACCTACCATAACCATTAATTAATTCAAAATTATATCCCTAAAGATTGATAATCATTATATTCCTTATATTATGAACGTGGATCAAGAATTCATCCATGACCTGAACTCAGTTCAGGGGTCACCTAGTAGGGCTCCTAACAATCTTCACTATCACCAACATCATTTCACCACTAACCCTTAAAATCATATTGATGGCACTACAATGCATACCCATTCCCTAATCACATAGATCCAATAAGCTATGAGGTCTCTCTAAGAATTAAGACTTATTGATCGTAGGGAGAAGGTTCATATCCCCACATCCCTGTAATAAGTTTTCCAACACAACATGTGGTATTAACTGAGTAGGATCATATCCCTATTCAAAATCAATGAGCCTACCCATATATCTTAACAAAAATTATGGGGAACACACATATTTCCACCCCATGCATAAATTCCACCAGTTTCATATGGAAGTGGATGAGGGAGAAGAGTAGGTATATATCCCCACACCAACAAACAAACATGCTCATAATCCAATTGCAATTATAGAATCCCATCAATACCACTTGGAGGAAATATAAAAAAACCCTATATCCCCACCTATGTCTTAAATATTTGTCAACATATATTGGAAGCATTAGTAGAAAGTGGTAATCGAAATATCTCAAATATCACATAGGGGTAAGCCCATATTCATGCTTCCATAAATGTTGAGCAAGGTAACATCATATCCCAATTTCCATATGATACCAGGCCTATATCCACACACCCCTTCAAGTGGAGTGTTCACATATCCCAACAAAAACATAGTATTGGATTCATATTCTCACATATGTCTTGAAGGAGAACTAGTATGTCCTAATTGAATATTTGAATTAATCACACATTCCTGCTCCCCTCCAACCTAAATAAGGATGATGACATAACTCAACAACTACTAAATGGTAGGAACGTAATACTTTTTCGATTTAAGGGATCCATTATCAAGTTTTTTTTATAACATACGGTACAAGCCTATATTCATATACCTTACTAAGAATCCCATCAGTTAGCTCTATCAATGGCATGTGATTCATCCAAAAACACTCACATTAGGTAGGGTCACAAATCTTCCCCAAGGATAAAACCTAAAGGAAGGCCTCTCTAGAAGAATATAATAACCCAAGAAAGGAAAATACTCCTAAAATGACCAGCAGAGGTAGTGGCGGCGGTGGTGGCAGAGGCAGTGACGGTCACAGCGGAGGAGGAAAACCCTGCGACAGCGGAGGCAGTGGTGGCGGAGGCATCCACGGTCATGGAGGAGGATGAAAACCTAGTGGTGGCAGCGGCGGTGGAGGAGGAGGACACAAAGGATGAGGAGGACGAGTAGGACGAGGAGGAAGATGAGGAGGATGAGAGGTTGCGGCAGAAGAGGGGCCCGGTTCAGCATCTGTGAAAGATTGACCGCGTGCGAGAGAGGAGGGATTTTTAAGGTTAATAAAAAAAACTACTAGAACCTTTATCAGCGCTCGTTGAGAGCACTGATAAAACGTAAATTTATCAGTGCTTTTATTTGAGCGCATATAAAACATACCTTTATCGGTGCTTTCAATGAGCAATGATAAAAGTTCGAGCGGTTTTTATTTAGTAATTTATTTATATTCTTATATATTTATTTAAAATGCAATATAAGTTAAATATATATCTATTTATTAATAATTAAAACAATAGAGTATATTTTTATAAATATTTGTATATAATTCTTAATATATATAAAAAATATTATTTTTTATAATAAATATTATAATTTTATATAAATTACGAATAAAAACATTTATCAGCGCTAAAAATGCACCGATAAAGGGTATACCTTTATTAACACTTATTTTAGCGCTGATAGAGTTTAGATTTATCAGCACTTTTAACGAGCACTGATAAAGGCATACCACTTTATCAGTGCTTTTTGATTAGCGTTGATAAAGGGAAGCACTTCCCTTGCCTTGTTTTGTGGTAGTGATTATCCGACCAAAAACATATATTCAAGAATAGTGTTATAGCACTTCTAGGATCTCATCATAGCATGGATCCTCTATGACCCTTTAATCCAACCGCTATCCATAGGACATTAGCACATAAATTGTCATGTAGAAGAACAATCATGACGTGATACGGAATTTATTAATCAATAAAGTACAAAGTAGTTGGTTGTAGGCCACCAACTCCAACAGACTCCCACTTGAACTAGAGCCAACTACTAACATCCTTTAACCTTATAGCTATCACATGATATTCATGCTTCTACTGAGATAGAACTTTTTTCATGGGGTCCACCATATTCTCTTCCATCGACACTCTGCACACTACAACTTCACCCTTGGATTGAAATCCCTCAAGAGGTGATACTTTTGGAGAATGTTCTTTGTCAGTAGATGTGACCTTGGTTCTTTTTCAAAAGCCACCACTATAGTATTATCACAATATAATGTGATAGGATCTTTAGTGTTAGGCACCATATCAAGCTCCTGGACAAAGCTCTGATTCCAGACAGCTTCATTGGCTACATCATAAACCGCTATATATTCGTAATCTACTATAGATTTGGAAACAACTGGTTGCTTTAAACTCTTCCAGCTCATAGATCCTCCATTGAGATAGAAAACATATCTAGACTGCGACTTCAGATCGTTCTAATCTATCTAAAAACTAGCATCAACATACCCATTGATGACAAGAACCTTGTCTCCTCCATACACTAGGAACATATATTTAGTTCTTCTCATATACTTAAGGATAGTCTTAATAGAAATCCAATGTTATTCTCATTGATCTTCTTGATATCTACTGACCATGATCAGTTCATAAGAAACATCAAGCCTGATACATAACAGGGCATACATGATGGATCCTATAGTCAAAGAATATGGGATCTTACTCATCCTATCATTCTCTTGTTATGTCTGGGGACACATTCTCTTAAAAAGATGTAGGCCATGTAACACTGGAACCAATCCCCTCTTAGATTGTTTCATACTAAATCTATTTAGTATCTGGTCAATGCATGTACCCTGACTTAGTCCAAGAAACCTCTTGGATCTATCACGAATGATCTTGATCCCTCGATTGTAGGCTACTTCACCAAAGTCCTTCATGGAGAAACACTTGTTCAACCAATCCTTAAATAACTATAATACTGGTACATCATTTCAATTAAGTAATATTTCGTCAACATATACTACTAGGATAATGACTGCATTCCCATTAAACCACTTATAAACTCATGGTTCACATTTGTTTTTAATGAATCTGAATTCATTTATGGCTTCATCAAATCGAATATTCCATGACCTGGATTCTTTCTTTAATCCATAAATGGATTTCTTCAACTTTAAAACCTGTTTGGATTCACTTGTTGTCCCAAACCCTTCTGGTTGTGTCATATAGACATATTCCTGAAGGTTCCCATTAAGGAATTATGTTTTGACATCGATTTTCCAAATCTCGTAGTCATGGTAAGCTTCTATGAAAAGTATGATTCTTACGGATCTAAACATGGAAAATGGAGAGAAGGATTCATCATAGTCAATTCATTGATGCTGTCTGAATCTTTTATCGACTAGCTTTGCTTTATAGGTGCTAACTTGACCTTATATGTCCTTTTTTTTGAATAACCATTTGCATCTAATAGGATTTACATCATTTGGCCCATCAACCAGAACCCAAACTTGGTTCTGATACATGAAATCCATCTCGGAATTCATATCTTCTATTCATATTGCAGCTTCTGAGATTTATACTACTTCATTGTTGGAGATAGGTTCATCATTGTATAACAATAATTATTCACCATCCTCAATGACTAGGAAACCAAAGCACTCTGGTTCCCTTACCTCGCTTAAGCTCCCACGCAGTACTTGTGTTTCTGGAACCTCTTCCACGGGGACCTGTGGAACTTGTTCCTGTACCAACTCATGTGTATCATGAGCATCAACTTCGTCGAAGTAAATCTTTCTCCCACTATCCCTTTTAAGGATGTTATCCCTCTCAAGATAGATGGATTCATTGGTGACAATAACATTCTTGTCTGAAGGGTTATATAGGTAATATTCTTCTGTTTCCTTGTGATATCCTATAAAGATGAACCTTGTTCCCCATGGTGCTAGTTTGTTGCCTGAGAAGGCCTTAACAAACACCTCACATTACCATACATGTGTGTGAGACAAAATGAGTATCCTTCTATTCCATAACTCTAAGGGAATTACATTTTCTTCCTTAGTTGGTACTCGGTTTAATTTGTATGTTGTAGTTTGTAATGAATATCCACAAAAGTATAATGAAAGATCTTCATGACTCATCATCGACCTCACCTTTTCCAACAAGGTGTGGTTCCTCCTTTCACTAACACCATTCCACTGTGGTGTATAAGGAGGAATGAGCTGAGATAGAATCCCTATCTCCCATAGAATATCGATGAACTCTTGGATAAGATATTCTCTACCTCAATCCGATTTATGATTCTTTATCTTCATACCAAGATGATTATCTACTTCATTCATGATTTCCTTAAATTTCTCTAAGGACTCTGACTTATACCTCATTAAGTAGACATAATCATATCTACTCAAATCATCAGTAAAAGTAATGAAGTATGAATATCCACCTCTAGCTTCTACTGGAAATAGTCCACACACATCTGTGTGCACCCATCCTAGAAGCTCTATGGCCTTTTCACCCTGTCCACTGAAAGTCAGCTTGGCCATTTTACCTTATAATCAAGTGTGACATCTATCAAGTGGTTTTATCTTATTAGAGTCTAAAAAACCAACTTGGCAGATCTTTGTCAAGCGCTTCTCGTTTACATGACTGAGACGGTGATTCCACAACTGGGTGATGTATGAGTCATGTGAGTTTGATTTTTTATCGATTGTTAACACTTGGTTTTCATAATTTAATACATACAAACCTTTATTTAAATGAACCATACCATAACATTCATTGTTCTTATAAAAGAATCAACCCTTATTTACAAACATGAAAATAAATCCATCCATATCCAAACATGATACAAAAATTATGTTCATGTTAACACTAGGACCATAAGAATAGTTACGTAAAACCAAAAGCATCCCAGTTGTCAATGAGATATGATAATTGCCAATGGCCAATATAGCCATCCTCACACCATTGGTAGCTCGAAGATCCACCTCTCCTCTAGAAATCTTTCTAAATCTACTTGGTTCTTGCATTTGAATAAAGATGTGATCCCTAGAAGCTATATCTAATACCCAATGTGTAGAAATGGAAAGATTACACTCAATAACAAACACACCTTTAGTATCCCCATGCTTTTGGGTGCATTTACTCTTCTAGTGGCCTGGATTTCTACATACAAAACATTCTGCCTATCATTCCTTTCCCAGCCTCTGTATCTTCCCCTTCTTAGAGGGATGATACTTTGGGGCTTCAGACCATTTATGAATCCTTGGCCCCTTTTCCTTGTCATTATTTTTCTTATTCACCATAAGGATTGTGGGTTTGTCATGCCCCATGTCCTTATCTACCCAGCAAATTATGCTTATATGTTCTAATAGGTTCTTCTAATTATTTCTCATGTTGTAGTTGACAATAAATCTAGAGAAGGTCTTGGGAAGTGATGATATGATGGGATCTGTACACAACTCCTCTGGGAACATAATCCCTATGTTGTCTAGGCGTTCAACGTATCCAATAATATTGACTGCATGAGGCCCATCTAGCACAAACTTTGCAATCCTAGTTGTAAATAAAGCGTTGGAGATCTCATATCTCTCCCGTATCAACTTATCTTGATAGAGATCCTTAAGGTGTGACATCATGATATACACATCCATATTTTCATGTTTCTTCAAGAGATCATTAGACATGGAAAATAGCATGAAAAATTGGATATATTTGGAATCATCCATATTTTTTATATAGAGAGATAGTTCCTCATCACTGGCCTCTTTTCCAGGAACAATTGGAATAGGCTCCTCCATCACGTAAAATTTCCTCTCATGGTGAAGGATGATGTGTAAATGCCTTTTCCATTCCTAGAAATTGGTGTCAGTGAGAAGGTTTTTCTTCTCGAGTATGGTTTGAAATGATATGTTTTAATTCATTTTTTCCTTTCTACAAATTAAGATGAGAAAAGGTTCAGTACTTTATCATGATAAAATTGAGACAAATAAATAATTTAATACTTATAACCCTCATACTATTTTATCGAAATCCAATTTCCCTAACCATTGACTTTAGAATATTATATTGTTTTAATATTCTAGTGGAAGGGATCCATATTTCCCTTCTCATTACCCCAACTAGGGTTGGTAAAGAAACTTGAAGGGTTTTAGGTAGGCATTCCAAATGCCAACTGCATTAACTCGCAGCTTCTGGATTCGCTGAGTTGACTCCCCAATCCTAAAATCCTTTTATTTTGGATTTCCTCAACCTTTTCCTCTTGGTCACACCATGTCCTACTATGGAATTCAACCATTGATGTTAACCAAGTCAATTCAACCCAAAAACTTGATTTATAATTCCTCGATAATTGAAAGCACCCCAACTAGGGTTGGTCAAGCACTTTGACCTATGGTTCGATTCTAAATAGGATTATGGAAGGCTATACCGACATAATATTTTCTTTGAGGGATTTTATTCTTATTTGTAAATTGAGATTTTTTTATCTTTGATTACATGCTTTTTAATATTATGTGTGATATACATAAGTGATTAACCATGTCTAAGATAATATTTACGCATAAGCCGGTCTTATTTTAGTTCCATCTTGAATGCTTGTTTAATTCATTAATTGTGTGATCGTGACAACACACCAACAATAAATAAACCATAAAACTATTAGAAATAAATTAAATGGTATGATCATGAGCTTGTTATATTGGTTAGTTTATCTAGAATTCGATAAAATAACCCAAGACCTAAGGGAGAAAAACCATGAAACTTTTGGTTTTGTGTTTATATCTTTCCCCTTATCCGCCTTTGTATCTCTTTGGATTGGTTTCACCTTGGCTGAATACTTGAGTAGCCTCCACTAGCATGGGAGATCCATCTACTACATATTCTTTTATCTCACTCGTGGGTGAGGGGTAAAATGAGGTTTTACATAAAAGAAATCATAGGCACACATGCCATATATGTTAATGAGGAGAAGGCTCATAGGCCAACAAATTTTATTTAAATAAATAAATTAAAAGAAACCATTCACATACAAAGGGCTTGATCTAGCTCATGATCATCCATAAATGCAACGATATTTATGGATAAATTAAACCAACATTCAATTATTTAATCGCTCTTGTTTAAGATAAATCACACTGAAATCAATTAATTATCTTTAATTATTCAATCCTTCTATCTTAAACCCTTTTTTGAATTTCCTTGAGATTCTCATCCATCATAATTTTAAACAATGAAATTAATTTAAAATTATATTTTTACATAACTTGTACCTTGGAGGAAACCTGGTGAATTCCCGTTCATAACTACCCAATGAGTAGAAATACACATTATGCATAAGTTAAATTAAACACACATATATAAAACACCTATAAAGTGTCGTGCCTCAGCATTACGCTCTCACAATGGTACATGTATTAAGGGTTTGTATAATATAATAAGAAATTTTAATAAATCTGCCTAATTTGGATTAGTACACGACATGTAGATCCGACTACACGATGTTTACTTTTGTTCACCGTCCATCTGAAGTATACGCCCAGAGACATGGTGTGTAGATGTAATTTGGAAATCTTCGGAGTACACGATGTGTTCAGTAGGACACATGCTGTGTAGTATCCGCGTTACACAGTTTCTAGGCGGGCAAGCCGTGTATGAGGTACACGGTCCATTCCTAACCCAAAGGGACTAAACACCATGTTCAGTGGGCCACATGGTGTGTAATCTGGAAACCGTGTGGCACATGTTCCTGGTCAACACATAGTGTAACACCCGAGACTTTTATGTTATATAAATCATCGAAGTAATCTTTTTCTACACACAGCACTTTCTTGGCTTTCTTTACACCAAATCCCGAGTTTCCTTGATAGCTTGCGTCGTACGCAATACCGAGTTTCACTAAACAACGATATACTATTAAAATATTATTAAAACTAGCCGTTGTGAAAAGTAATAACCACTTTTTGAAAGTTCATAAATTTTATTTTTCAAAATGGACTTCATTTTTGGATTTTTAATAGCGAAATTAGCATAGGGTGAAATTTTGAGATTTTTCTGAAAACTTTTAATTTTTGATGAATAGTGAAACCACTAAGTGGTTGTTAAAAAAAACTGAATTTTTCATAAAACTTACTTTTACCGCTTCTGTGAGTGGAATCTCGAAAATCCAAGAAGAATGGTTGATGTCAGTAAGTAAAATGAGGTTCAATGAGATGAAAATAATTTTTTGGTGAATAGTATCTTTTTTCTTTTTTTTACCACGGTTAAAAGTAAATAGGGTAATTAAGGGTAAAAATGATATTATTATTACCCTAAAACATGTCATAATTCTATTTGACAAGTGTAATTCGACCAAAAACAGCCTTAGGAATAAAATATGACCATTTAGGCCCACTTGGATTAGATTAGGACATTTATTATTAATTTATTTAAAGAAGGGTTAAAATAGTTAAAATAAAAGTTTAATAAGTAAATAATTTTTAATATGGGGTTACACATAAGATAAATTCTACTATAAATATTAATTAGAAAGCTAAAAAGATTTCAGACATAATGGTATTTTATTTGTAAATTTTAGACATTAAATAATTTAATTTATTTATGACACAACGATGATGCAGTAATTATCTTATTAATGATATATTGACATAATTGATGTTATAAATACACAAATAAATATAATATGATACTTTTTATGAATTACACTAATTTTATAGGTTAATATTACATGTTAGTATTGATTTAATTAACTTTTTTCGAACTTATCATTCTGTTATGATTTTCACAAAAATCAATCACTAAATAGTGTCAAAATTGACATAAAATAGGTTTTAAAAAAATATTATATTATTAATTGTTATTTTATTTCTAAAAATCTAAGGTTCTTCCGAATGACTTAGATAAGGTTATATATATTAATAATAAACAACTTCGGGTTCTTTTGGCTTGATATAGTAAGTTTATTAACCTTATTGTATAAGAACACAAGAAGACACGGTAAAAGTAAAATTATTAAACTTAATGTTAAATCTACATGATAAGGTTATAATAGGAACCTAAACTTGTCTAAATTCTATTGGATGAGATGCTTTCGACCCATCCCCACCTTATACTTGAAATATATCAATTTGGAGCTATTTAAAACCGAAATTGACTTTATAATAAAATAATATATTTATTTATTCCAAAGGTGCCCCTCTCCTCCCTTATAAAAGGGAACCTCCTCCCTCTCTTCCTCACACCACTTTGAGCGTTCAAGCTCGGCCAACCCCTGAAAATTTCTTCTCTACACTTCCCTAGAAACATTATAGAGGTTCTGGGATTCTTCAAAGACCCATTTTAGTGCCCTAAAAGGAGGTCTCAAAGAAGCACTTCAAAGAAGAGGTAATGTCCGTTACCGATTCTTTCATCTTTATTTCTTCTTCCACTTCTTCTTCTTTAGTTGTTTCATTATGAAGTAATAACATCAGTATCACTCATGTACTGATATGTTATTATAAGTATGAAACAACCCTATTTCACCATCTATCTATCCTACGGAAAAAGAAATCACCGGGTGTGCAAACATACGGAATACCATCTCCACGCCGTGGTGTAATCTATTTTCCATCACCACCTTACTTGGATGGGTATAATGGTGTAAATAATGACTATATATGACTATTATAAAGTGATTCAGATTCTGAAATATTATACATACACTCCAATACAATTCCACGACCATAGGAACGATATCATCACTCGTGCGTGCGTACGAAATACCGTCTCCACGATGTGATGCGACTCGTTCTACATGATCTTTATTTCATAATGGTTATATAAATGAATTGAATGAATGAATATGATATATATTACACTAAAACCATTCTGGAAATTTGGTATATATAACCTAAAGAGAAGAATAAGAATTTATTCGACAAAACACGTATAAGAACAAAAAGTTATAAACACCCGAATAACAAGTAGCAATGAAATATTACTACAAAGAAGCTAAGAATATGACCAAATATGATATCATAAAAATATGTATGATTCTGGAATAAGTAAATAACATTATTTAAATCATTATATAGGAGGTTCGGACACTTACAAAGCATATCGGACCTAAGGTAAGGGAAATATCACAATCTCATTTTTATCCGAGATTGTTTATACTTTAGTATTTACTGGGTGTATTTTATCATCCACATCCATGTTTCCTGAATATGTAATATTATTTCCATCCACCTACAATTTTTTAAATCCAATTTTACCGTTCGGTGAGTTTTTAGTAAAGAATATGAAAGGAATCTTTTATCGTTTTTCATACGAGGTACTTTTTGACTTTTCCGACAAAAGTACGAAGAATGTTTTTTTAACTTATACGGCATGAATGTATTTTTAAAAAATTAATTCCAAGAATCTTACTTTACAAGTTTTCAAGATTATTTTTAATCAACTTATTTTAGTTTAAAATTTTATGACATGTTATGAATGGAAAATATTTTTGAAGTAGAAAGTATATTTTCCCCAAGATTGGAGTTCAAGTGTTTTATCAAAATTATTTTCCATCTAAGATAATATAGGGTTCTGTTTCTATCCCTATTATTACATTGATTTGATTATGTTGTGATGGAATTATTTTTATGAAATCCTTTATCGTATATGAATTTTTTTATGATGTCATGTTGTTTAAGAATCCCATTTTTATTACATGGGTTGTGCAATGATGTATGGTTTATGATTTTGTGGCACACATAATAATGGTATCATTATGCGATGGGTGGGACCTATATCTCCGTCCAATGAATTGGGTAAAGATTTTATATCTCATGAGATAGACATGGCTGGAACGGTAGGTTATACCGGTTTAGTGAAACAGGACTGAAACGAGGGTGTCTTGGTTCAGAAATGGACTTTGTCCACTAAGATAGTCTTGGCAATGAGTCTTGACTAATAAGAAATGATTCTCTATGATTATGCGTGTATGCCACAAAGTTTCATGTTTTAAGTTATGATTATTGGGATTTTATTTCACTATTATGATTTATCCCATGCTATGAAATTATGCTCCCTTTTGCAAGTTAAGATTCCCAAAATGTTATGTTCTTATGAATATGATGTGATTGGCATTTCTTTTGTTTTCCCTTACTGAGCATTTGAGCTCACCCTTTTGTATGTTTTATTTCCCCAGGTCAGGAAGAAGGTTATTAAGTATAATATTCCAAAAAGGGACTCTAGATATGATGAAATAAATAGGAGGCAAAGTAGATGCTTTATGAACCAGTTGTTTATGTTTCCCAGTTTCTAAAGACACTATACCTATACGGTATTTTCTTGGTTTTGTTATATGTTGTAATAAGTGTGATTCAATTATGATGTAATAACAATGTATGTAATGTATGGGTCATTATACATAGAGTCTTAAATACATTGATAGAATCCAATGACATGGCCAGGTTTGGTGGACTATCCCAATGTATGGAACCTATACTACATGGCATGTACTATCGAATACACACCGTGTGTTCTAGTGTTGTAAGACCAAGAATCTTTGGAACAACCAGATGGGATCCTCTGTTTTATTTTAATCAAAATTAATAGAAAAAATCATTTCTCTAAAGTGAATGAGAAACGAAAGAGGATGAATAGATCTGAAGATTCAGATTTATAGAAATATTAACATTGAAACAACTAAATTATTAAATATGTAATTCACCAACAAAAAACTACATAATTATAATCAACGATACGACCCCTTTGATACCACATGTAGGTTCCAGGTGTAGTGGATGTGCGCTGGTGGGTGTACCCAATTTTATTTTTTCTGTTAACAATGATCAATCTGAGATCTACCATTATAATAAAACACCGGATCTTTGGAATAGAACAAATATCGAATGAAATGATGGGAGTCCTAGAACCATAGAGAGGATCACCATATGTTGGTTAGAATTATTTTATTTAAAAAACAAGAATTACCTTGATGGAATTATCTCTCTGTTTATGTTTCTGGTCATGATACGATGTGATCTGTCATTGTGTCGTAGAATCCAAGTCTAGGATTCCTCTAGCAGTGATCCACACAATCTCCATGTATCTTTAGATGCCTCCAAATGTATTTATGAGTGCTAGTGCAGAAGATCCTTCACTTGCGATGTCCTCCTTCGATTACCTTGAGAGCCACTTGCAAAGCGATCTCCTTGATCCGGTGGAGGAGGATATCTCTCATAGCTTGAGAAAATTCTTGGAAGAAAAGAATTCTCTCATGGCTGGAGAGATTTATCTATATCTGTTTTACACAACCACCAAAAATGGCTAGGCTAAATGAGAATTATATAATTGATAATTTAATTAATTGGAATAATAAACTGAATTAATTACCCAAAATAATTTATTCATTTCATTTCATTCTTTGTTAGACCCCAGGTCTAATAATAACATAATCTGACCATAGAACATATGTTCAAGAATAGTGTTATGGCACTTCTTGGTTTTCATCATAGCAGGGATCCACTATGACCCTTTAATGCAACAACTATCCTTAAGAAATTATCACATGCATTGTCACGCAAAAGAACAATCATGATGTGATATGGTATTTATTAATGAATAATGTACAAATTAGTCGGTTCTAGGCCACCAACTCTAACAGTGTGATCACAGAAGGGTTCTTATTCATCAGGAATAGATTTAATTAAACAAGTTTACCTGATTAACCAGGATCCATGTTATAGCGATTTAATCACAAGATTATCCAGAAAAAAATAGAATCATTAGTGTGAAATAAAGGACGACCAATGACCACAATTTTTAGTGGAAATAATCCCATAAAATTCACAACATAACATCAGAGGTATAAAACAATAACATCATCAAATTTTCCACCCTTTCATACTTTAACAGTCTGTTTATTATATTCATTATACTTTGTTTCATCTATGTACCAAAGGATAATCATCATACCCACCCATCATGATGCACAGTAAACATAGATGAAGGGAAAACCCCTTCTTGTATGATCAAGGTTCAATGTTTTCTCTTGGCATCAGGAATTGGGGATGGCGTGACATGCAGGAAATGAAAAATCAAAGGCCTAGCGGGAAGGGATCCAACACAGGCACACGATTATTCTCTGGAGGAATTCTCAAGGTGCACTAAGAGAAAGGGAAAGGAAGAAGGAATAAGGGATCTTGACCTATGAATATCTTAGATCCTAATATCAGGGAGACGATTTTGAAGTACTTAACAGTCAAATCGTGGATCGACCACGTGGCTCAGCGGTTTAGCACGTTGGGATTAATTGACATTTAATAATTCTCCTCAGATATGGTGGAGAGAACAACTATGAGTTAATATATTTCCTTTAAGCAGAGGAAAACACATAATAGGGGAAAAACTGGAAAACACGATAGGATAGAAAACGTGGCAAGGGTGTGACAGGCCACACGTTTTGGTAAATCAAGGGTTACCAAACTCTTGGGGGTTTTAAAACATCATGTTCTACCCTTAAATTTCTTTGAAATGGGTATTAAAACACTTTTACGTTAAAATATATGTTACTGGAGAAAAATTGGAATGTCCTAGAGAAAATGGAAATGACTCACTGATGGGTGTGTCATTGTGGCCCTAACACCATTGCTGATCAGTGCTACTGATGGCCCATCGGTGCCGCCAATGCCCATCAGTGCCACCATTCGTTTGACCTGAAATTTAGAAAACTCTTTAATGAGTCACCGATGGTCCCCCGGATACCCCAAATACTAGAATTTGATAATGTAATGGACCAGTAGGGTTCTTTACATTACATTAATTGAGGGAAAATTAGAATCTTTCAATTTTTCTTCAAAAAGAGCCAAAACCTCCTCATTTAGCCTCAAAAATTTTTAACATCTAAATCATACCAACCTGAAGCCACAGAATAACCCTACAAGTCCTCATGATAAACCCATATCATTGACCCACATCCAGTGTAGAAGCAGGAAATTATCAAGCTTATGGTGACACTCACAATGGTTTGGATGAGAAAATCCTTATTAAAAATTAACATTTGCGAGATGAGAGAAAATTCACGTGAGGTAGGTGTTCTGGGTTCACTGGGGGAGAAATGAAGAGGAAAAATAATTAATGATCTAAATGGAGAACTTGAAATAATTATTTTTTATGAGGCATGATATCTTTTGTTTCATGGTTTGGAATTGATGGATCTCATGGGTATGAGTTTTGAATTTGTATTTTTTGATTTTGAAGTGTACTTGTCCAATAGTCTAAGTTCCATGTGTGGAGAAATTGATAGAGTTAAAATTTTCATTATTTTTCATGTGATTTTCAATGATTTAATCCCTTCCAATTAGTCAATGTGAGCATATTTTGATCATTTTTGTATTTTTGATGAAATTCTGGCTTAATTGAGAAAATTGTTTAATTCTGGAAATTTAACAGTTTTTTCGATCTTCTTTATTTCACGAATGTCATTTAGAATTTTTATCTAAATTAACTGATTCTTTTTTTAGGATTAATATGTTTATCGGAATCAACTTTTTCTTCTATAACCATATATAATTCATATCATAAAGGCCCTAAAAAATCAATCATGAGGAGAAATGTTTCTAGCAGAAAAAATTGACCCTACATCAGTAATGGAGGCATATCTCGACCGACATATTTTAAAATGAGATGATTGTATTTGGAGGAGAAAGAGATAAATCTGAGTCGAATGTCCACATTAAATTTCATGGTAAAATTTACTTATTAATGCAACCAATTATTATGGAAATGTGGAAGGAGTTGAGAAGTCTTCTCATCCATAAAAAGTTAGATTTAGTAATTAGAGAATAACTTTCATTCTACTTGTCCAAATAAAAAAAAATATTTCGTGGGAGGATGCACAAGACTGAGGGGAACAACATTCATGAATAAAAACTCATAACCAAATCATTTTTATTATTTCTTAAAACCACTTTCAGGGGGACGTGGGAACCCGAACATTGTCCAGTTCTACGGGCTTCTTCCTGTGAGATCTGATTATTCAGGAGGTTGATGTTCGGTGATGGCCTTTGGTTTTGTTGTCTTGAATTCATTTTTTGTCTTGATGTGTTGATGTTTTGGATGGTTTGAGGTCGGAAGGCCGTTCGGCTCGTGGTGTTGATGATGTAGTGTGGCCTGCCCTGGTTCCACTGGTTTCCCTGTGAAGGGTGGATCGAGGGTCCTGTATGGTGCGGTTTCTGGCATGGTCTTGTCGTCTTGGTGTTCCTGATACTTTGTGGTTTTGGTTCGTCGCTATTTTGGTTTCACAGTTGGCTGTTTGTGTAACACCCCAAGATTTTATGATAAATATTCTTTTAATTTCATTAATTTCTTGTGTTGTATGCAACACCAAGATTACCTTGCGCTATACGCAAAACCGTATTAGCTTGAAGTATACGCAACACTATTCTTAGATCATGTTACACACAATTTTGATAATAGTTATTCTACGCAACATTGAGTATATATATATATATATTCAATGTATAAGTGAAATATGTATGGATTCAGTTATACGAAACAACGAAGTATTCTTTCACAACACACAACCCTGACTTGGCTTTCATTACACGCAATCGTGACCTTCCTCGATAGCGTGTGTTGTACGCGATACCGGGTTTTACTAAACAACAATATATTATTATAATATTATTATGAACTAGATATTATGAATATTATTAACTAAATTTTGAATTTTATAACATTATTATTCATCTTACACGTTTTCTAGAACATGGTATAAGAAAAAAATAAATTTTTCGGGTAAAATAAGTATTTTTCCAAAAATGCAGTTTTTCCGCCATTTGATGGTCCACCCACTTTAAATCTAGTTTTTACATGTTTATAAGTTCAATTTTACAAAATCAAATTCTTCTTTGGAATCAGGAAATAAAAATTTACATTGGATAAATTTTTCGTATTATTCTGGTAACTTTCATATTTAGATGAATAGTAAAAACACGCTATATTTTAATGAAAAACAACTTTTTTCATTGTAATAATTTATATGGTTAAATTATAATATTTAATGGTTTCAAAGTATAAATAGAATATATTTTTACAATTTAATATAATGTATTTCATTAGCATTGATTCTACCTTGAATTCGTAGGATAAATCAATTCAATCTTTTGCAATGTTTTAAAGAAAAACCCGTTTTCTTTCAACAACAGGATTAATTTTAATTTAATTTCTGGAACTTTTGTGTATTGAATTTGGAAAAATGGATTCCATTTTTGGAATCAGTGGATCCAAATTATGATAATAAGCTACTTTTTATTTTTGGGAATTATGAATAGTAACTATGGTAAATTTTATTTACCATAGTTAAAGGTAAATCGTGTAATTAAGAGTAAATATAATATTATAAAATTACCCTAACACATGTCAAAATACTATTGGATGACTAAAAGGCGACCCATATCACCTAAGGGTCGGATTAGATTCATTTAATGGACTTTTTTCAATGAAGATAATTTAATTATTATTAAAACCAAAGAATGTGACTACATGTCACTTTCTTAAATCTTATAAGTATAATATTTTTAATTTAGTGAAAAACTTCATGAAACATCGAAAATGAATAGTCTTTAGAAATATAATTCAATTATCTACATCATAGGAATTTATTTAGAATTTTTAGGGATTAAATATTTATCATTTATTATGACACAAAGATGATGCAGTAATTGTCTTATTAATGAAATATTGTCATAATTGATGTTATAAATACCCAAATAAATGTAATTTGGGGCTTTTTATTAATTAAACTAATTTTCTTGGTTAATATGACATGTTAGTATTGATTTAATTAATTTTTTTCTAACTAATCATTCTGTTATGATTTTCACAAAAATCAATTACTAAATAGTGTCAAAATTGACATAAAATAGTTTTTAAAACAAATATTATATTATTAATTGTTATTTTATTCCGAAAAATATAAGGTTCGGCCAAATGACTTATATAAGGTTATATATATTAATAATAAACAACTTGGGGTTCGTTTGGCTTGTTATAGTACGTTTATTAACCTTATAGTGTAAGAAAACAAGAAGACACAGTAAAAGTAAATATATTTAACTTAATGTTAAATCTAAATGATAAGGTTAAAATAGGAACGTAAACATGTCTAAATTCTATTGGATTAGAGGATTTAGACCCATCCCCACCATGTCTTAGAAATAAATCAATTTGAAGCTATTTTAAACCGAATTTGACTTTATAATAAAATAATAGTTTTAGTTATTCCAAAGGTACCCCTCTCCTCCATTATAAAAGGGCACCTCCTCCCTCTCTTCCTCACACCACTTTGAGCCTTCAAGCTCGGCCAACCCCTTCCAATTTCTTCTCTAAACTTCCCTATAAACATCTTAGAGGTTCTGGTCTTCTTCAAAGACCCATTTTAGTACCATAAAAGGAGGACTCAAAGAATATCTTCAAAGAAGAGGTGGTTCAGACACGTACAAAGCATATCATACCTAAGGTAAGGGAAATAACACAATCTCATTTTTATCCGAGATTTTTTATAATTTGGAATTTACTGGGGTGTATTTTATCATCCACATCCATGTTTCCTCAATATGTAATATTATTTCCATCCACCTAAAATTGTTTAAATCCAATTTTACCCTTCGGGGAGTTTTTAGTAAAAGATATGAAAGGAATCTTTTGTCGTTTTTCGTACGAGGTACTTTTTGACTTTTCTGACAAAAGTAAGAGAAGAATGTTTTTTTAAACTTATACGGCATGAATGGATTTTTAAAACATTATTTCCAAGTATCTTCCTTTACAAGTTTTCATGTTTATTTTTAATCAACTTCTTTTAGTTTAAAATTGGATGACATGTTAAGAAAGAAATATTGTTTTCGAAGTAGAAAGGATATTTTCCTCAAGAATGGAGTTCAAGTGTTTTATCAAATTTATTTTCCATCTAAGATAATAAAGGGTTATATTTCTATCCCTATTATTACATTTATTTGATTATGTTGTGATGGAATTATATTTTTTATGAATTCCTTTATCTTATATGAATTGTTTTATGATGTCACGATGTTTAAGATTCCCATTTTTATTACATGGGTTATGCTATGATGTATGGTTTATGATTTTGTGGCACACATAATAATGGTATCATTATGAGATGGGTGGGACCTATATCTCCCTCCAATGCATTGGGTAAATATTTTATATCTCATGAGATAGACATGGCTGGAATGGTAGGTTAAACTGGTTCAGTGAAACAGGACTGAAACGAGGGTAACTCATTTCAGAAATGGACTTTGTCCACTAAGATAGTCTTGGAAATGAGTCTTGACTAATAAGAAATGATTATCTATGATTATGTGTGTATGACACAAAGTTTCATGATTTAAGTTATGATTATTGGGATTTCATTTCACTACTATGATTTATCCCATGTTATGAAATTATGCTCTCTTTTGCAGGTTAAGATTTCCAAAATGTTATGTTCTTATGAATATGATGTGATTGATATTTCTTTTATTTACCCTTACTGAGAATTTGAGCTCACCCTTTTATGTTTTCTTTTCCCCAGGATATAAAGAAAGGTTTTATGTAAAAAAAATACGATCTTTATGGGAGATGTTGAAGATCTTTCACCACGATTAGAAGATTATATTACGAGTTTTCAAAGACACTAAACTATTACGATCCTTGTGTGTGTAGTTTTGTTACGTACTAAGTATTCCGCAAAAGTAACGTAATTTCCATGTACGTCAGGCTTCGAGTCTCTACAGTTGGTATCAGAGGAAAGGTTTAGTCAACCTTTTGGAAACTAGGATGCGAAAACGTTAGTGAGATCCCTAGAGATATTTCTAAGGTATGTCTAGGGATGTCCCTAAGGATAACTATACGTATAGGATATAGTCCTAGAACTATGGTAATGATCTTATAATTTAACCTAAGATGTTAGATATTTATGTTACTCCTCCTTTATTAAGATTTTTCCCTCTAACACTATTCTTTTTGGGTTTTAGAAAATTGCTGGAAACAAGATGATTCATGATAGAGGATATTATGGATAATGGAATGATATTCTTCATAAGAAACCAAATGAAATGGGATTTGGAAGTCCAACCATAATTATTATTCCGAATCAGAAATCTCATAATATGATCAATAAACTCAGATTTGTTAAGTTTCCTGACTCAGTTAATAAGAGAAAGATGGAGTATCATGATGATCATAGAGGAAAGAAAGTTCAATTTCCCTCATGTAAATCATGTGGGAAGAGGCATCGGGGAGATTGTTTCAAGGGAACTGGAAGATGCTTTGGGTGTGGAAAAGAAGGACACAAAGCTAGTAAGTGCAAAGAAAAAGGTTCAGTTAACACCATGGATGAGGATAATGGTATTTCTATGACATCAACAGTGGTTAAATGTTTTAAATGTGGAATGTACGGGCATTATGCAAACCAATGCCCTAAGGGAAAGTCTCATGTAGAGAATCGGTATGGTCGTATGGGTAGTATTTATGTTGATTATGATGAAGAGACTACAATTGATATGTGAGATGAAAGAATTGTTGAAGCTTGGTCAATGGTTTAAGAAGGTAGTGGAATGATTACATGTTTATCAATTGTAATGTTGTATAAATCTCATGGTACTATAGAATAAAGAGACATCTATGGATTGTTACACTATTTTCTATCCTTGAGTTTTGAAAGTGTGTGATTAATGGTACCAGTATCCATTAAAGGTTATTCAGATATTTTTGGAATATAGATGATATGAGCATAATGAAGGGGTAAAGAGAAAATTAAATGTTTGATAGTATTCATGAGCTCAGGAATGATATAAGGAGAATGTTATGTAATGGATTGAGTATATAGAATTTTTGGATTTTGGTATGTGGAAAGAGTTAACTTTTGACAGCATTCATATTTTTACTAAGGTTTAATGGGTATTCATTTTTCAAGAGAATACATGATTAAGTTATTCACATGATTGGAATGTGACCAACAAGATATATGGGGGATAAATGATGGTATTCACATGCTTGGTTGATGGAATTTCAAGTAATAATTTTCATTATATTATGAGCTTGGACCGAAGTATTTTAGATAAGCCTAAAGATTGGAATGGATTACATTGGACATAATTTAGTATTTTTTAAGGATATAACTTTTGATATTATTTATGTGATATTATAGTAATGTAGTTTTAGAAAAAGGACAACCTGCAGGACAGGTGACAACCCATCGCGTCAGACAAGGCTGTGGGAATCAAACCCACAAATGAAGTGTAACTGGCCTTTATCGCCTACCACTGGCCTACAGGAAGTCCCTGTTTAGTGGAAACTAGATTTATTATATTAAGCAGTATGATATATGAAGTATAAGCCCATTTTAGGAACCATATATCATTAATCTCACTATAGATGGACTTATGTATTTTTGATAACTTTTCTAACCTTTTGTTTGAGACAGATGGAATGACCCATCATTCTATCACATGATCTGCTAACACATCATGAATGACAAATTCAACTTCATTTCTTTAAGAGATGAAGTGAAAATTGTCCAAAGAAAGACCAACGGTGAGACTATACCAAAATCAAGAAAGTATTTTTTCTAATTCCAATTTCATCAACATTAGGGAAATGATCATGAAATCCAAAAATGTTGTCCTAGTTCCCTTATATCTGATTAATCAGATGGTACCTTAGATCATCACAAATCAATATCTTTGTGATTGTTGGCTTTTCCATAGCCCTGTTCCCTACCACTTGCCATCAGAACTTGATGGTTAGATTTTTCTTCCATATCCATATTTTCACCTATGTTCTCATGCGTGGAAACCCAGTGATGAGTTAATTTGGGTAACCGTTACATTTCATACTTTAGTTTTTAAAGCCATGTTTTGGTATTCTTTTTTACGATGTGGGTTTCTATTAAACAAAATTTCGTGTAGTAAACTATTTATAACCCCGACGAATTTCAAGGGAGAAATTCATTTTAAGGGGGGTAGAATGTAACACCCCAAGATTTTATGAAAAATATTCTGTAAATTTCATTAATGTCTTGTGTTGTATGCTACTCCAATATTTCCATTCGCTATACGCAACACCGTATTAGCTTGAAATATACGCAACACTATTCTTAGATCGTGTTACACACAATTTTGATAATAGTTATTCTACGCAACATTGAGTATATATATATATATTCAATGTATAAATGAAATATGGTTGGATTATGTTATAGGAAACAATGAAGGATTATTTCACAACACGCAACCCTGACTTGGATTACATTACACGCAATCGCGACCTTCCTCGATAGCATGTGTTGTACGCAATACCGGGTTTTACTAAACAACGATATATTATTATAATATTATTATGAACTAGAATTTACGAATAGTATTAACTAAATTTTTAATTTTATAACATTATTATTCATCTTACACATTTTCTAGAACAGGGTATAAGAAAAAAATAATTTTTTCGTGTAAAAAAAGTATTTTTAAAAAAATGCAGTTTTGCCGCCTTTTGATGGAGCACCCACATTAAATCTATTTTTTTGACATGTTTATAAGTTCAACTTGAAAAAATAAAAATCTTCTTTGAATTAATAAATAAAAATTTACTTTTGATAAATTTTTCGTATTATTCTGGTAACTTTCATATTTTGATGAATAGTAAAAACATGCTATTTTTTAATGAAAATCAACTTTTTTCATCATAATAATTTATATGGTTAAATTATAATATTTAATGGTTTTAAAGTACAAATATAATATATTTTTACCATTTAATATAATGTATGTCATTAGCATTGATTCTACCTTGAATTCGTAGGATAAATCAATTCAATCTTTTGCAATGTTTTAAAGAAAAACCCGTTTTCTTTCGACAACGGGATTAATTTTAATTTAATTTCGTCAACTTTTTTGTATTGAATTTGAAAAAATGGATTCCATATTTGGAATCAGTTGATCGAAATTATGTTAATAAGATACTTTTTATTTTTGGGAATTATGAATATTAACTACGGTAAATTTTATTTACCATAGTTAAAAGTAAATCGGGTAATTAAGAGTAAATATGATATTATAAAATTACCCTAACACATGTCAAAATCCTATTGGATGACTAAAGGTCGACCCATATCACCTAAGGGTTGGATTAGATTCATTTAATGGACTTTTGTCCATGAAAATAAATTAATTATTATTAAAACCAAAGAATGTGACAACATGTCACTTTCTTAAATCTTATAAGTATAATAATTTTAATTTAGTGATAAACTTCATGAAACTTAGGATATGAATAGTCTCCAGAAATCTAATATAATTATATACATCATAGGAATTTATTTATAATTTTTAGGGGTAAAATAATTATCATTTAGTATGACAGAAAGATGATTCAGTAATTGTCTTATTAATGAAATATTGACATAATTGATGTTATAAATACCCAAATAAATGTAATTTGAGACTTTTTATGAATTCCACTAATTTTATAGGTTAATATGACATGTTAGTATTGATTTAATTAGATTTTTTGGAACTAATAATTCTGTTATGATTTTCACAAAAACCAATTACTAAATAGTTTCAAAATTGACATAAAATAGTTTTAAAAAAAATTATATTATTAACTTTAATTTTATTTCAAAAAATCTAAGGTTCGGCAAAATGACATAGATATGGTTATATATTTTAATAATTAACAACTTGGGGTTCGTTTGGCTTGTTATAGTAAGTTTATTAACCTTATAGTGTAAGAAAACAAGAAGACACTGTAAAAGTAAAATTATTTAACTTAATGATAAATCTAAATGATAAGGTTAAAATAGGAACCTAAACTTGTCTAAATTCTATTTTATGAGAGGATTTCGACCCATACCCACCTTAGATTCGAAATAAATCAATTTGGAACTATTTAAAACTGAATTTGACTTTATAATAAAATAATAGTTTTAGTTATTCCAAAGGTACCCCTCTCCTCCCTTATAAAAGGGCACCTCCTCCCTCTCTTCCTCAGACCACTTTGAGCCTTCAAGCTCAGCCAACCCCTGCCAATTTCTTCTCTCCACTTCCCTAGAAACATCCTATAGGTTCTGGTCTTCTTCAAAGACCCATTTTAGTGCCGTAAAAGGAGGTCTCAAAGAAGCACTTCAAAGAAGAGGAGGTCCGGACACGTACAAAGCATATCAGACCTAAGGTAAGGGAAATATCACAATCTCATTTTTATCCGAGATTGTTTATACTTTGGAATTTACTGGGGTGTATTTTATCATCCACATACATTTTTCCTCAATATTTAATATTATTTCCATCCAACTAAAATTGTTTAAATCCTATTTTACCCTTCGTTGAGTTTTTAGTAAAATATATGAAAGGAATATTTTGTCATTTTTCGTACGAGGTACTTTTTGACTTATCCGACAAAAGTACAAGAAGAATGTTTTTTTAACTTATACGGCATGAATGGATTTTTAAAACATTATTTCCAAGAATCTTACTTTATAAGTTTTCAACATTATTTTTAATCAACTTCTTTTAGTTTAAAATTTGATCACATGTTAAGAAAGAAAAATTGTTTTCGAAGTAGAAAGGATATTTTCCTCAAGAATGGAGTTCAAGTGTTTTATCAAAATTATTTTCCATATAAGATAATAAAGGTTTATATTTATATCCCTATTATTACATTGATTTGTTTATGTTGTTACAGAATTATATTTTTTATGAATTCCTTTATCTTATATGAATTGTTTTATGATGTCATGATGTTTAAGATTCCCATTTTTATTACATGGGTTATGCTATGATGTATGTTTGATGATTTTGTGGCACACATAAGAATGGTATCATTATGAGATAGGTGGGACCTATATCTCCCTCTAATTCATTGTGTAAATATTTTATATCTCATGAGATAGACATGGCTGGAACGGTAGGTTAAACTGGTTCAGTGAAACAGGACTGAAACGAGGGTGACTCAGTTCAGAAATGGACTTTGTCCACTCAGATAGTCTTGACAATGAGTCTGGACTAATAAGAAATGATTCTCTATGATTATGTGTGTATGACAAAAAGCTTCATGTTTTAAGTTATGATTATTGAGATTTCATTTCACTACTATGATTTATCCCATGTTATGAAATTATGCTCTCTTTTGCAGGTTAAGATTTCCAAAATGTTATGTTCTTATGAATATGATGTGATTGATATTTCTTTTGTTTACCCTTACTGAGAATTTGAGCTCACCCTTTTATTTTTTCTTTTCCCCAGGATATAGATAAAGGTTTTAGGTAAAAAAAAGGATGATCTTTATGGGAGATGTTGATGATCTTTCACCATGATTAGAAGATTGTATTCCGAGTTTCTAAAGACACTAAAATATTACGATCCTTGTGTGTGTGTTTTTGTTATGTACTAAGTATTCCTCAAAAGTAATGTAATGTTCATGTACGTTAGGCTACGGGTCTCTACAGTTCGGCGGCAAGGTGCCTCTAACAATGGTGATGTTTTTGGAGGAGACGATTCACAGGATGTTTACACGGTGATAATTTTGTTGCTTTTGTAATGTCAAAGTCTTGCGCTTTAATTTGAGAATATATTTTCCACTGAATGATTTATATTTTTAATGATTTCCAGTTCCCTTATTTTTATTGTATTTTTTTTTGGTTTCATTCATTGTTAATAACTTTGGTTGAAGAACTTTAAACTCCCTCTACCTAGTGTAGTTTTTCTCAATCGAGCATATTGTGTTAGGTGGTGAGTATCTAGTGATATTTGGAACATGTGTGAAATTTGTGAGCATTTTCTAGATTTATATGGATAAAAAATTCCCAATATAGACATTCCTTATTTATTTGGGAATGGTTTATGAATTTTCTTGCACATAAGAGTGGTTTCTATTACTTCCTCCAACCAAGGGTGGTTGATAACTCGATCAAGGAGTCATTCACATATCAATCAATAGGAAGAGAGGGGCATTATATTTATGACTACTATGACATTGAAAATTGTGATCCTACCCTGGAACCATCACTATCTTTATCCACTTGTGTTCAAAATGTATTTTTAATTACCATTTTTCTTTTTAAACTCAAACAATTTAAAAAAACCTCTAATTATTTATCAAATTTAAGTGAAAAACATTATTATTGTGCACTAATCTCTAGAGACAACCTAGGTTACCCACTTTACTTGATTTTTAACTTAAGAAATATTTGTTTTTTCACATCCTACAAAATGCACATGTTAAACTATATTCTCCTTCACCTTCTCTACATCCCATATAATCTGACTTTTTAATGTCATACCAAGAGTCAAGAGTCTCTTGATTTTTTATTTTTCATCACACATCGATGAATTATCCTTCAAGATCTATGATATACATGACTTAATCTCTCACTCAAACCATTTATTATCCAGATATTCTTTTTATCCTTTATCTTTTACTTAATGACCTTCTCTAAGATTTCTAGAATTTTAGCTTTGAGTTTTTTAATTTTCACCATTAAGTCAAACATCTATTCTTCCTACTATTTCATATATATATTGGAGTCACAAACCAATCCATTGTATTTATTTGTTTTTTCTCTCCAAAAATATATCTCTTCAAGAGAATCTTCCAACTCTATTTGGATATCAACTCTCCCTTACAATTCATCCTCATCACTGTCGATGTCGTCCTTTGTTTGTGAGTTTTCTACCACAACCATGAGAAAATATTCTTTGAGGTATTTTAAATCCTAAATTTCATTCACTTTTATCTCTTATACACTATCTTCCTCTTGTGAAAGAAGGTTCTTCTTCTTGAAGAAGTTTTTATTAATATTCCTTATACCTTCGACATTAGATTACGATTTCATCTTGGGAACATCATCATCTTCATTATTATCTTGAAACTATTTGGGAATCTTCATTGCATGGTTTCTAACCTTTAAAAACTAAAAGAATATGAGTAGGAGTTTACTTTTGAACTTTACTTTCCCCTTTTCAGGTTAGGGGTAAGAAATGGAATTACCTCACAAACATCTTCTTTTTCTTGGTCATCCTCTATGGTGAGCTTCTGTAGTGCCTAAAATTCCACCTACTTAGACTTCCTATTTTCAACAGCCTTATTATCATCCTTCCTTATCACATACATGGAAATATTTCTTTAAATACTATCCAATGTTAGCTAATTTTATATCTTTATCCTTAAGAACATACACTTTTGGATTGAACCGTGGTGGAAATCTTTATAATATGGGCTTAATGATATTAACACCATCGAGGGTTTCTCCAAGATGCATATCATCCACAATGACATTTACATGATCAAATAACGCATCAATGGATTCAATAAGGTTCATCCATAAGTCCATGTACTTATTCAATATAACCTGAAATTTTTCTTCTCATACTTTTCCATTGTCTTCCTAGATATTGAGCAGATTTTCCCATGTGGTTTATGAGGATTTACATGGCATCTCCTTCATATACATTTTTGTGGACAAGGATCCCCATAGATTATTGGTTCCTTTAGAATCAACATCTAGTTATTTATTTTCTCCTAATAAATATCTATTACCCATATCAATAAAAATCGCATGTATAGTAGTTGTGTACACATCCATGCCTAAGGACAAAAACAATTCTACTTTCGATTCTTTCAATGTTGAAAATTATTTCCATAAAATATTGGAATCCCATTATGATTTAACACTACCATTTATTACACTCAATAGGGAGTTCCAATATCTTGAAACTTTAGCTCTAATACTACTTATTGGACCTGAGAAGGTGAATACCCTACGAAAGTGTGAATCAGGGTATCTTGTTCCGCAGTTTAGAGGGACACAAGCAATTTTTACTTGGTTCACCTGCACTGGGATAGTCTAAGGAGTATATAATGGTGATGTTCTAATGTACCAAAATACGCTAGGTTCCTAATTTTTTATAATATTCATATCGGACTCACCATCCCTACTAGTTCATTACCAATCACAATTGGAGAACTCACTGCTCTTTTAACTAATGTATAATCATTATTCTTTTAGACGTCACCTTTAATTTGCTCAATAATAATTTATTATACAACAATTAGTGTGTCTTAAAGCTATTACATTATTCCATTTATGAATTATAAGTCAAAAAAATAATTCTAGAAAATTCCCTTAAGGTTCACCTAACCCCCTTGTGCATGAATTATATTTGTGTAACTCACATTCACATAAAAACTTTTTTCATGAAACATAACCTCTTTTTTGTGCACAAATGATGATAATGTAAAATTTATTCATGTAAGAAATAAATTTTCATATGACTTACATGAAAATTGAACTTTGAGATATTATCTAAGTCTTTCCAATATGTTAATGATGGATTAGTTTCCTATTTATAAGAAAGACCAATCCTTTGTGAAACTTTGTTGAACCAAAAAATGCACCACCTCCATTATTTCTAATATCATGTATCTTCACTTGTTTGGTTCATTCACACAACCCCACTTCCATGAGAATTCTCCCTTTTCTTGAAAATACTTATCCAT
Organism: Viscum album; assembly: GCA_963277665.1. NCBI lineage: Eukaryota > Viridiplantae > Streptophyta > Magnoliopsida > Santalales > Viscaceae > Viscum > Viscum album. The sequence goes on from OY728120.1 coordinate 1,479,602,907, forward strand.
GTGTTCTCACAACTCCACTCCTGTGAGAATTATCCCTTTGATTCGATTTTCTAAAAAACTTCTTAAACACATTCAAGTGGTTCTAGAACCACTCCTTCATGAACATTACAAGGTATTCATGGTCCTAAATTTTTTTAAAATTTTTTATTAACAAACACAACATAAAAACTCTTAAAAGTGACCTTGAAGGATTTTTCATAATAATAAATATATCAAAAACACTTCTGGATCATAGTGGACCACTTTATTCTAAATAAAATATACATGGGAAATAATGTAATTAAATATAAGTAACAATGTCAATATGAAATCTCTTATTCCAAAAGAATCATTAAGTTCATGTTTTCATAGAGAAATAAATGGGGATACAAATAAATATACTTTAACTGAAATTGATAACCTTAAATGTTTTTAGAATAATTATATCACTTTTAATTATTTCATTACCTAAGAATACGTTAATTGAAATGAAATGGATAATATAGAATAAATATTTTCATTATTATTAAAACATGATATTATGGATTAAAATGAGGATCTTAAACCAAGGTATTTTATTGAATGATTTTCATGATTTTATGAGAGAGAGATGAGATTGTTGTATTCTTTTTTCCTTTCATCTAGTTGCATCTCATTGAGTTTTCTATATAAAGTTTTTAATAAGGAAATCATATAAATGAAATTTCATAAAATTGATGTTAATAAAGAGATAATGTTATAAATAATATTATATTGATGGATGCCACAAATTTCATATAATTCCTCATTTCTGAGTTATCCATTTCTGTTTAAGAATATTTAATTCCTAAATAAATGCTCTGATAATTCTCTGGTAATATATGGACTGAGATTCCAATATAAAAGGTGATTAACTCTTTATTTATATACTATAAAATAATGGATGTTTATTTTGACCAAAAAAATGAACCCATGACCCGATATTGAATTTAATACTTGAATAAAATTAAAACATATTATTTGATATCTTGAAATCCCATCAAACAATTAATAAAATAAAAATAACAATAATTAAAATATCTTTTCAACTTTGTATCTATATTTAAAAAAGTTTCTTCAGGAAAGAGTGATGGATTGGTCCAATATTGAATTCCATAAGGGATAAACAAAGGTTAACAAATTTCTTATAGAAATGAAAGAATTGGATTTATAAAAATATGTGTCTTTTTATAATTTATTTTAGAAAATAATTTTTTTCTATGTATAAGATAATTTCGAATTCATTTTGAACAAAAACTTCATTATTATTAATCTCAGTGTTGAAAAACATGACCTAAAATCTATTCAATATCATCCTAACAATAATATGAAATGATTAGTCAAAGGAAGGGAAGTGATAATAATTGTACCACAGAGTAAACTTTTATCAGTTTTGGCATTTATTTCTTCTATTGACCCAACATGTTTTAACGAATTACACATTGAGATTTCAATAGTTTTATATTACAATGTTGTAATCACCAAGGTCCCAAATACCCTAATGGGGGGGGGGTGAATTAGGGTATGAACTATTTTAATTTATGTTAGAAACAATTATCATGAATACTATAAAATCATGACAACCATTTAATAAAAGTGTAAATATATATGTTTTTTACATGGTTCACCCAATGAGAAACATCTAAGGATAATTAACATGATGGTGTACTGATATAAAAAAGAATAATTAATCCATTTCTGAGTGATTAATAGTTTTAGGAATGATTCACTATTGAGTGAGAGGGACATTCCATCTTCTTATCTGTCCACTTATTTTTTAAGAAAAGAATAACAAAATATTTTGGATCATGATACATTACAATGAGGATAAATTATAATTAATTAACCAAACCCATAATTTTGTTTCATTTTAACTCCATACTGACAAGAACACAATTTTCCACTATTATATCCTTAAGATATTCAATTCAATAGTATATCTAGATGTATTATAATAAGCTCTTTGTTATCTAACAGTTTCTTCTGTTTTTTTAACATTTTTTACTCTTTTCATTTTGGTTTATTATCTATATTTAATCCTAAAAAAACATAAATATTTTCAATAAGTATAAGATTTTCTCTATCTTTTTTCCATAAGATATACTCATTAAAGGGTAATATAAACCTTCTATATTTGTTCAAGTAATATCTCCCAAATAATTCTGCAGAGTTTCCAAAATAAAATTTTCAATTATTATTATTATATATAAAACTAAAATGGGTTATATACTACCATGAAAATTTTTCCTTTTTTGAAAAAAAGTTGACCCATTAATCTATTCATCTAGATATATCCTCATCTTTAAATTGTGATTGTTTCCTTTTTTTGTTATTTTTCTTATCAGCTCTACCACAATGGGTCTTGGGTCTTCATTCCATAGTTTTCTTGATCAATTTTTCAATTTCTTTGCTCCATGAAAAATGTTTTGTTTCCCATGTAATCTCTATTCATTTAAATTAAAAATATCTAGGATCCTTGGTGTGTTAACCTTGTACTCCCCTTAGAATTTAGTTACTGTCCACATCAAAATACCTCGAACCACAACATGATTTCCTTGTTATATTGTTTAGGATAGTGGAAGTGTCACTGTATCATTTTAAAAACATATTCCAAAATGATATAGTTTTATAAAATATCATTTTTGATAGTATATTACCAAATCATATAATCTATCATGAACATATATATAGCATGTATGAATAATGAATTCAACTAATATGGTAATCTTACAAGATCTATTTGTCAAAACAACCATATGCATAACGTGTTACATCCCTCCATGGTATGGTTTCTTTAGACATTATGTGGTTCACCAAACACAGTCAAAATTAGAACCATTAAAATAATTTTGGTTTCAATTCATTTAAGTGTTATCACACTCAATCAAAATAAAAACATCAAAACAATCACCACCACATCATGGTTTGACTTGTCTTCCTAGAATTTTATCCTTTCAATTTGAAACTCATTTTATCCACTTTTAACCATCTATAATCACATGAATATTCTATAAATATCCATGAATTTCAATAAATAAAATTCCAATTATCTCCTAATTTGGGTAAGATACAATTTCCAATATTACCCTTGATATTGAAAGGGTTCTAACATTATAACCCTTTGGATTTGTTTGTGATTATTTTATATGGAAATTATTTTATGGATCTCATTAATCTTTATAAAATAATTCCAAATCGATGAAGATATATTTTTATTAACATTAAACCTAGTTGATCCATTCTCAAATATGCTAAATATGTTAAAATATTTCAAAGTATTCGAATTATTTATCAAAAAAAATTCAAGGGACTATATCAATTTTTAAGAATTTATTCATGCCACTTCTGAAGATACCAATTATTATATCAAAAACAAATTGAATTAAAACATACCTGTTTTTATCTTGGATCTCTTTATTTATGAAAACTTTAATTATCACTCCCTGAAAATAAATGAATCTTTTTTTCATTGGCATTTTTTATACTACTTACCTATTTTACATATACTACTTATTGAAATTGAACTTGATATCCATTACAAAATAGATTGTTTTCAACCAATATTATATCTTGAATTTTTTTCAATCCTCATTTACTAGATAATTTCCAATGTTATACCTCGTTGAACAAGGATTTGTTCAATTTTATTCACTTAGGAAAATAAAATAAAAGGAAAACTTCTCTTAGAATCCAAAAAAATCAAATACAGAGGAGAATAAAACACATAGGAATGAGAATTTTCAAACCTCCATAAGTTATGGGATGTTTTTGAACTGTCGGATTTAATTTATTGTTCTCAATTATTGATTTATCAAGAGTTTTTGTTATAATATATGTCACGTTCTCAATCATTTCAATTTATTCCAATTTGAAAACATCATTATCCACAATGTCCTTAATGAAATGGAATATGATCTAAATATGTTTTGTGTGTAATTATTTTACTGGATTCTTGATAATATTTATATAAATCATGTTTCCATATAAGATTACCTAGGAATATTATATTCTTCACTAAGATATTTCAAATTTTACTTCATCCAAATAAATTGGGTAGAAGATTTTATTTATAAAATTTACGCATATTTAGTTATTCTAAGGGAAATAATTTCTTTCTTATTTCCCAACAATCTAATATATTTTTTGTCAATATAAAAAGATCATACACTTGTGTATTTCTTTTCCATGATATATCCATACTAATGAGCATCATTTGAAGTCATTATCTCTTGTTTCATTCACGATTTATAAGTTAATTTATAATAAAGAGATCATATATCATAATAATCTTCATGGGTATGAGATGATATTCCATAATATTACGTTGAAATGGAGCTACCAAACATAATGGGTACATTATATTCAATCATTTAATTTTAAAATAAAGAAATCTCCCAGTAATTATCCAAAATAATATTCAATGTATATATATTCATTCTCATTATTTCTAAATTTAGTTCCAACAATAATGGGGGATGAAACTGGCTTACTATAATGAATAAATCTAATAACATATTCAAATATTTCACTTGTTAAATAAATACGCAATTACCTCATTATTTTACTTCTAATACAAGAGCGTAATTAAAATTTATAATATTGAAATTTCAAACTTTGATATCATTAATCGATAAAAATACTCACATGATCCCTCCTTTATTATACCAAATATGATACCATCACTATATATGAGTACCATGAATTTTTATTCCATTGAACTCTTCACATATAAGTTGTGGTCAATATCACCTCTCTTAAAATTCCAATTTATTCAAGTAAGTTTCCAGTGAATCATAGAAAAATCAAGGTGCTTATTTCAATCAATATATAGTCATATTTAAATTACATACCATATTTTCATGATCATAAAGCTGAAAATCATTCAATTGTTTTATGTTTAGATTTACATTGAGAACTCATTTCAATTTAATTTTTCTTCACATCAATTTGGTGGATTTTTAATCACCTTCAAATTGTCACTACTAAGAATAAATAGTTTGAACAAGGCCTTTATAATGGTTTGAAAGTTTCTTCCAGATTAAACACATTAAATTGGGTATATCCTTCATAAATAAACTATGATTTTTTTATCACATTATAATGTTAATAAATTTTATTCTTGAGAACTAATTTTTTCTAATGATATTATTATCACATGACCTCTTCAAAAGATCCCATGTTTTATTATTTTAAATTTGATCAAACTCTTTAATAATGATATTGAACCATGATTCATTATTCCCTAATTATTCCAGAGATACATTCTCTACTTTAAATAACATTGTTATATTTTTAATTTTATTCATTCTTTGGGTTTGTATAGGTATTGTTTTATTAGTTAGGATATTAGATTCATTAATTTCACACTTTCTTTGGTTTTGTTTTTGAATTGATGAATAACATACCTAAACATTATCGTTATCTTTTGATTTGAATTAATAATAATCATTTTGTGATATATAATAAATTTATTTAAATTCATATTACTGGTTATCCTCATCTTCATGAATTTCATCCTTCATTGAACCACTTATTGGGTTTCCAAATTTTTCTTTAACCGTGTTCATATCATTGATCTCAATGATTTCGTTCAGTCATTTATTGAATCACTTATAAGTATTACTCTTATTATAATAATCATGGAACATGTCTTCATCTATTATATTCATAATTTTATTTCATGGATTCATTATTCTTTTTGAATTATTTACTTCCAAAAACTAAAAAATGTTTCAGATTTGGATTTCTTATATTCCGCATTTTATATGGAGTTTCCTTCTCTTTCAAAATAAGAAAATACTTATTTTTAATATAAACTATCACTTTCACTACTTCCTTAAAATAAGTCCTTTAAATAACACTTAAATGAGTAATGTTTACCATGTGATTCCTTATTTTAACCAAACCATTTTGTTGTGGGTTATCAATGATGACACTTTAGGTTTTGTGTATTTTTAATTTAAGTAGGTCCCAAATTTTATTGAAATGAACAATATTTCATTTGTTCTATCATAAGGATTTGATTATCCTAACAAATTATTTTTTAGAAATCACGTGATGAATCATAAATTTGTATACAACATCATTTTTATGAGTTTATAACCATGATAAAAAATCATTATTCTATAATAATCAATAAAAAATGTAATTTATTTGTCCATTAATATACTTTTGTGTCACGGGATCAAAAACATCATTATGAACCTTATGGATAAATTGTTAATATCTCTTCATCTTTGGATTTTACTTATTAAACATCTTCCCTTTAATGTATACATCAAAATTATTTTCTTATTTCTTTTTAATGCTATGTATCTAAAAAATTACTTTTAGATTTGATAGATCATCTATTATTTGTTGATGTATGTGTCCAATCCATCAATTCCATAAATTTTTTTCTTTTCAATGATGAGAAAACATGCATTTTACTTATTTTTCATTGGATATATATTTTTATTAGTTATTTCTTAGATCAAGGAAACATAATTATTACATTAGATCAAGTAGATCATATTTTTAAATGTAACTTCAAACCTGAATTCAATCAACTGAAAAACTCAAGAGGTTGTGTTAAATTCCATCCTAAAAGGGTACATACCTGTTTATTTAGATTCTATTTATCCATACTTTAATTTTCACTGACCTTGATCTTAATAGATTCATTATATTAAAATAAAACTATTTAATATGCACGATTCTTCTTGTTTTACAACAAAAAGTCATTACACATCATATGAGATGAACACCTAATGTTAAGTATTAATGATTTATTGTTTTTATACTACTTTAAGGAAACTTCACCCATATTTTCCTTTTTATTCTATATTTTTTTTATTAAAATATTTAATTATTTGATAATTTTTTATGTATAACTCATTTTTTCTCATATGTTAAAAAATATCATATTTCTATTCATGTATAGATAATTCTTTTCGAATGAATATTATTTATGGTATTTCATTCAAATATTCATAAATAATTTTCAACTTGTATTTAATCTCATTTTATCCTATAATAAAACTTTTTATAATACTAGTGAGAATAATGAAAACAATAATCATTGAAGGAACTTGTCATATATTATAAAGAATATTTTATTATTTTTTATTGATAACATTTAGTAATTTCATCTCTTAAAAAAATTCTCATTGTTTTATAATATATTGTTGTGTGGCATAAAAATCAACAAAATCAATATTTAAATATTTAATGAGGATTCTTTTTGAGCTAATGAAACTTAAGATCTTTGGTTTTTAAAAATAATAATGCACTTCATTAAGGTTTTTATTTTACTAAGTGTTGGATGTTTATGTTTTTTTATTCAGCCATATTGTTTTAATGGTATGTTCCGATGAACTAAAGTAATCAATACATTTACCAGAACATATATATTCTGTTGTAATGGAATATATATATGAACACATTGAATGATAGAACTAAAATATATATCCATTGAATAATTGAGTAAAACATCTGATGTTACTGTGACTAAATATGAAGAACTCAGAATCTAACAATTTGAGTTTGTTATGTGTATTTATATAAATTAAACCCAAGGATTCAATGAATGAATGATTCTATATGCACAAGATGAATATCCTTCAATCATTTTGAATTTTTACATCATTAATTTTTTTATATTGTGTTTTCAATTATATTTTTATTAGAGGGATCTTCATAGAGAATATGTGTGTGAGGGTTTCATTATAAATGATTTAATATTTTGTTTCCTGTAATTATTCTTTATCTGATCTGGTTTGATTGTAGAGATTTTATATATGGGAACACTTTTTTTAGATTATTGTGATCGATGGATTCTAGGGATAGGAAGACAAATACATTTTGATAGGGTCACAATCGATAATGATCAAGGTGCTGGAGATTTAATGTGTACAATTAGTGTGATCAAGGGATTCCTGGGATCGAAAGATTGACACCATCCAGTGGATTTTTCATTTGAGGAACTTCTAGTTATAAAAGTGGGATACCTTGGATCCGGTTTGTAGATCCTCTTGCTTCATTGGATAAAAGATAACACTTCCTATGAATTGGAAGTATATTGGTAATAAATATACTTTTTTGGAGTTTAAGTATTTCCATCCATAACTTTATTCATTATTTCTACATTTTTATTATTTCTATTTTGGTTTAATTATATTTTATTCAGTCAATAAGATCATTTTTTACTCAATTTTATATAGTGACTAGTACTTTATATCATTAAAGTGTTTAACATTTGATAAACATAATTTCCATTGCTTTAATATTTTACCTCACTAGATTTTGATTTGGTTGGATTATGTAAGTTCATCTCAACGTAATATTTTAGTGGCATGAATTTTGAAATATAAAATTTAACATCAATTCACCCCCTCTTGAAGTGTATTAAAATGCCTTATTTAGGATCAACTCTGGGTATCATTCCTAAACCTACTTGAATTTGGAGCTTATTATGATTTTTTATGATGAAAAAATGGTATCAGAGTTGGTCTCTTGATATTAAAGCTAGAATATTCATTTGACCTGGTTTTTTTCTTTTTATATTGTCCAATCTATTTTATCGGAACATATAATTGTTTCATTACACTAACATGTAAAAGGGGAATGATATTTTGTTTTGATATGGTAGGACATGGAATCATAACCTTAGATGATTTAAATCTTATTCAGCCCCTAATATTTGATAGTGTAGACTATTAATGTTGGCATAAGTGAATAGATATTTTTTTACCAACTTGAGTTTTTCTCATTTTCTTATGATGAAAAAAATTATATAATTCTAGAGGAATATTTATCCTTCATTAATCATGGTGAAAATATGGAGTATCTGGTGAACTATAAATCTAAAAATACATTTAATTTCTCAATTATGTAGAATATCTACTGTCAAATTTCGTCATGTGAGACAATGATAGGAATATAGAGAAGGTTGGAGAGAACTCACATTAGAACTTCTAATGTTATTGAGACTAGAAGATCTATGTTAAGAGATGATTATCAAGACTTATATTTTCTTATTGGAGAATAAGTGGCATATATATATCAATTCTTTATCATAGTTGTTAATTGACTTTAATCTTTTCGTGAGAAATAAATTTCTGGTGAATAAATTGTGGATAAAGTGAATGACATTTTTCCTAAAGGATGGGAATCCAAGAGGATGACTATATATGATACTAAGAATTTGTTGAAGTTTAGTCATGATGATCTCATTAGAACTTTGATGAAAAAATGAGAATCGATTAAAGATATATAGTATCAAGAAGAAGAGAAAGAATAGAGTTTCATTCATTTCAACTCCTAGTGTTTTAACTTTTGGTTATTAGACATAAAATTCTACCAGTATAAAGAAATATAAGCATCAATTGGATAATAGAAAAATATAAGATAGTGATGGTGATCTCATTCAGTTTACGAGGTGAATGAATATTATTATTGTAAATAAGAATTTTCTATATGACTATCCTAAGGAAAGATGAGAAAAACATGAAAAAATGAGTATTTGGACACTTTATATTATGAGTGTAAGAAACCAGGGAATATCTATGAGAACCTAAGTTATTTTAATAATATATCTCCTTTATGGTTTATTAATATTCATGATTATAAATTTATATATATGATTTAAACAATTATATATGTTTATATCATATCTCAAAAGATATTATATAATCAATTATATACTTATAATATATCTAATATTGTCATATTTACTTCATTTCATGAAGGATATTTTATATAAAGGTTACATACATTTAATTAACACAATTTATTATTTTAAAACTATTAAAATAAATATTTTATTATTAAATATGTTATAAAAGACATATTCATGTTAATTCATATTTTTGTTTATATAGCTTTATGATGTTATGAAATAAGGATATGGTTTTTCATTTAAAAAAGAATTGGTTTTATTTTTATAAAAATTATTTTTTCATATATTATATGGTTTTATTTAAAATTTAAATTTCTAAATTTCATAATTTAAATTTGATAAAATTAACATAATATTTTATTTATAATTTCCAAATTATTTTAGGGTGATTTTTTTGGAATTTTCTAAAATAATTGATTTTTAGTGAATAGTAAAAATACCGTTTTATAAATATTATGAATTTAATGAAATTATCATTAAATTTTTTGAAAAATATTTTTAAAAAAATGTATTTAATAAAATTAAATAATTATTTTAAATATTAAAGTTGTATTTATAAACTCATTCTTAATATTTTGGATCCTAGCATATTTTTTTAAATAAAAACAATTTTGTGATGTTTTTCTTTAATTAAGTATTCAAAAGGCACCATTTAGTTTTGAATTTCTTTGAAAGTAAAATAAATACTTTTTTAGCCATAAAATAATAAATATTATGATAATCAATACTATAAATGACTTTGATAAAAATTCATTTTTAAGCTTAAAAGGCATTTTTCTAAAAACTATTTCTCATTGTGTTAGGCATACTTATATTAAAATTATTTTTTACCACATTTATAAATTTATTCTTATAAAATGGTTTTTGTAACGACCCGAAGTTTTCAATGGAAAATTCCCTTCTTATATTTATGTCATAAAATAACATGAACACACAAAATAATGAACTACTAAGTGATAAGTGACCTTTAAACATAAGTTTGTCACTCCTATGTTTGGAATTTTGAAAATCCGACATACCCGGTCGTGTTCAAGTTGATTTTTAGAGTACAATGAAACAAAAATAATTTTTGGTGAATAGTGACCTACCTTTATCAATAGTAACATTCCCTTATGAATAGTAATATGACCCTTATTAATATTAAATCATCCAACATAAGAGTAACAATAAAATAAAATGTATACATCTTAGAAAGTGACAATTTGACCTTAGTAAACATTTTGGGTATTTTATAAGTCATAAATAATTAATTAAATTAATTAAATATTTTAAAAGAATATTTAATTCCACTAAATGTATTCATAAATTATTCAATCAATTTCTATTAGTTTTTAGATAATTTTATAAGACCCTACGTAATTTTTTGAAAGAATTATAAAAACAATTTTTATTTTAAAAACAATTTTTTATGTAAATTATGATTTTAATTAAATATTAAATTAATCATATCTAGAAACTATTTTTGAAAAATTGACTTCATTTTTGGATTCTACAAGTCGAAAAATTGTTGGGGTAAATTTTTGGGATTTTTCTGAGATACTTGATTTTTTGATTAATAGTAGAATCTGATAATTCACAATAAATGCTAAATAATGTGTTAATTGAGTCATTGATGATGATATGCTGATATAAGACCACTTGGTTCGGGATTAAATTATAAAATTACTATTCATGGTCATTCAAGACTCGCTATTACTTGTCTTGGGGGGAAATAATAAACCAATGAATTTTATATTAAGGAAACCCCTCTCCCCTCCACTATAAAAGCCACCTTCACTTCCTCTTTTCGTCACACCTCTCAAGCTCCAAGACTTTTCTAAAATCTGACAAAACACCTTCCCTAGCCTCTCCCCCACGTCTAAAAGCTGTTGGTCTCGTCAAAAGTCCAATCCTAGCATCCTTAATGAGGATCTCAAGAAGAATATTTAAGAGGTAATTTCCTTCCCTCTTCTCCTTTAATTTCCTTTCAAGTTCAAGTTCATTTCTCAATCTCTCCCCACCTATTTTCATCTAAATTGTATTCCAACTCCATTATTTTACATCTAATGTAATTTTATGATGATAATGGGATATTATATCACCCCACCCCCATTCCCTCTTCCTTTTAATTTATTAAAGATAATGTTGTTCATGAGGTGTTAATTTATCACCTTCAAAAAACGACATGCTCACTTCTTCCATTGCTACCTTCATTTCTGGTCATGAAACCATTTTTATGGTTGAAGAAAAAAATATTTTATATGTATTATGTTATATTTTAAGTTATGGAAATAACCTATGGCCATATTACTAAGTGAAAAGTTAAAACAAGTTCATTGTGATAAAAAAACCACCCAAATTAACCCAAATAATCATCATTTAATTCTTATATAATGATTCACCCATATGGATCTAATATAATTCATTATAAAATCATTCAATCTCCTGTAATATCACTAATAACATTTAATATCATTTCTGGATGTTTACTCATGTTCTACCCAAAATTCAATTTAAAAATACAAGTGAATCACCCAAGAAAAACCATAAAAACGAACATCCCCGAACAATGTTTTTAAACTCTATAAGTCATCAAAAGGAAAATAATATGACATAATGAAACCAGAATGAACCCTATTAATGTAGACATAGTTCTTGGATTTTTAATTAATTAATATAATGTCATTATACATGACATTAAAAATAAGGAAGCATTCAGGTACAAGGTAAGAGGAAATTTTCGAACCCAACTTTCATCCTTCGGGTTCTACCTCTTTCACTCCATTTCTGATACGGTCATTCCTTAAAGATCATTTTTTCATCATTTTATTTCATTTTCTGGGATATACATGTTTTATAATGATGTTTATATCAATCCAAATGTTTTCCGAAAGAACTCTTCTCTTAAGAACTCAACTTTTACCTCTCATTCAAGGTTGATGGTTCTTGAATCAAGTATGTTGTTCTCTCTTTCTTTTGGGAACCCAAAGCTTATGAACGTGTTATTATGAGATGAAACACATTCCTTTTCAGGGGTTAGTTATTTTCATATATGTTATATGTTCATTGTGGCATGCATGATAAATGATAATGTTTTGATGTGACTGCTGCACCCAGAATTATATTGCGCAATATGAATGTTTAAAAATGATGGGTGCACCCAGAATTATACAGCGCTCCAATGCATTGGGTAATTTGATGAATCTCATGAGTAAATGTGAAATTATGTTTTAAGAAGATTCTAGCTTGTTTCATATGTTTGTTTGGTAGTTAACCACTAAGACATGTTGTTTCATTTTTATGCATTGCAACATTTCAATTCTTTTATTTATGCTCCTCTCATGTTCATGAACTTTTTCATATGTTATGATTATTCTCACCCCATGCTATATTGTTCTTATATATCCTCATACTGGGATTCTAGGTCACCCATTTTTATGTATATCCTCAGGTGGCTACATGTACTATGGAGAGGACAAGTGCCACTAAGAAGTTAGTGAAGAAGAAATTAAATAAATTTTTATGGTGGATGTTGTATTTGTTATGTCTGGTCCTAGATTGCCCAAGAAAGTGAACCTTTGGATTCTCTATGTGTAAATTTATTATGTTGTTTATTTTTGAAATGATTTAATAGTAATGTAAGAAAAGGCCGGGATGATATAGTTGGTATCAAAGGAAAGGTTTAGTTAATTTTGGAATTTGGATTAGTGAACCCTAGAGAAAACATTATGGTATGAGATTAAGTACAAATATGCACAGAAGAACATTTACCTAGGGATCCCATATGTTATGTTTATGGTATAATTGTTTAAATGAATAAGTTATTCATTAATTGTTTACTTATGTTTTGTTCTAACCATTTCTATTTTTGAAAATGGTGGGAACCATGAGAAATCATGCCAACAACTCATGTGAGGGCCAATTAAACGATTGCCCGAATGACATGATTTTATCAATACAATTATGTTGGATTTAATTCTCTCAAAGAAATGTTGTCAGATCTGATTCTATCAAAAATGATGATGGATCCGATTTTCTCAATACGATGATGTGGGATCTAATTTTTTGAATACAGTAATGCTGGATCCAATTTTCCAAATAAGATAAATCTAGATCCAATTTTCTTAGTAAGATGAACTCACTCTCAATATATAAGACTCAAACTCTGCTAGAATGCTCAAAACAAATATTCTTCAATCAGATGTGAACATTCACTTAAAATTATCCACCACTTCACTTTTTGTGCATGTTTGGAAGTTGTGAATGAAAAAAATGATCTGAGGAAGTATATATTGGAAACTAAAAAATGGTGGGAAACTTGAAAACATTTCATGATTCCACAAATTTAAAAATTTTCAAAAATATTTCACATTTAAAAATTCAAGTTTAACTTATTAGTACCTCCTTATATTTCTCTGAGATTTATGAAAATTTGAAATTCAAGTTTGACCACTTCAATTCAGAGTACCTTTCATAGATCATTATTATCTATTTATTTCTTAGATTTATTATTATTTGTTTCATTCTCATATCAATAAGATATTTTTCTTTCTCAGTTCATTATGATATATTTATTTATCATCTAATTACGATATGTTTATTTCTCATCTAATTACAATATTTTTCTTTTTTATCTAATTACAATCTTTTAATTTCTCAGCTGTAATTATTTATTATGAATACTTTAGTATAATTTACATATTATGAAAATATGAATACGTGTATACGAGTAGAAAAATCTCAGTATGAAAATTCGAGAAATAAAATTTCAGTACGATTTTTCCAGTACGAAAATCCTAGTACATTTTGTTTCTTCCTCAGGATCATTAACATCTTTTTTCTTTATCATCTCATTATGTATTAATTCCCATTATGATGGAAATCCCATTATTATGGAAATGTGATTTTGTAAGTCTAAAATTTTCCAAACCTCTCCACCATTTGTTTGGAATATTTTATCATGAGTGTTTTCATGATTTATGAGAAATTATTGACAAGAAAAGAATCATCTGATTTGTTTTTAGAAAGTAAGAAACTTTTCCAACTCCTAACTTCACATTATTTCTAACTCAACAACTTATTTATTTCGTACATAGAAACTTATTTCTTTCTCTGAATAAGAAAAATAAAAACTTCCAACAGAAAGAAAATTTTTCCTCTGATTATTTTGAATCTGATTATTTTCAATGTCATGTAGATGGACCTAAATATGATAAAGTGTCTGATCAAAAATTTCATCTTTCTAACTGATTTTGTGTCTTGTGAAACTCAATTAGAAAAACAGGATATGAAAACTTCTTTCTAAAAAAACCTTATTACGATGGACTGGGTCCGATTTCTAAAAAACAAAAACACTCTTAAACAAAAAGGTTTGTTGTCAAAAAATAAAAAAAACATTGTTTGAAAAATTTATCACAAAGGTTCTTCATAAATTCATAGTTCCACTAGGAGACCAAGACCACTCACTAATGGTATCCCCACCATCAAGGATTTCACTAAATCACTGGAAATCAGTGTCATATACTTACTCGAGTGTAACCCATTCATCAAATTATGAGTCAAACATTATCAAATACCAATACACATTCCCACTAGCCACTTCCACTCAATATTTTCTTAGAAAAAAACTCATTTGAGACCAATACTGAACTGATTCCTTCATGGATTGAGCTAGTAATCACCTTATTATTGGATTAGTAACCACATTAAATTCCCCTAAAGTATAAGAAAAATAAAAATCATAAGTATGATGATACTCGACCCATCATCTTTTTTAAAAGTCCAAATCCATTTGAGTAAAAATATACATCATGATTTTATAAATAGAATATAACAAAAACTTCTCCCCAAAGAAACAACAACACCATGTTTTGAGTTCATGCATAACCTACACTAAATCACAATCACAGGTAGGGTATTTCTTTTCATGAGTTCATAACTGGCGAGAGTCGTAGGCCACCACCTATTTGCCTTGCATCAATACACACCCCAAACCCATTCTTGAAGCATTATAGAAAATATCATATATCAAACCCAATTATAGAAGAATCAAAACAATAGCTGAATCAACATATTTTTAAGTTCATAAAAATATATCTAACATTTATTATTCCACACAAACATTACTCCCTACCTAACTAAATATATCATTAAAGATATTATCATGGACAAGTCCTAACCAGACATCTTATAATAACAAGATAAACCAAATAAGCTTTAGATTATGGAAACATTTTTGGGTTTCTCTCAGGACATTACTTCCTGTATTATTTAGAATCCACTAATACAACCTTATCATATATAACATTCACCAAAAAATTCACCTCATGGATCTAAAACTCACATTTAGAAACCTTACCATATTGATAAAGTTTCATTAAGGTTCTAAGAAGGATTTCCAAATGGTTCATGTGCTCCTCCGCTAACTTAGAGTACAATCAAAAAAAATCCATGAACATGATCATGAAAAAATTTAAGAACTAATTAAATATCTAGTTAATAAATTCCATAAATATAGTAGGATCATTAGTGAGTCAAAATGGAATAACTATAATATCAAAATGACCATATCGCCTCCTAATCATTGTCTTTGGTATATCCTATTTTCAGAATCTCAACTGGTGGTACCCCGATACGAGGTCAGTCTTTGAAAACCAATGATCAACTATAAGCTCATCAATGAGACCGTCTATCCTTGTAAAAGGGTACTTGTTCTTAATGGTCACCTGATTTAATTTTCAATAATCCATGAAAAGTCTGAGTCCCCCAAATGCCTTATAAGAAAAGAGGATATCCAAATCCAATGGTGACACACTATGATGAATTAATCCCTTAGCCTCGAGGTCCACAAGCTGGTGTTTAAGTTCTAATAACTCAGTAAGTGTCATATGATAATATGGAATAGAAATTATCATCATACTATGGAGAAATTCAATTATAAACTCAACCTTTCTTTATGGTGGTAAAATAGAAAAATCATTCAAGAAAACTGTGGGGTTTGAAGACAGTACAATAGGAAGTGGACTACTCAAATATGGATAAAAAATATTAAAACACCTCTAAAAACTGACATCAGGTCACCCCATCATATGGAACAATATGCCCCGCTCTCCCAAACCTAGAATCCCAATGACCCTAAAATAGATGAACGTACCCATCAGGATAATAAAATTGAAATAAATTATGATAATAGTCGATCTGGGACATAATAATAATTATCTAATCTATGTCTATAGTTAGGTTGAATATATCAAGATCAAGAACCAATAAATACCACAGCACTTCAATGTTGTCTATTGTCACCTGAAATGTATACATTTGAAACCTCATTTAGAACTCTTTCCCAAAGGCATGGAAAGATTAAAAAATGAAATAATCTTTGAACAAAAACCCAACATGTCAACTAACATTGATGATATAAAGGAATGAATAGAAGTTGTATAAAAAAGCTAATACCATAGAGAAAAAAATAATTATCACAAGTCGGCCCCACTTCAGATTCCTCTAGTGCATACTATTTTGAATATATACATATAGTCTTAGAACCTTCCTGATCCTTTTTAGCCACATGAACATCCCCTTTGGTCAATAAATAAGGCCCAACACTCTTAGAAGCATCAGAACAAACCTGCAAAACCATAGTGTGAGTGGATGTATCCTTACCGACCTTAGTCATCATTCAACAAAATGACTCATATGGCCAATTTTTACACAATAATGACAAGTATTGGGATACTCCATACAATCAGGATTTCTATGAGCAGACCTTTCAAACTAATTTCAAACAACCTATTTTTATCTCGATCAAGTCACTAAAATTGGTCCTAAATAAAACTAGCTACTTTTTCCCTTACTTTTCTCGCCATAGGACACACACTAGCTAACACCTACAACAACATAAGATATACACAAACCTGAATTCCAATATATGTCTTCCTTTTCCATAATTTCTTTATTATCTACCTCCACAATGGTTGAAAGGTGTATGAGAATTAACATTGACTGAATATCAACCCTAAACCCCATATCAATCCTCATATATTTCAGGTAATCATTTGTAAGAAGCTCTCGTGGTACGTAAACAAACATAGAAAAATATGTTGAATACTCTAGAATGGTACTATATACATGATCCATGGTTATAAAATCCCAATTATTTTCCACATGTAACATATTAGGTAAAACTGGTGGTTGAATATTTTCTAGATGGATACCTAGGTGATAATCTCATGCAACTTTGCTAACACAATATAGCCCCACTATCTCCTTCTTGATTCATTGATCATGTGCTTGAAAAAGACACCATATAATCCTTAGGAGTATTTATAAAGTTAAATATCTTTTCAAACCACTCAATCCATTCCTCTGATTCCTGTGTTCCTTTCTCACCATATAAACTAGGTGTATTCTGCTTCATAAATTCTAAGCTATGGTCCACCACTCATCATGAGTTTCCGACAGCCACTTGACCTAGAGATTGAATGGTGCGCATTACATCTTTCACCAAAGAAATCTCCCCTAGAGGATCCACCTATAGGTTTGGACTCAAATATTCTTCTCATGTATTTGGATGAAATATTTTAAGAATTGTTGCCTAATGAACACAAGATAATAACCAATCATCTGTAGAGAAAATTTCAAAATCAAATGACCAACATAAAAAATGCGTATTACTTCATTTAAAAAGAGAATATAGAGAATTTATGAATTCTATGAACAAAATATAACACTGAAGGAAAAATAACATGTTAATTTAAATAAACCCGAAATCCAATTTAGTCAAATAACCTAAACCACCATGTCAAAATCATGGAAAAAATCCCAGACCACCCATGGTAACTCAGGTTTATTCATGAATGTGATCTTTCAAGGAACCCTCCCACACTAACAATCTGAATTATGATAGTCCTAACTATATTATACCAAATATATTTATCCAAACCAAGGTAGTTTCATAACAAATATATGTTTTTATTGCCTTTGATACCCTATTGCAATGAACCATCCCAAGTCAACTAGGTAAGTCACCTAATATGGACTATGACATGGTGAAGTACAAAAAAAGATGAAAATATGTCTCATATATAACTAGAAAAAAGTAAACCAATAAGAAAAAAGTGTAATAAAGAGAGTACATAACCATGAGACATAAAATGTCAATCCAAACATGCCAAAATTGAACGAAAAAACAAGACAAGGATAGATAAGTTCCTATATTACCATCCGTCACCACCAAACCATCCCTCTATGAAGAAAATGACAACATGAGAAATGTGAATGATACAAAATTCCCTTCCCTTGTCCTAATTCTGGAAAAAAAATATCTATAACCACTTAAAGGAAAATATATGATGTAAGCATAAGGCTCAATAGGATCCCACCAAAGAATCTATACAATCTCTAATATTAATAATGCATTAGCTCTAACTTTTAAACCAATATAGTTTACAAATAATTTTCATAAAACAAAACCATTTTGTAAATAAACATTTGGTTTTTATAAAAGTATACCATATTAACCAAATCTAGGAATATTTCAAATATAAGAAATATAGTACAAGAGAATAATCAAAACCAACCATGGATAAACCATAAGATAATCATGTGAGAAAATAACGAAGAAAATTTCATAATGTGATAAACTAATCCTAAATGAAATATAACCCCATCTAGATTCTAAACTTTGAGAATACATGCTAGACATAAGAGAAAATCACCAGTCTAGGCCTATGGTGGTTCCAACCAGTATAAATTCATGTGTAATTACACACACTAAAGTGATATAAAACCTCTTGTGGCATTACACACACAAAGAGTTACAAGTCTATTTCCCAACACACCCAAGGCTACCAAAAGCGGTAAGTTTTAAAAATATATTTAAATACCATGATAAAATTTAATAAACCAATTTCATATCAAATCATTTTTTATTCTAGGATTAAAGACATATTTTAAAATAAAAATCACCTTTTAATCATTTCATAAAACACTTGGTGTCCAAAAATCCATTTTAAATAAAATCTCATTAAAAAATTAATCTCTTACAAATAATACATTCCAATATCAAATAGTGAATTTTAATTTAATAAACCAAAGGAATTTATAAGAACATAAATTAGTTCATTAAATTAGAACCCTTTTATAGAGACACCTACATCAAAATAGAGGAAAAAATCACATTTGAAAAATGAGATTGGTTAAGAGTATATCAGATCCTTATGATCCTAAACCCATATGAAAAAACATAAATCCTCCATAAAAACCATTATAACTAGAATACATATCATAATTTGGTTCCAATGAGACCAGAGGAGAAGAGATCAATGATGATATATAAATAATAAGGTAAAATAGATAAATAAACAAAACAAACCTCAAAGTGGTTCATTAAGAATAAAGGAATTTTTCCAAGAATCCAAGGGAAAAAGCCTCTAGAGCACTAGAGAATGTTTAGGTCAAACCAATATAATATTAGGAGGGTGTTTAAGGGTTAAATTGGGGGTCATAGAAATTTTTAGAATAATTTCTGGGGCATTAAAAACCATGTTCATGGTTTTATTGGTAGGATTTCAATGTAAAACAAACCATGTGCCCCTACTGGCCTTTTTATGGGGTTCATGGTTTATCATCTTTGTTAGTTTAACCATGCAACAACCATAAAATCCATCACTATCTAAGGGTGAATGGTTTGGAGGGGATATATGTACGATTAAACTAACCATGCAGCTCCACTTCGAGTGGCTCTCAATAGGGAACACGATTTTATGGACCATACCGCATGGTTTTCCCTAACTGTGAACCAAATGCAAATAGATCTAGGGGCATCCTTTTTTTTTTGAAAAACTCTCTAAATGAACACAATGAAAGAACCAACAAAAAAATCATAACAAGGGTCAATAAATACCTAAAATAAGGTAATGGGGTGTTATAAAAATGAATTTCATACTGAAAATGATACATGGAGTGTTTGTGAGTATCCATTATCTTATAGAAGAAGTGAATGGGAGGATGATGGCAGGAAGATTGTTAGTTTTTATTCAGATATTCTTCCAAATTATCTATTCTTAATATGGAAGGTAACTCGAGATACACTTGAAGAAGTATCTATTAATTCCAATGTCTCTTTCCTCAATTGATAAAAACTTTTTAACTCTATTATAATATGAGGATTATATTCCATCATTTGATTAAATGACTAGATATATGACTTTTATTCAAATGAAAAAAAATTAATAAAAGACATTAATATCACTGAGGATTATGTTTCTATAGAAGAATATAGGACATCTAAATTTTATTATGAAGTTTCAAATATTTATTTAATGTTAAATAATATAGATATTAAAATTTATGAAGTAATGATAGATAAAATTAAACTAATAAATGAGTTTAATGAATATAAAATTTTATTTTTTAAGACAACAACTAAATTGAATGTTAATACAATCATAGTTATATCATCAAAAAATAGAAATGAAAATGTTAAAATGAAGTCTAAAATTAAAAATTTGATAAAACTACTGACTAATTTTAATGCTGGAAGGAATTTATTTTGAAAATTATATGAAAAATTAAATCCTAAAATGAAAACATCTAGAATTATTCATAAAACCAATACAATATTTCTTTATAAAAATAACTATTTTGTGCATATTAACACACCTTTATATAATAATTATTATAGAAGAATACATTAGATATAAAGTTGTTATTTTAATAATTTATAATATCTCAAACATCATAGATATTATATTTTTAAATAACATTTTATTGTATGACATATAATAGTTAGATATATGTGGGTTATTAAATATTTTTGTACTAAAATTTATTTTCCCAATCAAGTTTGGGTACCAAATTCTTAGTCTTAAATTTTTTAAGATGATAGGTCGAGTACCAATATATAGAACATATGGTATATGGACAATAATTGTTCTTGACATTTGACAAAATTCAAGTCTAATTTCTATAAGTTGCAAAAAGTGATGGGAGGGAAAGTCACTTTTAGAGTAAATGGAAAATGTCATATATGTGGTATGAGTGATGTTGTTTATATTGCTAAGAATTTAATTTATAATGTACTATGTGTTTTAGTACGTAAGAACAAAATCATTAATATTATCCAACTATGAGATGAAGGCTACTCCATGAACTTTGAGAATACTAAATGTACTATTAAAAGGTTGGAAATAACACACATGTTGTCTTTGGATATGTAAAATAATGTTTACATGAAATATTTAAAAGACATTAGTAATTGAAATTTACCCTATAATAGTATAGTAGAAGAATTTTTTTGGATTTGGAATAGGATATGAGGATATTGAAATGTATAGACCCTAGAAAAGATATTTAGGAAATGACTAGTCATGAATCTATTAAAACATAAATTCAATACATCCAAGTTTATCATCCTTACCAAATTGGTAAGCAATAGAAGTAAATATTTAAGTAAATTGGTGAAGTCTCAATGTCTAATGTTTTATAGTTAGTTTTAAAATTCCAACCCAAACCACCGAGTTTGAGACGGAATGTTACATGCCCTCATGTGCACCACCCCATATGCAAGAAGTTGCCGACTAGTAGCGGGGGTCTAAATCCATCCCTAGGGAGACTACACCCTCAGTATCATGTCATAGAATCGATAATAATAAATAATCAAAATAATAAAAAATAAATGTAAATAATGAAACATAATAAATGACATACATATAAGAAAACCTAAGTGGTAATCCAATAGAGAGTATAAAAATTACATAATAAAATAAAAAATAAATAAACAAACATATGTGGGGTCCTTAGAGGTTTGTTCCAGATTTCTTCAGCTATATGCACTACTACTGAACAATCCACCATAGGTCCTTTTCCCTTCACCAGATATCTGGTCATTAAATCTATAAGTGCACTGATATCCCCAAGTAGATTGGGATAAAAAGACCTAGTATGACACCGCCAATGCATCTTTAACAAGTGTGAACATGCATAAGAGCGTATAACATAAAAATAAATAAATTAAAATACAATAAAACAATCACTCTGAGCATTCATTCACTAACCAAACTACCACAAACCTCAATTATACCTACTTTGACAGTATACCAGAAAACACCAGAACAATCAGGGAAACACCTCAACATCAAAGGTGGACTCAAGCTGCTCAATATCCATATAGGCCCTGGGCCTTGAGGTCAAACCATAATATGTCATCATACCCAGACTATATCT
This sequence comes from Viscum album, assembly GCA_963277665.1. Taxonomy (NCBI): domain Eukaryota; kingdom Viridiplantae; phylum Streptophyta; class Magnoliopsida; order Santalales; family Viscaceae; genus Viscum; species Viscum album. Next base: position 1,479,625,765 of record OY728120.1, read on the forward strand.
CTAGGTCAGGTCACATAGACCATCACACCCAAATTTCACCATGTAAGTTTGACAAATCATTATCATTATGCCCCATAGTCATCACATATGGGTCTGATCACTCATGATCATCATGCCCCCATGTCAGGCCACACTAGGCCATCACGTCCTACCTTACATCTCGATCTCATCATCAAGTCACATGCATCATTTTTTACATGACTCCCCTCTAAGGCTACAAAGCTACGATGATCCCACCTATCAATTTAGTATAATGAATAACACAACCACATAGCATATGTTAAGAATATCACAAGGATATAATGGAATCATACATAACATATCATGAGTTTGAGAAAAACCATACATACACACATATATGCAACCCAACATGGTATAATGAATATAAACATGCATAATCATAATAAGTGAATCAAAAAATTCTCATGGATACACATAGATCCACATTAATCACATAAAAATCATGGGATAGTCTAGAAGATATCACATATCATGATAACATCACATACATGGCCCCAAATGGTAAGGAAATTCCTACGTTAAAGTTTTCAACATCAATAAAAAAGTACATAGAAGGTTTTTTCACTTGAACCACGTTTTCTCACCAACTATAAATATGATCACACACCAAGGTTTCCTAAAACAAAAAAAAATCTATTTCATTTCAGATAGAAATAAACTATAGCATGCGATATTACTTTATCTCTCCTATATAATTTATGAATTATCATTTTAGGTCAACACATGCACTTGTAATATTAACCTCAAGAATAATTATAAACTAAATAAATATTATTTGATAATGTAAATAATAATTATTTGATAAATTGCATAAATTATCCTTTTATAATCAACTTATGATGATTTATTTCAATTTATCCTTTCATTAATTATGGAATTATATTTTCATAATTTTTCAATAAATAATCCTTTGATAATTTAGTATAATTACCTCTTGATAATTCTTGATAATTGTTATTCAACAATACATGTAACTATCATTTTATAATTTCAATAATCATTATCACATGATAATTCCATTATAATTTTCCTTTCATAATTTGTATAATTATCTTTTGATAATATAACACAATTATTATTTGATAATAAGTTATAGTTATCACTTGATAATTCATTACAATTATCTTTGATAATTAAAAATTGAAAAAAGTATTAAATTAAATCTAAAAATATACCTCATCACCTTTTGAAAAAAAAATTGGATTACTTTTCTACTCACCGAAATGAACCCAAAAACACCGATGACACATTAATCCGATCAATATTGGAGAAGATATTGAAGATAGAAGTTTGGAGAAAAGAATAAAAGAATATAATAAAGAGGGATTAGTGTGAGGCGTGCGAGGGGGGATGAGAACCTCCTATATGCTGTGCCTAATCCTTAGTATTTCTCCCTTTTATTTTCAATTTTATTTAATTAATTTTATTTATTCATTTAATGTTTCATCAATTTATTATATAAATTATTTTATATTCTATTTCTTCTTAAAATTACTTTCACCTCACCACATATATATCATGAAGTTAAAAAAATAAAAACCCTCATTTTAAACATATTAAATAATATATTTAATATATATTAAAAATTCATATATATATATATATATATATATATAATATATATACACACATGTCCGTGTATACATATATACAACTACATATTTAAATTTATTTAACCCATATATACGCATTATATATATATACATATATGAATATACATATATACACCATTTTAAATATATATTTAACCAATATGTAAAAATTATATATATATATATACACACAGCTATATATACACTCACACACGTACATATATATATATATTCCATATATATACAATTTAATTTTCAAAAAAATAATATTATTTTTCCTAATTTAATAATAATAACAACAACAACAATAATAATAATAATTATTAAATATCTCACATCTTTTACACCATTAAAAATTTAAATAAAACATACATTAAAAACCAAATATTTAATAATTTTTTTTACTTTACACACAATTTCATTTATTTACTACAAGTAATAATATTATCATTATTACATTGATCACCAATAAACATACACACTTGGTGAAACATCACCCATAATTTAAGAGAATTTAATTACACATGTAATTTCCATTTTAATTTGTTCAACACAAATAATAATAATAATAATAATAATATAATTATTATTTATCATATGTGTGATGTGACCAAACACTTGACGCGGACAGAGATTATATCGTTCCTCAGGTAAAACCTGTATCTTGGACCTAACAGTGATCTCATATTTCTCATATGATACATTGTTTGTGATATATTCTATTTTTTTGGAAAATATTAATTAAATTATCCTTACGTATGATTTGACCTAACACCTAATGCAAAAAAATGTGTTGTTATGCCTAGAGTAAAACTAGCATCTCTGGCCAAACCGTGTTCTCAGATTTCTCATACGATACATCGTTTGTGATATATTTTTTTAAAAAAATCATGCGGGTGTACTATAATAAATTTTATATTTTTTTTAAAAAAAAATACTAATGATCTACATGCCAAAAAATTCCATGCTAACTCATTGTCTAACATTGAAAATATTTTATAGAATATTCTTAAGTGTTAAGAGATCTTTTACCCATATATAAAGCATTTAAATAGTTTATTAATGGATTTGTAATGAAAAATTAATATTCTTCACATCAATAGTACTCATAAATTATTTAGAAATATTATTTTATTAGCCTTAAAATTTTGAGGATGTTAAAATTCTCCCCCTCTACAACTTCTCATCCCTGAAACGTATCTCTAGAAGTCTTGTTCGAACAACTCAGGCCACTGAGTTTGAAAATCATACTCTCTCTCTCATGTCTCTACAATAGGAGGAACATTGGGAAGATAAATGAACCTTAACCAGTATAAGGGATCACACAAGGTTCTCTTATGAGTCTACCCGTAACACAAGTATGCCCCTCCTTACACTAACCATGGCCTTCATCCCAGTATGTTAGCCAAAACCATCATATATATATATATATATACTACAACAAAATCATTATTATTTTGAAAAATTTAATCCAATAAAGATATATCACAAAACATGTCAACAAAACTATCACACTAGGAAACTATTCCAAAATGATAGTACAAAAAAGGCATTTAATTAAGGAACTATAATGAAGCATAAAAATAGTTATATTTATTGCACGTGAACATACATTCCTAGAAATAGTGCATAAACATTCATGAAATCTCTAAAATCACATATCAACATCATGTGCATCACTCAAAGTTATTTCAATCAACTATAATAGTAAAACACAAATTCCTATTTTATGGTAAATCAGAGGTCCACTATACATTACTATCCAAAAATTCTGATAGTTCCACTGCTCAAGACCCAATTTCCCTATCTCCAGTATACCTTGTCCCAAATCAAGGAAAAGAGAAAAATCAAGTTAGCGAGTCCTAGTCCTCTAATAACATTTTGTAACATCTCAACCCGAACCACCGGATCCGAGTCGTAATGTCATATGACCTCATGTGTGCCTCCCCATATGCAAGAGACTATCATCTAGTAGTGGGGGTCTAAGTCTATCCATGGGGTGACTATAACCTTAATATCATATCATAAGATCATTAATAAATAAATAATAATAATAAAAAATCAGAGTAAATGTAGAAACAGAATAAATGACATACTTATAAGAGCTATCAAAGTGGTAAGCCTATCCAGAGTATAAGTAGTAAATAATAAAATGGAAAGTAAATAAACAAACATCCTTGGGGTCGTTCAATCTATCCTTTGGTCCTCTCCAACTCCTTTCTCCATTTCTCAACCATACACCATAGGGCCCTTTCCCTTCACTAGATCTTTAGTCATGAAATCTACAAGTGCACCAAAATTCCCAAATAGGGTGTGTGTACAAGAATTATTAAGACACCACCAATGCATCCTTAATATGTTCTCACATGCGTAAGTTTGAATAAATTAATAATAAATAATTGTGCACATAAGAAACAATCATGCTGATTGTTTGTGTGTTAACTAATTGCCACAAATCTCAGTTATACCTTCTTTGATGCCATACCAGAAAACAGATGAACAATCATGGAAACACCTCAATGTAATATCCGGCCTTATGTTTCTCAATATCCTTAAGAGCCACATGCCTCTAGGTCAAACAACACAATGCCATAATTCCCTAGCTCCATCTCTAGGTCAGGTCACATAGAACATAATTCCAAACTATTTCTACATAGGTCTGATCACTCATGATCGTTATGCCCCATGGTCATCACATATGGGTATAATCACTAATGATTATCATGCCCTTAGGTCAAACCATACTAGTCGATCATTCCCCATCATCCATCTCACTCTCATCATCAAATCACATGAATCATTTGAACATGCACCCACTCTAGGGATACCGAGCTATAATGGGCCCAACTATCATTTTGGTACCATGCATAATTCAACAACATATAATATACTAAGAATATCACAAGAAAATAATGGAATCATACATAAGATATCATGAGTGTGATAAATAACATACATACACACATGTAATAAAATCAACATGGTCTACAACACATAATATAAATAATCATAATATATTAATCAAGAAATTCTCATGGATACACTTGTATTCACATACACCAAATAATAATCACGGGTTAGTCCATCATAAATCACATTTCATGCTAACATCATATACACGACTCCAAATGGTACATAACTTCCTACCAGAAAGTCATCAACATCAATGATAAAGTCTTGCAAAGGTGTCATCACCCCAAACCACATTCTCACACCTACTATAAATACAATCACACGCTAAGGATTTATAAAACCAAAACCATCTATTAAATTTAAAAAATAAATAAAATATTGCATGCAATATTACTTTCTCTCCCCTAGATAATTTTCAAAATTATAATTTAGGACAATACAAGAACTTAAAATATTCTCCTCAAGAATAATTATATAACAAATAATAATTATTTGTAATATAAATAATCATTCTTTTATAAATTAAATAAATTGTCCTTTTAGGTCTAACTTATGATAATTTCTAACAAATTACACTTTGATAAATTGTGTGAGTATCTTTTGATAATTTTTTTATAAAATATCCTTTGATAATTTAGTGCAATTACCTCTTGATAATTATTGATAATTATCATTTGATAATACACCTAGTTATTATTTTATAATTTAAAAAATCATTTTCACATTATAATTCCCTTATAATTATCCTTTAATAAATTGTATAATTATATTTTTCTAATCCTGAAAAATTATCATTTGATAATTCATTGTAGTTATCATTTAATAGTTATTTACAATTATCTATGATATTTTGAAAGGGTAAAAAACTATTAAATTAAATCTAAAAAAACATATCTGTAGAGACCCTAAGCCTGACATACATAGACATTACATTACTTTTGCGGAATACTTAGTACATAACAAAAACACACACACAAGGATCCTAATAGTTTAGTGTCTTTGGAAACTCGGAATATAATCTTCTAATCGTGGTGAAAGATCTTCAACATCTCCCATTAAAGATCTTCCCTTTTTTTACCTAAAACAATTATTTATATCCTGGGGAATAGAAAACATAAAAGGGTGAGCTCAAATGCTCAGTAAGGGTAAACAAAAGAAATATCAATCACATCATATTCATAAGAACATAACATTTTGGAAATCTTAACGTGTAAACGAGAGAATAATTTCATAACATGGGATAAATCATAGTAGTTAAATGAAATCCCAATAATCATAACATAAAACATGAATCATTGTTTCATACACACATAATCATAGAGAATCATTTCTTATTAGTCAAGACTCATTGCCAAGACTATTATAGTGGACAAAGTCTATTTCTGAACTGAGTTCACTACTCGTTTCAGTCCGGTTTCACTGAATCGGTATAACCTACCATTCCAGCCATGTCTATCTCATGAGATATAAAATATTTACCCAATGCATTGGAGGGAGTTATAGGTCCCACCCATCTCATAATGATACCATTCTTATATGTGCCACAAAATCATATATCATACATCATTACATAACCCATGTAATAAAAATGGGAATCTTAAACATCGTGACATCATAAAACAATTCATATAAGATAAAGGAATTCATAAAAATAATTCCATCACAACATAATCAAATCAATTTAATAATAGGGATAGAAACAGAACCCTTTATTATCTTATATGGAAAATAATTTTGATAAAACACTTGAACACCTTTTTGGAGGAAAATATCCTTTCTACTTCAAAAACATTTTCCTTTCTTAACATGTCATAAAATTTTAAACTAAAAGAAGTTTATTAAAAATAAACTTGAAAACTTTTAAAGGAATATTTTTGGAAATAATGTTTTAAAAATCCATTCATGTCGTATAAGTTAAAAAAATATTCGTCGTACATTTGTCGGAAATGTCAAAAAGTACCTCGTATGAAAAACTACAAAAGATTCCTTTCATATTCTTTATTAAAAACTCACCGAAGGGTAAAATTGGATTTAAAAAAATATGTGTTGATGAAAATAATATTACATATTCAGGAAACATGGATGTGGATGATAAAATACACCCCAGTAAATACCAAAGTATAAACAATCTCGGATAAAAATGAGATTGTGATATTTCCCTTACCTTAGGTCTGATTTGCTTCGTAAGTGTCCGAACCTCCTGTATAATGATTTAAATAATGTCATTTACTTATTCCAGAATCATACTCATTGTTATGATATCATATATGGTTCACTTATGACTTTATTTTACCCGTTCATTTGTAAATTCCATGTTAAAGAGTGTTTTGGGTAAATTCGTTTCATTTGTCGTCCGTGTTTTGAATTGTAATTATTCATATGATTAATTAGATCATGATTAATTAATTCCAGAATATAAAACATGATTTATATATAATATATATTCATAATATACATAAATTTAATAGATCAGTAAATGGAATGAAATACACCGTTCATGGAGACGGTAGATCGTACGTACGCATGAACGCTGTTTTCGTTTCCTTATTGAGTTGAATGGAATTAAGTATATGACATACATATATGTACACATAAATCAAGTATAATTATTATGTCATATATTTCATGATTACTTATTATATATACTTTATAATCATTCATGAATGGTTAATGAATCTCATCACGTCGTGGAGACGGTAGTCCGTACGTACGCACGAGCGATGATACAGTTCTCATGATCGGGGGACTGTATTGGTGTGTATGTATACTATTTCAGAATCAATATCACATTAAAATAATCATATATAGTTATTATTTAAACCATTATAACCATCCAAGTATGGTGGTGGTGGAAAATAGATTACACTACGGCGTGGAGACGGTATTCCGTACGTACGCACGTGTGGTGATTTCTTTCTCCGTGGGATGGATAGATGGTGAAATAGGGTTGATTCATACTTATAATAAAATATCGGTATATGAGTGATACTGATGTTATTACTTCATAATGAAACAACTAAAGAAGAAGAAGTGGAAGAAGAAATAAAGATGAAAGAATCGATAACAGACATTACCTCTTCTTTGAAGTGTTTCTTTGAGACCTCCTTTTAGGGAACTAAAATGGGTCTTTGAAGAAGACCAGAACCTCTAGGATGTTTCTAGGGAAGTGGATAAGAGAATTTTTCAGGCCTTGGCCGAGATTGAAGGCTCAAATTTGTGTGAGTAAGAGAGGGAGGAGGTGCCCTTTTATAAGGGAGGAGAGGGGCACCTTTGGAATAACTAAAAATGTTATTTTATTATAAAGTCAAGTTCAGTTTTAAATAGCTCAAAATTGATTTATTTAGAGGCTAAGGTGGGGATGGGTCGAAATCCTCTCATCAAATAGAATCTAGACACGTTTAGGTTCCTATTTTAACCTTATCATTTAGATTTAACATTAAGTTAAGTAATTTTACTTTTACCGTGTCTTCTTGTGTTCTTATACTATAAGGTTAATAAACGTACTATAACAAGCAAAAAGAACCCCAAGTTGTTTATTATTAATATATATAACCATATCTAATTCATTTGGCTGATCCTTAGATTTTACGGAATAAAATAACAATTAATAATATAATATTTGTTTTAAAAACTATTTTATGTCAATTTTGACACTATTTAGTAATTGATTTTTGTGAAAATCATAAAAGAATTATTAGTTCTAAAAAAGTTAATTAAATAAATAATAACATGTCATATTAATATATAAAATTACTGTAATTCATAAAAAGTCTCAAATTATATTTATTTGGGTATTTATAATATCAATTATTCTAATTTTTCACTATTATAGTAATTACTGCATCATCATTGTGTCATAAATAAATTAACTTATTTAATTTATAAAAATTATAAATAAAATATCATTATGTAGGAAATATCATTATCTTTCTAATGAATATTTAAAATCGAATTTATCTTATGTATAACCCTATATTAAAAATTCTTTAGTAAATAAACATTGATTTTACCTCTTTTAACTCTTCTTTAAATAAATTAATAATAAATGTCCTAATCTAATCCATGTGGGCCTAAATGATCATATTTTATTCTTGAAGGTTGTTTTTGGTCGAATTACATTTATCCAATAGAATTATGACATGTATTAGGGTAATAATAATAACATTTTTACCCTTAATTGCCCTATTTACTTTTAACCGTGGTAAATAAAAGTAAAACGTAACTATTCACCAAAAATTATTTTAATCTCATTGAACCAAATTTTATTTACTGACATCAACCGTGTCTCTAGGATTTTTAAAATTTCATTCACAGAAGTGGTAAAATTAAATTTTATGAAAATTTCAATTTTTTTAACTACCACTTAGTGGTTTCACTATTCATCAAAAAATGAAAGTTTCCAGAAAAATAAAAAAATTAGGCCTAAGCTATATTTGATATTATGAACTCAAAAATGATTTCTATTTTACCAAATTCAAAACATATCAGTTTCATTAATTAATTTAAAAATTAATTCCCGTCGTCAAAATAAATAGCATGTTCTTAAGAGATAATAACTATCAAAAGATTAACACTTGTTTATGTCTGGTTTAAATGTGAAATTATATCCAATGACCAACATTGTATTAAATTGTAAAATATATTCTAAATATAATTTAAAACCACTCAAATTAATAATTTATCACTATTAATTATTTTGATTGAAAAAAGTTGTTTTTAATTAAAATTTAGTAATTTTCACTATTCATCAAAATATGAAAGTTATCCGAAAATTACCAAAATTTCACCCAAAGCTAATTTCGATATTCTGAATCAAAAAATGAAGTCAATTTGGAAAACTAAAATTTACAAAATTTCAAAAAGTGGTTATTACTATTCATAATGTCTAATTTTAATAATATTTTAATAGCATATTGTTGTTTAGTGAAAATCGTTATTGCGTACTACACACGCTATCGAGGAAGGTCATGATTGTGTGTAATACAAGGCAAGTCAAGAAAGCATGTTGTGCAAGCTCCTTTTGGTGTAGCGTACAACAGAAGACATTAATGAAATTAAAAGAATATTTTACATATAATCTCGGGGTGTTACATTCTACCCCCCTTAAAATGAATTTCGCCCTCGAAATTCATCAGGGTTATAAATGGTTTACTATTCAAAAGTATCTTTAATAGAAACCCACATCGTAAAAAGGAATACCAAAACAAATCTTTTAAAACAAAAGTATGAAATGCAATGGTTACCCAAATAAACTAATCACTGGGTTTCCACATAGGTGAAAATATAGATATGGAAGAGAAATCTAATCATCACGTTCTGATGGAGAGTGGTAGAGAACATGGCTATGGAAAATCCAGCAATCACAAAGCCATAAATTTGTGATGATATAATGAACCATCTAATTCATCAGATATAAGAGCACTAGGACAACATTTTTGGTTTTCAAGATCATTTCCCTAAAGTTGATGAAATTGGAATTAGAAGAAATACTTTCATGATTTCGGTATAGTGTCACCGTTGGTTGTTCTTTGTACAATTTCCACTTCATCTCTTGAAGAAATGAAGTTCAATTTGTCATTCGTGATGTGTTAGCAGATAATGTGATAGAATGATGGGTCATTTCATCTGTCTTAAACAAAAGGTTAGAAAAGTTATCAAAAAATACATAAGTCCATCTATAGTGATATTAATCATATATGGTTCCTAAAATGGACTTATACTTCATATATCATACTGCCTAATATAATAAATCTAGTTTCTACTAAACAGGGACTTTCTGTAGGCCAGTGGTAGGCGATAAAGGCCAGTTGTACTTCGGTTGTGGGTTCGATTCCTACGACCTTGTCTGACGCGATGGGCTATCGCCCGTCCTACAGGTTTTCCTTTTTCTAAAACTATATTACTATAACATCCCATCAATAATATCGAAAAAAACATCTATCCTTAAAAAATACTAACTTATGTCCAACATAATCCATTCCAATCTTTAGGCATATCCATAATTCTGCACTCCATTCTCATAATATATTGAAAACGATTACAAGAGATTTAATACCATCGTTGATCCCCATATATCATAAGATATGTCTTGTTGGTCACATTCCAAACATTCAAAGGCCTTAATCATGTATTCTCTTGAATACCCATTGAATCTTAGTAAAAACATGAGTGTTGTCAAAAGTTAACTCACTCCACATTCCAAAAACCCAAAATTCTATATACTCAAACCATGATATAACTATTTTTTTATATCAGTCATGAGCTCATGAATACTATCAAACATTTAATTTTCTCCTTATCCCTTCATTATGCGCATATCATCTACATTTCAAAAATATATGAATAACCTTTCATGGATACTGGTACCATTAATCATACACTTTCAAACTAAAGGAAAGACAACAGTGTAACAATCCTTAGATGTCTCTTTATTCCATAGTACCATGAGATTACTCATACAATATTACACATGATAAACATGTAATCATTCCACTACATTCTTAAACCATTGACCGAGCTTCAACAATTCTTTCATCTCACATAACATTTGTAGTCTCTTCATCATCATCAACATAAATACTACCCATACGACCATACTGATTCTCTTCATGAGACTTTCCCTTAGGGAATTTGTTTTTATAATTCCCGTACATTCCACATTTAAAACATTTAACCACTGTTGATGTCGTAGCAATACCATTATCCTCATCTGTGATGTTAACTGAACCTTTTCCTTTGCACTTACTGGATTTGTGTCCTTCTTTTCCACACCCAACGCATCTTCCAGTTCCTTTGAAAAATTCTCCTTGATGCCTCTTCCAACAACATTTACATATGGGAAATTGAACTTTCTTTCCTCTAAGATCATCATGAAACTCCATCTTTCTCTTATTAGCCGAGTCAGGAAACATACCAAATTTTACTTTATTGATCATATTATGAGATTGCCGATTCGGCATAATAATGATGTTTGGACTTCCAAATCCCATTTCATTTGGTTGCTCATGAAGAATATCATTCCATTGTCCATCATATCCTCCATTATCGTGAATCATCTTGTTTCCAGCCATTTTCTAAAACCCAAAAAGAATAGTGTTAGCGGAAAAAATCATAATAAAGGGGGAGTATCTTCAATATCTAACATCTTTGGTTTAATCTAATATCGTTACCATAGTTCTAGGACTATATCCAATACGTATAATTATCCTTAGGGACATCCCAATACATACCTTAGAAATATCTCTAGGGATCTCACTAACGTTTTCACATCCTAGTTTCCAAAGGTTGACTAAACTTCTCCTCTGATTCCAACTGTAGAGACCCTAATCCTGACGTACATTGACATTACATTACTTTTTCAGAATACTTAGTACACAACAAAAACACACACACAAGGATCATAATAGTTTAGTGTCTTTGGAAACTCGGAATATAATCTTCTAATCGTGGTGAAAGATCTTCACCATCTTCCATTAAAGATCTTCCCTTTTTTTTACCAAAAACCTTTATTTATATCATGGGGAATAGAAAACAAAAAAGGGTGAGCTCAAATTCTCAGTAAGGGTAAACAAAATAAATATCAATCACATCCTATTCATAAGAAGATAACATTTTGGAAATCATAACCTGCAAACGAGAGCATAATTTCATAACATGGGATAAATCATAGTAGTGAAATTAAATCCCAATAATAATAACTTAAAACATGAAACTTTTTGGCATACACACATAATCATAGAGAATCATTTCTTATTAGTCAAGACTCATTGCCAAGACTATACTAGTGGACAAAGTCTATTTCTGAACCGAGTTCACTACTCGTTTCAGTCCTGTTTCACTGAATCGGTATAACCTACCATTATATCCATGTCTATATCATGTGATATAAAATCTTTACCCAATTAATTGGAGGGAGATATAGGTCCCACCCATCTCATAATGATACCATTCTTATATGTGCCACAAAATCATAAATCATACATCATTGCATAACCCATGTAATTAAAATGTGAATCTTAAACATCGTGACATTATAAAACAATTCATATAAGATAAAGGAATTCATAAAAATAATTCCCTCACAAAATAATCAAATCAATGTAATAATAGGGATGGAAACAGAACCCTTTATTATCTTAGATGGAAAATAATTTTGATAAAACATTTGAACACCATTCTTGAGGAAAATATCATTTCTACTTCAAAAACATTTTCCTTTCTTAACATGTCATAAAATTTTAAACTAAAAGAAGTTGATTAAAAATAAACTTGAAAACTTTTAAAGGAATATTTTTGGAAATAATGTTTTAAAAATCCATTCATGTCGTATAAGTTAAAAAAAACATTCTTCGTACTTTTGTCAGAAATGTCAAAAAGTACCTCGTACGAAAAATGACAAAAGATTCCTTTCATATTCTTTACTAAAAACTCACCAAAGGGTAAAATTAGATTTAAAAAATTTTATGTGGATGGAAATAATATTACATATTCAGGAAACATGGATGTGGATGATAAAATACACCCCAGTAAATACCAAAGTATAAACAATCTCAGATAAAAATGAGATTGTGATATTTCCCTTACCTAAGGTCCAATTTTCTTCGTAAGTGTCAGAACCCCCTGTATAATGATTTAAATAATGTCATTTACTTATTCCAGAGTCATACACATTGTTACGATATCATATATGGTTCACTTATGACATTATTTTACCCGTTCATTTGTAAATTCCATGTTAAAGAGCGTTTTGGGTAAAATCGTTTCATTTTTCCTCCGTGTTTTGAATTGTAATTATTAATATGATTACATAGATCATGATTAATTAATTCCAGAATATAAAACATTATTTATATATAATATATATTCAAAATATACATATATTTAATAGATCATTAAATGGAATGAAATACATCGTTCATGGAGACGGTAGACCGTACGTACGCATGAACGCTGTTTTCAATTCCTTATTGAGTTGAATGGAATTAAGTAGATGACATACATATATGTACAAATAAATATAGTATCATTATTATGTCATATATTTCATGATTAATTATTATATATACTTTATAGTCATTCTTGAATGGTTAATGAATCTCATCGCGTTGTGGAGACGGTAGTCCGTACGTACGCACGAGCGATGATATCGTTCTCATGATCGTGGGACTGTATTGGAGTGTATTTATACTATTTCAGACTCAATATCACTTTAAAATAATCATATATAGTTATTATTTACACCATTATACCCATCCAAGTAAGGTGGTGGTGGAAAATAAATTACACCACGGTGTGGAGACGGTATTCCGTACGTACGCACGTGCGGTGATTTCTTTCTCCGTGGGATGGATAGATGGTGAAATAGGGTTGTTTCATACTTATAATAAAATATAAGAATATGATTGATACTGATTTTATTACTTCATAATTAAACAACTAAAGAAGAAGAAGTGGAATAAGAAATAAAGATGAAAGAATCGGTAACGGACATTACCTCTTCTTTGAAGTGCTTCTTTGAGACATCCTTTTAGGGTAGTAAAATGGGTCTTTGAAGAAGACCAGAACCACTAGGATATTTCTAGGGAAGTGGAGAAGATAATTTGGCAGTTGTTGGCTGAGATTGAAGGCTCAAAGTTGTGTGAGGTAGAGAGGGAGGAGGTTCCCTTTTATAAGGGAGGAGAGGGGCACCTTTGGAATAACTAAAAATATTATTTTATTATAAAGTCATGATCGGGTTCAAATAGCTCCAAATTGATTAATATCGAGTCTAAGGTTTCTATGGGTCTAAATACTCTCATCCAATAGAATCTTTACATGTTTAGGTTCCTATATTAACCTTATCATTTAGATTTAACATTAAGTTAAATAATTTTACTTTTATCGTGTCTTCTTGTGTTCTTATACTATAAGGTTAATAAACTGACTATAACAAGACAAAATAACCCCAAGTTGTTTATTATTAATATATATATCCTTATATAAGTCATTTGGCCTAACATTAGATTTTTAGGAATAAAATAACAATTAATAATATAATATGTTTTTTAAAAACTATTTTATGTCAATTTGGACAATATTTAGTAATTGATTTTTTTGAAACTCATAACAGAATGATTAGTTCTAAAAACGTTAATTAAATCAATACTAACATGTTATATTAACATATAAAATTAGTGTAATACATAAAAATTCTCAAATTATATTTATTTTGGTATTTATAATATCAATTATTCTAAGTTTTCACTATTATGGTAATTACTGCATCATCATTGTGGCATACATAAATTAAATAATATAATCTATAAAAATTATAAATAAAATCTAATTATGTAGGAAATCGTATTATCTTTCTAATGAATATTTACAATCGAATTTATCTTATGTATAACCCTATATTAAAAATGTTTTAGTAAATAAATATTGATTTTACCTCTTTTAACTCTTCTTTAAATAAATTAATAATAAATGTCATAATCTAATCCATGTGGGCCTAAATGATCATATATTATTCCTAAGGTTGTTTTTGGTCTAATTACACTTATCCAATAGAATTAGGACATGTGTTAGTGTAATAATAATAACATTTTTTAACCTTAATTACCCTATTTACTTTTAACCGTGGTAAAAAAAGTAAAAAGTAACTATTCAGCAAAAATTATTTTCATCTCATTGATCCACATTTTACTTACTAACATCAACCGTGTGTCTCGGATTTTTGAAATTCCATTCACAGAAGCGGAAAAATCAAGTTTTATGAAAAATTCATTTTTTTAACTACCACTTAGTGGTTTCACTATTCATCAAAAAATGAAAGTTTCCAAAAAAATACCAAAAATTAGGCCTAAGATATATTTGATATTATGAACTCAAAAATGATGTCTATTTTACCAAATTCTAAACATATCAGTTGCATTAATTAATTTAAAAATTAATTCCCGTCGACAAAACAAATAGCGTGTTCTTAAGAGATAATAACTATCGAATGATTGACACTTGTTTATGTCTGGTTTAAATGTGAAATTACATCCAATGACCAACATTGTATTAAATTGTAAAAATATATTCTAAATATACTTTAAAACCACTCAAATTAATAATTTATCACTATTAATTATTTCGATTGAAAAAGTTGTTTTTAATTAAAATTTAGTAATTTTCACTATTCATCAAAATATGAAAGTTATCCGAAAATTACCAAAATATCACCCAAAGCTAATTTCGACATTCCGAATCCAAAAATGAAGTCCATTTTGAAAAATAAAATTTAAAAAATTTCATAAAGTGGTAATTACTATTCATAATGGCTAGTTTTAATAATATTTTAATAGCATATTGTTGTTTAGTGAAACTCGTTATTGCGTACTACACACACTATCGAGGAAGGTCATGATTGCGTGTAATATAAGGAAAGTCAAGGATGCGTGTTGTGCAAGCTCCTTTTGGTGTAGCGTACAACACAAGACATTAATGAAATTAAAAGAATATTTTACATATAATCTCTGGGTGTTACAATATCTCCCCATATTTAGAAACAATCTTTGGATTAAATTTCTTGCTCGTTGGTATGAACCCAACGACACTAGCAGCGCATCAATTCGATCAATATCAAATAATCTATAAATGATATAATTTTAGGGAAAATATTTAATAAAAAATAATATAAGAAATATGTATTAGTGTGAGTCATGAGAGGGGGAAGGAGAACCTCATGTACACTATGCCTAACCACTACCATATAACCCTTTTATTTCTATTTTTTAGTCATTAATTTTGTCCATTAATTTATTATTTCACCAATTTATAAGATAAATTATTTTATATTCTCTTTACTCTTGAAATTATCTTCTCCTCACCTCATATATCTCACGAATTTGAAAAAAGTAATCCCTTCATTTTGAACATATTAAATCATCAATTTAATATATATTAAAAAGTCATATATATATCCACATTATACACACACACACACACACATATCCACCTATACATATATTCACCCAAACATATATATATATATATATAACCCACATATACACATTATATATATACACATCTATATATACACCCACCCATGTATATATATATATATCCCATGTAAATATATATCCCATGTATATATATATAAAATTTAATTTTACAAATAGAAATATTATTTTTCCCAAATTAATAATAATAATAATAAAACAACAATTATTATTATTATAAAATATATCAAATCATTTTAATCATTCACAACATAAATACAAATTCCATTTAAAAATGAGTAGTTAGTAATTTTTCTATTAACGACATAATTTCATTTCTTTATGATAAGTAATAATTTCACCATTTTTATATTGATCACCAATAAATATACACACATTGTAAAACATCGCTCATAATTTAATAGAATATAATAACCAAGTAATTTCCATTTTAATATCTTCAACACAAATAATAATAATAATTTATTTATTATTACCCTTATATGTGATGTGACCAAACACCTGACACACACAAAGCTTATGTCATTCCTAGGGTAAAACATATATCCCAGACTTAATGGTGATCTCATATTTCTTATATGATACACCTTTTTTTATATATTACATTATTTTATGAAAATATATAACAAAAATGTTAAATAAATTATCCTCTTGTGTGATTTTACAAAAATCCCAACACACACAATTGTTATGTCACACCTAGGGTAAACCCCGCATCCGAGAACTGGTGGTGTTATTGTATTTCTCATATGATACACTATTTTTGAGATATTTTATTTTTTGGATAAATCATATGTGCATGATATAATACATTTAGTTTTTTTATTAAAATAATATCATGGTTCTACAACACATAGAATTCCATGCTAACTTAGTGTATGACTATGAGAATATGTCATAGAATATTTCAAAGTGTTAATGGAGATTTTACCCTTATATAGAGCCATTAAATAATTTATTAAGAGATTTTTTTTGGGAATTTACATTTTTTCACATAAAAATACTCATAAGTTATTTACAAAGAGGGTTTTATTATCATTAAAATTTTAGGGATGTTACATTAGCACACAGATATTTGTATTCCTTTAAAAACATAGAGTATTAAAGGAAATAACTACATGTATTTCCTAGATAATGGTTACATGAGATATACTTGGAATTATTTTATATCACATAAATCATAATTACTCTATTTTAAATGTGTTTTTACTCATGTTCAAGACTAAAAAAACAATTGTAGTCACTATTAAAAGTGATAATGGTTGTGAGTTTATAAAATTTGGGTTTTAAACTTTTTATAGTGAAAAGGTAATGACCAATAATTTCTTAGAACCAATAACTCAAAAAAAATCTATTTCGTATAACTAAGGATAAAAATATTTTTAGAAATTTACTCGAATAATTTTTGGTTAATACTTGATAGCTAATTATTTTTTCGTAGAATCCATATGAATAACCTTACACACTATAAATCATGATTCATTTCATCTGGTGTTTAAATAACTCCATATGAATTATATATTTGGAGGAAAACTTAACATGGTTACTTAAAATTTATTGGATACAAAATTTTAAATTTTAATACTAAAGAGAATATTTATAAATATGATCCAATATCTGATGAAGTTACATTTCTTGGATATTACACCACTAATGAAGCATATTATGTTTTCAAAAAATGTCACCTAATATTGAGGAAATGGTGCATGTATAGTTTGTTGAAATAAATAATTATTTAACCTTCAAATATGTGAAAGTTACACATCTAAATTTTGAATTTTATATTTCCTTTGTTTTGTTATAGAAATTTGAATCCCATTAATTAGATATTAACAAGATAGTAAATTGACAAATGAAAGCATAATTTACCAATATTAGTCTAAAAAATGTTAATTCATCTGTAAGTAAAGGTCAACATTTCTTTTTACGTAGGAATAAAATGGTCTTAAGGAATAATATCACTGAGAACATCATTAGTGATTTATAAGAACTGGTTAATACCAAAAATTCATTACATGATGATTTTGAGAATCCTCCATTCTTATCTCAACAAAAACCAAAAATTACTAATAATGCATTGGGTGATGAATGTTGGATAATTTCTTTGCAAGAAGAATTTATTAAATTCTAACAGAATAAGAATTTGATCTTGATTGATCATATAAAATATTTTACAATTATATTAGATAAGATTATCTTACAGAGTAAATTTGATAAAAATAATATTATTTCCTATAATAAGGTATGACTAGTTGTAAAGGGTTATAATCGGGAGGAGGTCATAAATTATAGAGAAACTTTTTCTCTGATATCTAGGAACAAGTCAATTTACTGAATTCTATACTTTACATATCATCTTAATTTTATAATATTTCAAATGGATATAAAAATAAATTACTTAATGTATATGTTCATGAGAATTTTTATATATAACAACCCCCTATTTTTGAAAATGTAATTTTTTTAACATGTTTTTAAATATACCAAAACTCTTTATGGACTTAAACATGCTTTGGGAGCTTGATATGATCATTTTTATGGGTTTTTTATTCAAAATATTTTTTT
Source organism: Viscum album (assembly GCA_963277665.1). Lineage (NCBI taxonomy): Eukaryota > Viridiplantae > Streptophyta > Magnoliopsida > Santalales > Viscaceae > Viscum > Viscum album. The sequence continues at coordinate 1,479,644,840 of OY728120.1, forward strand.
AAAGGAATTATAACCCCACTACTTTTATCAAGAGAGTTTTCAAGGACATTGATATTGATAAAATTCAATACGGTGACATTATCTTTGGATCAACTCAGAAAAATATCATATATAGTTTTTTGAATGTTATGTGGAGTGGGTTTGAGATGAGCATGATTAGTGAACTTAATTAATTTCTTATCCTCCAAATAATCTAAATACAAAAAGTTAATAATTTAACTCAATATAAGTATATAATATATTTACATAAATTTTTCAGTATTGAAAATGATTTATGAATTTCTACTATGATATATACCTTCTATAGACTTGATTTTGATGAGTCCAAGAAACAAGTTGATCAAAAGTTATTCAGAGGGATTATTGGATGTTTTCTCAATGTAATTTCTAAACGACTATAAATTATGTACTATGTATTCTCATTTATGAGTTTCTAATAAAATCAAAATTAATCCCATATTAATTCTGTCAATTGGATCTTTAGATACCTTAAAGGAAGTCCAATACATATTTTATTTTATTTTTCAAGAACTGAATTTACTCTTAAGAGTTATTAAAAAATTGGATATATTAGATGTAAGATGGATAGGAATGTAACTTTTAAAAATTTTCATTTCTTAGGTGACTCATTAATTTCATGGTTTAGATAGAGATAAAACCCAATTTCACATTCCACAATTGAAAAAAAATATGTGGTGGCTAGAAATTATTGCACTTAGTTGTTTTGGATGCAGCACATAGTCATAGATTCTGATTTGAGTTTTAATAAAATTGTGTTTATTTATGATAGAACAATCACTATAACTTTTTCTAGATACCCAACACATCACTCATGTTCGAAACAAATAGACACAATAAACCAATTCCTTTATGGACACACACAAAAATGAGATATTATTCTCATGTTTATCAGAATTGAAAATATCCATGCTAACATTTTCACTAAAATCATAAACTCTAATAGATTTGAATACATTAAATATAAGTTAGTTATGATCAATGAAAAATGATAATATTTTTTCTTAGTATATTAACTCTCTATTCACATAATAATATTTATTTTTTATGCATATAAGGAAAATAGAAAATAAGGCTAGGGGGCATAAAACATTGTAAACCAAGAGCATCACCCCTAACAATATCTACACAGCTCGTAGGAAGAGACCCAAGACTAGCAAAAAGGATTCACGCACCAATAGAAAAAACCCCTAAAGCCAAGAAGGGGGGGGTTATTTGTTTTAGAACTATACTAACATTTCAATCAGGAAATTTTAATCATCTAGAAGTTCCCTAATTTTTATAATCAAATTTACTCTAAAATTTTATTAGAATGACACCTAACAAAAGTCACTATTTGAATTGAATGAATATCAAATTTTTTAAGGAATAATTTATTTCATGTATTAATTCTTAAATACTATTTATATGCTCTAATGATTTGATATCATATATATTTTTCATACTATGATTCTTTAGAGTTTATCTTTTTTCCCTATAATTTAGTCTTACAAATCTATTGTTTCACTTGTATGTAAATACCACTTTTTAAAAATTTTATTAACCCATGAGAAAGGGAGATATTTTTTATTTAGTTTGATATATGAGTTTATCTTTATTTCGATGAATGATAAGATAATAAAATTTGAACATTCTATATAACCATATTTATCTAAATAAGATCATATGTAGGTATTGGGATATAAATTCCAATTGGTTCACACATTTAAATTTTATCAAATGTTAATCTTAATTATTGACTTTATTTAGGACCACTAATTCCAAAAGAACAAGATTTTTTTCTATATTGTATTTATTGAAGAGGAGAGGTCTAATCTATAGAGAACCAAATCTTTGATGGAAATATATTTTTTCCCTTATGTATTCATTATATATCTCATACAAATTACAAAAAACAATTTACTATTTATTTGGATATTTCTTACCATCACAAAGGGGGATATGTTTTGGGGATAATTTTAAGAGAATTTTTAGAGAAGTTTTAATATTTGTTTCAAAAGTTTATAGATAAGTTTTGGTATGTTTTTTGGTATGTTTTCCTTCTTTCTATTTGATGGAAATAAGTTAAGATTGTTTTTCTTTCAAAATGAAGGGCATACTTTATTTCTTAAAGATGAAATTAATTAAGGAAAAATCATTATGTTTAATATTGTTTGAAATATATTATTACTAACCCTATGGGATTTATTAAAGAAGAAATTTTAGTTTTATCAGACATTATATTTAGGGAGATGGTAATCAAACAGTGCACATTATAGTGAATTTTCTTTTAAATTTTTTTGAACATTTTCCGATTACATGATTTTTTAAATGGGGGAGACTGTTGTGTTAATGAATATTATTATATTGATTTGATAAATAATAATATACTTTATTGAGTTTTTAATTTTACATTGTGTTGGATATTTAAATCTTATTACATGCAGTATTATTATTTGAACAATATGTTTTGATGAAATGATGTAGTCTGTATATTTATCAGACCATAGATAGTGAAATTTAATGGAATAAATATATAAGCACATTGGATTATAGAAATTAAAGCTACATTCATCAGACAAGGGAGTATAGTGTGTGATGCAGATGAAACTGAACCCAAAGAACCTAGAATCTAACCATTACAGTTTATTACATGAATTTTTATAAATTTAACACATGTATTTGAGCAACATAAGATGATACATGAGAAATATAGAGATTTTTAAATCATTTTGACGTTTTGAATCATCACATTGTCCCCAAGTTCTTCCGATTGTATTGTGTTCATATGAATTTACTTTGAGCATCTATATGTGAATCTATATTTTTAAATAACTAATATTTTCTTGTTGTTTGGAATTTTAATTTTTATGATCCTATATTGTAAAACCCTAATATTTTAGTAAATATATTAGGGTTTTTTTGAAGTAGAAAGAGGGATGTTGAAATATTTTTTAGATGGAAATAGATTTCGTGACGTGGTGCATCTTCTATTCCATTGAGGGTGTGGCTATAAAATAGTTGTGGAAATTCATCATGACAATCATTTTTTGTGACATCCGGGTCTCAGTGACAGCACAGACACCCCGCCTTAACAAGGCCGTCAGGTCCTGGCCTACCTGGTACCACCAGTTGCCTCCGCAGACACGTGGGGCCCACCCCAGGGTCCACCCACGTGTCTGAACGGGTCATCTGACTAATGATAGTCCCCACAACCCAACACATGTCCTTTCCAGTGTGCTTTGTCCTCACTCACACCCATCCTGGGAAACTTCCCAGAAGGGCACCCATCCTGATCAGTACTCCAGGCCAACCACACTTAACTGTGGAGTTCTAATCAGGAAGGCTCCCGAAAAGGAAGGTGCACCTTGTTGACATGAGTCATATAATTTAGTCATTTAACCCTTTATCATTTGGGGATGTTACAAACACCCCTCCTTTAGAGCACAACGCCCTCGTTGTGGGCCCTACAACTCAACCCAGGCAGTGCACTGTACTTAAGGTTGGGTACCACCTCTGATAACAAATGTGACATCCGGGTCTCAGTGACACCACAGACACCCTATGTGCTTTTTCCTCACTCACACCCATCCTGGGAAACTTCCCAGAAGGTCACCCATTCTGATCAGTACTCCAGGCCATGCACACTTAACAGTGGAGTTCTAATCAGGTAGGCTCCCGAAAAGGAAGGTGCACCTTGTTGACATGAGTCATATCATTTAGTCATTTGACCCTTTATCATTTGGGGATGTTACAATCACCCCTCCTTTAGAGCACAACGCCCTTATTGTGGTCCCTACAACTCAACCTAGGCAGTGCACTGCACTTAAGGTTGGGTACCACCTATGATACCAAATGTGACAACCGGGCCCCGATGACAGCACAGGCACCCCTCCTTAACATGGTCGTCGAGTCCTGACCCCCCAGGTACCACCAGTTTCCCCGCAGACACGTAGGGCCCACCCCAGGGTCCACCCACATGCCTGAACGGGTAATCTGACTAATGATAGTCCCCACAAGCCAACACATGTCCTTTCCAGTGTGCTTTGTCCTCACTCACACCCATCCTGGGAAACTTCCCAGAAGGTCACCCATCCCGATCAGTACACCAGGCCAAGCACGCTTAACTGTGGAGTTCTAATCAGGTTGGCTCTTGAAAAGGAAGGTGCACCTTGTTGACATGAGTCATATCATTTAATCATTTAACCCTTTATCATTTGGGGATGTTACATTTCTGATGTTTATAGTTTTTTTTGAAATATCTATGATGTGGAGTTTTGGCTATAGTGTAATGTATTTGAAGGTGGAGTTTGGTCGATATTACTAAATTTGGCATTGTTACAACATAGAGGGTGGTTATGGTATAGTATTCTTTTGAGATCTTGGAGGCTATAGCATGGTGATTAAAATTGTTTCATTGTCCATTTACCTAAATTATAGGATCTAAACATTTATATTAGTATGGATTCTAGATTTTTTTGAATGTGAACCATTGTGGTGTAGCCATCTCCTTTTCACCCTAGTTTTTGTCGATTTGGGTCTTATTATAGCATAGCTCTATATGTTGTGTCTTGATGCTTGTTTTCCTAGATTTCATATAAATTCCATGTCCCACTTGAACCCTCCCATATCCAAGCCTTTCATCTCAAACATTGGGAGACTTTAAGGCCTTTTAAAGATCACTTTTATCCCCAAAAATCTCATGTTCATCCCCTATATTGGAGGATCAAATCTTTGTGATTATAGGTGAGTTCCACTGCCATTAATTTTTTCCTCCCTTATTATTTGGTTTTCTATAAATAATTAACATAGGAAGGGATGTTTTTTTGTATTATTGATGAACCATTTAGTTTATAGAGTGTGACAGATGAAGGGAAATTGGTTCTGGGATCCTTGGTGTGAGGGATTGATCTAGTTGGTTCATGGTTTTTGTTTGGGTTTCAAATCTTGAAGATCATTGAAATTGAAATCTATACACTTGAGGTAGGAATTTAATTACTATGTAGTTCCCTTATATATTTTTTTTCTTTGATACTAATCACATTTGTGTGCATGTATTCCCCATAAGAACCATGTTTGATATTGATTGTATGTGTATGTTTATGGTTATCTAGACTCATGACTGATATTTTTTTATTGTTCCTATAAATGTTATTCCCGATTGGGTTCGAATTTATGTCCCATGGAGGTTTTTATTCTAGTATAAAGTGATAATGGGACCATCGTGGATTGGTTTTCCATTATAGTGGGGTGTATTGGCTCAGACCTGTCTAGTCCATTCCTTTACTAAAATATGGTATCTTAGGTGTTTTGGGAGGTGAAGGTGACTTATCCCGTATAATTTTCCAGTGTTTCCAATTTTGTGACTAATTTCATTGATGCCATAAATGTGAATAGTGTCATCGGTGAGTTATTTTTGCTATCAGCATCAGTGAGTCATTTTTATTGTTGGTGTCGGTGATTCATTTGAACTGTAGGCATTAGTGAATCATTTTTACTATTAGTGTCGGGGAGTCGTTTGTATTCTCAATGTCAGTGAGTCCTTTGTACTATCAACATCAGTGATTCATTTGTACTATCAACATCGGTCAATCGTTTGTACTATCGGTGTTGGTGAGTCATTTGTACTGTCATTGTCGGTGAGTAATTTACGTTGTCAGTGTCGGTGAGTCATTTGTACTGTTAGCGTTGGTGAGTAATTTGTATTGTCATTGTCAGTGATTAATTTGTACTCTTGGTGTTGATGAGCCATTTGTACTATCGGCGTCGGTAGGTGTACAATGTTTCTAGCCATCAATAAGTGTATAATATTTCCTGACATCGGTAGGTGTACAATGTTTCCAACTTCCTACAGTTCAGCCGTTTAACATTTTCCTTGATGAAAAACACATTCAAGGACTTTTTAAATGGATTTAAGGCCGATTCAAATCCCATAAATCCTATATTAATTATCCTAATGCTCTGGATGAATTTACTTGGTCAAACTGCATGGTTTAATGCAATATGATTTGTATGGAAAATCCAGCCTATCTTAAACCATTGTCCAGTTAAATCTTCTAAATGGATGAGATATCTTCCTCCCTTGTTCTACCTTCTTGTTCCCTGGTGAAAGATGTTTGAAACTTTAATTCTTCCCATATGAGTGTTGTGATCTAATATTACTCCTTGGGTCATTTCCCCTTGATGTTTATTCCTGGTGCATGCGCACCCCCTATTTTGGTGAAAGTAGCAATTGATGATATATTGTTGATATAAGGTGTGATTTGCCTTTGTTCTTGTGTTTTATTCAACCTTCATCCCCAATTTCTCCTTTTCATGTCATGGAATGTAGTTTTAGTGTTCCGAATGGAGTTTTCTTGGGTGTCAGTTGGTGCTGTCAATCCACGGTGTCCTCGTGTGGATGTAGTTGTTGAGGTTGGAGGTGATTGTGATCCGTTGCATTGATATTTATCGTGTAAATAATTTCAAGATCCTTTTGAGGTATGGGATTCATGTCTTCTCTATTATATTTACAAGTGGTGGTAGAGTTAGACTTTTTTGGTGCTAGATCACAACTGAACTGACATTATAAATATTTGAACCAGATTAATAAATTGGTATCGATCGTATGTTATTGCCTCTTGTTTTGTTAAATAGTGTGATATATTTGATTCCCTTTTTTAGAATTTCATTCATGAAAAAAATTGTTAAATAACTTAAACTGGGATTAATTGTAATTATTTTTCAAAGATAAATGGATATGAAAAGGAATCTGGTTTTTGTTACAGTAATCTAGTTTAATTGAATTAATTTATGAGAGAGAGGCATGTTGATGCTAGTTGATAATGAATTAAAGGCATGTTAATTAACTATTTAGTTTATTTCAAAGAGCTTACTATTTATGTTTCTTGTATTTGGAACCTACAAATAATAAATTGGTTAATTATATATGGATTAAATAACCAATATTTTGATAAAAAGATAATGCCTTGTAGGGTTCTGAGTTACCCTCTTGCTTGTAAGGCCAAGTGCCTTGTGCTTTGTAGCCATGAGTGCTCATTATGTATGAATTTTTGATTCCTTGTTTAAGGGCCAAGATCCCAGTTGATATGATGTTTGATTTTGCTGCTTGTGTTTTGATGTGTGCATGGATGGATGTTGTGATATGTGGGGGCAGGGAGGCCCATTGGTTATAGTACTAGTTGACGCCTAGAGTAGTGAGATTCACCAGTTTATGCATGTGGGTGTTAGGGAGGACACCCGAGATGATGAAAAAGGGTGGATGTGAATGATTGGATACTTGATGAGTCTTATTGGTTGTTTATCTGTTTTACTTTCCCCACTGCTCAAGGATGTTGGTCTTGCATACGCTTCTTCCAAAATGGGTGAAGATGTGCAGGGTATGCATTTTTCTTTCTGTGTTCATCTTCTCATGGTAGTATGGGTCTATGCTTCTAGTATAGGTAGAAAAGACTTGAAAGGTAGCCCATATACTCATCGTCTTGAGCCCCTTATCTTTGGTACCTTAAAATATTTTTCTATATTTCCTAGGAATATGGGAAAGTAATAATGTTGTTAATAAATTATGTTAACCCGTGGGGTTGCATCTTACTGGTACAAAATGCTGAGGTTGAAATTTAAAGGAACCGTGTATCTTGGTTGGAATGCTAATCAAATGTAATGTGGAATTGATAATGGTTAATTAATATTTAGGGAAATAATAAATGTAAAGTGAAAATAATAAAAATGTAATTAAGTAATACAATAAATATACTTAAATGGTTGTGTTCTTATAAGATACCTAGTCTTAGTAGTGGAAGTCAGGAGTCCAAGACACGTTAGCTACATTTGAGTCTGAGACTATGATATACCCATAGTGTGGTTGTGAGAAATAATGTATTCTATACTTTTTGTGTTTTTATATCCTAATCCACCCCATTAGTTAAGGAAACTGACACCATGGCGATTCTGAACTCAAAGTGATGTTTTACCCAACATTTTGGTGGAAGGATGGATGGCTAAATACCCCCTTTGGCCCCGATCGCTTCTATAGGTAATTACATGTTCTTGTAGAAAAAATGGTTAGTTTTCACCATATATGTGTGTAGACGGATGTAATGGATTGTGGTTATTCACACACATATATTCTGGATATAGATTCCTATGGAATACTATAGGAGTAATGTGTATAGGTTGTGATGGATTGAGGATCCTTACTCAGTGTATGGGCTGTAATGGCTTGAGGAATAATTTCAAACGTATGAAACATGTTATGTGAGCTGTGGTGGATCCCAAAAAATATCTGGTTACATTGGTTATGTGGATTTATTGGATGTGTTGCATGAGGTTCAAGTTGTAGTGATTCACCCAGGTGTCTGTGGGCAAGCCTTTTTGGAGAGAGATGCTTACGACATGTGATGATTGGGAAAAGCAGCAAACTATTGGGAATGTGGTAGAGGGGTAACCTTGATATTATTTATTATATTGTATACATGTGTATTAGATAAATGGTGAGAGTAGCTTGGGTGAGGATGGGAACAAAGTATACCTGTTTGGGTGAGGTGTTAGTTTCACTTTTTGTTCATTGTGCTTTAGAATTCTTTCTTTACATTTTCACGAGAGGCTCCGGGGAGGATCCTACTGAATATACTTTTATACTCACCCTATGTATATATAAACTATTTTTCAGGTCACTTGGATCAGGTCAAAGATTAGGCTGGTTACTACTGGGTTGGGGTTACTGGAGCTATTTGGGCTTCATGGTTGCTGTCATTTTTAGTTTATTTTAGTACTTGCAGTTTTCCCTTTCAGTTGAAGTAGTTTTTGCATGACATTACATATGTGTACGTGGGATTTATTTTTTATTGTAGTATGAGTTAGAGTTTGTTGGTGTATTTATTATCTCTCTTTTCTTCATGTGTTCTCTTAGAGGGTAATGCTTACTATTTGCGTGTTTACTATACCCTTGGTACTAGTCACTAACTTAGGGCCTACTGGAGGTGGGAATCAGGGATCACTATCTCCATTCTCACATTTCCAGCCCAGGAGGGGTACACCATGTGGGGAGGGGGTCATGAAAAAGTGGTATCAGAGGCTCAAGTTGAGGGATAAGATGGAGTTTGGTTTTAGGAATGGGTGAGGTTTCATGAGGTGGCAGGGAAACACTGTCAGTTAAGTTTATCAACTAATGAAAACACTAGATACCGACTGAGACATAGGTATTTAGGGTCCCCTGTGATCAGATACAAAGAACTTTAATTTTACAGTGACTAATAAATGAGGTGATACTGGTCATAGGGTAGAGACCTAGGAAAGGATCATGCATAATTCTTCTTTGTGCCTATGTTTGAATGGGTAGACCTTGGGATAGGTTAACATAAAATGAATTAAAGGAAAAAATTAATTATTTGATGTTCAGTATTCTTTATTCTATGTTTATGAGCTCTCACTATTTATTATTTTGTAGGTATGGCTCTAGGCCGACTTACTATTCATGTTCATATAGAAGTTGTCCAGTAGGATATACCGGTAGATCATTGCAGGGTAGAGGATGACGATGAAGACACATGGAGGAGAAAACTATGAGAGTTTTAGCTCCAGAGTATGAAAAAGTACAGGGTATCTATTTTAGATGCAGTCACGAAAGACTGGTTGGAGGAGGTTGAGATAGACTTCAGTTTGATCCATTCCTAGAAGGAGCACTGGGTGTATTTCGTTGTAATGATACTGCATGGGGCAGTGAGGCAGTGTTTGTTCTTTTTCCTCTGGGATCACAAGGACTTGGCGATCTCATGGGAGGAGTTCTGAGACAAGTTCAGAGTTGATTTTGTTTCTTCGACTGTGAAGGTGTCCAGTCGCTAGGAGATTCTAACCCTTTGACAGAGGATCTCTATTATTAGAGAGAGTTTGGAATCCATTTCAGGAATCTTTTACGATATGATTCATACCTATTTCCTGATGTGGAGGATAGGGAGAGTCATTTCGAGGAGGCTTTGCATCTAAAGATCTAGAACCGAGTCACCCCATTTATGCTGATGAAATATCATGAGGTGTTGTAAAGGTAAAATTTCATCGACATGACATTATAAAGAACTAAATATTCATGATAGGGTAGTCATCACGATTCTTCACAAATCAGAGCTATGTTATGGGGTTCTTAGTTTTCAGGGCAGAAGAGTTTCTATTCGGTCGGCGGTAGGTCCTAGCCCTCAGAATCTCATTTCTCTGAGGGTGATGGATTTCAAGCCTATCCCAAGGGACTAGGCACTTGTTTTTTCTTATGGAGGACAAGGTCATCAGTAGAGAGAGTGTCTGAAATTTCAGAGAGGTCATTGTGCACTAGGTGTTCGGCTCTAGGTTCCTCCATTGAGGCAGTTCCGGTTGAGGAAACAATATCAGGTTGTGACAGCTGTTGGTCAGTAGAGATCGGATGGGGAAGGAAGAGGAAAACCTTGTGACACTCCACATCCCCATAGACCAGAGCGTGGCCATGGTGGTGGTCATCATCAGAGTCAGATAGGACATGGTCATCTTCATTCTTTAGAATTTCTAGTGCCAGGCGATCCAAATGTCGTTAGAGGCACCCTTTTCTTATTTTATACTTGATTGTATGAATTTTTTTATTTATGATCCATAAACTCTTTCATATCACCTACCCTTTTCCATGCTTTGGGACTTGAGGTAGAGAGGCTTCCAGTTCCCTTGGCAATGACTGCGACAGTTAGAGTTCGAGCTGACTTGTTTGAAGTACGTAGAGACTGTGAGCTATTTATGGGGAAAAATTGATCTTGGGGAGATTTCCTATATTTATGGATATAACCATATTATGTCATCCTCAAGAAGGATTGGATTTATTCAGTGCAGGCAATTGTAGATTGCATTTAGAGGCAGGTGGTGTTCTTCAAAGTTGATGGAGAGCCAGTGGCATTTGTTAGCTAGCGAGACCCTCAAAAGGGTTAGAGGCATTCTCCATCCTTATCATCCATAATGATTGATATAATTATGAGTTATTTAGAGGTTCAGTAGTTGGTGTTTACCAGTGTTGTAGAAGAGTACACTGATGTCTTTTGAGAAGAGGTTGTAGCATTACCGCCTCGATGAGAAATTGAGTTTCCGATCGAGCTACAGTTGGGAGAATCTCATATCTCTGTGTATTAATATAGTATGTAACCTTATGAGTTACAGGAGCTCCATGTATTGCTCAATGGTGTTCTATAATGTGATTTTGTTAATCCAAGTGTTTCACTGTGTGGTGAACTAGTTTTTTTTGTGAAGAAGGATAACGACAGTTTGCGGTTGTGTATCTATTATCATCACATAAACAAAGTGACAGAGAAGAATCATTATTATCTTCTACGAATTGATTATTTATTTGATCAACTGAAGGGTGATAGATGGATCATGAAGATCGACTTGTGGTCATGATATCATCAGATGCATGTGAAGGATGAGGATATCCAGAAGGATGGTTTCCATTGTTGTTATGGTAATTACGAGTTTGTTGTAATACCAGTAGGTGTGACTAATACTCCAGATGTGTTCAAGAGTTTGATGAACATTGTGTTTTGTGAGTTACTAGATAATTTTATGGTGGTTTTAATCAATGGAAACCTTGTGTACTTCGTGTCTTAGGAGGATCAAGTAGAGCATCTTCATGCCATTTTGAGAGTTCTTCGTCAATAGCAGCTATTTGGGAAGTTGTCAAAGTGAGAGTTTTGGGATCCAGAAGCCCATTTCCTAGGGAATGTTATATCCCAGTAGGGAGTAGCTATGGATCCATTGAATATAGAAGTAGTTGTGTCTTGGTAAGTCCCCAAGACAGTGGAAGAGGTGCGAAGTTTCCTTGGTCTCGTAGGCTACTACAGGAGGTTCATATCCGATATCTCTTAGGTTGTGACACCACTGAGAGTATTGAATAGGAAGCATCAAAAATTCATGTGGATTGATTAGTGTTGGTAAGATTTTGAGTATCTGAAGGAGAATTTTGTTAGTGGTTTAGTTATTTGTCTACTAGCAAAGGGAGTTCAATTAGTTGTTTCCTATGATGCTTCACATCTAGGGCTAGGCTCTGTTATTATGCATCCGAGATGCATTTTTTTCTTATGGGTATCAATAGTTGTGTCCCCATGAACATAACTATGCCAACCACAATCATGATTTAGTAGCCATGGTGTTTTCATTGATGTTGGGGAGACATTACCTCACTAGGGGAGCACGTTGTGGTTTTCACTAATCATAAGATCCAGATGTATGATGTCCCCTAGCATGACTTGATCTTGTAGAAGCATCAGTGGACAGAGTTATTATAGGAATATAACTTCCAAATCAGGTATATGTCTAGAAAGTGGAATTTTTTAGCTGATGCACTGAGAAGTATGTCACGTAGTGATGGAGTGCATGAATCTAGTGATTCATGGAGAGTGATGGAAGAGCTTTCAGCATTGCATCTCAATATGGGAGAAGTTGGGGGAAGAGTTTTATTTTTCAGATGATAGTGAAATAATCTCTGGTGAAATAAGTATAAGAGTCCTAGTTTAGGGATCATAAGGTATAGGCCTAGAGAGATCATGTTTTTTTGGGTCAAGGCCCTTGATGGTTGGTCTGAGGATGAACGACACCAAGTGTTATAGTGTTATATCAAGAAAGGTTTTTCATTCCATTGGTGACGCGAAAGATATTTCTCATAGGGTTACATAGTTCACCTTTAGTGGGGCATCCTATTATTAAAAAGATGTACCGAGCCTCAAGGATTCAGTTTTGGTGGCCTGGGCTAAAGCTTGCAGTTGTAATGTTTGTGACTCGATGTTTTGTCAGCCAGAAGGTGAAGGCTGATCATGATGTGCCATGTCGTTTGATCCAGCCATAAGATTTTTCTCAGTAGAAGTGGGATGACATTTCAATGGAATTTTTTAATGGTTTAACTCGAGGTCAAGGAGGCCATGACACTATATGGGTGGTAGTGGATCATTTGATGAAATCAACACACTTTATAGAAATGAAGGAATCGAGATCAGTGGATGTTCTGTCGAGGAAATATATGGAAGGGGTGGTGAGACTCCATAGAGTCCCAAGGTTGAATATTTCTGATTGAGATCAACATTTTACCTCCAGGGTGTGGATAGGTCTCCATCATGATTTTAGTTATCATTTATGCCTTAAAACTACTTTTTAGATGTAGATATACGGTCAGGCAGAGTGGACCATCCAGACTCTTGCAGATATGTTACGCTCTTTTGTCCTTGATTTTAGAGGTTTATGGATGATGCACTTACCCTTGGTAGAGTTTTCATAAAACAATATTTTCCACTCTCTGATCCAAATGGTGCCATTTTATGCCTTTTATAGGTGAACTTTTCATTTTCTATTGTTCTGGACTAGGATCGGAGAGTCAACAATTCTTAGGCCATAACTAGAAAAGAATAAAATATATATTGTTCATGTGATTATTGAGAGGATAAAGGTAGCACAGGATCATCAGAAATGATATGCTGATCAATGGAGGAGACCATTGATGTTTTATGTTTGGGACCACTTGTTTTTAAAGGCGACTCCTCGTCAAGTGTAGTGAAGGTTTGGTCATTGGAGTAAGATTTCTCCCTAGTTTTTTGGGCCTTTCAAGGTGTTGGATCGTGTTGGAGCCATGGCGTATTAGGTAGAACATCCCCCATAGATGAGTAGGGTAAATGATGTTTTTCATGTGTCACTCCTCCATCGTTATCTTAATGATGACTCTCACATCATCTATTGGGGAGAGATAGATATTGTTGATGATGTGACCTTCAAGGAGCGGCCTGTGGAGATCCACTACTGCAAGGAGAAGGTGTTACGCAGGAATTCTATCCCCTTGGTTCATGTCATGTGATGACATAGTGGCATGGAGGAGAGTACATGGGAACCTGAGTCGCAAATACTTTCTCTATACCCCATGTTGTTTTATGTTTAACTATTTTCTTGTAATGATGTTACATTATGATTGGATACCTTTCTTTTTTATGTGATTACTTACTTTTTTACATTTTTGGATTTATCTCTTTTTAGAGTTATCTCAATGGGTGTTTGTTTGTACCCCTTTTCTATTTACTTTTAGGTTGGTTTTGAATTCTTGAGGATGAGAATGTTTGAGAGGTATCTAATGTAATGGCCGAGACTTCTCCGGTCCATTCCATTGCTGAAATCTGGTGTCTGAGGTGTTCTGGGAGGTCAAGGTGACTTATCCCCAACACTTTTCCAGTGTTTCCAGTTTTGTGAATAGTGTCATTGGTGAGACAGATGTGAACAATGTCATCAGTGATTCATTGGTACTATCGGTGCCAGTGAGTCATTTGTACTATCGGCGTTGGTGAATCATTTGTACGATCGGCGTCAGTGAGTCATTTTTACTATCGGTGTCAGTGAGTCATTTGTATTGTCAGTGTCAGTGAGTCATTTTTACTGTCAGCATCAGTACATGTAAAGTCCTTCCAGCTATCCATAGGTGTACAATGTTTCCAGCCATTAGTAGGTGTACAGTGTTTCCAACAGCCTATAGTTTGGCCATTTAACATTTTCATTGATGAAAAATGAATTCAAGACCTTATTTTAAGGGACGTAAGACCTATTCAAATCCCATAACTCCTATCTTAATATTCATAAGGATCATGATGGAATTACATGGTCAAAACCTCTGGTTTAATGTGATCCACTTTTAATGGAAAATACAGCGTATCTTAAACCACTACTCTATTAAATCTTCTAAAGGGACCAGATATCTTCCTCCCTTTTTTGACCTTTTTGTTCCCTATTTTGAGACGCTAGAACCTTTCCTTCATCCCATATGAGTGGTGTGATCAAACCTTAGTCCTTGGATCATTTCCCCTTAAAGTTTCTCCCAACTGTATGCGCACCCCCTGTTTTGATGCAAGCAACAAGCGTCGATCTGTTGTCGATAGAAGGTATGATCTACCTCGATTCTTGTGTTATCTTTGATCATTATTCCATCGTTTCTACTTTCCATGTTATGGAATGTGTTCTTCATGTCCCTAATGGAGTTTTCTTTGGTGTCAGTTGGTGTTTTCATGCCATGGCATCCTCGGGTGGATGCAATTTTGGCAGGGGAGGCGATCATGATCTGTTGTGTGGATCATTATTGTGTAAATAACATCAAGAACCTTTTGAGGAAAGAGATTCATGGATTATCTATTATATTTACATGCATTAGTAGAGTTAGCCTATTTTAGTTGCTAGATCACAATGGAATTGACAAGAAAAATATTTAAACTGGATAAATAAATTGGTATCGATCGTATGTTATTTCCTCTTATTTTGCTAAATAGTTTGATAACTATGATTGCTTTGTTTAGCATGTCGTTCTTTATGGAAAATTGTAAAGAACATAAAATGGGATTAATTGTAATTATTTTTCAAAGATAAAGGGTCACGTAAATGAATCTAGTTTTTGTTACAGTAATCATGTTTAATTTAATTGATTGATGACCCAGAGGCATGTCGATGCTTGTTGATAATGAATTAAAGGCACTTCAATTAACTGCTTAGTTAATTTGTTATAGTTTACTATTTATTTTTCCCATGTTTGGAACCTAAAAATAATAAATTGGTTAATTCCAGATGTATTAAAGAATAGGATGTTTGATAAAAAGATAATGACATGTAGGGTTTGAGTTACCCTCTTGCTTGTAAGGCTGAGGGCCTTATCCTTTTAATCCATGAGTGATCATTATGTATAAAGGCTGGATGCATTGTTTAAAGGCCCATAGCCTAGTTCATATGATGTTTCGTTCCTACTACTTGTGTTTTGATGTGAGCATGGATGGCTGTTGTGATATGTGGGGTAGGGGGGCCCATTGGTTGTGGTAGCAGTAGATGCGTACTGTAGTGAGATGCATCAGTTTATGCATGTGGGTGTTGGGGAGGACACCTAAGACGATGAAACATGTTGGATGTGAATGATTGGATGATTGAAGGATCTTGTTGGTTATTTATCTACTTTACTTTCCCCACTTCTCAAGGAAGCTGGTCTTGCTTACCCTCCTTCCAAAAGGGGATAAGACTCATGAGGTATGCCACATGCTTTCAGTGTTTAGATTCTTGAGGGAGGATCGGTCTATGATCTTCCTATAGGTGTAAAATACTTGATATGTAGTCTATCTACTCACTGTGTTGAGCCCCATATTTTTAGTATCTTAGAATGTTTTTATATAATTCCTATGCATATAGGAATGTAATAATTCTATTAATAGATGATTGAATTAAGGTTGTTAACCCATGGGGTTGGAGCTTTCTAGGACACAATTCTGAGGTTTCAATTTAAAGGAACCATGGATATTGGTTGGAATTCTAATGAAATGTAATGTGTAATTCATAATGTTTTATTAATGTTTAAGGAACTAATTATTATAATGTGAAACTGATAAAAATGGAATGAAGTATATAATAAATCTCTTTAAATGGTTGTGTGCTTATAGGATATCTAGTCCTAGTAGTGGTGGTTAGGAGTCTGAGAGACGTTAGCTACATTTGAGTCTAATACTAGGTTATTACCATAGTGCAGCGGTGAGCTATAGTGTATTCTATAATTTTTGTGTTTCTATATGCTAATCCACCCTGTCATTTAGGAAAACTGACACCTCGGGGGTTCGGAGCCTAGGAGTGTGTTTTCTTCATCATTCCAGTGGGAGGATGGATGGATGACTATCCCCTTTGACTCCTCTCTCTTCTCATGGAAGTTACTTATTATAGTAGACATAATAGTTATTTTTACCCATATATGTGTGTAGAGGGTTGTAATGGCTTTTTGTTATTCACACACATATATTCTGGATATAGTTTCCAATGGAATACTATAGGTGTAACATGTATAGGCTGTAATGGATTGAGGATCCTTACATGGTGTATGGGCTGTAATGGATTGAGGTATAATTCCAGTTGTATGATACACTTTATGCGAGCTATGGTGGCTCTTGGAAACTACCTGGTTGCTTTGGTTATGTGGATGTGGTGTTTTTGTTACATGAGGGGCATGTTGTGGTACTTCACCTAGGTGTCTGCGGGAAAGCCTTTTTAGAGAGTGATTCTTACGACATGTGATGTTGGGTAAAAGCAGAAAACCGGTGGGGAAATAGTAGCAGGGTAACCTTGATATTATTTATTATATTATATAATCTTTTATTCGATACTTGGTGAGAGTAGCCATAGTGAGGATGGGAACATAATATATTATGTAGGTGATGAGTTAGTTTCACTTGTTGTTCACAATGCTTTAGAATTCTTTCTTCACTTTTTTCATGAGAGGTTTTAAGGTGGATCCTACTGAGTATAATATTATACTAAATCTATGTATATATAAACTATTTTTTACATCACCTGGATTAGGTCAGAGATCAGGTTGGTTACTACTAGCTGGGGGTTTCCATAACTGTTTGGGCTTCATGTTCGTAGTCATTTTTACTTTCTTTTGTTACTTTCAGTTTCCACTTTCAGTTGTACTAGTTTTTTCATGACATTACATATGTGTACATGGTATTCCTTTTATATTGAAGTATGAGTTAGATTTGGGTTGTGTCAGTCTTATCTCGCTCTTTCACATGTTTTCTCTTAGAGGGTAATTCCTTCCATTTGTGTGCTTACTATACCCTGGGTACTAGTTTCCAACCCAGGGCCTACTGGAGGTGGGAATCAGGGATCATTATCTCTCTTCTCACATTGTTGACCCAGGAGGGGTACACCTTGTGGGGAGGGGGTTGTGACAGGGGACATGTGTGACATATGATGATGATGATGATAATGGAGCAAGAAATAAGGTAGGGGTGCAACAAACTTATGACCTTACCCAAGGTATTATAAGGGGTGTGGTGACCTTGTGGAAAAACCTGAGGTAGTGGTGATAGAAAATGAACTTATGGAACAACCTAAGGAAAAGATAAGGTACGATCACCATATGGTGTGGCATATGAATGAGATGGGGAATAATGGCCCAATGGTCTGACCAGAGGGACACTGACCATATGGATTCTTAGATATTTGTGGTGGAATTGTGTCCAACCTATGGGAAAGACTTTCATTGTGACTACTCTTCCAGCATAGAGATAAATCATGTATGAAAAATGTTTGTGGAGACATGGTTATTTTATGTCCACTCGAAACAAGATTGATTTTTTACTTTCCCACACATTTATTTATTATCATGGAATACACATATAATTCATGTGGACATTTGTTAAGGACGAATTAGTGGGGTCCTACTAGTTTATTCTCACACCCTTCATCGGAATCTTGATATACTTGAAAATTTATTAACAATGAATCCAGGAAAGGGAATTATCCTAATGAAAGGGAGCAGAGGAGATGAAGCTTGGTATTTAGATTTGGTATTAGGATAGACTCCAAAATGGTACCTCAGTTTCTATTTATTTTCATTTTTCTTGACCATATTCTAGTTTGACCTTCCACATTAGGGTTTTTTTATTTAGCTCATATGAATTTGAGATACTTTACATGTAATCTATTATATAATAATTATTATTATTTTCTTATTATGTTTATAATATATGGATTATAATATTGAGGTTATAGTCCCCCCAATACACAGTTTGGACGCTCACTACTAGTAGAAAACCTCTTATATATGGGGATGCATGCCCGAGTTCATGTAACTCTCCAACCTTGATCAAGTGGTTTGGGTTGGATCATTAAAAAGTGGTATGGAATGAGGTTTTATAATATCATTTCCTTATTAAGGAATTTTGGGAATGGTAGAATAGAGTTATATAGTCTTGAACTTGGATAGGGGAGTCAAGAAAGTTCCTGGGCATCTCTTATGTGATAGATCTCCAAGTTACCAGCGATGTAACATATTATAGTTATGGCTTTATAGTTTCATGATAATCCTAAGTATGTTGTAGAATTAAATTTTATGGGGTTTGGTTGTGTTCAAGTATCATTACTAGGCACATAAGATTACATATCATATATATTTATTGATTGATATGCGTGATAATTCTTTTAATAAAATATCTTGGTATTTTCTTGTGCTTATGTGATATAATATGTTGACATCTGGATTATTTGAACCTGATAATTTTAATATATATATATATATATATATTACCCTGACTAACGTACATGTATGGATATCTAGTCTTGATCCTTGGGTAGTTCTGGGAGGGTTATGCCATATCATTGCTGAATGTATCCCATGATAGGTCTCCTATATAAACCCCTTGTGAATTACTATAAAAAGTTGAGTAGATATCTTTTGATATTAATTATAGGTGATCTAAGAATTCAATAGGCATTACAGATAATTCCACATTGATGTCATCTTATGGGGCCACATAGGGACATGGTCCAGGATGCTCCTCTAGGAGAGAATACACCTATTCCACCATTATATATTCATAGAATTATATCAAAGCATGATCATGTACCTTCTTGAGTGGTTTAGGTGGAGAAAAATATATAGTATGGGGTATTCCACATCATTCCTATTCCATCTGGAGGATTTTCTAGGATAATGGATGATTACTCTTGAGATATTCAGATCTTTCATTCTTCATCTCTTCCAGGGCGCTATAGTCCCTCAGGATGCTGAAGATTGGATTGACATTATTGAGAGGATCTTCGATATTGAGGATAATACATATGACTAAAAGGATAATTTCAATTCCTTCATGATTAAATGGCCCACTAGCAGAGGTTCAATGCGATGAACTAGGAAGGAATAATTTAGTGTCTTACTTGGGATACATTCAAGAATATCTTCTTTGTTGATTTATTCCAAGATGTGCTAGAGCTAGATTGAAATCTGGAGTTTATGGATCACTAATAGGGGACAATATAAGTATTTTCTTACTCAACGCATTTTGGAGAATTGTTTTATTCAGTCCCATCTTTTCTTGTAATGAGGTACAGAAGGCCCAAAAATTCAAAATCATCCTTCGTCCAGAGTTGTGGTGCTAGATCAGTAGTTTTGACCAGATTCTATATCTATATGAGCTTCGAAAGGACTTGATGATCAATAAAGGTCCAAATGAGGTCAAACAATATAGGTATCCTTCTAGATCTTAGTGTATCAACTAATGAAATTTCTAGTACCATATTGGGTTCCTCTTCTGGTAGAAATAGGTGGAAGGAAGATAAGTATTGGTAGGTAATTTGTAGGTAATAAGAGTAGAACATGATTTTTTTAACCCCTTTTATGCAAGAAGGAGGTATATAGTGTTTTAAATATGAATAGACTGTGAATTATCATAGATTTTCCCCAGGATCATAGATCAAGTGTCATTGGATTGAACAAATTGTTAATATTTAACAATTATATTTGAGTAAATTACAAATATGTTCTAAAGTGGTGTGGGGAATTCATGGGACCATGAACCTGGGATTTAGTTGAGGTACATAGAAACAAAATCATACCCCATATGATTCAACAACCCATGTGAGAGCTATACACCTCATGGGTAGGCCCATGGAGCCAAGAGAGACAAATTTTACATAGTGAACCATGTCCTAGATAAAGGTGGAGAGGGATCATTGAATTTTATAGGTATAGTGTTAATCAGATCTATATCATAGTATGCCTTTATTAATACATGATCTTAAAATTCATTTATTTATACTCAGGTTGTTGTTGGAATTGACTTATCAATAATGTTGTCTTCTCATTTTCAATCTCTTAATACACCCTTAGGAAAGAAATTAGATAATCTCCAGATATTTGTACGATGTCTTGTAGTAGTTTCTATCTATGTACATATATGAGATTTTATGATTATTAAGATGAATAGTTTTTATATAATTTTTGGTATGGACTAGTTTACTAATTATTTTTCATGCATTGATTTGTGTAGGAGACGAGTATCCTTTACTACAACTAAGGGTGAAAATTTTTCTTGACCAGTGATTGGGATGTTGAAGTGGGTAGAGAGGGTTTGGATCTGAGTCAATTTGAAGTTATTACAATTTACATAGTACCATGGCTCTAACAAAAAATTAATAAATTAATCCCTCTTCTTATCCACCCATATAGACCTATATCAAGATCTTTTTCCAAAATATTTATCAGGACTCTATCCTAATAGGTGGATTGATTTTGAGATCAAACTCATGCCTATAAAAAACCCTATTTTTATTTTGCATATCTTATGTTATTAACTAAGTTGAAGGAATTCAAGGTGAAACTCAAGGATTTAGGGCAGAAGGGTTTTATCAAACCTAGAAAAGCTCTCTTGGGTTCTATAGTGTTGTTCACAATAATGTTAGAATATACATTTTGGTTCTGTGTGGAATAAACGAAGTTGAAACAAGTGACCATGATGAATTGATACTAATTTCCAAGGATCAATGATTTTTTTAATTAGTTATAGGGATCATGTTGGCTCTCCATGATTGAACTATGATTTTCCTTCCACCAGCTTCGAGTAAAAAGGGAGGATATACCTAAGACAGAGTTCAAGAATAGATAAAAATTGTTTGAGTATCTTATCATGCCTTTCATGTTGAAAAATTCACCATCGATGTTCATGGATACAATGAACAGGATCTTCAATACATATCTCAAATCCTTTATTGTGGTGTTTTTATGATGATATCCACATATACTCATAGACCTTATATATGGACACTAGACTCATATTGATTATATTGAGTTCAATTTGAGAACACTGGCTCTAGGATAAGATTTTAAACTATAACTTATATATTTAGGAGGTATGTTTTATTATGCATGTAATATACAAGAAAGGAAATTCTATAGAATCAGAGAAGGTATAAGTAGTGATGCCTTGGGCATGACCTAGAAATGTGTTTGAGATTAGGAGATTTCTGGTTTAGTTGAGTATTATAGATAGTTTAATCAATAATTATCCCATCTAGAACTTCCTATAAATGGGACTAAAAATAAGAGGGTGAAGTTTTAATGGGAGGATTTATGTGAAGAGTCTTTGTTGGAGTTGAAGAAGATATTGATGAATGTTTTGATACTGAAATTGCTAGATCCTTAGATATGCAGTTTACTATGACATCTCGGGTGTTGGTTTAAGAGCTGTGTTGATGAAGATGGATTAGGTAGTATCTTATGGGTCTCTCCAACTATGAACCCATGAGTGGAACCACCCTATGTATGACTTGGAGATGGAAACTGTGGTCCATGACCTGATGTGTTGGATCTATTATCTATTCAGTGAGATATTTTCCATATATAAAAACAATAATAGGTTGTGTTACATTTTTTATCAATGGGAATTGAAACTATAATAAATTTATTTGGTAGAGTATCTATATACATTTAATTATAATATGGATTTCATTATGGGGAATGTTAATGTCATTATAGATCCTCTTAGTAGTGAAACATAGGATCTTGGAGGGGGAACATTAGAGGAGTGATGATGGGTGATATGATTTTTGGATGAATGATTGGTGGATGCATGTGAGGAAAAGGGGGTGATGATATGTGCTACCTTAGTTATCAAATCAATGTTGGTGGACCAGGTGAAAACCATCCATGAGTCAGACCTGAATTTTTAGCAATGTGGGAATGATTGATAGGATGTTACCTAGTTATAGGATTGCCATTGGATAGTGGTGATATGATCATATCCATGGGAGAGTTGTGGTTCTGGATTCCACAAGTGAAGATGTGATGTAGGACTCCCATTCCTATCATTGGGTAGAGAACCTATGTTTGAAAAAGATGCATATGGACATTAGGTGATGCTTATGGTGGATGGGAATGAAGAGAGATATCTCAGTTTTTTTATCTAATTTCCTAACCTATCATAGGATTTGGGAAGAGGACCATTGAAAAGGAGGATTGTTTCAGACACTTCTCATGCCTATGTGTAAGTGTGACATGGTGACAATGTACTTTCTTTTAGGGTTTCTTATGATCCTAAGAAGTTTACATACTATTTGGGTGATAGTTAATTGGATAATGAAAGTGGAACATTTCATGTATATTTGAGAGACTCACTACATAGATAAGTCAGGCAAGATTTATGTCTTAGAGATTTCATGATTACATGGAGTGCCTTCCAGTATCATATCAGATAGAGATGTTAATTTTATGTCATGGTTTTGGAATGGCTGATAAAAGGATTTGGAGACTCAATTGAAGCTAATTATAATGTTTCATCTATAGACCAATGGAATGTTAAGGAGGATAATTCCCATATTAGAGGATATAATTCTAGAATTCATCCTAAAATTTGTTAGAGTATGGGATAATCATCCAAAATTGGTGGACATCATGTATGGTGACACTTTCAAAGATTCAGTTTAGATGAATCATTTTAATTCTCTTTATGGTTTTATTTCTCACTCATAATAGTCAGTTATTGTAAATTGATAGGAGGATATGACCCTTGGAGTTCACTATGAATGAATATAAATTCTTACAAGTGTCATATCAATTTGGGAATAATCATTTACAAAGGAAGGTGAAGTTGGATCCATGGTCACGAATCATATCAGAGGATTGAATTACTGACTAGAAATTCCTCCATGATATCAAGGTATGAATAGAGTGTTCCACATCTATGAAATTTGGAGGAAAAAGACCAATCTTATGCATGAGACAATTTAAAGGATGTTGATTTGGGAAATGATGCATCATTTGTGGAATTCCTGGTTCGAATTATTTACTGAAGTGAAAAGGTGTTGACGGGAAGATAGTAATAGTTATTTGATTCTTGTGGAAACATAGATGGATCTAAGAAGATACTTGGGAGAAGGAGTATGATATTCATGCCTAATGGATCAAGTTGTTTGAGAAAGACTGCTACAGACACTTCTCAAGGATGAGAAATTATTAGAGGGTGAGATTTGTGACAGCCTAGGATTTTAAGGAATATCCTAGGGTTGGGTTTAGAGGATAAATAGGGATTTCATACTATATTTTATATGGAATAGGATTCCACAAAATGGTGAATATTATGACCCTTATATGGTATGGTAATGCTGTATCTAGGGAACTATGGAATGGATATAAATTTTGATGGTTCTAGTTATTTATTCATTGTTATGACATGGAGCATTGGCTACAACATGAAGTCTTGGATGGTGAAGTTTGGTTAGTTCTAAAAAAGATGGATTCATTTCACTATGGAGCGTGGTTGTGGTGTAGTATTATTGTGAGGGATTGGAGGATAAAGTGTTGTGATGAACATCGAATTACTGTCCATTTATCTAATTTATATTATCACACCAATTACAATAATGTGTATTTTAGATTTGTTTTTGATTGGGAACCATTGTAGCTTAGCCATCTCCTTTACACTGTAGTTTTTTTATTTGGGGCCCATTAAAGTGTGGCCTTATGTGTTATGCCATGATTCATATTTTCCCAGTTTTCTTATAAATTCCCAAGTCAACTCAAACCTTTCCGTATCACAACCTTAACTCTTGAAACATGGGATATTTTAGGGGTTTTTCAAGAGCATGTTCCTCCCTCAAACTCTCAACTTCATCCTTGAAATTGTAGGATCAACTCTTCATTATTCCCAGTGAGTTCCTCTCCCATTCTACTTGATTTTACTCCATAATTCCAGGGTTTTCACTCCATCCATAACTTAGGAAGGGTATGTGTTCATTGAATATATATAAACTGCATAGTTTATGATAATAAAATGATGAAGGTAAATTGGTTCTATGATCCTTGATGTGTGGGATTGATTCAATTGTTAGGTATTCATGATTTGGGTTTCAAATCTTGAAAATATTAGTAATTAGAATTAAAATTATTGAGTTAGGAAGTTACTATCCATGTTTCCCATGTATAAGATTGTTTATTTGATATTGATAACATGTGTGTGTGTGTATCCCATAAGACCCATGTTTTATATTGATCACATGGATGTGTGTATTCATATTGAGACTCATGGTTAATGTTATATGTTGTGACTATATGTGATATTCCCTATTGTGTATGAATTTATAGATTGTGGAAATTTTTATTCTAGTAGAATGTAAATAGTAGACTGTTACGGATTTTTAGCACTTAGTGGGGGATCATGCGTGAAATGTGATAATAATGATGGTGGACGATGACACAGGGAAAGGGTGTGATGGCCTTGTGTCCTGACTTATGTTAGTGTATTTAATAGCCATGTGGTCGTACCTAAGGTATTGGTGGGAGATAATGACCTTATGGAGCAACATGAGGTAGAGACGGGGCATAATATCCTTGTTCCTTAACCCATGACTATGATTGGGAACTATGACCATATGTTTTGATCTGAGGCTCACTAGAAATGTGGCTACTTAGAGATTTTTAGTGGCCTTGTGGCCAACCTATTTTTGTCACTTCCTTTATGACTACTCTTCTCATATGGATTAAAAGCATGAATGGTCGGGGTTCTTAGAGCCTTAGTTAGTGAACGGCTTCTTGACACAAGATTTATTGTTCCTTTGTCATTCATTTATATATTATCATGTAATACACCTCTTATGAATGTGAAATTAGGTTAAGGTATCATTGGTGGTGTCCTACTAGGTTTATACTCACACCCCTCATGGGAATATCGATGAATATGTAGAATTCAAAATAAGGGATCTAATTAAGGGCAAGGGACCAACAAAATGGATTCAAAGAGATGGATCTTGGTGTTTGGAGGTAATTTTGGGAGGAAAATCATGGTGATACCACAATTTTCATATTTATTTTCCTATTTATTTCTCACACTTTGGTTTGAACTTCCACATTAGTGGTATTTATTTTATTTACCTTGTATAACTTTGAGATACATGAAATTTCATTTGTTATAACACTACTATTATTCTTTTCTTATTATTTTTCTGATTTATAGATTCTAATATTTGGGCTATAGTCTTCCCACTACAAAATTCAGAACCTCATTGCTAATTGGATGTTTATTTCATATGGGGAGGTGAAAGTGAATTCATATAGCTCACCGACCTAGATAAGTTGATTTAGATTGGGGTATTGCATACATGATCATAGAGATTATAGGTGTCAGATCTAGTTTTTACATTAAATTAGATCAAGGGATTCTAGGGATTGGAAGATATATCCCTTTTGATAGGCTTATAGGAAATAAATATTAGGGTTGTTAAGCTTACCAATGTATGATCAGTGTGGTCGAGGAATTTTAGGTATAGGAATAAAAATATAGTTTGACAGATTTTTCATTCAAGGAACTTCTAGGTGTTAATGTGGGACACCTAAGATAAAGTCCATAGACCCTCCTATTTCTTTTGATTAAAGAAAATATTACTATTAATTGGATGCGGATTAGTAATAAATATCCTATTTAGATGTTTAAATATTATATTCCTTTACTCTATTCAGTTTTTCAATATTTGGATTATTATTCATTTGGTTTAATTTTTTCATTAGTTATGTAGATTAAATCTCTTTCTATATTTTCTATTGTGATGTATACATTATATCAATTAATTGTTTAATATATGACAAACATAATTTTTAGTACTTTAATATTTTACTTTGATATATGTTTATTTGATCAGATAGTGTAACTTTTATTCCACTTAAACATTAAGTGTGTTATATTTTGAATGTTTTGATTTAACTCCAAGTCACCCCTTCTTGAAGTGTATTATCCATCCTTATTTGGGATCACCAATTTTCACTTTTTTGTAAATATATGTTAAATAGATCCAATATTTTTTGAATAATCTCATTGATTTTGTTTGAGTCTCCATAATTTTTTATTATCCTTTCTCTATAGATCCAATTAAAATATAGTTCACTACTTGATATTTACATTTTCTGCTTTCATATAAACGTATACTTTTTCTCATAATTAGGGGATTCATTTAAATAAATAAACTAAAATTTTTTCATGAGGATATTTGATATTTTTCATTAGTCAAATAACTATTTTGGATTCCTAATTTATGTATTTCTCAATATTATCATATTTTTATTTAAATTAACAATTTTTATTTAATGTAATCACCTATTTCCCAATATATTCAATCATATTACCTCATTATTCAATAAAACAATTTAGTTAATCAATCACCTTGTCTTGTGCTTCCACTTTTAGTTTGAAATGTGTTACAAATTCCATGTTTTCTTGAGTAGGAAAATGATTCCCAAACACTTATTATATTCAGGTTATTTTAGATTTAAATCTTATCAATATATTCATAAGATATCTTCAAGAAGGTACCTATTTTTACTATTATTACTCTATATTTTAAACACCAGTAAAGCACCTTCAAACTCTAGTTTTATATTAAAAACACCATTATATTAGACTTCATCTTCATCTTTAGCTTTTTTCTCTTCAATTTTTTCAATTAACACATCTTCCAGGTTATATTTGAATTTATTTTCTTCTTTATGGATAGATTCTCCATCATCTTCCTCTTTCCTCACTTAAATTATTCATAGAAGTTTCTATCTAATATTTTATCAATTATAATTTAAAAATTATTATAATGCTAATTTATTTTATCTTATTTCTCATTAATCAAGGTCACACACTTCTAAATCTTGTCTTCTATGAAATCTCACCATAATAAAGGAATATTTTTAACACTTGAAGCATGTTAATGATAATTTTACTATAAACATACACTTAATTAATATGAATTTTATTTCAACTTATGATATGAATTCATCATTGAAATTTTCGATATCTTTGACATATTTCAAATTAAAGTTCATTATATACTTTAATGTCACATCTTTAGTTAAATATATTGATATTACTTCCAATTTCCCCCCATCTTATACACCACTAATTTTATTTAGAGATCATAAAGTGATACTTGAGTTAGATTATATTATTAAAGCACTAAGAATTTTTCATTATATAAATGTGGGAGTCTTCTAAAGAAATTCCTCCCATATTTAATTTTTTTTCAAGTACAAACACCGATCCAATTACATCAATGAATCAATTGAATAATCTATTAATTCCTTCATTCGGGTACACCATTAATCGTCCAAATTAGTAATATATGACTTGAACTTTGGATAACATAACAATAACATCATGACCTAGGTAAATAAACACATATCTTGGTTTGAAATTCTATGTGACCTCAAGTGCACCCACATATTCCAGAGGCAGCTAAATAGTGGTGAGAGTTTGAGAATAACTCATGGGAAGGTTATAACATCAGTATCTTTTCCAAAAATAATGGATAAATCACATACACATACATAAAAATAATCATTAGAGTAAAATGTTTTGAATTATAATAATATAAAAACCATAAAAATAACAACACTTTTCTAGAGAATAATTGTACCCATACTAATCATACAGTTATAAATTTAAAAAGAGACCACCCGATGAGTTGATCCTATACAATAATGAACAAAAATAAATATAGGATACACATATACCCATATTTATCCTTGAATCAAAACTATATATCCATATCCCAATTCAGCTTCTCATTCTCACTCACCTAATTATAGGGTCCCTACCCTAGAGATCATACAAAACATGATATTTTCACATCGACTAAGGTTCACATATAGGTTGTGAGTATAAAACTAAATAGGCCACCACTAAAGGTTCCCCTATTAATAACCAATATATATATATTCATTCATGAACTATATAAAATGCTAGTAGAAAATATCACAAACATATCACCTATATTCCCATTGAGTGCTAAATAAGTTACCTCAGCAGTTGACTCACAACTTCTTCGAACAATATTGAAATATGGGGTGAAAGATCTTAAATTTTGATCACAAGTGTACCAGTGCGAAAACCATTTGATAGTTGGATCCCAATTGGATTAAGATTCAAAAATTTTAACAATACAAGTAGGATCACCATGTAATGGATCATTCTCAATGGGTTAATGTTTATAGTATCTATTAATAAAATAGGAATCAATATATCCTTGGAAACCATCCCAATCTATAATAGGATTGAGAATATCCTTTTCATACTTGGAATCATAGATTATACCCATTCAATATGTCATAAGATTACTAATAGCTTCAGAATACTAGGTGACAAAGATTCTACCTATTAAATTTATGATATAGATATGCCCTCAAGGCTTTATACATGTTATGTATTTATAGATATATTGTATGGAACAATATGATTTTTATAGGGTATAACATACACATTATAAGAGGCACATTGTATGCCTTTGGGTGTATTTTTGCTTATGGTATACTAATTTCGTAGTCACTATATTGACCATATAATATAATCATATTATAAGTGTTATAATATGAGGAATAATATTGTATGTTTCAAATAACACCTTATGATTTAACATTGGGAGTCATACTTTATGAGATAATGTTCATATCTATTCCATATTGGCTATCATTATTGTTTAATGTTTTATAAGATGGAATATGTTAGAGAATTATATTATTCGAGTGGTCATAAAGATTGGTAACCATATAATTTCTCAAATATTTTATAACATCTGAGTAAATACTACATATTATTATAGAGAATACACAAAAGATAGAAAAATATTCAATTCCATTGTGACAGTGTTGGTTCGAGCTGTTTCCCAGCCTACTATGGATTCTCTCAAGTAAATATCTCATCTTATTCTTCCTTATCTTACAAAATATTCTAGTATATCATGGTCTAAAGATGGATCCCACATGATCACCGGGGTGATTCATTAAATCCATGAACACAACATAATTGAAGGAGCTCTATGGTTGCTTCTTAGTGATCTTCATCAAGCATGTGTTTGAAGATAACCAAAGTAATGGTTGTCATCTCCAAATGGTACATAGTTTCTTTATTTAAAGTTTTCATGTTTTCAGTTTTGAATTCCATGGTGATCATAGGATGTGGAATATATATTCTTATTATACCATGAACAAGTGTTGTTCGATCATCAGAAACCCTTCATTGGTATCAAAGAATGACTATGCTTCTTAATTATGAAAACCATGATTTAAAAAGGAAGAAATTTGGTATTTTTTTCCTATTAGATATCATAAAAAAATTTATAAAATGAACTATGCCTTATATTATGGTATTTGATATCATAATGCCTGATATAGTTCCACCTAATGATGTAATATATCTTATGTGGAAACACAACATAATTCCTTCAGTTTTATTCATATCCTAATGTATGATATTGGGGTTCACATCCTGTGATGGTGTTGATTTTAATCTAATTCATGCTAAAAAACAAATCATTATATCACCATTACAATATTGAAAACATCATAAGATGTATAACGCAGTTGTTGATGAATGAAATTTTATGTCAGATACATTAAGCATAAATTCGTATGGTTAGTTGGAAAAAGAGGATTCATATTAGTGGAATTTGATGTCAGTAATAGCTAACATGCACTTGTATTGTGAAGAAAGAGGTAGTGTTGGAGTTTTCTTTCGAGTTTATTTGGTTTCTGATTTATTGAATATGGTTAAAGAGGTATATAAATCCAATTATGAATATGTTGTGATGAGATCAAAACTCAATGGTAGGGAGACCATTGAGGGATGAAATATAAATGGAAGTACAATACTATAGTTTTGATATCAGATGGTCGTACCTTTGGATTTTCTAGAACAACTTATTTATACATAACACCATTTGATATGGGACGTTCATTCTAGAATAATGATGATGTATAAGGAACTAAAAGCCATGTTTTGGTGGGTTGACATTAAGATGAAGGTTCCTCAGTTCATTATGAGATGCCTCACCTATCAGCAGGTTAAGGCAGAGCACCAGTATCCAGAATGTATGTTGTAGTCTTTGCCTATTACTATTTGGAAATGGGGGAGGATTTCTATAAATTTTGGGATAATTATACAAAGGATGGTTCATAAACATGATTCCATATGGGTTATAGTGGATCAACTCACAAGTTCTCCCCATTTAATCCCTATTCATGAATCACAAATAGTAGAGGATTTGTCTAAAATATATATCTAATAAGTTGTAAAGAGGAATAGAATAATAGTTTTTATAATTTCAGAATGATATTTTAGGATTATATCTTGTTTCTCGAAATCCTTATAGAAATCCCTTAGGGTTTAGTTGACCATGATTTAGATGTGTCATCCTCGGATGGATGGAAGGATGATACAAACATCAAAAGACATGTTTTAGTCTTTTGTAATGTATTGTTTCATGGGAGGAGCACATACCATTATTGGAGTTCTCATATAACAATATTTATTAGTCCTTGATACACATGGTTCCTTTTGAAGCATTATATGGGAATCCATATATTTCTCGACATTATTTGGTGTAAATAGGCGAGACATCACTTGTTGGGTCAAGCCTTGTCTAAGAGACAATAGATAATATTTAGTTGATCGGGAAAATGAAAAGATGGCTCAGAATCATCATAAATCATTGGCAGATCATTGTCGATGACCGTTTTTGTTTGAGGTGAGTGATCACCTGTTCTTGAGAATCTCTCCATCGTTTGGGAATCGTTGTTTTGTAAAGTAGTAAAAGTTATCTACTTGATACCTAAAACATTATGAGATACTTTAATTGGTTGATGAGGTGGAATATAGGTTTGATTTTCCACCATGGATTAGTTTGGTGAATAATGTGTTTCATGTATCTCAGTTGAAAATGTATCATCCTAATCTTGAGCATGTAATTCGATGGGATCACATTGAACTAGAGTTGGATGATCTCTGGGTTCATATTCTAGTATGGATTTTAGATAGTATAGGGAATATATTGTGTGGAAAAAACATTGGTCTAGTTTGGGTTTTGTGGAAACAAGGTCAGATTCAGGAATAAACATCAAAATAGGTGAAATAAATGGTCAAGAAATAGACAAAACTCTTTTAAGGAAATGGTGATTTCCCACCTTCTGGGGATATAAATTCCAATGGCGGGGTTAATGTATCAACCCCTATGTTATGTAAGTATATATTTATTTATATATTTGAAGTAATTAAAGTGTTTGGGTAAAGTTTGGGAGGGTTTGTAGGACTTTTGGAATTTTTTTGGGGATTTTATAGAGGTTAAATATTTTAGAATGGTAAGTATAAACTGTGCAACACCTCCAAGAAACCATGAAAAGTGAAATCGTGGGCTCTCGGTAGACCCACAATTAGGTGAACAGTTTTTACAAGTTGTGTGGCCTCCTAAAAGTATCTGTGCTTTTTAGGACATAGTGATTTTTCAATATTAGTGCATGGATTGTATTACCATGTGATCCAACTGTCTGAGGTGATTCTTGAGGTAGAGGTCTGTGAATGGTTAGCACACGGTTTTCCTAACCATGTGGGATAACTATAAACAACTAAAAGTGAGATCTGAAAATTGTGGATCTCACCGAATAAAGCACCTTAACCCATTGTTTTTCCCGTATTATGACCCTAAATCAGTTTTCACACCTTCCAAAGGCTTTGGAGACTAATCCTTAGAGTGATCTGTTGGCAATTATTAGTGCATTGAAGGTCGTATTTCTTGTTATGTCTTCATTATTTATCATTTTCCTCAGATATATTCTTCTTCCCTATCTTGGATTCAACTATATAATCTATTGGGGATAGATCTATGATATTTTATGGCAATAGTGATTATATTTTGTTTTGTTGATGTTAGGTAATGATATATAAGTTGGAATTTTGGAGATTCAACTTGGTTTTGTTGAATAATTTGTGTAGTTATTCGTTTCTATCATAGTTTCTGAGGTAGGTGTATTCACTCTCAACTCCTCTTATTATAACATGAAGGATTAGTTTAAAATTATTTTAATTTCTTAAAATTTATTATGAAATCTATGTGAAAATCATGGTATAAATCCTCTTTAGTGATGGTTTGTGGATTTGTGAAAATTGGTTGTTGTGAAAAGTTCTTTCTTTATGGATTTTAAAATTATGATTTTAAAATGTGAATTGCTTTTGATTCATGGAAATGGTTTGATGGTGATATTTTCAATAAAATAAATGTTTTATTGAAATTTATTAAAATGGTTGATTTGGCATTGGTTTTGGAATAACTATTGGTGTGTGTTCATGTGCATTCAAGACAGATAAGGATATGAGGTTTTCCTCATCAGAAGTGGGATGGATAAGGGTACAAACTTTCCCCCCATCAAAATGGTTCACCAAGTGATAGATTGGTGAAATGAAGAATCACCACTCATGATTATAGGGAGGTGCACTGTTTAATTCTTTTTTGGTTGTGTGGATATGTGGAATGGAATGGGTTATGAAAAAATAGTGGTTTGGAAATGGGTTTAAAGTATTGTTTGGGTGATTTCCATTAAAATTAATTTGGTCTGGTAAAACTATTTTGGAATGGAAATTGTTTTATATTCTGATATAAAATATTTTCTGTTTTTTATATAAATTTTTTTATATAAATGTTCTAACATTTTCTATCTTAATTGCACGATTAGAAGTTTCATTTGGGGAAAACCTTCTGAGTTTCATTACTCACACACTACATGGGCACTTTAGTGTGTTTGCAGATATTGTTTATTGAGACATTGATAAAGGAAAAGTATATATTTTATTTAGTGATGAATCGTGATAATTTAGGATGTATTTTGAATATTGGATCTTGAATCATATTGGGATGTTTGAAGTTTATTTCTTTGGAGTCTTTGGGCTTTGTGGTTTCATATTATTATATGTAATTTGATGTTAGTAGTATTCCACTATGGTAATTTGGTATAGTATGGTTTTTGATATTAGTTTGTATTTCTTTTAGTTGTATCATATTTTTATCATGCATCATATAGTTTTTGTTTGGTTTTGGTATTCTTGGATCAGTTGTTTTAATTTTAAAAAGGAAAAATCAATCCGCAAAGGTTTATGAAGCTCTTGGAATTTATTTCCATCCATCGGAAATTTGGGGATGCTGCCTAAGTACAAGTATACATTACACCACAACTCAATTCAATGATGAGGGGAAGGATATTAAATATGTGGCAGGAATTATATTAAGATTTAATAATCTTAATAAAAATGTAAAAGTGTAGAAAAGATAAGGCTTATTTGATATTCTATCATATAGGATACAACTTGACGGGCACTTATGTATGGTTTTTTTATTATTCTTAAAATTGGATTATGAGTATAAAATATATCATGTTTTTCAAGTGATATTCTCCAATTTTTCATTCTTTCATGTTGGCTGCATATACGCATGAGGTGACATGATAATTGACCATCCAAAGTACAAATTTGAGTTATCCAAAACTGATGTTCATCGAGGATTATTATAGGTTATGATGAAATGTTATATTTATCATGTGTAGATTTTTTATAGAGATAAAAAATATAATCATGATACATAAAATGTGTTTTGTGTTCTAGATAACCCCCCAAGTATACCACAGAGAGTATCATACATATTTGTTATACTAGGGGTGAATGTTTCATGTTGATATTTCCCCATACCTATGATTGAAATGATGCATAGATTGAGAACCTTTAAACATTGATACCTTTCTTATGGGATACTTAAGGATTAAATAATAAGGGGTTCCTTGGTATGTTCATGATCTCATCATCACATGGATCTTAACTCAGATTGTATTAGTCCTCTCCTATGAAAAGTAAGACATATGAGTCCTTGCATGAGATATATTGATGGAGTTCATGATCATACCTAGATAAGACATTTTATTTGGCTATATATTGGATGAGGTTCATGTGATGTACTCATATATAAGGTTGAATGAAATATGATGTATTCATCAACATGGATAGTCTATACTTAGAGAATCAATAATACATTAATATACTATATTGGATTGATAAACTTAAGGTTCTAGGTGTACTCAATTCCTTGAATAATGGGATCATATGAAAATGCATGCTTAAATATTATAAATATGGAAGGTACAGGTATACAGATATGTGTGTTTTATGGAGGTCAAATTAGATCCATTTATATGTTTAGTAGCACTGATACTTTTTTATAGGCTGCTCTTTGCTAACATCTAATTATTTGGGAGTTTAAATTTTTTTCAACTATAAAAGTCCCACAAGGTCACACTTTA
The DNA here is from genome assembly GCA_963277665.1 of Viscum album. Classification (NCBI taxonomy): domain Eukaryota; kingdom Viridiplantae; phylum Streptophyta; class Magnoliopsida; order Santalales; family Viscaceae; genus Viscum; species Viscum album. Next base: position 1,479,679,749 of record OY728120.1, read on the forward strand.
TGGTTTATTGATTGAGTATTGAGTTTTAGGAAACTCAAATAACTTCTATAAAATAGATTTATAGTTCATCGAAATTGAGTTTTGGATGAATATTTACAAGTTATTATATATGATGCAATGAAGAGTGAATTTTATGTCAACATTATAAAATAATTTTGGAAGATATCTAATAGGGGTTTTAGATATGGTTTAACAATATATATTATATGATACAATTTAAGTTGAAATGACACTAAGACAATGACAATTTAGTGAAAGTCGGATATTGGTGGAGATATTCTCTAAAACCCCTACACATGTGACACATTTATGACAATATTGTATGGTATGATATGTGTTTTGTCAAAGGGTATGATGTAATCATTACAAGTGTAACATTGTATGACTTTGGGTGTATCATTTCTTATGATATACTGATATTATAGACACTTTTGTGGACTTATCATAGGATCATATTATAAGTTTTATATTTTGAGGAATCATATTTTATTATTATCATAACACCTTGTGATTTATCATTCATAGTCAAACAGTATGAGATAATGTCCACATATCTTCCATATTATCTATAATTACTATTAAACATTTCATAATACGGAATATAAAAGGGAATTGTATTATCCAAGAGGCTATGAAGATTTGAAATTGCATCATTTCCTAAATGTTTTAAAATTTCTGGGTAAATAATGTAGATATTTATGGAGAATCCATAAATTATATAAAAGGTTACAATTCTACTGAGATGGTGTTGGTTTAGTCTAGTTCCTAGCATCCTATAGATTATCATGAGTGAATATCATTTATTTTCTTATTATCTATCAAGAGATATTAGAATATCATGGTCATGAGAGGGATCAAACCTTGGCATCCACTAATTTAGTTGAACTGTATGTACAACCTAAAGGAAGGAGTCATAAAGTTGACTATTAGTGATCTTAATCATGCATGTTTATGATGATAATAGAATTAGTAGCCATTATCAGTGAATGTTACATAGTTTCTTCATTTTTAGTTTTCATTATTTTTGTATTTCATAGAATGCTGATGTTGGGATGAGGTTTTTATTATATTCTTCTATATTGAACAAGTGTTATTAAATACTTATAAACCCTTAATTTTATGATAGTCATTGGAATAATTGGAGATATAATGTCTACCCATACAATCTATAATATTTTCTTGAATACCCTCGAGATACAAGGTGATATAGAGACCACTATCAAATATTTAATAGGAATAGGAATGACCAAGGGATAATAAGATACATAAGGTCCACCCATTAAATATATACTCAGATTGGAAATCAACTTAGGATACTAGGTGACATATACGCCACCCTTCTAGTTTATGACAGTCTCGAGAATAGACTTTGTCTCCTACCAGAGAGTGTAGGGATACTCAGTCAATACCATATGGTAAGTGAGGTACTCAAAATAGAAGTCCAACAACTTCAACTCTTTCACCCATGCTGTGAATGGAAAATCACATAACAATAAAAGCATTAGTATTAAATCAGAATCAAAATCATGGTCATCACCCTGATCGTGTCCTAGAACTCATTTATAACCCATTTCACCTCATTCAAAACACATATTTATGTAACCAATTCCAAGAACATAGATACCACCAATGACCATGCTACACGTGTTTTGAAATCCAATACACTTGAAAGGATCATCCATCATAGGATATACCCCTTACTCTATACCATAACCCCTAGTTCATATCCTATAAAACTTATTTTTAGGATCATGGAGTAAACCAATCTTGGGATAACCACATGATAATATACCATGGGTAGGGAATCAATAAAAATATCCAGAGATAATTGATGATGTATTAATTTTAGTGTTTATTAAATCTATATTCATGATAATTTACACTTGTTTTCTGTTGAAAGTAGACAATAATTTCACAATACATGTCTGTTGAGGAATTTATTTTGAAATGCGACATTCATTGCTTTATCAATGTGAAACATGATTTTTTAATGCTAAATTGATCAAAAGTTATATGAATTTAATTATTTGAATACTTTTTGAAAATATATGGTTATTATATTAATTAAATGATTTAAATATTTTGTGAAAAACCTAAAAATTTAATCTAAGTTCAATAATTGAAATCTTAGAAAATATTGTTTGTTGAATTTTATATAACTTTGAAGTTGACAATTTGAAAATGGAACTGAACCAATTTAATAATAAAAAATGACATGTATATTTATATGATAACATGAATACATTATAGATACGATGAAATTATAAAAAATTATTAATCCTCAACATGGCATTCTTAAATATTTGATATTGAAATTGAAAATAAATTTTGAGATGAATTTTTATTTTACATTTTGAGTGGAAATTTTTATTAGTTAAATTGGTATTACATTTAAATAGAATATTTAATGTTATTTAGTGATTTGGGATTGATATATGCTTTATAACCATTTGAATTACTAGTTTGGGTTGAATTAAATGGAGATATTAGAGGCATGGTTGTTTATCGATTGTAGCTTAGAGATGAAGCTGTTGATATATCTAACAATGCTGCTAAACTGGGGAGCTAGTATTATTCATACTATATAAGTCTTCCAACCATAGATATTGAGTGATTTATATTTACTATATTGGGTTTGATGTTGAGTTTTTTTAGATATTTTCTAGATTTATCTACTATTGGTTTCATTTATATGGTTTATTTGTGTTACTACTAGTATTTTTTTAGGTGGAAGGAGTTAGGGAAATTAGTAAGCTTGTTATGATCATTGTTAAAGTTATTTTGTTGGTTCAAAGTGTGATTTGGAGACAATATGATGTTTGGTAACAGATATGGAGTTTTATTTGTTAGTAATTTAAGAATCTACATGAGATCATTTGAGGGAGTCTATAGACTATGAATTTATGATATTTTCACTACTGAATGACTTTGATAGTGTGTATCTTTATTTATGTTGGATTAATATATAAATTACTTATTTTAAGTATCCCAAACAATATTTATTATTATTCTAATAAATAATGAATTTTATGTTAGTAAAGTATTTTTCATGAAAAATGTCTATTTATGGATCGACCGTAAGATACAATGCATCTATGAAAGGAAGAAAATCGAGTGACCACTCAATGAATTCAACAAACTACCTGAATAAAGTATAATTTGACTTTAGATTATCGAATATAAGTTATATTTCAATTAACCATAACAGACAGTCTGAATTTCTCCAATTGGTTGATCGACCACACATTGTATTCAACTTACCATTATTGAAAATTTGGAAGTCGTGGATATAATTCCAATTGAATTCAAGAAAATACACATTTAATATAATTAATTTCATGATCAGTCTACATCTACCACATGTGGTGAGAAACAACATGGAAACTGACTGCACTACAAGTCTCATTATGTAACTAACTACGAGTATTAAAATTAACCATTCCTAAGTATGAAACTACGATAGATATTTTTGGAATTTAATGATATATTTTAGATTTGTTAGAGTATTTTAATACCTATTAGTCCAATGATGATTATTTTTCAATGGATACTTATAGAAGAAACTTCTTCAAATTAGAGTAAACCTTGTACATGGAGAAGTGGTTCTTCTTATGATCTCAGTACTTATATTCCTATACACTAAAAAACTATATTTTCTTGGTGACATTGAAAAAACCCATAATAAGTACACATTGACTACTACTATCATTAATAAATTCACTAGATATTCAGTAAATTAATATAACCTTATTGATCAAATAAATCCAATCAAATATTGATTTTCATCAAAATTCTCACAATTTCTTCACTCTTTAAATTTTACATTACATATTGTGTTTTGATCATTTCTCTTTTATATTAGCTAGAACATATCCTATAATATAAATAGGAGTACTTTGATACATCTATTTTTATTTACTTATATTATCTCATGAATAATAGTACAAGAGGCCCAGTTGATCCTTGACAACCTTGTGTGCATTTTTCTATCTAAAAACCTAATCTAGGTTATAGATCCTCATAAAAAATTATCTATGCTAGGGATATATATATATATATATATATTAAGTTTTAATAAATTTTCTTGGTAGTGTCTTAATATAAAGTGGAGAGGACTATGGTCTATCTTAGAGCCAAACTCTTGTATAAATTCTTATGTGTGTTATTTTTTACTTTACTACTTTAATATCATAGAATGTTTTTCAAAGTATATTTGCAAAGAAAAACAATGATAGTTTTCTTTTATAAGTGATATATATATATATATATATTTATTTTTTATTAGTCAATTATTTTCAAAACTAAGTTTATTTAAAAATTATTTTAACTAGGCGATGATCATGTCTATGAAAAAGTATTTTAAAATATAAAATTATATATACCTACATTATTTGTAAACTGGGACATATTTTAACTATTGGGGGGTTTAAAATTTATAATTTTTATTATAGAAATCATTATATTTAGAATCACAATTCACAACCCAAGTGAGCATTACACTAGGGCCAAAATTTGGTATAAAACCATTGTACTTCTAGGATATTTATTTTTAATTTGATTACTATCTTAATTTACATTTGATTTTGATAAATTCATGAGGTAAAGACTTATTATTTATTTTTAGTTAATGATTTTTTATTACGGATACTATATTTTATGGTTATACTACCAATCAACCTCTATTATTTAATGTATCTATCTATGCTCAATAGAAAATAAAAAAGGAATTCTATCTAGAATGCATGGGATTTGATATTTTGCTTACTATTGAAGATTAATATGAAAAACCCAAAATTCATAGAATGAACTAGAGTAATGAAACCAGATATATGTAATATGGTAATTTCAAATCTATAAATTATTTATTTTTTCCATTAGGGGAAGATGAATTTAATTGAATTTTTCTTATGTTAATACTTCTAAAATCATGGACACTTTAGATATATCTCATGAAGGAACATTAAATGTTAAAGAAATATGACTGAACACATATATTATGAAGTATGATTCCTTTGAAATGAAAATTGATAAGTATATTTCTAAAATGTATTAGAGATTTAATGATATCTTTAATACCATGAAGTCACTTATAAAAACCATGGTAGATTAAAAAAGAAGTGCCATGACTAGTGAGATGTTTACCAAATAGATGGAGAAGAAAATCTATGTCAATCATAGAATCTTATGACATCGGTATTCTACAATTCGAATAACTTATTAGAAAATTGAGGATGTATGAATAAGTACTAAAATCAAATAATTAATATGTTTAAATAAACAATAAATATTTAACATTAAATAAAAAGAAGTATTAATCAAAGGAAATAATGAAAGATGATTCAAATAGTAGTGAATCAGACTCGGATAATGATGAGGAGATAGATCATCTATCCAGGAGATTTATAAAATTCTACAATAAGAATAAATTTTTCAAAAATTAAAATTTAAAAGATGGTATAAAAATAAAGGAAATTGGAATAATGACTCAAAGAGTTTGAATCCACTTGTGAAATTACCTACTATGAATTTAAATGGAAAGGAGGTGTCAAGGTTGATTGATCTAAGTTAAAGTAAAAAAAGAAATATGGATATAGAGAAAATAAAATATGAAAATACATAATAGAAACTGAGAGATATTTATAGGATAGATCTGGTGATTTATAAAAATATAATGCATGTGAAAAATCTAGTATGTTTTTTATGACCACTACAGCTCAGGTATAAACTCTTACTTCAAGTTTTATTGAAATTATGTATTAGATGAATCTAAAATGTCTATTGAAAAATTGTTTGAATACTATTATATTATTGAGGATACCATGATTGAATTTATATTTAAATAAAACAATATGATAAATAATAATTATTTATCTATGTCTTTTTATAAAAAAAAATAATAATTCCAACTTATTGAAATAGAATAATGAGTTGATGTCGGAAAATAAACAACTCAAAAATGATTTAGAACAATTTAACTATAGAATAGATACATTTAATATGATTTTTGGAATTCATAAACCACCTAGATCTGGAACTTAAAGAGTTTCAAATTCTATACAATAAATGAAGATGTACAACAATTATATTGTTTCTAGTTCTAAAAATAAGACTTTAATTTGTAAAAATAAAATATCCTATAGTTATGGAAATATTTCTAATTATTTTGGACCTAAGAATACTTTTTTTCCAAAATATGTTAATTATGTCGTTAAAAAACCCATAAATCAAATTTGGATTCCAAAATCTTTACTTTCTAACTTCTTTGGACCCAAGAAATTTTGGTTAGGAAAATCATTTCTTGTATGATTTTATAGGTAAGATTATTAAAGTGCTCTATTAAAAGATTATGGTATCTAGATAATGTATGTTCTAGAAACATGATTGGAGATTATTAAATCTTATCGATCTTAGTAAAAGTGTGTAACTCCTTGAGATTTTAAAAAATAAAGCTATGCCTGATGGTGTACAAGACACACACCACCATGCTCAAACGAACTATGAAATGATATTATTTTAGATATGATCATTATAAATTATCTATTAAATTGGAGGTTATGAATAATATAAAATTATTTATGATATATATATATGTATATTTACTACTAAATATAAATTTATTGAAAAACTCTTATTAAATAATCAATTAATTTTTATTAACGTAATTTTATTCTTCAAAAACATGTTTTCTTCAAAAATGATTTTTATTACCTTTTTGAGAAAATAATATAATTGATTTCTAAATATTTTATAAAATATATTTGATAAAATGAACATAATATTTTAAATTATCATATAAAATTAACTTTGGGTGATATTTTGTGATTTTTTTGGAAGATATTGATTTTTCAGTGAATAGTGAAAAATACCGATTTGTGTAAAAATGTCATTTGATTTCAATAAATTAATTAATTTAAAAGTAACATTGTGTTTTAAATATGAGTTAAAGCAACATAATTATTATTTATTTATATTTAATCTAATTAATTAAATTTTAATCATCTTTATATTAGAGTTTAGTATTAGTATATTTTTGGGTTTTCAAAACATATTTTTCTAAAAACTGTTTTAAAGAGCATAATATTTCTCAATTTTAATTTATTTAAATAAACCCTAATGAGGAATTATTTAAATTTAATTTATATATTATATTTGTAATTATTAATATTAATTAATATAATTATTATTAATATTTGTATATTTAATATAAAATCATCATATGGTTGAAAAATATATTTCTTGAAAAACCGCTTTTCATCGCGTGTGTGGGTTTTATTTTAAATTAAATTCTACCAATTTTGTGAACCTAATTTGGTAAAATAGATTAAATATTTTTAATAAGAATAATTTATATTATATAATATTTTTAACATAATTTTTGTTCATAATGAGTAGTAAAAATAATAAAAAAATATCGTAGTTAAGGTAGAAACAGATTTATCGGGGGTTTAAACTAAAATGAAAAGTGTTAAATTGACCTATTTTTTAGAAATTATATTTTATGGAATTATTTTGATCATATATCATATATTAAAAATAATGGTCCATTTTAGAGTCTTGTTTCATTTAAAAAACATGGATATCACATTTTACTTTAAAAATACCTAGTGTGTCATCTCCCCCACTTATAAAAGGTCACTCCCTATCCCATACTCTTAAAACCTAAAAAGTGTTTTGGTTTAGATAATACCTTTAAAAATACCTTATCTACTTACATATACACATCATTTAGTCCTTTTTTCATCAAAAAACCAATCTAGGAAATATTTTGGTGTAAGCCTTAAGAGGCTTTCTGAAGAAAAGGTATTATTATTTTTCGAGTATTCTTTATTTATTTATTCTCCTGCCTCCTTAAAATATTATTCTACCATTATTGAATAACTTAAATTGTATCTCCAATATAATAATATGTTACCGTGTCAATGGAATAACCTATAACCATCTAATCTTCCATCAAGTGTGAAATGAAACCATCATTCGTGTGTATGGTGGACTACCGCCTCACAAACCAATGTAATTCATATTCCATCACCACCTTTTATGGATAGTTGAAATGATAGATTTAAAGTAGATATATGATATTTGTAATATAATAATACCTCTTGAATTATGATATCATACATACCATCTTACATTACATTCCATAGTTGATATGATCACTACTATAAAACAGACCTTTAACAGTGCTATCCTTTATCCGCGTTAGCAAAAAGCGCAGATAAAAGGTATCCTTTAGTAGTGCTTTATTTTTAGAACTAATAAATGGTAACCATTATCAGTCCTTTACTTTTAGCACCGATATATAGTAAATTTATAAGCACTTTATTTTTATTTCCCATAAAGGGATCCTTTATTAGTTTTTTTAGCTCTAATAAAGGTCTGAGAATATTGAAGTAATTAAATAAATAAAAAATAAAACGGAGTTTATTAAAAAAATATTAAATTTTTTATTAATTAAATAATTATAGACAAAAATGAATAAACTAATTATACTATATGTAAATTATAAATTCTTATAAATAGTATATATTAAATATATAAGTATATGTAAAATGAAAATAAAATAAATAAAACTTAAAAAATTAAATTGGGAAAAATATTAAACATTTTATTAATTAAATAATTTTTGATAAAGTTCATAAATAGTATATCTTAAATATATAGATATATATATTAATGTAAACAAATATTATTTATATAATTCAAAATATTTATGCTTTACATTAAATAGTAATATATTTAGTGAATAATGGTTTATAATTGATAATTAATATTAATTAAAAATACTGACTAATTTCACTGAGTAATAGTCATAATTGAATGTTATTTGATTTTTCAATTTAACAAAGATAAAATGTGTGTTATATTAATTTTGCATACATATACATAATTAATGCATTTTTATATACAACACACACACAAATATTTATGCAATTAATGAAATCTTAAATAGAAACACATTCACCTAATATTTATTTCATTTTTTAAAATTTTAGAATTCATTTCAAAATTTCCTTATAACATGACACATTTAATATATTATGTTTTGAATCGACAATTTTTTTTATTTTTAATATTATTAAAGTTAGGTATTATTCATTCATTTTTAATATGGTTTATTATTTATTTTTTATTATTTATTTTTTTGGAAATTTAACCAATTTATATTTTTTATTTTATATATTTTTATTTTCTATGTATTAATTGTATCAATATATATTCATCGTTATTTCAATATAAATCCATATATTTTTAATAATTTATATTTCATTAATAAAACTTATCCATTTTCCCAAAATTTTTAAAGTCTACTCATTTTTAATTATTCAATTTCACCCATTTTTAACATGCATGCACTTTAAATATTCAATAATAATGTTAAAAATATATTTTTAAAAAAACATTTATAAATATATATATTTATAATTGTATATTTACTATACCTATACATTTATAATTATAAATAAATAAATATTATTTTTAAAAAAAGTATTATATAACAATAAATAAATAATTATATATATTAAAATAATAAAAAAAATTAATAAATTTATTTAAATAAATAATATATTTAATATATATATATATATATATGTTATATATATATATAATTATATAAATATATATAATGATTGAAATATTATTTTTTGGAAAAGTTTGTATATAATTTTAAATAAATAATTATATATTTAAATAATTATAAAATTATAGTAAATAAATTTAAATAAATAATATATTTACTATATATTTATTTATGAAATGTAATTATAAAAATTTTTAATTATAATTTTATTTATAAATACTTCATTAGTGCTTATGTAGTAAGCACTCATAATAGCACTCTTTATTAGTTAATTTTTATTGTTGATAAAGATAGATATTTATTAGTGCTAAAAACCACTAATAAAGATTAATTTTATCAGTGCTTATTAACTTAGCGCCAATAAAAGGGATCATTATCATGGTTTTTTTGGAATTACTGATAAAAGTGTACCAATATATTTTAAGAACTCTTTCCATCACAAACTAGTTCATATATCTGAAGCACTCCACAGAAACCACCTTATATCGGTTCTCCTCAATGTAAAATCCAAGCACAAATCTTAGCAAGAATCAATGATCCAACTATTCCAAGGCTCGAATCTAAGGCTAAAATGATTCAAGGTTTAAACGAAACCAAAACATGAACGAAATCTAGGTTTTTTGACATCTCTACTTTCCATAGGTAATCCGATGAACCATCCTAACCCACATTCGTGTATATCAACAACTACAGTTTCACTATCTTATAATAAAACAACTCAAAATTCACTATTTATAGATATATTGAAGTGTTATATTCTCAGATAGCATGTGGATCTCCTTGGGACAACATTGGTACCATGTAAATTTAAATATATCAAACCCAATGTTGGGTCATGTTATTGTGAAGAATAATAGGCTCCCAATACCTATATTCTATGACATATACCTTTTTATAATGTCAACTTTTGAAAAATTCATCCATATAGTGGTCAGTGTTGTTTTTGGTTTGGAATATTCCATTTCAAATCACTTAAGAACCGCTTTTTGATACTTTTATTGAGATATAAATATGCTATTATTTCCTTGCTTCACCTATAAACTATGGAAAATGTTTAATTCACTAATCATATACTTCTTGATATCATAACACATATGATCCACAAAAATATTGCATTGTTCTTTTTCCAATCCTAAAATATAATGTCTTCAACATATATGAGTACCCACATCCTTTGATCATTCTTCTTCTTGATGTAAAGGCTGTTATCAACTTTTCTTCGCAAAAAACAAATCATTTTTAGGTATTGATCCAAACATAAATACTTGGTCCTTAGTGATTTATTTATCTTATATAAAGAATTCTTTAACTGGAACACCTTTCTCTCATTTTCCTCCATAATAAACCTATCCAATTTCTCAATTTATACCCCCCTTAAGAACTCCAATGTGGAACATAAATTTGACTTCCATTTGGTACACTTTTAACTACATTTAAAATAAAATATCCAAAAAAATTAAAATAGTTTCCAACCAGAAAATCCGAGTAAATTTATCAAAAATATAAATGAATTTAATCTAGTAATCCCCGTTTCACACTACCCATTATTTATTTTGAGTCAATTTTATATAGTCAATGAGTTTATTAAATAACACCCACATTGTTCTGATAATATTTATGTCTTCCAACCTTGGAACAATTTCCCATGTCACATTGTTCTAATTTAAATCAATGTCCTCATGCATAGATTTTATCTAATTATCATCCTTATCAGCCTCTTAAAATTATTTAGTCTCTACTTTTGAAAAGATGAGGTTTTTTGTGGAGTCCTGCTCCTATGAGTTTTCACCGAAAATATCTGACCACCAATGAAATTTTATTAACTGATTTCATACTTGTTTGTATTTATTGCAGTTGTTAATCCTTCTTCATTTTTCACAACATCAATGTTTTATTTTGTGTCTACCTCAGCCCAGTGTTCTCCCCCAATGCTTCTCAATTCGACATTAATTTCCTTCAATGTTTCATAATAATATTAATTATTAACAATATCCAAATTATAACTAGAAAAAAATATAAATTTTATCATTTCATTATCAAAACATCTCAACCCACCATTTTTAAGATAGTAATTAAATTTCTCATTATCTAATATGATCAATTTTTTGCTACCACAAATCAGTTTCCTCATTCAAAAAAAATTTCCATAAATTTTTTAGCAACCAAAAATAAAAAAATGGTTCGAATAGTTTTCTATACCTTTGTAAAAAATACAGCCATCTTAGAAATTATAATCCACTCATTAATACTTCTTAAAATCACATCATTTATTTCATGACACATCTAATAAACATTATATATGTTTTAATTTAATCCATATAAAAATAGATGATTCTTTTACATTTCCTTTTGTTTCCACCATCAGAAATATCTGATTACCATACTTTTAATTCTCACAAATAGGATAAATTGCCTTTTTAGAGAACATACTGAAGTACAACTTTCATCCTCATCTGCTTCATCACCTGAATAGTTATTATTCCATTTTTTTCATGGGACTCATCCCCCAAATCTTTTATGTTTCTTATACTAATATGAGAAGCATTCATCCAATGGATGATTACTCTTTATAGTATTTTAATAAACATATGTGAATTTCCACAAGAGATGGAGGATGAGTGCCAAACAACAAAATGAAATGATTACTATTTAGAAGACGAGCTGATGAGGATGATAGTTGTCTATAAATTTTATCTTTGGATTAATTCATAGGATAATACCTACCATAGTAATGTAATTATTTTCTTAAATTCAATCACCCATTTTCTTCAAAAAATACTAAAATTCTTTGAAACAATCAAATGTTGGGTTTCCCTTATTAGAATTATCTATAACTTTCACCTTTTATAATGAATATCTTATGTGTATTTATATATATATTTTACAAAATGAATAGTTTATGAACCCAATAGTATGGATATGAATAACAAATGGATTCACTATAATATTTTTACAAAAGAGTATGAATACAGAGTTAAAAGTTTCATCATGTTTTCAATAGAACATACATACAACCCTTCTCAAATCCTTTTTCTATGTTTACAACATTTTTATTCCAGAACCATTATTTTAGACAAATTGAAAGAAAAATTTATTTCTCTTATAATAGATCATATCTATAAATTTTTTAATAAGCATGGGTCAAAAATTGAATGTACAGAGCAATTGGGATGATACTGTGGTTTATGAATCATTTGATATGAATTATAGTGTAAATGATGATGGAGATCTCATGGAATAAATGAAAATGGAAGTTGAATATGACCTACATGATTGTAAAAAATTGTTTGAGAAGTTAAATAGCTATTCAAATGGACCATTGTATACCGGCTGTAGTAAATAAATAATATTTTCATATGTATTGAAGTTATATAATTTGAAAGCTTATAGAAGATGGAGTGACACCGGCATTACTAAACGACATGGTCTTCTGAATGATATTCTACTAGAATAAAATAAAAAAACATGTTGAACATATTATTATTAATGAATACTATGTTTAATAGGAATGATCTCTAAAAATAATAATTTCTTGTACAAATGATTTCATATTGTTTCTCAATTACCAAGAATCCCTCATAAAATTCCTTAAGTGTGGCATGAATTGATACAAGAAAAATTAATCAAGTCCATTGAAATATGTATGGTACATTCATGTCATTCATCATTTTAGAAGAGTATATAGATGGTAGGAAACTATGAGATAATTGAAATGACATGTAGATACAATAATTAAATATGGGAACCTATTTCATCCAACATATTCTCCTTAGTGGAAGAAAATTGATTATGATTATCTTGAATTTGTAAATGATTTGAGAAAATTTCATCTTGTGTTATCTACAGATGGAATAAATCATTTAGGTGTATAAATTAGAACTCACAGTACATGTCCTGTCATGATATTAAATTATAATTTTCCACCATGGTTATGCATGATTCACAAATACATTATTTAATCTCTACTTTTATATTTACCAAAGCAACCTAGTAATGATATTGATGCCTATTTGGATCCATTTATTGAAGATCTTAAATTGATGTGGGATATAAGTGTTATAATGTATGATTATCAAATAAGTAAAGAATTCACATTGAGTACCATGTTGTATGGGATGATAAATGACTTCCCTAATTATGAAAAGTCATTACGATATAGCCTTGAAGGAATGTTGGGGTGTCCCATTTGGAAAAAATGCACATAATATCTTTGGTAGAAACATTCCATGAAGAAAGTTTTTTTCGGACATAAAAATGTTTTACCATGATGAAATAAATACTGATCTTGTAAGATGACATCCAACATGAATATTGAATAAGGTACAACACAAACTCACATAATGGGTGATCAATTGTTTGATAAAGTAAATTATATTGATTTTTTGGTAAAACATTTAATTTTTTGTTATGAAATAATGTTTGAATAGGAGATCAATATTCTTTGAATTACCATATTGGAACTGTTTGTATATCATAAATTTTCTTGATGTCAGGCATATAGAATTTTTTTATTTTATTTTGTTATTGAAAAGTTACTAATTTTTTCTAAAAAATAAAATATAGTATCAAGGCTAGGTTGGACATGATTTCCATAGGGATAAGGGAAGATTTTTCACCAGTGAAGGGTTAAGGGAGAACTTTTCTTCCTCTAGTATCTTACACTCTATCAGGACAAGAAAATTGTCAATTTTTTATTTTACTTAATAGTGTAAAAGCTCTATAGGTGTATTAATCAAATATCAATAATGTCATTTAGATGAATAATTTGAAGTTACAAGGAGTAAAATCACAAGGATTTTATGTTTTTATGAAATAATTAATGTCTGTTACTTTCCATTACAATCTACATCAAAATATATGTCAAAAATTAACCAGAATGGGCTTATTTTTCAAATCCATATGCAATAAAGTTATATACCTGATGAAATTTACAATCAGGAATATGAAGGTTTTAGTCATATTATGTGAATTATAGATGTTCTTCCCACCATCATTCTTTGATATAATAGTCCACAAAATTGTTCACTTGGTTAGAGAGGTTTAATTATGTAGTACAATCCATTATAGATCGATGTACCCCATTGAACTGTATGTAAAAATTTTAAAAGGGTATGTCAAGAATTGAAGTTACCCAAAAGGTTGCATTGAAGATTGATATAGTGTTGAAGAAGCTATGGAACTATGTACACATTACCAATTAGATGTTGATAGTATCAGTCTCCCAAAGTCAAATCACAACGAAAGCCTTATTAACGGAGGCATTTCCGGAAGAGATACTGTTAAAATTACCTTGAAAGAGTGGGGAAAAGAGATCCTTTATATTTTATATAATAGTGAATATGTGGATCCATACATTGAAACCCACAAATAAATTCTTATAGATTTAAATCCATCAAGGGAAGAAAGTTAGATATCAAATATACATAATAAATTGTTTATAAGATAGTTTTGAGATCAAATTTATAAAGAGTTATCTAAAAATATGAATTTAATTACCAAAAAAATTCAATGGATAGACATGGGATGAAATGAAAATGTATATATCACAGTAGTTTTGTAATCAATGGTGATACGTTCTATAAAAAAGAGAATTTTGACTATAGTAAGATGCAATACAGTGGTGTTATACTTGTGACAGAAGTCATGCACATATTTTATTCCAATGATAGAAATATAATTTAAGAAAATTTGTCATATTTTTGAATTGTCAAATATATATATGATTTTTATTATACATCATATAAATTTAATATTTTCCATTACAAATGGGTTTGACAATACGAGTACAGTGAAAGTTGATGAAATGGGATTTATGAAGGTGAATTTTAGTGTGGAAGGGGGAAAAGGTAAATTTTTTCATAATGGAATCAATAGATGTGCAATTATTTTATGTCTCAAATCCAGTAAATAATAATTTATTGATTTTCCTAATGGTGACTAAAAAATATTAGTGTTAGATGAAAATTCAATTGAGGTTTACTTTTTCATCAAGAGATCACAATCAGTTCATATTGGTCCCAATATAGATAATGTCTTGTACATTATAGGGAACCACAAATAGGGGATTTGGATTCTCAATAGAGGAACCAACTCCATAAAATATTTAAAAAAAGAAAGAGAGTTCAATGAGAAGGTAATATTATTTTTTAATATATTATGTCATTCCTCATAATATTATATGTTCTTTACTACATTAACATAATCTAAATGAAATGTTTGACTAATTATGAAGACAATGTCTTCTACACATGATGAAGTTACCAATCCCTCAGAAAAAAACTATAATTAAGGAAACCCTTGGGAAGATGTAATGGTAATGTTATGATATACTATAACTATTTTACCAAAAAATTATATAATGAAATGTATATTTAATTTTAATTATTCCTTGTTGTTTTCATTTATTTTACAAAATTTCTATTCATCTTTCATGCCTTTCTGCACCAAATCTTCTGTAGAATTCTTCTCTTTTATAACATTTTCATCCCTACAATGTTTCATTTATCCCATTCCTTTATGTTACCTCTAATACCTTTGCAGGAAGAGAAATGATGCTACATCTACTCAATTATAGAGGAAATATTTATGTTTTCATAGTAAAATCATTGTCCATAGAATTAAAATATTATGTCACATTTATGTTTAATTTATTTATTTTTAGTATTACTAACATTAAAATTGTATTCTTATATTGGTTTTTTTTTGAGTTGGGATGATCTATCAGTATTTCATGTGTTTTACACAAAAAAATCAATACACTTCTTCTCCGTCAAAAATTTTTCACCCCTATAGTTTTTTGCATTTATCACTTTTCTTCATGTTCCCTCCACTTCTCAATCCCAGAGTTAATCTTGATGTTTTCACAGTAAAATCATTCTACATAAAATTAATGAATTGTTTCACATTTATGTTTTATTTATTTATTTCTATTATTACTAACATGAGAATATTTTAATCATACTATTAGATTATTTTTTTGATCCTGTAACTGAGACAATGAAAACACAAAAATGCATCATGAATGCATAAATCCATCATGAAAAGGTGAATTTCTACTACTTATTTAATTATTTTTTTATCATATTATGTACTATTTGTAAGTTAAATTCCTTACCATTTTTATCTGATACTTGTTTTTTATATCTTTTGGGAATTCATATTTTTATTTCAACTATATAAAACAGTCCACCAAAGTGATAAATTTTTTCTTTCTTCCAATGTTACTATGATTTCCATTGCCTTTATTTTTCCAACTGCCAACACAGAATGTTAAGTTGATGTTCTAAGACAAAAACCCATTCTCATTTTTGAAATCCAAAATATTAAAGGAACCTATTGTTACCATTATGGTGAGTTATCATGATATAATGGGTATATGATCTTCCTTTACTCTTCTGGATTTTAACAATGAGAAAGGTTTATAGGCTAAGAACATCGAGTCCACAAGCAGTGTTGGAAGTTCCACAAATAAATGTAATGGAAATCATGGTAACTTTAGTAGTGAGGATTTTTTTAGACATTGGACATATTGGAATTAGCCTCACCATAATATGATACATGGAGTGACCGGTATGAATCCAAGTGTTTCTTTTTATTTAAAATTGACATTAATTTTAGTAAAAAAATGACATACTCAAAACCCAAAAAATTTATTATTATTTGGAAACATTAAGACAATGATTCATAAGCTATTTCTGAAATGTATGAATCTTCCGCAGCTCAATCCGATACATGATGTGCCAGATATGACTCAAAGTGTCCATTGTTAGTTTAAAATCAACATTTTAGTTCAAAAAGTGTCACTCAACGAAAACTAAGAAAACGCATTCATATTTTCCAGATAATTTTAGACATTGATTAATAAATAATTTTTGATGTGTAGGAATCTGTATCGTATCAAACTGAAACATGATGAGATATGTATGAGTCAAAATGTGTGTTTCTAGTTTAAAATGACATTTTAGTAAAAAAGACAAGTGACATACTAAAAAAATAAGAAAAAACATTTTTATTATTTTTATACTTCTATAATATTATCTATAATTTATTTTAGATGTGTAGGAATTATCCTCACCTCAATCTGATCCACGGTGTGACCAGTATGACTCAATGTGTGTATTTTTATTTAAAATTGACATCAATTTTAGTAAAAGTACAACTGGCCAACTCAAAACCCACCAAAAAAATTATTCTTATTTTTATACTTTTGGTAAAATATCCACAAGTCATTTCTATTTTTTAGAAATCATCCACACCTCATTACAATACACAATGTTCCCGGTATGAATCAATGTGTCCGTTATTAGTTTAAAATTTACATTTTAGTTCACAAATTTTTACTCACTAAAAAGTGAAAAAATACACTCATATTTTCATGATATTTTAGTATATAGAATCATAAGTAATTTTTTACATATATTATTTTTTCTCATATGAAACTAACACAAAATGTTATTGATATTAGTCAATGTGTTTGTTTCTAGTTTAAAATGACATTTTAGTAAAAATGACAAGTGATGTAATAAAAACTAAGAAAAATAATTCAAATAATTTTGATACTTTAATAAAATTATCCATAAGTCATTTTATACTTGTATAAATTATCCTCACATCAATCCGACACATGGTGTGACTAGTAGAACTCAATGTGTATCTTTTTATTTAAAATTAACATCAACTTTAGTAAAAAGTGCAACTAAGCTATTCAAAAATAATAAAAATCATTCATATTATTTTGATACTTTAGGAAAATGATCCATAAATCATTTGGGATATGTAGTAATTATTCTCACTTCAATTCTATGTACGGTGTGATTGATATGACTCAAAGTGTCTCTTTTTGGTTTAAAATTGACATTTGAGTCGAATAAGTGTCCCTCACTAAAAACTGAGAAAGAATGCTCATATTTTATTGATAATTTAGTAAATAAATTTATGATTAATTTTTTACATTTAGGAATTCGTCTCAAATCAAACTTATACATGATGTGATCGATATGAGTCAAAGTGAATGTTTCCAGTTTAAAATGACTTTTTATTAAAAAAAACAAGTGACATACCAAAAAATATAGAAGCACATTATAATTGTTTTGATACTTTAGGAAAACTATCCATAAGTAATTTGGATCATTTATGAACCAACTGGACCTCAATCCAAAACATAGTGTGACTGGTATGACTCAAAGTGCTTCTTTTTTATTTAAAATTGAGATATATTTTAGTAAAAAGGACAATTGACCCACTTAAAACATAGTAAATACATTTTTATTGTTCTGATAATATATTAAAATGATACATAAGCCATTTTGGATGTTTAGCAATCAAAATCACCTCAATACGACATATAGTGTGACCAGTATGACTTAACAAGTTTGTCATCAGTTTAAAATTGACAATTTAGGTCAAAATAGTGTCACTCATTGAAAATTAAGAAAACACACTCATATTGTCACAATAAGTTAAGAAATATATTCAAAATTTATTTGTGATTTGTATGAATTATCCTCACATCAATCGAAATATGATGTGATCGATACAAGTCAAAGTACTTGTTTCTAGTTTAAAATTACATTTCAGTAAAAAAGAGAAGTGATGTACTCAAAATAAAGAAAATGATTTCTTATTTTTTGGTACTTTAGGAAAATTATCCATTAGTAATTTTAGATGTGTAAGAATCATCCAAACCTTAATATGATGCATGTATTTACTAGTATGACTCCAAGTGCATCTTTTTAATATATAAGTGTCATTTTAGTTCAAAACACACATCACATCACCAAACCAAGAAATCGAGCCTAGATTGTTTTCTCAACATTATATTTTATATTATTTAATTAATTTATGTATAATTTTTATCATATACTTATTTAGTTATTTTTTTATAAAGATAATTCATCATGACAAATAAGAAATGGTGTGATGTGAAAGAATCAACTGCAACTCAGTCTGATACACAATGTTCCAAGTATGAGTCATAGTTTAGTTTAAAATTAACACTTTCTGTTAATTTATGATTTTATATTATTTATAAACTAGAATTTTTTTTATTTTATAGGTAATTTTTTGGATTGATCAGGGGTTAGGATCAAAATAAAAAGGAACATTGATGTTTTTGAATGAATGTACTACTTTATACTTAAATTATTATATAAAAAACTGTTTTAATTGTCTATAATATTGTTTTTTTTTGTTATATTTGGGTTGTAAATATTATTTCATTTAAATTTTCTATTAGAACATTATTTTTTCTGATTTTGTGTTTTTTGTTTCTATGGTGTGTTGTTAAAGCACAATCAAGTAGGCCCCATTATCAGATCTTTTAGAAGAATTAATTAGTTGTACTTTATCAGTGATAAATAAAAGTGATGATAACTGTTTTCCTTTATCGACACTTTTAATGGTGCTGGTAAATGACCCATTTATCAGTGTTCTTTAGCGTGGATAAAGGATATCTTTATCCCCTCTTTTCTTGCTCTGATAAAAGACTAAGGATTTTAATATCTCTTTAGTAGTCATCACTTCTCTAGAACTAATAAAGGATATTTTTTAACACTATTAAATGCATATTTTCTATTAGTGGATGATGTCACTCATCTGTACATTAGACTACCACCTAGAAAAGTGATGTGATACATTTTTCACATATGTGTTTCATGGAAGGTAATAAGGATAAAGTTAATGAATATAAGTTATATATATGAAATAATTACGAAATTAATGAAATATTTAACATCCGTGAAATATAATATATCATTTAATTTTTTTTCTTTCTATTCATTGAGAATTGATAAAGTTGTTTATGCGTACTATGGACTACCGCCTTCCTGAAATGATGTGTTTATTTTTTCATGACCCCCTAAAATTGAAGATATAAATAAATATCTTTAATAAAATAATACTATATTTATGATATTATTGTCATTATATAAATAAAAATTAACACTTACATTATTTCCATAATGATTGTTTAAAAATGGAAACATTACTCATGTGTACATTCAACCTACCATCTCTATGATTGTAGTGTAGTTATTTTTTCATAAACTTATTTTTATGATTGGATTAAAAAGAATAATTTATTTATAAATATGTTAAATATTCCAATATTATTATTTTTAATGTTATGGAACAATGGAACCTTTGAAAATGGACAACACACTGAATCCATTTTGGAATTATGGATTGAAAGTCCTCAAAATATCCATTGTGTATTTAACTGACTAGAAATTTAAACAAGTAATTAAAATAAATTATTTAAGTATAATTTATTAAACATGGATAGTTTTATTAATAAATAAAATAATTGATATATGATTATTATATAGGAGTTAAAGTACATACATGGAAATTTTTGTCTTGAGGTAAGGAATTTATGCTTATGCATATTTTTTTTCAAATGATGATATATTGAGGATTCATTATAGTGTTTATTTACAATATGGAAAATGAGGTTATCTTTATACTTGATTTGGATGGATAAATTTAATGTAGAAGCCTTTATTTGGGATGATTCGGGAGCACTCATATTGATCTGTGGAAATGGGATTATATGTTAAATTTATGTAGAACTATGACTAAAAGATAAATGGGTTTGGATCAAAATAACATGCCACACACACCAGGTGTTTTTCAAAAAAAATCAACCATTGTGTCCTCTACTGGCGGTGCTCAGGGGGAGTTTTCAGCCTCGATAACCTTTGATCATGGTGTCTCTACTGGTGCTGAGGCCCCTCATCCTCACGAGACCCTGGGATATCCCCTATGCTCTCATTCAACCATGATATCCATTCACGATGCTTTGTGTGGTTTTTCCCGTGGCTTCAAGAGGTTCTGTTTTTTCGAGGTGGGCCTGGTATCTTTGGTGGTGTCCCGGGTTGGATTTAATGTTTTATTGGATGTCCCACTAGGATCTTTTGAGGAGGACATCTCAAAGATTAATTAGACACTTGTGGCTTGTTTTGGGGCAGTGAGGCCACCCTTCTAGGTTTTTAGGCAGTTTGTGGATTCCAATGGTTTAAGCGGATAGGTGCGGATTTCCTCGATTCATCGGTATTACTTTTGTGTAGTAATGGAGTCAGAGGAAGATTTTGTCCATGTCTGGTACAAAGTTCCCAGATCGTTTGGGTAGTGGAGGTTCATCTTGGATCTGTGGTCTCTAGAAGCACATAACGACAAGGAAAGTCCTTGAGTGGTGGTTTGGTTGGGAATCCTTGGTCTTCCCCTGCCTTTCCAAAATGGAGCATTTAAAAATGCCATTTGAGAGTCCCTTGGAGGATTTCATTTCATGGATGAATTCACCCTTTCATGTGAAGGAATAATGGTTCCTCGTTTGTGCGTGTATTTGGACCTTTCTGAGTTGATTCCTGAAAGGCATTATCTATAGGCGAGGGATGCGGTGGATTGGGACCAATAAATTGTTTCCCCAATTTTCCATAAATTTTTCCCATCATGCTGCCTCTAGGGACACTCTAGGATTTCGTGTAGGAACCAAAAGAAAGGAGGACCTCATCAGTCTCATATGGTCCGGCTGGGTGGAGGCTCTTATTCCCCCGGGCCAGGGGGCCTCAAGGCTAGTTCTTCTCATGATACTTTTCTACTGAAGGGGGTGGTCCATTCCCCCTGGTTGATCTCGAGCACGTGACCCTGGACTCAAGATCTTTTTCTAGTGGCTCATCTTTCTATATGGACCCTAAAGCATTCATGTCTGGGGGTTCCTCTTCGAGTTCTTTGGCCCTCACTCAGCTCATGATTAGGCCTCTTCCGTTTCCTATAGCAGGCTGGATGCGTGATAGGCTCCTCACCTTAAAATAATCCTCTTTGTACCTTTGGGTGTTTCTTCCACCTCTTCTGGTGGAACCTCTTGAAGTATGCAAGGAGCTAGAGGATGAATGAGGGAAGCCTTGTTCTCTTCTTATTCTTGAGGAATGCCTAAAGGTCATCTCCAGCAATGTATCATTTGATGTTTTAGGCAGATCTGCAGCTTTGGTGCCGAAAATGGTTTCTTTATCCTCCTTCTTCACTTTGCGGTAGTCGAGAAGAGGTTTAATAGAGGTTCCCTCTCCAGTGACTACCTCATTCCCAATATCATATATCTAGTGCAAAGGAATGTGTAATTATGCACGGATGATACAACTAAGGTAGGGCTCACCTTCCCTCTCCAATAAGACCACTATGCCTAGGATTAAAGCTGGGCTCCTCCTGGTTTAAATGAATCTATACTTATCTAGAATTCCTGTGGCCTGGTTGCACGGGTGAAGACCGAATTTATTGCTTCAAAGGTAAAGAAACACATGGTTTTTATTATTGTAGTGATTGAACACAAAAAGAACACATCTATTCTTATGGAGTTTTGTTGCAATGTTAGAATACATGGATCCATGAAAGTGGACACAATCTACCATCATATTTGGATCTTTTGGAAGAAGGGGGTGTCTATGGATTTGGTTGGTGCATGGGAACAATTCATCACTTTGAATGTTACAAAGGATTCTGTGTGCCTGCTAGTTTCCTTTGTGTATGGGAGCTGTGATGCTCAATCCAAAAAGAGTATGCGGTCTGAGCTCGGTTTCTTAGACTCAGAGGAGCTCCCGTTTCTAGTCGTAGGGGACTTCAATATTATCCTTAACCCTATGGAAAATAAAGAGGGAGGAACATTCCCTCAACATGAAAGCTTGGATTTTGTGCGTTACATGGTGGATATGGGCCTTCTTGATCTGGGGTACTCGAGGGATTATTACACTTGGTGAAATAATCAAAAGAGAGGCAGGTGCAGCTTGAGTAGGCTTGATCGGTGTCTGTCTAACACCAATGTAGTCAACTCATTTTCGAATGTTGAGGTAACTCATCTAGTTTAGGGTATATCTAACCACTCCCAACTTCTAGTTTCTCCCCCCTAGGGAAGATCTCCCAGATTCTTTCAGGTTTTATCAACAGTGGTCTCAATGTCTTGGCTACCATCAGACTGTGATGTAGCTGTGGGGTGAGCCGAGTTGTGGGAATACCTGGGTGGTGCTTCATATTAAACTCTAGAAACTAAAGCTTAGGATTAAGAAGTGGTCCAGGGGGATTCCTCCCTATGATCAAGATATGGGGAACATGAAACTGAGTATAAAGAACCTGGATTCCAGTCTTGATGAGGCTTGGAGTGACTCTTTATTTGAGGAGATAGTTAGAATGAAGTTCTACTAGGAGGAACTGATCCTTAAATAGGAGAGGATAGCCCGGGAGAGATCCCAAGTGAGGCGGTAGCATGAGGGGTATGAAAATACAATATTCTTTCACACATGTATCAGCAGGATGAGATGCATGATGAAACCCAATATTCAACTCCAATATGGAACTTACACAGAGGATAGAGATATTGTTGGGAGAATGAATCACCCTCTCTTCAAGGATCTCTGAGTCGGACCTATCCCAATGTGGGCTTGTGGTTATCCAAGTGGCAACGCTGCTCTCTGGGAGGCGATTCCCATTGTGGTATCAATCCTGGACAATGAGATCATGGAGGCGATTTTGGATGAGGAATAACTTCAGTCAACAATGATGATGCTCAACCCCAAGAGTGCACCAGGCCCTGATAGTTTCCCAGGATCTTTTTATAGGTGGTGTGGGAGGTGTTTATGGGGGATATTATTGAGGCAATCAAGGACTACTTTAATGGTGGATGCCTACCCTGGGTGGTTGGTGCTACCACTCTGATTCTCATTCCAAAGATCAAGGACCCTTATTCACATTCTCAATACAAACCAATGAGTTTATGAAATTTCCACTACAATATTCTAGGGAGGATGATCAAACAAAAACTATCCAAACTTCTCCCTCAATGTATATCCATTGGGAAAAATGGGTTTGTTCGTGGGTGTTCCATATAGGGAGCAATTTCTATTGCTCAGGAGGTGATGCTAGATATCAAGTTGAAGAACCACGGTTCGAATATGGTGATCAAGTTGGACATGAAAAAAGATTATGATTGGATCCAATGGAGTTTTTTCAATAGAGTTCTCAAGGATTTGGGGTTCTCGGTAAGGGTTTTGGATATCTTTTTCAGAAGTTTGAGTTCATCTTGGCTGATGGTCTCTTTCTTGGGGAGGAATCATGGTTTCTTTAAGGCTGTGAGTGGCCTTTGGCAGGGGGACCAGATCTTTTCTAGTATCTTCATACTGGCTCAGGACACTCTCAGTTTCCTTATCAATCGAGGCGTATCCAATGAAGATATCCTACCCTGTAGAAGGAAGATGAACTTTCCATCAATCTCCCATATGATGTTCATGGATGATACAATCATATTTACTAAAGGAGACAGTGGATCTGTAGGAGGTGTCAAGAAGATACTGAATGGTTATTATTTCTAGAGAGGGAATGTTAGAATCACATCAAAGAGTCACTTCTTCATCTCTCACAATTAGGCTCCCAGGTGGGCTTCCTCCCTGTGAAACCGCCTCGACATTCAGTGTGGTATTTTTCCCATGGAGTACCTTGGTTCATCTATTTACTTAGTTAGGATTCATTTTCGAGACACTGATAAAATTTTCCATTGGATTACAAGCTACATCCTTAAATATAAGAACCATTTCCTATCATTTGGGGTCCGTATCACCCTGGTTAATAGAATCTTGGCTGAAATCCCTATCCATGCAATGGATTATTCCTATATACCATAGGGAGTTATTCAAACAATTTACAAGGTTATTTATAGTTTAATTTGGGACACAACTTATGAAGATAAGAGGCATTGGGCCTCATGGGGAAGGTTGGAAAGATCTATTCATGATGGGGGGATCAACGTGAGGAGTCTTCAGTGTACATTACATTATATGCATGCTAATCCTGCATTGGATATTCTGGAAGAGCACACCCTATGGGGAAAAACAATTTCTAAAATCTACGTTGGCACTGCGGAGGCTGTGATAATGAATTTTTCTCTATTATGGTCAATCTTCTTCCCTCTCCATCAGACTCTCTAATAGAATTCTTGATGGCTGGTTGGTGTGAAGGACATTTTCTTCTGGAACCATAATTGTGCTAGCTCTATTCTCACATTCCATGTCTACCCAGCTCCCCTAATCATGGTAAAGGAAGTGAGTCTCTACCCATGTTTTTTGAAGGCAGTCCTGGATGGGAAAAAACAGGACCTCCTCAAATCCATTGAGTTCAACACAGAGCCATACATATGTGTGTTTGTTCTTTCTTCCTCAGGTGTCTTCTCCACCATAGATTATTTTAGGATGGTTTCTATGAAGAATTTCCAAGAAATCTAGAATGATGTTATTTTGTGCAACAAGATACCAGTGAATTTCAAATTCTTGTCCAGTTCATTAGGAACTAGGACATAGGCACAAACAATAAAAAAAAGAAAGTGGGGATTAGCCTGGTTTCAAGGTGCCAGTGCTGCAGTTCTAGGAAGGAGGAGAGTTCCCACCATATATTCAATGAAGTGGAATGCGATTAGGCAGCGTGGACAGTATTTTGTGGCCTAACTACCTTTATTTCTCATGACCTAAGAGATTCTCCGTTCTTAGTTAAATGGTTCCACGGATCGTCAGACTCATGAATGGAACAAATGGCTTGAGCTATTATTTTTAGTACTAGGTTTTGGTGGTTGTTGAAAGTAAGGAACCATGAAATATTTTATGGCCAAACTCCTTCAGTACAGTCCATAATCGCGAGGAATCACTTCATGATGGTGGACATCGTTTCTCTCATCTCGGACAGTCAAGGGGCTCCTTCTCTCATGTTTCTTCAAGTCAGGGTCCCTTCCCCGTCACCCTCCCCTCTGCAATGGAGATGGGTTTGCTGGCACCCTCCACTTAGTAGTCTCAAATCGAACTCAAATGGCTAATGCAAGATGGGTACCATGAGTTTGGGGGGGTTGTTCATTATCCAAGGTGAAATATTTTTATGGCTTATAATTTGTTCTAGGGAAGTGGTACTTCCTTTTAGGCTGCGGCCAACACGATGCTCAACGGACTCACCCTCTACATGCAGAGGAATCTTATCATCACTCAAGTGGAGAATGACTATTCAATCCTTCATGATTCCCTAAAAAATTGTATTCCCTCCTTAGAGCATAGCATACATAGTTTGCAAAAATAAAGGCCTTACGGGTGACAAAATATGAGTAACCCAAACGTGGTGTGAGGGGAATAGGGTTACAGATCATCGGGCATCATTATTGGACTATAACTCCATCATCACTTCCCTCCTCTTTAATAATTGCTTGAAAATAGAAAGCGTGGACCTAGACAGAAGGGATGCCCTTTTTTGCACTACTTTAGGCCCCCTTAGCTCTTTTATCCTTTTTCTACTCTCATTATCGAATAATAATCTGATTTTAATATGATGGTCTTGAGGTAAGGGTTTTCTCCTCTCATTTTTATTTCTGTGAGACAGATGCCATATTCAGCACTTATTTATATTGGGTGGTGTATATACTACCCCTTTTAAATGTAATATCATGATTTCTTTGTAATTTATGGTATTTTGAGTTTTAATTTTAATTCGTTCATCCATGTTTATTTGACTTAAAAGTTACCACGTGATAAAAGGTTTATTAACTCAATTTCCTTTCATTGGGTTATAAATATTTTTCATTAACCTTATTATTCTATGATTATGTGTTAATTAATATATAAATTTCTTTATTATATATTTAAAATTTTTGGTGGATTTACATTTGATACAAGTAATATATCCATTATTTAACACCCAATTCAATGATATGATCTTTGTAACAGTTATTCATCACAAATTCTATTTATTTGGGACATATGTCTACAATATAGACCTATATTATTTTATAATATTTATATACTACCACTTTTACATGTATATCATGAATCTATTTATGTTCATGATATTTCATGTTTCATTTGACGTTATTATTTCATGTGTATTATGATTAAAAAATTACCAACGTGGAAAAGGTGTTACGTTACAATATAATTTCTTTTCAAGATTGATTATATTAAAGGATCCTTTTGAGTAAATGATATGATCTTATTCTGTAGAATCACATATATTTTATTAGCATCTAGTTTTGAATATTTTTTACATGTAAAAATTCCAATTTTTCCTTTATTAATTTGAAGAAATGTCAAGAAAATCATTTGTAAGTAATACTGATTTGGCATAGACTTCGTTCGGGTGGGGTGCAGACCTCGCTCGGGTGTTAGAGGTGGCACATCATTAGTGGCTATGTTGAGTGTCATGGAATTGGTGGTTCAATGGTGAATGGGTGGGTGATGAACCACACCCATACATTTGTAGGTTGCAAATCCATAGGTGCAAGTCCAAATATTGAATTTTAGAGAATGAATGCTACCACCCGCAGGTTTAAGAAGATTATAATGATTATAGGATATATAATTTTCCATTAACACCAGTCACCATGAAATTATACATGGGGAAATGTTAGCTGTAAATATTTGTGTGTCAAGGGATCTTTGGAGCATTAGATAGAAATTTTATAGGGGAGGGTTTATACAGGGTGTCTAGTCTTTTGGATCATGGATCATGTAAAAGACTTGTGCCTCTCGACCTATGGGTCATCTAAAAAATGTTTCCCTCTAAACCCATAAAAGTGGGGTTATCAAAAAATTAATAAAAATATAGGCCCTTCAGGATTGGGGTAAGTGATACCAATCTTGTGATTTTTTTTGACCATGAATCATTCTCTTGAAAATTCATATTTTCAAAAATGTTTTCAAAAATGTTATTTTATAAAAATAAATATTTTTTTAAAATATTTTACATGATCTTTGACCTTCTTTTAAAATTTCTTAAAAATGAAAATTTGCAATATTTTGTAAATGATTCACTTTTGACTCATTTTACAAAATGATTGACAAAATGTCTATTCTTAACATTTACATCATGAAAAATTTCCTTGATGTCATTAACATTATCTTCTTTGAAGGTTATATCATAATTTTCCAAGTTTATTTTTAAAGAGATGTATTTTCAAAATATTTTGTATTTTTTTAGTTTTTAAAAGTTATTTTCAAAGTAAAAAAGTGTATTTTCAAAAAAAAATTATTATAATGATATTTTAATGGTATTTATATTCATCAACATCAACAACCCTTTATGTTACTTATTCTCTAATGGGTAAATTTTCTAATGATACTATCATAATTCTCTCTCTAGATGGATTATGATTATTTCAAATAGATTTTTAAGGAACCCATTTCGTATCCATGAGTTAATCATGTTTCAAATTTATTTTCAGGGAAACCCTTTCTTTTCCACAGTTTAATCATGTTATAAAATAAATACTGGTTGTTTTGTGAGAATTATGATGAAATTAAAGGACTATTTTATTTATTCATATTTTTTTCTTGTAAATGTTTTATTATATGGGTTGATCCCCATTATAGAGCATGGGTGAGCCCGGTATATATTATATAATGGGTGTGCCCAGATAGTGCTCCAATGATTTTGGTAATGATTATGTTATCTAAATAATTATATTATAAGTCAGTAGCATGATTATTAAAAAATTTAAGGGGTTTTATGTTTTCTATGAAGATGATGTTCTAAGACACTAAAACATTTTCTTTATGCTTTATATGGGTTTTAAATGTTTCCTTTAATCATGATTGGCATCACATGACTCATGATTATTGATTATTATGAGTATTTCCTTTGTTAAATCATTATTCCATGCCAATTTTTTATTGATCTAAGTTTTATGGATATGATTTATCTTATGTTATTCTCATGTACTTTGATTATGTTATCATACCCTAATTCTCACTTAATTCTCACTGATGACATTCAGTTGTTAATTTTTATGTTCACACTTACTGAGCATTTGACCTCACAATTATTATGTTTAATTTTACCCATATTATCAATAATTATTTTAAATGAATTATTCCTATAAGGGTTTTATTTGGATGATGATGATAAATTAATGTGAAATAAGAAAATATGGATTTAGTGGGATGAACAATCACTTGAAGACATGGGTATTTTTAATATAAGAGTTTTTCATGATTTCCTAAAACTCTAAACCTAAAAGGTACTTGTTTATATAAGTGATAAAATATTTAATTTTTATGTTGTAAGTTTTAGAAGGAAAAAATTAGATCACATTCATTGGTATCAAATCTAGGAATATAAATTTCTTGGTTTTAACACAAAATAAGGGAGTGTGGGTTTGGGGTGCTTATAAATTGGATGGCGGACCCATTACTTTTAGTGAAAATGAAAAAAAAATTAATTGGACTTGTTTGAATCGGTAACTCTGAGACTATTCCTAATTCTAGAGTTTTATTTGTAGATGGAATAAAATATAAGTTTCTTAGTATATCTCAATTGTGTGATGACGAATACCATGTTAAATTTAAAAATAATTCCTACAAGATTTATGATTCCAAATATGATTTAGTTTTTACTAATTTATGAAATGACAATGTTTACAATGTTAATTTAGATCATTTATTTTCTTAAAAATGTTTATTTCATAAGTTCCTTTCATAGGGGATATTAGATGTGGAATAGGTGACTGGGTCACTGAAAGATAAACTCCCATAGAATGATAGATGATAAAGTATTAGTAAAGGATCTAGAAAATGTTGAATTCCCAAAAGAAAAAGTGTATAATCCCTATCAAAAGGTAAAGCAATAAAAAGTTTATTTCAAAATAAAGAATGTTGTGTTTACCTATCAACCCTTAGAACTGGTTTACATGGATTTTTTTGGACCTTCTAGAGTTTTGTTCTTGGTGGAAATAATTATACTTATGTAATTTATGGTGATTATTCAAGACTCACATGGGTATTTTCAAAGCTCATAAAAGTTAATCTTATTTCTATATTTATATGTATGGTATGTAAATAGAAAACATTAGTGGTATTATTATAAAAACCCTAAGAAGTGATCATGTCCATGAATTTGAAAATAAATACTTTAAATATTTATGTTCACAATATGGATATACATATAATTTATCCACACATTAAACACTTCAAAAAATGGCATTATATAAAAGAGAAACAAAACTCTCTAAGAAATCAACCACGCTATACTTAATGAACACGAATTACCTATTTTTCTATGGAAAAAAATCTCTGAACATATATTTTCATGTAGTAAATAATATTATGATAAGAAATATATTAAAGAATACCCCTTATGAATTATTTAATTTTAGAAAACCAAAAGTTAATTACTTTTTTGTTTTTGGTTTTAAAGTATTTATTCTCAACAGAAAAGTGAATTTGGGAAACGTTTCATTGAAGAGTGATTAAGGAATGTTTATACAACATTTAAAAACTATTAAATCATTTAGAGACTTTAATATGAGTACCAAAATTTTGGAAGAATTTTTTCATATCAATTTTTATTAGATAGATCTATACAAACATATGTTTTTCTTATAATACCTTGAGGATGATATCATAAATCATAATATCAATAATAACTCAAATACCTCTATAACAATTGATGATTTACTTAATAGATCTCCTAAAATAAACCAAACATATCATCCCAACCCTACATAATACTTGTAAGAAATAAATAATTTAATTCCTAGAATAGTTAGGACCTATAAATACCACTATTTTGATATTGTAGTAGGTGATCTGAATAAGGTACTAAAACCTAATACTCTCTTAGAAAATAAGAAGAACATTATGCTTACTTGACTTTGATATAACATAATAGCATCACTAAACTAATAAATTATGAAAACTGTGTAATATCTATTCAAGAAGAATTGAATAAATTTGAATGAAACACAGTCTATAAATTAGTTGAAAGATCAAAAGATTTAATGAATATTGGAAATAAATTCCTATATAGAAACATTGTCGATTAATCTAGAACAATAGTTAAAAATAAAAATATATTGGTTTCATATGGTTATAGTAAATAAAAATTTATTGATTATGAATATAAGCACCAGTATATAGACTTGAATGCATTATAATAATTATATCTTGTGAAACAAATCTATATTTCGAACCATATCAAATGGATGTCATGAGTGAATTTCTAAATGGTTATTTTATTGAGTATGTTTTTATTGAAAACCCCTATATTTTCAAACCCTCATTTATGAAAAAATATTTTTAAACTTTCAAAATCACTTTATGATTTAAAAAAGGCTCATAGTCCTTGGTAAGATATTCTCATCTCTTTATTGAATTCAAATTAATTTCTAAAAATTATAGTTGATCCAACATTATTTATTCAAATAACTTCAAAATATTTTTTGGTTTCTCAGTTTTTTTTGATGTTTTTTTGTTCAAAAAAACTTCTTTGTGTTTTTAATTCTACAGGTAAATAAATAATTATTTTTAATTGATTTCAATGGATGAGTTAAAATTATTTATTGGTTTTCATATTTTTCAAAATAAATAGTGAATTATATTGAATGAAATAATGTATAAAGAATACCATTTAATTTTTTTTAATTAGATAACACTAAAGACAGTGATACTCCAATGAGTTCTAGCTATAAACTGGACTTGGATGAATCTGGGAAACTGGTTGACTAAACTGTTTGTAAGGAACGATTAAGATTTTACTTTACATAATTTCTAATTTACCTAATATCATGTTTAGTGTTTGTATGTGTACTAATTTTCAAGAAAATCCCATGGAATCACACTTAATTACTGTTAAACGAATTTTCCAATACATTGAAAGTAGAACCAATTATGGATTGATATATTCTTGAGGGAATGTTTTTAAACTAGTTTGTTTTGTGAATAATAATTTTTTTATCTATAAGTTAGATCAAAAAATACCCTTTGTTACATGTTACTTTTTAGGAAGGTATCTTGTTTTTAGTGTAGTAAAAAAATTATATAAAATTTTCTACTATTAAAGATGATTACATATATGTATAATGTTTTTGTGAAACAATTATATGGATTAAACACACATTACCATATTTCGGATATCAATTTCAACATGTTCCAATAAATAGTGATAATACAAGAGCTATTATCATTTCTAGGAAATCCAAGTCTCATTCTAGAACAAATAATATTGATATATGGCATCACTTTTTGAGAGATCATATTCAGATGGTTTATATCACTATAGAGTTCATTGGTAGTGAACAAAATCTTGCTGATATTTTCACAAAACCTTTGAATATTGAGAGAATAAGTTATATAAGAAACAAATTAGGCACAATAAATTATTTTTAAATGCTATATCATTATTTACGAATAATTTAGTAGTTTTTATATCTAAAGATCATAAGTGACCATAAGGATCAAGAGGTTGTAAGGTTGGTCATGTCATAAATCAATCTACCATGACCTTTAAATCTATATTGGGATTGGTCATATAGTAGTTTATCCTATTGTGACACTCCGAAGTAACCATGTGGAAGTCCATGCATTAGGGAAACCTTCCATAGATCTCTCGATCTACTATAAATCAATTCATATTATTAGTTAACCTTTCATGTTAGTCATTACAATTTAGTTTTATTTTGTTATGTATATATATATATATTATTTAATTTTATTGAATCATTCCCAAAATGATCTAAAATCAATCAAATTAGAATTTAAATAATTTTCTATCTATGTTTTGAATGCTCTCAAACCCAACTTCTCTTTTTCTCAAACCCAAACCTGATTTTTCTCCTAAACCTTTTAAACATATTGAACCTCTTCATGCTGATACATGAAAAGAGACCATTTGTTTTAGATTCGTCCAATGACCATCCATTCTCAAAAAAAAGAAAATATATCTTAAATTCCTTTATAAAGCTACATAATCTACATATATGGTATCAGTTGGTTAGGATAGAAAAGGAAATTGATTCTAAATGGTTGAGATTAATCACGTCGCTGGTATGGATAGTTATACTACAACAAAGATGGGATAAATCTTTCAGTGAGAATTTTATTCCATTCTAACACAGAATATTAAAATATTTATATTTAAATTCTAAGTACAAAGAAGGAGAAAAGGTCTATATTTGAACCTTAGTTAATAGAGAAGATATTATGTTTTCATCAAATCTGTGGGAAAATTGATTGGAGATTCCTCACGATAGTTCTTTTTACGATTTTAAAATCTATTATCTTATTGTTTATACATCTTTTTAATATGAAAAAATATATGATGGGACTGATTGGGAATAACAAACCAAGAAGGATAATTGATACAGATCAAGATACTGAGTGTAGGTTTTTTGGAAAAGTTTATAAAACACCTAATTTTTACTAGAAAAGTTGTATTTATCATCTTTAGACTCTGATATATATTTTTCCAATATTTTATGAGGAGTGGATAACATATTACTTTTCATGGGGTTTTTAATGAGGCATACAAGATAAATCTATAATACTTTTTCCATATTTAAATCTATAAAATAACCTAATATTATTTCAACTTTATTGGAGTTGAAAGGAATTATTACTTATGTGGAGAAAAGGTATATATATTTTTGAGAAATATGTTTGAATAAAACTATTTTCAAAAGAATGAGAGTAAATTGGAACTCATGGAAGATGTTATGGATAACTGAACCTGATATGTTGTATTAGAAGTTTAATATAGTAAAAAATCATTTAAGGTCAAGAGGTAAAGCTAATCTAGGTTTGAAACCTAATGAGGTTTTTGATTATTCTTCTAAATAATAATTGTATATGGAAAGCGATGATGCTATAAATTTTTATAAAGAATAATTGTGTATTACTACTGATGTCTCAAAAAGATTTTTAGAAGAGGAAATGATTGATTTGAATATAGAAGCTGTCAAGACTTATGAAGAAGAGGAGAGTCATACTCCTGAGCTAGTAGAAGTTTATCCACCGACACTTTTGAGAAGATATAGAAAAAAAAAATGTCATATAGATAAATATATTCAATTGACACTCTACCTTATTATGAATAAGAAGTTGAATTTAATGATATAGAGGTCGATCCTTCCTCTATTCAATTGAAAAAACTAGTTTTGATTTTGAGGGTGTTGATGAATCTTGTATGAATGTTGTTCCCTCAGTTCAAAATAATGAAAATGAAGGTGAGTTTAGTGAGAAAGGGAACCCTTTCGTAGAGGAAAAATAGGGAGACTCAACTATATTTAATACTCCATTATCTAAGGTTGAGAGGTCCTTTGTATATTATATGGGCATAGAGTATTTAGAATCTTATAATAGAGATGATCATAATGATGGAGGCAGTCCACCCAAGCATGGTTGACATTGAATATTAGTTTCTCATTCCATCCTTGTTGAACCTTCTATTGTTGAAGGACCCCTTATGAATCAAATTAAAATTGATCAAAATATAAAAAATCCTTCACCAAGATGTATCAGTCATGAATAATAGAATTTTACTAAAATGTGAAGCAGGTTCATGATGTGGAATTCATCCCAACACCTATGAAGGATTTTGATGATTAATTCCCTATTAATGTATTTAAGATAAGAAGTGGTATACCTATTTTTTATTTTTCTGTATAGATAGATACAAAATCATTATTAAATATTTATGAAATGGGTTCTGGATATAACTATATTATAATGTTTGATCCTTCTCCTTCTAAATAATGTACTCCTTCAAATCCACCTCCTACATCTTCATAATATGTTACGAGTGATGATTTGACTGAATTTAAGTTTGATCTATTCAATATTTTGAAGGATTTCTTTTTTCAATTTTCGATCATGGTTTTAGGATACTAATGATGAGGGGATGCCTATAATTATTTCTTCTATTGTATATCACATACATCGTAGATTTGTTTCTATGATTTATTCCATAGAAATGAAGATTTAGATAAGAAATGAGTAGATGTGCATTCTCTAAGAATATTTTTAGGATATGATGTCAACACAATCACATAGGAACCTATGTTATTTTCCATGGTTTTTAGTCCTACATTCACTACATATAGATCTGTTATACCTCCCCATCCACTTTATTATTCAACTACTCAAGTCAATATTGATGAAACATTTACTTTTTAGATTATTGAGGAAGAGATTAATGTTGTTTTGGATGGTTTTAAAAATACTAGGGGAGTTTATGTAATCTTAGTTTAATACCCAAGCTACTATGAATCTTAAGTCAGTTGGAGGATATGATTAAACAGGTGCTAAGAATAAAATGATAATAAAGAACTCCATCAAGTACTACCTGACTAGGATATTTGAAAAAGTGACTTACAATCATTATTTAGGCCTTTGGATCTTGATCTAAAGATGATTCATGTGACCAAGGATTTGAAAAATCAAATTAATCAGATCATGGTGTTAGAACCATTCACAATTACAAAACTAGCATTTAGCAGCATTGGTATTTATCAGTGCTAGAAAAAAGAACTGATATATGACATCTTTATCAGCACTAAAGAAATCACTGATAAATTTAACACTTTATCAGCTCTTTTTTTTTGCACGGATAAAGTTCTTATTTACAATTGGTTTATTTTTAGTACTGATATAGGTCTGAATAAATAAAATGAAATAACTAAATAAATAAAAAAAATTGAGTTTATTAAAAAAACTACAACTTTTATTTATTAAATAATTATTTATACAAATTAATTAATTTATTATACCATAAAAAAATAATAATACCAATAAATAGTGTGTATTTAATATATATATATTCAAAAGAAAAATTAAACAATTTAAACTTAAAATTATGTAAATTGAGAAAAATATTAAATATTTTATGAATTAGATTATTATTGCTAATGTTAATAAAAAATATATTTTAAATATATAGATATATATTAATGAACATAAATATGATTTATATATTAAAAATATATTTATGCACTAAATTTAGCGAATAATGGTTTATAATTAAAAATTAATATGAATTAAAAATATGGACTAATTTCATAGAGTAATGGACATATAATTGAATGTCGTTCGATTTTTTAATTTAACATAGATCAAATTTGTGTTATATTGATTTCAAACATATGTAATTAATGCACTTTTAGATACAATGTACACACGCAAAACATATCCATTTTTTTAATATTATTTAAGTGTACGTATTTTTAATTTATTGAATTTTACTCATTTTTAACAAGCATGATCTTAATATAAGATATCCACTATTAATTTTAAAAAAACATCTGTAAAATAATATTTATCAAAAAATATTTATAATTAAATATATTTAAAAAAGTACATACAATATTTATAAAAATATATATTTATAAATATAAATAAATAAATATTTTTTTAAAAGTTGATATATAATTATAAATAAAAAATTATACATATTTTAATAATTATAAATAAATAATTATATATATTTAATTAATTATTAAATTTATAATAAATTTACTTAAATAATGAATATATTTACTATATATATATATATAATTATATAAATATATATAATGATATAAATATTTATTTTTAAAAATATTTATATATTAATAAATAAATAATTATATATTTTAATAAATATAAAATTATAATAAATATATTTAAATAAGAAATATATTTACTATATTTATATTTATACAGATTGATTAAGTATGTATATATTTACAATTTTTTATTTATAATTATAATTATATATCCTTTATCAGTGCTTATGTAATAACTGCTAATAAAAGAAATATTTATCAATGCTTTTTTAGTGTTGATAAAGATGTGCCTTTCTCAGCACTGAAAGAAGCGCTGATAAAAGTAATATTTATTGGTGCTTTTTTAGAAAAAATAAAGACCTAATTTTATCTGCACTAAAAAGTGCTGATAAATATGCCTTTTATATGCACATAAAGAATAAGAACTGATAAAATAACACTTTATCAGCACATTTTTAAATGTGTTGATAAAAGTGACCCGATCTAATTAAAAAAACCTAACCTATCGTGAACCCATCATGATATTAGAAAAAACCTGTTGTGAACCCTTAGAGAGAACTTCTCACTTATTCCCCCATTTCTCCAACCCCAATTTTCTCCCACCTTACCCTCAATCGCTTCACCCTATGGTCCAGATCTGTTCAATGGTGTTCTGAATATTTCATTCTCAATGTTGGGGTACAATGTGATATTGGATCATCTTAATCTCACCTTGATTGTGCATTTTAAGTAGCGTATCCCTTTAGTGTAAACCATTGATAGGTTAATCTTTGAGTCTTGGGGGTTGCAAGATCGATCAATGGTAGGTCTGATCAAAAAGAGAAACATCATGATTTGGTTTTCTTTAGAGGAAGATCTGGTCAGGACATGGTCAAGTTCCCCTCCGTAGCTGTAATAGATTATGGTCATATCTCTTTAGGTGGTCATATGACTTCCATATGAAA
This sequence comes from Viscum album, assembly GCA_963277665.1. Taxonomy (NCBI): domain Eukaryota; kingdom Viridiplantae; phylum Streptophyta; class Magnoliopsida; order Santalales; family Viscaceae; genus Viscum; species Viscum album. The sequence continues at coordinate 1,479,717,589 of OY728120.1, forward strand.
CGTGACATTCCAACAACAATGATATGGGTTAGTTTCCCCAACCTCCATTTACCTTTTCAAAATACAGAGATTATACACATGCTAGGTAACCTTATTAGTATATATTTATGTTCTGATAGTAGAACCCATTTAGTTTATCACCCTGTTTCTCATTAAATTTTCATGGAAGTTGATTTCTTGAGAGTGCCTGCATATTATATTTTGATTACACTATAGGAGGAATTTTGATGCTAGTAAGATGTGTGGTTTGAATCATGGGTCAATTTTTTCAGTTCCTATAACAAATTGGGTCATTCTACACATGCCAGTAGGAGAGGGACCAAGAACCACAAACATTAGAAGGTCATAGTTTCTAGAGATAACAACAAGGGCTTTTAGCCTCGTTTTGGTGAAGGGACGATGGAGGTAGATTCCATTGGATGATTCTACTGACCCATGAAATGAAACATCTATTTTGTAGATAAACCAATTAAATAATTATTTATGTCACTATATAAATAGTAGAGGTTTAGGATATAAAAACCTTAAATTAATGAGAAAATTGATTTAGATTAATATTGGCTAGAAATTACAATTGTTGGTGTTTTTTTCTTTTTTTTGACATATATTGTTAATGTGTATTAGTACTTTATGCCAACTTTTTTATGGACCTCCTTGGAATATGAGGGATGGTTCAATGCGTATTAGATGTCCCCCCTAGAATCCTTAGGTTTCTAGATCATTTGTTCCAAAAATAGAATGGAAGTTATCAAATTCTATATATTAGAAATTATTTTTAGGTATTCATCATTTTAGGTATATATATAATTTTTAGGGCCATATATACATTTAATTAACAGTAATGTAATTTATACTTAAAGAACCAATAAAATATTGTAAACTCATGTTACATTCAAAATAATAAAATTAGGTAACTATATATACATTATTTTGAAATAATTAAACATTACATAATTTAAATAATTATATTTTATATGAAATTACAACGGATAATAATTATTTATAATTAATATAATTTATTTTTTTATTAATAATATTTTTTAGTTTCACTAGAAAAATTAGTATTATATATATATATATCGAATAATATATTGTATATTTAAATAAATTTAAATATGATAAATAATATACACACACATATATAATTATTTTCAAATAAAGTTACTAATATATATATATATGTATATAATATTTAATATTTAGGTATATTCACGTCATTTGTCTATGTATTGAATGATGAGTGACCACCATTTTATAGTTTTTGATAGTGGAATGCATAAACCCCATTCTGGTTTATTGCCTATCAAGGTAAGTGTGGACAAAGTACATGCCTCCATCGACTTAATTTTCCAATCATATAAAACCTAATTATTTTTTTATAAAGTAAATGATTTAAAAAAACATGTTTAAAAAAACATCAAAAAAAATCCTCACCCAACTATTTTATTAAAGATTTATTTGGATCATTGTGGATAATTTCAAGGATAAAAATGAAATTAACTCATCATTATCTTAACATAACCTCCATGTAAAATCAAATAAACTAATTTCAGTAACATACAATCATTAGATGAAATTACACTGTAACAACTCATGACCCTTGGGATATGTAACACTGTAGTTTCATATTTTGATTCTTCTATCTCCACTATATCTATTTTTTCCCACCCTTAACTCTATTGTTTTTATGGTTGTGCGAAGCTTTTCTCTGGAAGGAGTTGCTGGAAACTGAGGTTTCAATTTAATAACTACTGTCTATGGTGTAATTTTAATATATGGGAGGCATTTCCCCTTTTAGATAACACATTATAGTGTAATTTTCATCCTCATTAGTTTCATCTCACGAATAGTTATTATTGAATTTTGTTACCATGAGACTCATCCCCCGTCTCTTTTATGTTTATTTTACTACTCCGAGCATTAGTTATCCTATGGATACCTACTTCTTAGAGTATTTCAAGAAACATAGGTTCATGTCCACAATATATAGATAATGTGTGTCAAACAACAAAATGAAATGAAAACTACATAGGAGATTAGCTAATGAGGATGACAATTATACGTCATTATGGTCTCTAAAAGGGTCAATATATCCCATTTGTGAGAATTAAACCACTGGACCTAGTTATTAACGTAACCCCTCCATTGACACCAACTCCTTCAAGAGTAAATATCCACACAACTAAAAAAAATGATAGAGTGAAGGGTGGGAAAGAAATAAATAGGGTGGAGATGGAAGAATCAGAATACACAACTGTAGTGTTGTACAACTTAGGGGTCTTGGGTTGCAATAGTGTAATTTCAGCTGAATAGTGTATGTTATTGAAATTAATTTATTTGATTTGATATGGAGGAATAGTTAATGATGATTTACTTCCATTTTTATCCTCCAAATTATCCACAAGGATCCAAAAAAATTAAATAAAATAATTGGTTGATTATTTTTTTGATGTTTATCAATAAGACTTTGTTTTTATACTTTTTTTTGAAAAAAGAGATAGGGTTTTATATGATTGGAAAAATAAGTTTATAGAGGTGTGTAATTTAATCACACTAAGGGAAAAATCCATAAGTCATTTGAGATGTGTAAGAATCCACCACATCTCAATTCGACACGCATTGTGACCACTATGACTCAATGTGTCTATTATTAGTTTAAAATTGATTGTTTAGTTCAAAAAAATTAACTCACATAAAACAAATAAAATTCACTTGTATTGTCTTAATAATATAGGAAATCGATTCATTATGTCTTGTGTGACATGTAGAAATTGGTATCACATCAAACCGATACACTATGTGATCAGTATAGGTCAAAGTGGGTGTTTCCAGTTTAAAATGTCATTTTAGTAATAAAAAACTAGTGACATACTCAAAAATTATAAAATGAATTCATATTGTTATGATACTTTAGTAAAATGATCCATAAGTCATTTTAGATATGTAGGAATCATATGTACCTCAATTTGATGCTTGGTGTGACCGGAATGACTACAAGTTCATCTTTTTATTTAAAAATGTCATTAAAAACTGAACTACTCAAAACAGAAAAAACACATTTTGATTGTTATTATAATTTATGAAAATGATTCATAATTCATTTTTGACATGTAGAAATCAACCACACCTCAATTTGAGACATAGTGTGCCCGGTATGAATCAATGTGACAGTTATCATTTTAAAATGAATAGTTTAGTTCAACAAATTCCACTCAATGAAAAAAAAAACACACTCAGATTATATTAATAATTTAGGGCATTGATTCATATTTCATTTGTGACGTATAGTAATTGGATTCATGTTAAACCGATACACGATGTGATCTGTATAGGTCAAAGTTCACATTTTCATTTTAAAATTATATTTTAGTAAAAAAATAATAGATATACTCAAAACTATGAAAACACATTTATATTGATTTGATACTTTAGGAAAAATATCCTTAAGTCATTTGAGTTGTGTAGGAATCAGCCATACCTCAATCTGACACACAGTGTAACTGGTATAACCCCAAGTGCGTCTTTTTATTTAAACGGGACATTAATTTTAATAAAAAGGAAAAATGACCTACTCATAAATGAAAAAACAAATTCAAATTGTTTTTATACTTTAGTGAAAAAATACATAAATCATTTTTGAGGTGTAGGAACTTTTCGCACCTTAATCTGATGCACGGTGTGCCCGTTATGACTCAATGTGTCTATTATCAGTTTAAAATTGAATGTTTAGTTTAGAAAATGTAACTCATTGATATGCTAGAAAAAAATAGATTTTCATCATAATTCTGGAAGTTTATTCATAAATCAATTGTGACATATAGGAATTTTCCTCCCATCAAACTGATATAGGATGTCATTGGTATAAGTCAAAGTGCGTGTTTCGAGTTTAAAATGACATTTCAGATAAGAACACGTGTGACGTACTCAATACTGAGTAAAAGCACTTATATTATTTTAATAATTTTTGAAAATGATACATAATCCATTTAGGATGTGTACGAATTAGCCACACCTCAATCTAGCACACAGTGTGACCGATATGACTCAAATTGCATTTCTCTATTTAAAATTAAAATTAATTTTAGTAAAAATGACAACTCACCTACTCCAAACTAAGAAAACAGATTTAGATAGTTTTGATACATTTGGAAAACGATCTATTAGTAATTTTTTATGTGTATGAATCAAACAAACCTAAATCTGATGCATGATGTGTCCGGTATGACTCAATGTGTCTGTTATCATTTTAAAATCAACATTTTAGTCTAAAAAGTGTCACTCACTCAGAACTAAGAAAATTCACTCAGATTGTCTTTATAATTTAGGAAAATTATTCTTATTTAATTTGTGACTTGTATGAATTAATATCACATAAAATTTACATTTGATATGACTAGTATGAGTCAATATTATTATTTCCAGTTTAAAATGATATTTTAATAAAAAAGATAAGTGACATACTCAAAAACAAGAAAACACATTCGAATTATTTTGATACCTTATAAAAAATCCATAATTCATTTGATATGTTTAAGAATCATATTCTCCTCAATCCAATTCATGATGTGATTGGTATGACTCCAAGTTCATTTTTTAAATATATATGCAATATTTTAGTTTAAAATATACATCACACTGCCAAAACAGAGAAAACGAACCTAGATTGTTTTATCTTCATTTAAAGTATGTATTCATACTTTATTTTGTTGATTTTGTTGTGTTTTTGGTGCTTCGGGGTGCTATTAAATCACACTACACTAGTGGGTCAATGTTATATAACATCACACTATAGTATGCCCCTTTATTAGTGCTTGAGAAAGTGCTGATAAAAGATTATGGATTTGAACCTCTCTTTAGTAGTTAGTACTTCTCTACCACTGATAATGGTCATTTTTAGCACTATTAAAGTATTATTTTGTAGTAGTTATTCTTGAATATCTTTGTGAAGGAAAATAGATAATTATTTTAAACTATGGATCATTTATCCAATGTGATTAATGAGTTCACCAGGGTGATGGAACCATACATATATGTTTTCAAAATTTCATTAGTCACACCATCAATTATTCTTCTCATACCTCCTTTAGATCCATCTACTATAGTACCTTTAGTACCTACCATAGAACTATTTTTCTTTACACATAGTCATGTTGTACAAAACCTCAGAAAAATTTCTAGGAGCTGTATGATTGGAAAACCGTTTTCTCCTACTCCCAAGACCACTCCTCAACCTTCTACCAAAAATTAAAAATAGCCTATTGATCCCAAAGAACACATAACATAAGATTCATATTTATATTCATATTATCATAAGTATTCTGGATAGGAAACCTATATTATATTTTGGTTTGTATTAAACTTCTTATTAATAAATGTTATTTTTTTTCTTAACCAAAATATATTATTCAATACATTTTCGATTATCTCAAATCATTTTAATTTTTGCATCTTATTTGATTATCCCAAAAGGATGAGTAATATGAATGATATTAATAGAATTAGGTTCTTTATAACACATTTATTTAAATTAAATATTTATCTTACCATGATTTGTGATCATTAAAAAGGGATATCTGTTTATTTTTGACTAAAAATTCCTTTTTCATTGATTCTAAATAGTGTTTTTTATTATTTTAATAAATTTCAGGATTTATGTTTATAATTTTTTTTCATGACAAAATTCCCAATTCTTGATTGACTTAAGATATAATGCATTGGTTTCAAGTCGGAAATAGATCAACCACATGATGGATTCAACTAGGCACATGAAGAAAGTCTACATTGACTATAATAGATTGACCAAAAGTTATATTTGAACTATATGTGGAAAATAGTCAATATTTTTATAATTATTTGATAGAAAACACATTATATTCGACTAGACATGGATTAAAATTTGTTTAATTCATGGAGCTACCACGTACAGACTCCAAGCTAATGCATGTTAAATCTAACCAATCACATGAAGAGTTTTCATATACCACTTGATTTGAACTACCATAAAGAAACTAACCCTAATGCAAGCTTACTATAGTATCTAACAAAGATTATTCAGATCGACCATTCATAATTAGAAAACACAAATGGTTATTTTTTGAATTTAATGAGATATTTCAGAGTGGTTGAATAATTATCAGTATAAAGATGATTATGTTTCAATGACTACATGGAGAAGAAACTTCATCAAAATTTTATAAGCCCTATATGTAGAGAATTAATACATTTAGTGATCTCAGTTCTTACATTATTTTACACTGTGAAACTCTATTATTTGGGATATATTGAAAAAACTAAGAAGAAGGATTCAATAACTATTACTCTCACTCTTGAACTCACTAGATAATTGTTCAAGGAAGAGAACCTTACTAATCAGCTGGAGTAGATTATATATTGAGCTACATAGAACATCTCACAATTTATTTTCTCTCTCTATTTTATATTTCAATTTTAGTTGGTATTTTTTATCTTTTATATATGATAGCACTTATGATTCACTATAAATAGGAGTAATTTGGTATTATTTCCGTTTTTTTACTTTTTATATCCCATGAAAATCTATGGAAGAGACTTGGATGAGGCTGGACTGCCTTATTTTCAATTTTCTATCTAAAAATTCAATACAGGTTACGGGTCACCACTAAAAATGATCTAGGTTTTGGATATGTTTATTAAGTTTTAATAACCATGTTTGGTAGTGGTTTATTTTCATGATGAGGGGACTAATCTCCAAATTAGAGAAAACCTCTTGTTGAAATTCTTCGGTGTGATATTATTTTCTTTAATACTTTATTTTCACTCAAATATATTCAAATTATATTTGAATAGTAAAACCCAGAAAATTATATTTTATAAGTTATATATATATATATTGGTGAGAGTCAAGTATTTTAAAAGATAAATTAATTTCAAATTATTTTGACCATACATTTACCTTACATTAAAGAATGTATTTTAAAATCTCAAATTATATATTCCTAATATATTTATTAACTAGGAAATATTATAAATTGAAGGGATTTTAAATTTATAATTTATAAAATAGAAATATTTATATATGGAATATCAATTCACCACTATTGAGAATTATATTTGGACACAGAAGTTCATTTATTTTTCTTCTAAGGAGGCTAATTGATGAATGGTTTATATTTTTTTCTGAGTGAGGCATTTCATCCAATAAAATGCTCAAAAACTGCTCAATGAATTACTATAATAAATCCTAATTTGCTTAGTTTTTTGTGATTAAAATATGGTCTTAGGCTATTAAATTGAAGAAAGGTATCTGATACAACACAACAAGGGTAAACCATGTACTTTAATGAGGATCCTACAAGGAATATGTGTAGAATACCCAAAATATATTTAATGAATTTATAGAATTGATTACTATTGAAAAATATTCTTACAAATAATGTCATACCACATATTTATAGAGTAAAAACCTAAAATAAAAATAAAAATACTATTTTTTCTCTTAAAATATCCTAAACTATAAATTTAATATAACAACTAAGATTAAGAACATAAAAAAAGGATGGGATGGGAACTACTATAGGGAACTGGATGTACTACTCGAGGGGGCCTGAGTTAGTGTTACATCAATATCCCCTACTTGGAATGAACTTGACCTCAAGTACTATTAGATAAATATGGTCATCTATGTATAAGGGAAATGTGTGTTTATCCATGATTTATAGTAGTGGAACCCTTGAATTAAGTTCATCGGGAATGTTGACATGGAACAACTAGGCCATGTTCAATGATGATTGATAGTTCATATGATATGGTTGGATGAAATACTTACATTTATGACCAAATCTCCAGTGTGAGCTCCTATATTCACTGAATATCCATTTATTCAGCACCTCATGCCTCATATTCTTCATTATTGAGTGGTTTTAAAATTTTGAATTGTTATAGTTTGGGTGACCATATACTCCAAAATTTTCCATTGAGTCCACCTCAATCTTGGGGAGATAAGTACAAAAAATACAGTATTGGGCATCTAGGGAATATCATGAACTACTCTATGGAGTTAGTGGATTACTTGAAGAAGATATTACTCATAGAGATCAAGAAAAATCTTTGTTATGTGGGATATAGAAAATATATCCAACTCTTGTTATGTGGGAATCGACTTCACGAAGGAAATCAAGAATGATAGCATAGTCCCCATGGAACAAATGCATCATTATCTTATAATTCATTAATTCTGTACCATGAATGCTTGGGAATAATTCCATTTTCATCTCTGATGGGTAAATTTGGATAATATATTCTTTTCAAACAATATTTAAAATAACATGGGGAGGTGTATGAGCATCCATAATATGAGTCAATGGCACAATCACAACATGAAGGTCTCACAATGACTCTATAAATACTAATTATATTCTCAAGATCCATTATTTATTGATGGATTTGTTATAACTTGATTAAAATAGTTTGATTAATATTATTTATATTATTTGACTCTATTACCATTGGAATTAACCACTAAATTAGCTAATGGAACACATAGAAATTATTGCACACAATGTGGGATTGGGAAAATTCCCTGTTTTTTTACCATTAGATGTTTATTTTTTAATTTTTTTTACCCCGTTTTGTTTAATTTTTCTTTCTAGTTACCCATTTTAATTACCCTTTTTAATAGGTTTTCTCCTTTTGGTAGGAAGTCATGTACAAGGTGTATCATCCTAGGGAACTAATAAAAAATCATTAATAGAAGTGGGGTGGGGGTGTGCATTCTAGGGGATCAAATTTATGACTTTCACATGTGTGGATTTGTATGGAAGGTAAGAGTGGGGTGTATTGGGGATGAGCATAGGGGAGTTCGGTGAATTGAGGCTCAGTGTATGCAAAATTTAGGTGCACATAGTGAGTGAGGTTTGGATATGAACTAGAATCACATAGAGGGAAATTTAGGCCATGCATGAAATATTGGGATATAGAACATAACGGTAAAATAGAGCCCAATTTGTGATGATTACAGGAATGTGGATGATGCATGTGTGGGGCCTTGTTCAAGTTGATTCTAGGAAAGTAAAGGAATACCGATACATATCACATGGCAGAAATCGTAACAAAAATCCTGATATCTAGTGATATTTTCCATGAATTAGACAAAAATAATGCACCCCACATGAAGATTTTATTATTTTTTCCTTTTCTCCTTTTGGATAAAGATCATTTTTTATGATATAGATATGAGAAGGAAATATTCAGATCGAATAATTGGAGAGGGGATTATTACGATTATTCAACACTACTGGTTGGTGGACTATGACTATGGAGGTAAAAGTAAGTATAGTGGAAATTTCCAAAATGAGATTGAAGTATTCATTGATAGGGATAGTGGACAAGATTGGAAATGAAAATTAGTGGGGATGATGATGTTACTAGATTCCAGAAAGGCTGGCATCACAAGGGGTTTTGTATAGTGAAACTAGGAATACAAAGATATGTAGTTGCAATCTTATGGTGGAAAATGTGGAAAACCTCACCTTGATACAAAATAATTTAGTGAATTAGGGATAAACTGAGTCCTTTCATGATGATCCTTAGAGGAACACAACTGGAACACCCAAACACAAGATAAAACCCTTATAAAATTTATTTAATATTTTAAAAGCTTCTTTCAACTGACAACATAACACTTTTCCCAAAAAATAAAACAAAAATAAAAAGACTAATTTTCTATTAAAATATCCTAAAATATAAATCCTAAATAATAATAAAAAATAAATTAAAAATAAAAGGATGAGTTGGGTACTACACTATAGCACTGTCTAAACTTATAGAGGAATCATGAGATAGTTTTGAATCATTGTTAGTTTATTCATGTGTTGGACTAGAGATGATGATGTAGTCTGAAGAAGCAAGAGTTAATTTTAGGAGTTATCTAGATGGGTTCAGGTGAGGTATGTTCATTATTTTATTTTAATTGTGTTATTATTATTATTTTTGGTATTATTGGGGAGTTAAGTTAAATTTCTAACTACGATGAGTAGTTTGACTGGTCGAGGATCATGGAGTTGGACGTAAAAGGTTAATAAATATATTTTAACAAGGGGAGCTCATGAAAACTTCTAGAGGAATAAAAAGGAGGAATATATGAAAACAAATAAGATTATTTATCTCTATTTTATATATTCTTTGGTTTTATGATTCTTATAAACATGACATGTGATTAAATTTATTCTCAATTATTGATTAAATTTGGTGACTTAAATTTTATTGAGGTGAATTAAAGTTTCGATGTGTGAATAATTTATTTTTCATTCTACTTAAAATTACCAAATTTTTTAGTATTATGTTCACTTGTTTTTCTATCACAAGATGATTATCCTCTTGAACAAATGAATTTATTTTTCTGGTTTGAGTTTAATTCTTATTAATTTATTATTATCACCAAATACAATATCTAAAATCATATTAAGGTAGTGTTGTAATTATAGATCTCTATTATTATTAATTTAATCTTCTAAATAAATTCACTTGGATAATCAAGATGATTCCATTTATCTTTGATGGAGTGAAATAAATGAATATTTTTAATACCATCTAATTGGTGGTTGATCCTGAAATATTATACTGCAGAAAAAACATTTAAATTTTTTTAATCTCCAAATCATACCATATTTCCAAACACATTTAACAAGGAGTTTATTCTTAGTTTAATTCCATAGTATGTTTATATTACCGCCAAATATAGGTTTCTAGTCTGGCATTATCTGAACCATGATATCCCTACATATTACATGATTCAACATAAATCCATTCACTTGGCTTCATGATGTTCCTAGTATAGTCATCCCTATATGGAATCTGTGGGAAAAATATTACTGAAAGGTGAATAAGTAATTTTTTTGTGGAATTTATTAGTGGAACACTTAGGTATTGAGCTTCACCAGGGATATTTTGATCAATTTATAAATATTTTGTTTCTTATAAGGGATCATACTTCTATGAAAGGGAAGCTTAATAATTTATCTATCAATTTTGGGTGATTTTATACATGGGATCTTTGTAATCTCTTATGGAATAATGACCCTTGAAGTTTTATTCAATTTTTTGAAAGTTTGTATGTTGACTATGATCTATGATTTGGATTTTCTTTTGGGTATTTATAATATATGGGAATTGTATTTGGATGTTTCAGTATCATGGGCTCAAGTTAGATTCACAAACACATGATGTTGGGTTTAATGGGATCAACCCACTTATATCTTGAAACTCAATAAAAATTAGTCTTCTTATAATAAAATTATGAGATGTGTGGGAATTATAAGTGATGATAATGGATTAGTGATCTTGGACTTTAGTACTTTCTATATTATTTTATGTTGTTTAGAAACAAAAACTCAGGAAGCATAAAATGTTCTCTCTTTTATAATGGTTAAGGAGCTATAACACCCCAATATTATGTGATTTTTTCCCTTCAAATTAATATAATATTTTTTATATTTTTCATTTCACACAACACTGAATATAATTTTTTTACATATTAATGATCTATGTTTAGATTTCATGCACTAAATTATTGAATTATATTATCTTGTGGCACACTGAACAATATTTTTCGCTATTGTTACACACAATTCTGAGTTCCTTTGATATCTTGTGTAACCTGAAACACCGAGTTTTTACCAAACTACTTTATACTATTAATAATATTATTAAAATATTATTATAAATACCACCTAGCCATTGGAATATTAGTTGAGAATATGATTAATGGAATTTTGAAAATATTTTTTAATCATTTATATAATATGAATCCTTTGGTTATCAATCATTTGAAGTAAATGTAAGAACTATTTTAAAATAAATAAATTACCTTTCTATTAAAATTATTATTTCTACGTACAAAAAAATTATCTTAATAAACTGAAAAACCATTTTTCATTAATTTTATTCAATGAAATTTATATATAACATATTCAGTCAATATGTTTTTATACTTATCCAATTTATTTTGTTTGTATAAGATAAGAATAAATCCAATTTTATGAATAAAAAGTTATACTCTTCAAAAAAGTAATTTTATTACCTTTTAATGGAGAAATAATTGTAAATATGATTTTTGGAAATATTATTGATTTTATTTTTCAAAATAAAAATAATTTATGAAGTTTTAACAAAAAAAATTATCTTAGGGTGGTTTTGTTTTATTTTTTTATAAAGTTTCATTTTTTGATGAATTCTGAAAAGTACTGGATTTTATTTCGAAATTGGGTTTTCATATAATTTATTTATAATAATAAATTATATTTTTAATTAGTTTTAATGTTTTATTAGATATATATTACATAAATTAATACAATTTAGATCATTGGAATCAATTTAACTTTGCAATTATATATAGAAACTTACCAAACTTTTGAACATTTTTACTATAAAAATTTACATCGTCGCCCCTTCTGGGGGATTAAATTTGAATTAATTTCTACCACTTATAGGATTGGAATTTGTAAAAATGGATAAAATATTTTGAGTTATAATAATATATAATTTAAAATAAGGTAAAATTACTTTTTGAAAAAAATATTTTCGTGAAATTAATTAAAATTAATTTTAATGATTAAGAAGAAAATTAACTTAATAAGGAACTAAATCATACAGTTAAGGGAAAATATGAAAAATAAAATTCTAAAAAATCCATTTTATTTATATATTTAGACCCTATACTCACGTTTATATAATTTGTTTCATTATTGGGTCCACTTTCCATGGTAAAACATGGGTGAATTCATTTTTCAAAAATTTACAAGAATGCCACTCTTCCTCCATTATAAAAAGGAACTCCCCCCTTTCACTTATTCGCACCTACAAATAAATTTGTCTAAAAAAATATCAGATCAAATAATCTCTAAAAATATATCCCTTCCTTATTTAATCCCCTTTGGGAATAAATCTAACCAAGGAATCTCTTTTGTGCAATAAAAATGGAGTTACCCAAAGAAGAGGCAACATCCACCCTCCAGATCATTTATTTTAATTAATCTATCCACCAACTAAATTATTATTATTCAATTCATATATAATAAAAAATTATCCTAAATATATTGATATGTTTTTATTCTATGGGTTATACCTTCACCTACAAACACTTCAATCTAATGGGTAATGAACTTTCCATTCTTGTGTACTGCGAATTACCGCCTCATGAAATGACGCTATTCATTTTTAATTTACCACCTATCATGGTTTGTAATTATGATGGAAAATCAATTTTTATTTGATATATATCATATTTAGGATGTATTTATGAATATTTAATCATTATATAACACATAACATCATGTTTTCCATTTTGTGTAAATATGATAATTTCATTTGGGCAAGTGTGGACTACTGCATGCTTAAAGCGATGTAATTCATTCAAAATATAAATGGAATGTATTATGGATGAGTTTATTGAAATTATATGATATATATGAAATAATAAATCTACTATAATTATATATATATATATATCATTTTCTTTCTTCGTTTTAATATGACAATAAAACACAAACAACATTCATGTGTATTTACGACCTATCATCTGCATGAATGGTGTATTCCATTTTATATTTATATATATTTTTATAAATATATATATACTTCATATATATGACATTTATATCATGATTTAAATTCTTTGAGTATTTAAATCATGATATAAATAAGAGGATCAAGAAGAACAAGCCAAAACATAAACAAAAAACAAAGTTGATAACCAAAACATAATATTAACATGAAAGGGTAATATAATGTCATAAAAAAATCATATATGATATGAGATAAATTAATATAGTTATGAGGTATATTTATAATAATATTGTATTTATTATATTGTAGGTTTAAATGTGTACGATGAAATATAATAGTTAAGGTAATGGAATTTCACCTCACTTTTTATTTCCATTAGACGCATGACATATTCAACACTCACATATTTTTTGGGGTATATACTTCCTTATGGCATGTTATATCATTAATTTCATTTGTTTAATGATATGAAACTATTTAATTGATATTATTATTTCATTGGGATCATGATTCTAATGTTACTATAGTATTTATTGTTTTATCATCTCACTTTTAATTTCTATGTGGCACAAGACATGTTCACATCCTATTTTCTATATTTGGTGCGTATAACGACCATTGATGTTTTAGATTATTCTTAAAATTAAATTCATTGGTATTTATGTATCCATTTTCAGAAATTTATTTCAGGGGATTTATATTTCAAAAGTTACCAAATCAGTAAAGTATTTTTGTCTCAATTTTCCTTCTTTGAGACACAAGTTTTATTAAGCACCTATATTCATTTAAGAGATGTATATAATTCCATTTGACATGTTATATCATGAAAATATGTATTTTCATGATATTTTAATCATCATGTAATTTTATTGTATTACATGTGGTGTATAATTCAATGTTACGAAGTGGTACGAGTTTATTGAAACAAAATCACTATTTTTCAAGATTGTTTATGACTATGATTTAGTTGATTAAATATTATGATAAATCTCTTAATAATTATAATTAATTTTATTCTAATATTTTTATTAATGATATTTTCATTTATTGGTACAATTTTCCACTATTTGGTACATAATATGATTAATATAGTGTTTTTAAGAATGTCTTACTTTACCTCTATCTTCAGTCATAAATATATATTATTTAAAAACCATGTTTTCTAAAAGAATTTTAAAAATGTTTTTAAGATTATTTTTTAAATTTTCACAGAAAACAATTTTAAAAAAAATTTCAAGTTATTTTTATAAATATTCAAGGAAATTCATTTTCAAAATGTTTTGATGCTTCTTTTATAATATTTCATGGAAAATGGTTTTCAAAATGTTTTGAAGATTCTTTTTATAATTTTCAAGGAAATTAGTCCTCAACATGTTTTCAACATTATTTTTTAATTTTTCAAGGAAAATTCTGTTCAAATTTTTTTAATATTATTTTATAGTTTTTCAAAGAAAAGTGTTTTTAAAATGTTTTCATGTTTTATTTAGAAGTTTTTAAAATTATTTTCAAAGAAAAAGGTTTTCAAAATTATTTATGTTTAAAAAACTTTTTTTCTAGAGAAAAGTTATTATCATCAAGAAACGTTTTAAATGAATTTATAAATCTCTCTTTATAAGATAATTATTTCAGAAATAGTTTTATGAAAATTATTATGAAATAATGAGTATTTTTCTTAAGAAATGTCCCATGTGATCTTTCGAATACTTCTCCATCGAATATGATATAATTTGTTATAGTTGATGCTTTACTAGGAATATGATCAAATAATATTGTTCATATTATATCATTAATGATTAATGTTTTTATGGAATGAAATTTATGAGACTGATATCTCTTCCACAGGTTATATGATTTTGAAATATGCTTCTTTTCATGGGTTTTTCTGTGATGAAATGATAATGAAGCCAATCTATTTTCCATAGGTAAAGATATGATAATAGTTTTATGATACCCATTTCATTTCATAGGTTATGATATGATATTTATGAAACTCATATATTTTTTTGGGTCATTATATGATAAATGTTTTATTATCTTGTGGAACATGTATTTAGGATTTCATTATGTGATGAGTGGAAACTATATCGTTAGGGGAAGATAGGGAAACCCAGTCCAATATGGGAAGATGGGGAAATCCAATCCCTTTCGATGAATGGACTGTGACTGCAGATGGTGGTGTGTGTCGCCCAATAGGTGTAGTCCCCAAAAAAGTTCCGGATATGTTCTATAAATTAGTCTTGACTTATATGGAATGATGTTACATGTTTATGTGTATTCCATAATTCCATTCCTTACTCCTATATTACAATTTCATAGATTATTCTCTTTATTCTCTTATGTTTTATACTTTATGAACTACTAATCATTATTGCATGATTCATGTTTATGGTCGTTTATATGTAAGGTATGATCTTCCAATGTTATGATCACATTATCATACCCTTATTCTCATGTTTATGATTACATTTTTCTGTTGTTTACCCTTACAAAGCATATGATATCACCCCTTTTTTATGTTTCCTTCCCCTATTTATAAATATATTTTAATATATTATGTTTCTAATAGGGGTGTTATTCTTGGAGAACCTATTTGAAGATATTTTATCTCACTCATGTACCAATGATTACATTTCCATGTTTCTAAAGGCACTAAACTAATACAGTATTTGGGAATCTATTTTTTTAATGTATTAAGTATTCGGAAAAAATGATGTAATTTTGATATATGTTATTCTTGGGTAATTATTTTCGTATCATAGAAAATATTTATTCAAACATTGGAAACTAGTTTGAGAAAACTTTAGTGAGATCTCTAGGGATATATATAAGGATATGTCTTGGGTTGTCTCTAAGGATAAGTCTAAGTAAGAGTTAATGTTTAGGAAAATGTCTTGGAATTTTAGTAAAGGATAGATTGACTGGTTTACTAAAATTATATACCTATCTAGAGACTATAAGTGGATGTGGGTCTGGAATAGATACACCTAGGAGAAATAACTCTGACTAGGTGCATTAGGTCTGACTCGATTGTAACCTGGTATACGATAATGGTTCTTACTAAACACTTGGTTTTCCAATTTTAGGTGATATGATTTGGAAATCCAAAAAATCTTTACAAATAATCTTTAAGGATTTAAATTGAAGTTATCTATGAATAACCTAGGATAAACAAATGGGGTCATAGATTAAGGAAGGTGTCATAATTTAGACATCCTTTAAGTGGTTTTTCATGATTATGTGGTTCCTCATTGTGATAATTGTTTCTTACTCAATGATTTATATTTTTAGTCAATGGAGTGAACCATATGAAATTTGATCAACATTGAATATGACTGAAAATTTTCTAATGAGTAGTCAAATGGGATGTTCACTGGAGTTCAGGATGTTGTGATCATGGATAGTAATTTTTCACGGAACATGATTAACAACATGTACTATAACCAATCCTTGAACTTACCAAGGAAGAGAAAGAATGGGTTTGATTAGAATTCTAGTAATAGTGACCACAAAGGAAAGATGATTCAATTTCATTTATGTCAAGAATGTGAAAGAATTATGTATATGAAAATTTAGAGGAACAATAAGATGTTTTGACTGTGGAAATGAAGGACACAAAAAAAGTAACTGTAAATGTAAAAAATGAAGGGTTCAGTTAATCCAATAGATGGGAATATTTTCCTCTATATGAAATCATTAAAGGTTAAATTATTTAAGTGTAGAATGAATGTTCATTATTCAAATCTATTTCCTAAGTTGAAATCTCCCAAAGATAATCCGAAAGGTGGTCTGAGTAAGGGTTATATTACCGATGATTATGATACTACAAATGAAATGTGAATGGAAAGAGGTATTATGTAATAAAATGAGGTAGCCTTCTTATGGATTATAGATAAAGTGGAATAATTAAAGTTTTTATGTACTTGTATTCAATAATTATGTTATATAAATGGTGAAATATATAAGGATTCTTTAGTTTATGCATTTTTTACTATGGACATACAAGAAATTGTTTATTTGTTTTGATGGACAAGAAAAGTTATTTTTATAGAAAGGTGGTGTCCATAGAAAATACATGATTAAGGGAAAGATAACCCTTAATACGATCCTTAAGTTAAGATAATGTTTTTTGGATAAATACATTTTGGATGTTAATAAGTAAATTGGATGGTACAGATTACCATGTAATTAATTAATGACTTATAGAAAATTGGTCTATGCTATCATTGATGAAATTTAAATCATTTTTTGGATTTATGGAATATATCTAATATACTTTTGAATAAGGAAACATGCATATTTTCAATATGGAATTGTGGTAATTCAGGTAATCACCATGTTTCAGGGGAATACATGATAAATGTATCCACATGTTTGGTATACAATAACCAAGAGCTACTTTATAATAAAAGGGGGATCAATAATAAGCTATTTTGCAGAAATTCAATGACTTTTTTTCTAGAGTTTTGGACTCACATATTTCTAAGGGGTTATAAAGATAACTATTTATGGAATATTTTATGTTAAACTTCAGATATTTTTTTAGATATTGAAGTATTTTCTCTCTATATTAGGATTTATTCATATGGGATAACTTTTTCTGACCTTCTATTGTGATAGAAACAGATAGATTGACATGTCATTCAATTCATGGATCTCATGATCTATTAATGGTCTAGGAATTAAAAATCAACCTTAATTTCTAGGAATGGAATATGATGTGGAAGTTGATCAAGGAACGCCAAAGGATAAGGTTGTACCGAAATTATTTATGTATATATCTTCATGAAAATTCTTCAACCTTAGAAAAATGATCTATAAATAAAATATTATCCTAATACCTTAATTTCTGTTGAATCAGTTTCCTTTTAAATGATCATAGATTTATGAATTTTATTCCTTAAACATTCCATTGCTCATTCAGTTGTTTTTGATTTATGACCTCAATCACTCCATACAAATATTTATGATTTTCCTCTAAGTCCTTGTTTTCACTTCTCACCTATGTTGTCCATTGTGGAAACCTAGTTATGTGTTACACTGTGATACCATTATGTTTCCAACTTTCTTTTTTTAAATGATGTTTTAGTATTCATTTTTATGATTTGGGTTTCTATGAATTGAATTTTTAATTATTAAACCTTTTATATCCAAGATGAATCTTTATGGTGAAATTAATTTTAAGTGGGGTGGAATGTAACACCCCATGATTTTGTTACTTTTTTCAATTTAATTTAATCTTTGTGATATTTTTCATTTAACACAATAATAAATATAGTTTTTTATATATATTAATACACTAAGTTTGGATTTCATGCACTGTATGTATGAATTAGATTATATTTCTGTGCATGCAGCACTATGTTTGCCTAATGTTACACACAATTATGAGATTATTCTATAGCTTCTGTAACACACAAGACCGAGTTTTTACCGAACAAAAATACACTATTAATATTATAATTAAAATATTACTATAGTTACCACCTAGCTGTTGGAATGAAAGTTATGAATACTATTAAATAATATTTTAAAAAATTATTTACACATATATAAAATGAATCCTTTGGTTATCAATTATTAGAAGTAAATGTAAGAACTATTTGAAAATAAAGAAATTATTTTTCTAAAAAAACTATTTTTATGTACAAACAAAAATCTATCATAATAAATTAAAAAATCCACTTTTGATTAAATTTTTAAATATAAGTTATATATAATATATTCAATAAATATTTTTTATAAATATCCAATGTATTTTTTAGGTATAATATTAGAACACAACCAATTTTATGAATAAAAGATATATTCTTCTAAAAAGTAATTTCACCACTTTTTAATGGAGAACACATTTTAAATAAATTTTTTATAAAATTATTTAATTTATATGTTAAAATAAACCTCATAATTTAAATATCAACATAAAAATTATCTTAGGGTTATTTTTTGTATTTTTCAATGAAGTTTCTTTTTTTGATTATTAATGAAGAATTATGGATTTTAATTCAAAAATGAATTTTCATATAATTTATTTATATGGTTAAATTTTTTTCATAATTGGTTTTAAAGTTTAATAAATTAATTTCACATAAATTAATCCAATTAAGGTTATTATAATCAGTTTCTTTTTTAAATTAGATATAAAAACTTACCAAACTTATGAACATTTTTACTTTAAAAACACGCTTTGTCATACCATCTGCAAGATTAAATTTGAATTAATTTCCACAACTTACAGGATTGGAGTTTGTAAAAATGGATTCCATATTTTTAATAATCATAATAAATAATTTTATATGATGTTAAATTATTTTTTTAAAATATTTTGGGAAAAAATTAAAATTAATTACAACAATAAACAGAAAAATTAGCTTAATAAGGGACCAAACTTAAATTTAAGGGAACAAATCACCTATAAAGTCTTCCAAAAAACATTGTATGGAAATATTTAGACCCTATATTCCATTTTTTATATCTTTTTCATTATTAGATCCACTGTTCATAAGAAAAAAATGGTTGGAATTCACTTTTCCATAATTTATATGAATGCAACTCCTCCTCCACTATAAAAAGGTACTAACCCATCTCACTTATTCAAACATCTAAGGACATTTGTATTAAAAAAAATATACTAAAATAATATCCCAAAATCACTCCATTACTCCATAAATCCTTCATTTGGGTAGAAATCCAACCAAGGAATCCCTTTTGGGCAATGAAAAATAAGTTACCCAAAGAGGTGGTAACTTCCTTCCTCAAACTTCTTTCTTTTATTTTCTTTCTCCACCACCTAAATTATTCTTATTTAATGATTATATAATAAAAGAATTATCATAGATACACTTATATGTTTTTATTATATGGTTTTAATATTCAATTATACACACTTTCATCTAATGGCTAGTGAACTTATTGTCCTCAGGTACAGCGAATTACCGCTTCATGAAACGATGTTGTTCATTTTTCCTTTATCATATCTCATGGTTGGAAATTATTATGGTCACTCTATTTTTTACAATATATATGATATTTATGATTTATTTATTCTTATATAACTATTATATAAAATATATATTCATGATTTCCCTTTTGTGTAAATATTATAATTTCATTTGGGAAAGTGTGGACTACCTTCTTCTCAAAGAGATGTGATTTCTTGAAACTCATCATGGAATATATTAAGTATGGGTTTAGTGAAATTATATTATATAAATGACATAGAAATTATAATTTAATGATATTATATATATACACATATATTTAATTTAATTTATTCTTTTCAATACAACAATAAAATAGAAACAACGTTTATGCGTATGTACGATGTACCGTCTCCATGAATGGTGTATTACATTTTATATTTAAATAGATTATTATGAATACATATATAATGAATATATATGATAATTATATCTTTATTGGAATTATTTAAATAATGAAATCATGATCTATTTAAGAGGATCAGTAATAATAAGCCAAAACATATACGAAAACAATGCAGATATTACTGGAAACATAATATTAACATGGACATGTAATATAATGTCATAAAAAATTCATATATGTTATGAAAAAATTGTTTTTTGGTATATTTATAATAAACATGTATTTATTATTCAAGAGGTTTGAACATGTATAGATAATGTTAAGACTTAAGGTAATGGAATTTGACCTCACTTTTAATTTCTGTAAGATACATGCCATATTCACCACTTGATTATTTTATGTTGAGTATATTCTAATATATGACATGTTATATCATTAATTTCATTTATTTAATGATATTAAAAGATATAATTGATGTTATTATATCATGGGAATCAAGATTCTAAAGATACTTAAGTATTAAGTGTTTTCTCTTCACACTTTTAGTTTCTATGAGGAATAAGACATGTTCATATTATTCTAAAAAGGTTATTTTATGAAAATTTTTTGTCACAAAATAGTTATCAAAACATATCCATTTTATATGTGGTGTGTATACTACCCTTGGATGCATTCAAGCTTATTTAACCTATTATTTATTATATGTGGTGTGTATACTACCCATGGATGTAGTATATTAGTATTATAATTAAATTTATGTTTAATTATATATACATTTTATAAAATTTATTTCATGGGGTTTATGTTTGAAAAGTTATCAAATCGATATAGTAGTTTTGTATCAATTTTCCTTCTTTGAGACACATGTTTTCATACGAACCTATATTATTTTATGAGGTTTATATAATTCTATTTGACATGTTATATCATTTTAATCCTTCTTTTCATGATATTTTAAGATTCATGTAATTTCATTTTATTTCATGGGGAGTATAATTCAATGCTCCCAAGTGGTAAGAGATTATTGAAACGATCTCATAATTCATCAAGATTGTTTATGATTATTCTTCCATTGATGAAATATTATGACCCATCTCTCAATAACTCACATGAATTTTATTATCCTCTAGTTATTCATGATATATTTATGTATTGGTTCCATTTTTTAACTCTTTGGTACATAAGATTATTAATAATGTTTTTTAATAAAGTATGACATTAACTCTTCAGTTTGAAATCTTTGTTCTTTCAAAACCATGTTTTCTAAAAATGTTTTCAATTTTTTTAAAGATTATTTTACATTTTTTCATGGAAAATGGTTTTTATAAAATTTTCAATCTTGTTTTATATATTTTCAAGGTATGTGGTTTTAATTTTTTTTTCATCATTCTTTTATATGTTTTCATGTAAAATGGTTTTCAAAATGTTTTCAAGCTTCTATTATAAGTTTCATGGAAAATGATTTTCGATTTTTTTAAGGATTATTTTATATGTTTTCAAGTAAAATGGTTTTAAAAAGTAATTCAATATTATTTTATATTTTTCCTAGGAATAAGGGTTTTTAGAATTTTTTAATGCTTAATAGGGGTTGCAATGTATTTTCAAAGTAAAAGGTTTTATTTTTTAAAATGTTTTTAAAATAATTTTTCAAAGTGAAAAGATATTTTCCTCAAATTTTTAAAGGAAATTGTAAATATTTAATTATAATAAAATGATTTTGGAAATGGTTTTATTAATGTAAATTTTTAATAAAGACTATTTTCCTTATGAAATATTCCATATGATCTTTCAAAGTCATTCTCTATATAAGATGAAATACTTGTTTATAGTTTATGACTTACTAGGGATATGATTGATGTATACCATTAGTATTATTTTATGAATGATTTATGTTTTGATGTAATTATTTTTAAGATACCCATTTCTCTTACACGGGTTATATGATTTGGAAATCTGTTTCTTTTTTCGGGTTATGCCTTGATGAAATAACTATGAAACCAATATCTTGTCCATAGGTAATGATGTGATTATTTTTTATGATACCCATTTCATTTCATGGGTTATTATATGATGTTTATAAAACCCATAACTTTTTATGGTTCATGATATGATGTAGGTTTTATTATCTTGTGGCACATGTATGTATGATTTCATTATGTGATGGGGGAGACCTATATCTTCCTTAAATTCATTAGGTTCAGATTTATATCTCACGAGATAAAGATGGGATTCAAGTAAACCTACTTGATCCACTATAGGAAGATGGGGGAACCCGATATATCATGGGAAGATTAGGAAACCCAATCCACTATGGGAAGATAGGGAAACCTGATCCACAGTTGGAAGATGGGGAACCCTAATCCACTATGTAATGATGGTTTAACTGGATCCACTATGAAAAGATGAAAAAATTGTTCCATTATGTTATGATGGGGAAACATAATCCATTATATGGAAGGAAATGTGGCAGGGGATGTTGGTGTGTCCTACCCAGTAGGTTTAGTCCCCTGGAAGCTCCTTAATAAGTTAAAAAAATTCATCTTGACTTATAGGGAATGATGTTACTTTTTTATGTGTATTTCAAAATACCATTTCTTACTCATATGTTATTATTTTATGGTTTGAGATCCTAATTACATTATTATTCATTCCTTATTAACTATTAATCTTTATACCATGATCCATGTTTATGATCTTTGATATGTAGGGTATGATCTTTAAATGTTGTGATCACATTCTCACACACTTATTCTCATGTTTATGCTTTCATATCTCCCTTGTTTACCCTTACAAACGTTTTTATCTCACCCGTTTTTATGTTTTCATTCCCATATTATGAAGAAATATTTTATATATTATGTGTCTAAGATGGGCTCTAGTCTTAGAGAACCTAGTAGGAGATAATTTATCTCACCCAGGTACTAACATTTATGTTTCCATGTTTCTAAAGGAACTAAATTCATACAGTCTTTGGGTGTCTGTTTTTGTAATGTATTAAGTATTCCACAAAAATGATGTAATTTATATATAAATTGATCTTGGGTTATTATAGGAGTTGTCCTTTTTATAATCTACACGGAATCAACCTTTCTTGTCAACTACACGAGAGGTAGTTCTTCACATCACTGGTTTATTTCATATATTAACAGAGACTTGTAGTTTATGGTTACTTCAAATGAGACACTTTAACACACTGTAATCAAGGTAAAGAATTCCAAGAATACTCTAGATTCTAATTTAGATGATCACTCCCCTCTCATGATTTATTCTTATTTAGGATCCTTTTCCTTAGACTATAATGATATCATTGTCAATAATTCCATTTTCCGTGACCATTTTAAACCACCATAGTCCTTCTTTGTGAATGTTTTCATTAAAATTTATAAAAAATTTCATTATAATTATTAAAAAAGCAAAAAAAAATTAACATTAAAATATCCAATATTTAGATCCTCTAAGATTCATTTATATTAAATTTTCTTTCAATAAAATTAATTAAAGAAAGTGAAATATGAAACTCATTAAATTAATATGATGATGTTGATTTGATGATGGTTGTTTCATTTGGTGATTATAAAGATTATTCGTAAAGAATAATATATGGTGTATTTTTACACACACTACATTAGTGAAAATTTAACACATATTCTTTTTATTGAACACTTTCTTACTGTATTATCTAGGTACTACTATCTCCTGATTATTTTTATTATTAATTTAACTATTTCACATTTTTTTCACACCATATTTTTCTATTCCTTACCATTTCTTGAGAATCTTTCTAAAAAATAAAAACAATACTAGAAATATACCACTCCTTCACTAAGGGTTCGATCCTACGTCTACTATACTAGTATATATAGGTAATAATTTTTTTGATATAAATTAAACATAGAAATTTGGAATTTATTTCAATAAAGGAAATTGTATAGTTTCTTAAAGTCTAAATAAAAAAACATGTATAACAAAAATAAAACTATCATTGTTTTATATATAGTCTTTTGCGGGCTTAGTTCTAAAAAATCAAGTATTACTACTTATTTGGTCTGTTTTATTGAAAATTTTAAGCAATTTTCTATATGGACATTTGTAACTTTCTATACTTGTTAATAGAGCTTATAATAAATATTTTACTATTTTTGGGGTAGTTTTAGGGTTTTATACGATCAGTTTATGTTTTGAAGCTATCATGTTCATTGTGTGATGGTAATTTATGGATTATATTTGGTATTTTAATAAAAAAGATAATTTCTTTCAAATGATATAGATTTTATTGGCACAATAATTAGTTGTGTGTTTATCAACGGTAATGTAAACCCTAAAAATATAAATTATACTAATAATAGGGAGCCGGAACTTCAAAATCATTCAAAATCAGAGAAAATATTAATAATTAGTTGTAATAAAATTATTTAGAAACATGAATTTTGTACTAATAACTTTCAAAATCAAATTTGGGAGTTTAGAGAGAAGATAAAATAATAATAAAAGTTTAAAGAATAATAAGAAATTAAAAAGAGTTTTTAAGAAAATAAAATAGTAGAATTTGAGAGTGAGAGTGAAAGGGAAGAATTAGGGGAGGAAACCATTGAGTTATAATCTTCAAAATATGTAAATTTAAATCATAAATTGTGTAAATTTGATCAACCTAATTTATAGCTTAAAAAATATGAATTTTATATTCTGATTCTTCCACCTCAAATTGCATTGAATTAATATTATATGACTTTTGAGGGAGTGGTAAATGATGTTTGGAAAATATATGGAAATGGGGATTCAGCATTTATGTACTCTTATTTCTAATTTTATTAATTCATTGAGTTATGAGAGAGATAATGAAGTTGAGGGATTTTAGGAAGATAACATTAAACTAAAAAACATGGATTTTGAAAATTTTCAATTTTATGTTAAATGTGATATTTGGTTTTTTTAAATGTTTATACCCAACAATTTTTAAAATTGATATATATGAAGAGGATAAGGTATAAAAATTTGAAAAAACAAAAAATTATGAATACTCATTCCTAGAACATCTCACTGGTGACTTACCTTCAATATTGTATGATGAATTAGGACTTGAGTTAATCATTTAAGGAAATATTATATTTTTTTGGATATTCATGTATTTATTTTAATGTGATATAATATGTGTTTACCATCCCTGCAGTTAACATAGAATTCTGTATATACAATTTTTTTCTTTTTGAGGTGATGTTTTGGAGGTTGAACCCAAGTTCAAAGTTTAACACACACTGTTTGGTCTAAGTACAAGTGATTTTTTATTATTAGTGAGTGATGGTTGGGTTTTAATAGTTACTTAGATTGTAGAAGAAAACCAAAATTTAATAGGACTAGATTCTAAAATTTTTCATATTAAACGATGCTGATTAATAAATTCCTAAATTGTTATTTACATTATTTATTATTTGGAAACTAATTTTTTATGGGATTCACCAAGGAGGTTAGAGTATTGTACAATAGAATTCATTTATGGTTACAAATGTTTCAATAAATATTTATGGAATCATTAAGAAATATCCTCCATAATATTATTTTCAATATTAATCCATGTGATCCTTTTTCTTTAATTACCTAGATGTCTCAAATTAGGAGGAAATATATGAGCATAATTTCATAACCTTATCAACACCATATATTTTGTTCCCTTCAAGGAAGATTTAAATGGGTTAGGTTTAAATTAATTCATGAAGTGGAAAATAAGTTTTTCACCAATATAAAGGGGAGATTAAAAGAGTATCTATCAACTACGATAAGATTTGCTTGTTTCCTTATGAGTTTTAGATCCCCTAAAATTTATTTTTCACTTAAAAATATTTGTCCCATAAACACGTGGTGGTTTATATATAAAAAACAGTATCCTCTTAGTGATAATGTATAGTTTCCTAAGAGATTCTAGAAGAAGATAATAAATATAGTGTTTCATGGAAGAAAACCCATGTTTTTCTGTGTTTTTTAATAAAAAAATTTTTATTATGAATTTTAAATATTTTAGATAAGTTTTTTCACCCCATTATTACCTCAATAAAGGTCAAATGTAGTTCTTTTGGCATCCTTATAACTTGATAAATCACTATGAATCTGAATTTGAACCAAATTCCAATATCTAGTTTGTATAAGAAATTTATTCTAGTTGGTTTATAGAGCATTTCTGTAACCATAACTATCATATAGCTTCATTACCATAATTTTATCACTATAAACATGGATTTATTTTTATATAACATAAACACTTTAATTTCACTATAATATTTTTCTTTTCTAATTAATTTATTAATAAATAATGTTTAGTGTAAAACATAATCAACAGGATGGATGAATCAATAATTAAATGAGTAAAACACCTTCTTATTACAGGGGAGTACGCACTTAATTTGGTTTTTTTGTTTAAATAATCCTCTTCAGAGTTGTTTTTTCATGTTTATTTTTATCAAAAATATTGTTTCTTATTTTTTTTTATTTTCCATGATTTTCAGTAATGATATATAATTTAATTTCGTGCTTGATTTTGTTCTTTGTACTAATTTTACACCTACTAGTTTTTGGTAATATATTTTATTTCTTATAAAACACGTTGATTGTTGAGTTTATATGCATGTTAGTGTTACTATGAAATATATATTATTTGTTTTTTTGTTTAACATAAATTTGAATATTCATTGATTATGTACATGATCACACTATAACTCCTATATAAATACATAACAAGAAAGGTGTTTTTGATGATTTGTGGTTGATGAAAATAATCATGATCCATGATGAAAGAATGTAATTTCTGTAATACTATTTAATTGATTGTTCAAGATATTATACGATATCACATGGTTTATTTATTGTTGTTTTTATATTAATGCACGAGAGAAAAATAAGTTGATTTTATAGATCATTTCCTTAGGGATGATCCAAAGATCAACGATTCTTGTCTTAAAGATAAATCATATTCACATTTTTATTTAGTTTAAATATAGTAACATTCTTTTTATTGAACTATAATGTTTCAGTTAATGTTATCAATACCCACTAATTTATAGGTGATTTTATGTAAGTAACACGGTTATATTTTTTCCAGATGGAGAATGAGTTTTTGTGGTTTAACTCATAAGAAAAAGTGGAACTTATTGAGGGATTATTTTTTTCAACTATTCATTTTTCTCTTGAGTTTTTTTTTTAAATTTAATACATTATTAAAACATTTCATAAAACTAATTTTATATATCATCTTCTATCTATGTTTTTTATTTATTTTTTGACTTTTATGGTTATTTTTTATTGAAATTGATGCTATTTAGTGAAAACAATGTGAATTATTAAGATTTATCTTAGAGTTTAAACTATATACATACATGTACACAATTATATACCCATTTAATGAATGTTGAAAACTAATTTTCAATATAATAATTGTCTAATGACTAAATATTTTTGGCATTCAAGCTAATTATTGTGTTTTATTGTCACTAAATTTCATGTTCATGTCTACTGGATATTGAAAAACCACCATGACATTAATTTTCATATTCACCCTTAATCTTAATGTTCAACATTGGGTAAAATTGTAGGTTTTAAGTGTGGGGGTGTTTTATATGAACTAAAATGAATGCATGTGATTTATATAAATAACTTAAGGATATATTATGCATGGAATATTTTCACCTATTAACCATTCAATGGTTTGGTGCTATTCTAGTGTGTATAGCGGAACTCGGGTGGAATCCTCAGTTATGGTACATTTTTATAGTCGACTATTTTTTTGATTTGTTTTTTTAATGGGGGGGGATTGTTTGAAAAGATAAAATGAAATTATTGATTTATTTATATTGATTTAACAATTTGATAAATATTGGGTTGGGTTTATTATTGGATAATTAAGCTTATAATATCCTTGAGATTTGTTTTATATTGTATTAAATTAACATCTACTTCACAAGATAACTTTGATCGGAATTCCCAAGTGTTGAGGCTTTAGTCCCAGACATAACTTAACTAAGGGATCTAATATCAATAAAAGCATGTTTATGATATTATATTTATGGTTCTAATAATACTTGTAATTCACATGTTAAACAAAACATTTCATTAATCCATGACATTTTAAGTTCAACATACACAACGTTATCCTAAAGAATATTCATCGATAAAAATATCTCTATCACTTAATATCCCCAAATTATGACACACCCAAATGGTAGATTTAATTAGCATTTGATATGGTTATTAATATATTAATATGTGTTTATGGTGGTTAATTATAAATAGAATCAAAAGAACAATATAATAGATGATTTGTGCGTCGAACACACACACGAATGATGATGAGAATTAAAAACAAACTTTTGATTGAATGAGTATGAATAAGAAGGTATGTGGTTTCTATTTGATTTAAACTATTTTAAAACAATTAATATTTAATATTTGAGGGTGTATGATTAAAATTGAATATGAAGAATAAAAATTCATTAAAATTTAAACGAAATTGAAAATAACTTATGTGATTACAAATGAAAGGAACACAAAAGAACATGAAAACAACGACATGAGGAAAGGTATCTCAAGTGAAAACATGAGTTTTGAAAATAATCCTAAGCCTTTGGAAGGGACTTGTTCATGCCAATATATCCACCTTTTCTCTGAAATTCCATATCCTTATAAGGAGAGGAGGGGGATGTATTTATAACCTAAGGTGGTGGACTGTTTGCATTCTATATATGCCCCTCCACATGGATCTCTAATTTGATAATTCATATAGTATAATATGTATAAATTTTCTTATTAAAAGTTGTATATATTAATTTTGAATTTATATCCTAGATTTTCCTTCAGCCATTAGACTTAAGGATCCAAAGTTAGGGCGATTTTAAAAAACAACTTCAATCATTGTATTTCTATCTAGGATTTTTCAAAGCCCAAAATGTGAATGTGTGTTTTAATAGAATGATTCAATAAAATATGAACCGTTTATTCTAAAAAAAGGCTTCATATATCTTGGATTTCATAGTGTAATGTCTCAGCTCAAATTTGTTTTTATATCAGGGGGAAAGTCAATAATTGTGTGCTGGTTTTAAATTTCTGATAGAATGGTGGGCCGGACATAAAAGAATATGTTGGGCCTATTTTTTGGGAGTTGGGCCTCCAAATTTTTATCCATGATAATTTTGGGTAATATTAAACATATTATAGAGTTGCATCAATTTTTGGATTCCATATTGAGCCTATAAATTCAATCATCATTGATGGTTCTATTTCTTCATAGATTATTTGGGACTTCATGTGTGGACCATATGCCCCATTAAATAGCCGAATCGGCCCAAACTCTAATCTAAGGATTTGTAGGAAATTGAATATGAAACCCTAAAAAATAAGAATCAATCAATTTGGATATGTAGGTTTAGATTTATAATTAAAATAGTAAACTGAATCTATTGGATTAATTCAAATAATGCTGAAAAATTATATTTAGTATTAAAACATGGGTATTTCACACCAATTATGCACTTTTAAATGAAAATTACTAAAAGTATTAGACACAAAGTTATGAATAATTGAATACAATAAACTCCCCCTCATTTATTATTATACATTCCCTCATGTACAAGAAATATAAAAACGTAACTGAATAATTTTCACTCACCAACATGTATAAATTTGTTTTGTTTTCACCAATCAGGGGGGTCTATAATAGTTTACTCATGTATAATGAATTTCACCAAAAAATGTGTTAGAAACAATGTTACAAAAATAATTAATTTTTCAAGCTCAAAATTAAAAATGGAAAATATAGACACTCAGAACTTACTCCTCTCAAGATGATAAAAATTTATTTATATTGGTTCACTCATTCAATAACCAAAAGTAAAAAATCATATATTTTTAATGAGATATAACCTTCCATTACCTATATTAATGTGCATAAGAATCAAGAAGTCTCCTTTTGGGGGGTTTCAGTGGGTATGGGATAGTAGGAATATAGTGTCCAAAAGAGTGGAAAATAAGGGTAAAACAGCAACATGGGTAAAATAATGCACAATTTTTTTTAAATGATACAAGGAAGTAAATGTAAACACTTAATTATAAGGGCATGTTTTTTTGAACAAAGAAACAAAAGGGGAAGAAAATTTTAAGGGGATGAAAAGATGAAATATTTACAAAACAAAAAACTTCTCCCAATTACATAAGTGTTCTTTCTTTTTCTTTAATTTTTTACATTTTTTTTCAAAAGTTGAACATGAAATAGATATCACAATCATCTCTTAACCTATATTTGATCTTCTCTTGACACTAGTTGTAATAGTTATAATAAGGTCAAAGGTTTATAAAGAGTGATTTTTGACCCGCCCAATAAGCAACTCATTCTTTTTTTCTTTTTTTATGGTTTTTTTGTTTTTTTAAACAATAATTAATAATATTTTTAAAATATATTATTAACATATATAAATTCCCAAAATTTAAAAAATAACAAACTCTCCCACACAGTAAAATGGTTACTTTCACTCAAGCATAAGATAACACACCAGAAATCAATAAAATGATGCATAAAATGAAATCCATTCATGCCACACTTAAATTTCAAAAAATTATGCAATTAAAATCCATATAGATATTGGGTGGGATAAGGTACTGGGGTTATAATTTTATATAAAAAAAATTTCACAGTCTTGAAGGGGATTTCAAAATGATGATTAATGTAATGGTAAAGGGAGGATATTTGGGGGTGAAAAACAAAAAAATGAAAAGATAGTCATAGGTGACCATGGAATGAAAGCTAATGTTGTTACACACAGTTGTGGAACAATAATTTTCCAAAACAAAAATTGTGCATTCAAAATTTACTTGTTTTGACACAAGATTATTTATCCAAATTTATGCTGAAAATAGAAATTTTTTGAGATGAAAAAAAGTCATTGGACTTCCCAAAAATATTGGATAAAATTTAGAAATTTAATGGGGAGTAATTATTTCTATTTTTTTATGTTTGTTATTGAGGTTTTTAGTTTTTTTAAAGAACACATAGAGAAGATAAAGTGAAAAAAATGTTTTGATGAAGAATGTGATATAAAAAATTAAAGAGGGAGGAATCAGAAGAAATCGGGAGAGAGAGGATGAAGAATAGAGAAAATTATAGTGGTTTTCTTGGTTTGGATTTTGTGTGTTTTAATCTCTATCTAGTGGGGGATCAATGGAAGTAAATGTGGTTCCATAGGCATGATTCCTCTCTGGTGATGATTTAAAAAATTCCCATTACCTAAAATAGAATCAAAAAGAAAAATAATTATTAATTTATTGAAAAATAAAATGAAATTAAAATTTCATAAAGGTTAAAAAAACATGTGTCTCCTCCCAAGAAGAACTAAATTTATTTTTTCTAGAGATCCACAATTTCTATTGAGTACCAATAGTCCAATGGTGGCTATCATATTTTCTCAACTCCGGTGTTCTTCCATAAAAAATTATCTTTTGGGAGGCTAAATTTTTCATTGGATAATTTCATACCTTCTTTGATGTTTCACTTGCAATTCAATGGGGGTATAAAAATATTGTTGGTGTCCACTCATTGGAATTAAATTTAAATAATTATGCATTATACCATGGATTGGTTTTCTATTCTTAGAAGTTTACAAGATGCTTCAATTCTGATGGTGCATTTCTGTGTATTCTAGACAATATGAAATCAAAGTATGAGATCCTAGTTGTTTTGAAATAAATTTTTCCAACTATTTACAATGTTGAGTAATTAGGATCAATGGGGACATGAGATTAAATAAAATTTTCAGGATCTTTTATATCAATTCTTTTTTTCCAACTAATAGTCAATTTCAACATCACTAGTGATCAATTTGTTAACTAGGGAGAAAATATCACAAATTTTACTTCCACTGAGACAAGATAAGCACATTGGATTGAGTTTCACCTCATGTATAATAGAATTTTTAGAATCATTTATAGGAAGTGATGGATGTTGTATAATTTTATTTGAATCAATGAATGGGAATTCTAGTTCATTTTCCTCATTATCATCCAAGTTGGTGTATTGGAGATCAGAGGTGATATGGGATTCCAAATACATTTCAATATCCTTTAGATCAATGGAGTTTACTTTTGAAATGTCATCCTTAACATCTCCATTTATGACTTGGTAAATGAGGATGAAAAATTCACAATATTCTTTATCTTTATAAAATGAAGATAATTATGAATCAAGATTAAACAAACTCTTAGAGATCCTTTTAGAAGGATGGATAGATAATATATATTGATTCTCTGATGGGTATCACATGGATAAAAAAATATGGTACTTTTCTAGTTGGTTACCAAATTCTATGTATAAGATGCCAGCATGGACATAAATTTTGGTTTTAGATGTCATGAGGAATGTCATCCTAATATCAACAGAGATATTCTAGAATTTTTCTCACAATTCATGTCAAATAAATAAAAAACAACTACGACTATAAGATCACTGACTTAAAAAAGGATATCCTCAACTATTCCCTCAGGACTAGTAGTGATTCAATTAGATAACTAGATAACAACACCTATTGGGTGTAAGGGACCTAGACCAATGTTGGAGAAGAAGGATTTGGGCATAAAAGTTATTGATTCTACTAGGTCTATATGTGCATCATTGAATTTGGAACCCCCTATTTGGAATGGAACCATAATGGTCCCTGGATCTTTGCACTTCATTGGTATGGACTATTGGGTTTAAACAATATTGAAGATCCTATGCTTCCCCTTATGGGTGAACTATTCATTAAGAAACATGGCACACATAATATTTTTTTAAATGGAATCTATGATTTTATGTTTCACTTCAACACATCTAATCATTTCAAGAATTTCATAATCAGGTTCAATGGGTTTCTTTGGCATAGAGATAACTTATGGAAATCGAATTGGGTTTTAAATGTATTCTATGGAGGTGAGAGAGTAGATTCAAGTGATAATATATTTTTTTCTTTTCATTTTCAAGATAAATATTCAATGATTCATTTTAGTTTCCATCATGAGGTATGGAAATTTATTTTCTCAATCTAAGAGAAATTGCACTGAAATTTCCCTTGGGGTTGTCCAATTGTTTAGTTCAGAGTTAGAAAGAATTGGATGGTTTCTGATGACTAAGGTGGGATCCAAGTTGACCAATTTGGGTTTTAATTTTTTTGAGGTTTTAATGGGTGAAAGAGGAAATATATTCCATAGAACTTCATCTAAGGATTCTTGGAAGAAGTGAGAAATCCTGCATTGGGATTAACTTGATTTTGGTTTTTGGGAAAGATCTTGTATTGGGTTGGTAATTGAAAAGGCCCACTAGGATAGGGAACATGTGTCATTTGGTTGAGATGATGAGAAATATATTTTAAAATTATTGACAGGTCTAGGGAAAATTGATTATGGAGAAGATGAGGTTGGGGATTTGGAAGCCATCACTAGATGTCTCACATGACCTGTAAGTTCACTCATCCACTCGGTCATCTTGTCGGGATCTATGGATTGATTCCATTGGAATTGTTTTTCTTGAGCGTGTTATTGAGTATATAATTGATGTGTGTTTTCATCCATGTTTCCTATGAGATCTCATGTAGTTGTAGGTGTTTAATCAATAAGTGAACTACCACTTGCGACATCAATGAGAGTTCTCTCCATTTCCAATAACCCCTCATAAAAGTATTTTATTAAGAGTTATTCAGGGAATTGGTGAGGTGGTTATATTTCCATATAATTCTTGAACCTATCCCAATATTCCTGGAGTGATTAGTTGTGGAATTGAGGGATTTATTTCAGATAGAAGCAATACGATAAACATAAAGGAATTTCTCCAAGAAGAGTAACTTCATGACAGTCCATGTGGTTATATAAATAGGATGGATGTATTATATCCATGACTTGGTGGAGTTATCTAAGTGTAAATTTAATTCATGAAGTTTGATTGGTTATTTAGAAACTCCTTGAGACTTCATGGTAGATCATACCACTTGGTACTCATTGCGAAGAAGATAGGGATCCTCACTAGCTAGTTTGTGGAAATGAGTTAGAAGATGAATAAAACCTGATTTGAGTTTAAATCAGCCTCAATGTTCAGATATTTAATACCAAAATGTTGGTGATTCATATCAGGGGTAATGAGTGTTTTTAGGGTTTTCCTTAGGATTGGTCATATCTTGTTCAATTTGTTTGACAATGACTGTCTCTTGAGTTATTTAATTCTCCCTAATGTTCCTCCTATGTTGGTGAAGAGTTTTCTCTATTTCAGGGTAAAATATATCTGGGGGATTTTTTGGGATGCTATGGGGGATTTCATAGAAATTTTTTAATTATTTGGAAGATGGTTTTTCATTTTGTTTTTCTTCTCTTTATTTTTTTGGTTTATTTTTTATTTTTTTGTTTTGTTTTACTAAAATAAAAAACTACTACATACTTAATGAACCATCCCAGACAACAGAACCATATTAAGAACAACCAATTGTTTCACATCTACCATTCAAGGGCCCAATTACTTTCTAATGTGTATAGAAACACTTGGGTTGAATCCTCAGCAATATTACATTTATTATAATCAATTGTTTTTGTGATTTGTCTTTTTAATGGGTTGGTGGGGGGGGGGGTATTTTCATAACTAAAATGAAATTATAAAATGATTTATAATGATTAAATTTTTTTATTAATATTGGTGTGAGTTCATTATTGGGTATTTAAGCTTATGATATAGTTTATCTTTGATTTATATTGTATTAAATTAACACCAACTTCACAGGATGACTTTGTTCAGAATTCCCAAGTGTTGAATATTTAGTTCAAGCCTTAACATAACTTCGAGTTCTATTCTCAATTAAAATTGTTTATGGTAGTGTATTTATGGTTCCAATAATCCATGCAATACAGATGTTAAAAAAAACATGTCATTAATCCATTAAATTTTATTTTCAATATACACAATGTTAACCTAATGAATATCCATTGAGGAAAACATCTCAATCAAATAATATCACCAAATTATGAATCATACCAATGGTATATTTACTCAGATAATGAGGTATTTATTAATCTGGTAATATTTTTTGTGGAGATTAATTTTAAATATAACAAAAATAACATGATAAGAAAAGAGTTGTGTGTCGAACACACTCACAAATGATGATGATAATTAAACAATGATTTTTGATTGAATGAGAAAGTGGAATAATTGAATGGGTTTCAACATGATTTAAACTATTTTAAGACCATTAATATTTACGAATAGAGTTTGGATGATTAAAATAGATTATATATAATAAAATTTAATTAAAATTCTATCAAAATTGAAAACAGATTACGTGATTCCAAATGAAAGTAACACAAACAAAAAAGAAACAAAATATATGAGGAATGGTCTCTAAATTTAAAACATGACTTTCAAATATCCAAAAAATCCTTTTTAAGGGCCTTGGTCACTCCCATATATCCTCCTTTTCTATAAAAGTTCAACTCCTT
Source organism: Viscum album (assembly GCA_963277665.1). Lineage (NCBI taxonomy): Eukaryota > Viridiplantae > Streptophyta > Magnoliopsida > Santalales > Viscaceae > Viscum > Viscum album. Next base: position 1,479,753,931 of record OY728120.1, read on the forward strand.
GAAAAGAGAGAAGGGGGTGTATTTATAGCCCAAGGTGGTGGACTGTTTTCATTCCATATCTACCCCTCATATGGATCTCCAATTTGATAGTTCATAATTCAAAATCTGGAGAAATATTATTCTTTAATTTTTTTATATGAATGTTTAAATTATATCCTAAAAATTTTGTGGCCGTTGGACTTAAGGAGACAAAGTTATGGAAGTTTTAATAAATAATATTAATCAGTCCATTTCTATCCAGGCTTTTTCAAAGGCCAAAATGTGAATGGGTTTTTAATAAGAATATGCCCTCAAATTTGAACAATTTATTCTATAAAGTATGACTCTTATATGTTATATTTCACAATATATAATATCATATATAATTTATGTTTATATTAGGATAAATACTAATAATTGTGTGATGGATTTAAATTACAGACAGAATGGTGGGATGTACTTAAAATAATATAGTGGGCCCTTTTGTTTGGATTTGGACCATCAATTTTTTATCCATGATTCTTTTGGGTAATAAAGAAAATATTTTTATGTTTCATAAATTTTTTTATTTTGGATTGAGCCTAGAATTCCAATCATTATGGATGGTCTAGTTTCTTCATTGATTCATTAGGCCATCATATGTGGACCATATTACCCTTCAAATGACAAAACTGGCCCAAACTCTAGTATTATTACTTTTAGTAAATTGAATAATGAACCCTAAAAAACAAGAATCATAAATTTTGGATATTTAGTGTGATATTTATAATTAAAATTGGAAACCTACTTTATTGGATTAATTCAAATAATGCTCAAAATATTTATTTAGTATTAAAACATGAGTATTACACACAAATTATGCACTTTTACATGAAAATTACTAAAGGGAGTAGATAAAAAGTTGTGAATAAATGAATAACATCAACTAACCCACACTTAGTCTTGTTCATGTCCTCATGTACAACAAATATAAAAACCTAAATATATCATTTTCACTTTCCAAAAAATATAAAAATTTTGTTTTCACCAATCAGGGGGGTCTAGAATAGTTCACTCATCCATAATTAATTACACAAAACTGTTACAAAAACAATTTTTCAAAAAAAAATCATTTATCAGTCTAAAAATTAGAAATAGAAAATGTAGACAATCAGAACTTATGCCACTTACAATGATAAAAATTTATTTATGGTGGTTCACTCATTTAGAACCCAAAAGTGAAAATCATAGAATTTTAAAGAGCTCTAATATTCCATTCCATATCCTAATGTGCATAATAATCAAGAGGACTTTTTATGGATTTTTAGTGGTTATGGGATGGTGGGAATATAGTATCCAAAAGAGTGGAGAAGAGGGGTAAAAACCAACATGGGTAAAACAATTCCCAATATGTTTTTGAAATGAAACAAGTATGGAAATGGAAACACATATTTACAATGGAATGATTGTGTGAAGAAAGACACAAAAGTGGAAGAAAATTTAAAGGGGGTGAAAAGATGAAATATTTTCAAAATAAAAAACTTTTCCCAATGACATAAGAGTCATTTTTTTTCTTTTCTTTTTTGCATTTTTTAAAAAGTTGAACTTGAAATAGATATCATACTCATTTACCATCCCATTTTTGATCTCCTCAAGACACTAATTTTAATAGTTATAAAAAATATCAATGGTTGAGAAAGAGTGATTTTTTAACCACCCAAGACACAACCCTTTTCAATGTTTTCATTCCAACACTTTTCAATAAATATTTTTACAAGATGTCATAAACATATTTACATTCCCAAAAATCACATAATGAAAACCTCTCCCCCTCACTAAAATGGATTCATGCCCAAAAAATATGGTAAAAAGACGAAAATAAAGAAAATGATACTCAAAATAAAATCCATTCCCCAAAACATAAATTTCAATAAATTATGAAATTAAAATTCATGTAGATATTGGGTGGGTTACGGTACCGGTATTGTAATGTGGCTATAAAAAAGGCTTTCACAGGCTCGAAGGGGCTTTCAAAATTATGATTAATGTATGCTTAAATGGAGGCAATTTGGATATTTTTATTCTCATGTGGTTTAGTAAATGAATATATAATATTAACTCACACTATTGTTGGAAATTCAACTTTAAGGTCCACTAAATCTAGACTTAAAATCGAGGGTGAAAAAAACAAAAAATAAAAATATAGTCATAAGTGACCTTGGCATGAAAGCTAATGTTGTTCCTCATAGTTGTGAACGAATAATTTTCCAAAAAAATAGAGAATTCCAAATTTGTTGGTTTTTACATAAGACTATTTATCCAAATTTATGATAAAAATACATAATTGTTTAGTTGAAATTGGAATCTTTAAAAAGGTGAAAAGAAATTTCAAAATTTAATGGGGTGTAACTATTAATCTTGTTGTTTTTTTTGGAATTTTATGTTTTTTTAGTGGGTTTTTTAGTTTTCTTTAAAACACACTCATAGATAATATAAAGAGAAAAATGATCTTGATGAGGAACTTGGTTCAAAAAAGTAAAGAGGGAGGATGAAGAAGAAAGAGGTAGAGAGAGAGAGAAAGGAAGAAGAGAGAAATATGGAGTTAAAGGGAAAGAGGTTCCCCTGGTTTGGATTTGGTTTGTTGAATCTCCATCCAATTGTGGGTCGGTGGAAGAAGATGTGGTTTGTGAGGCATTAATCCTATCTGGGGATGATTTATAAAATTCACCTTAACTAAAAGAGAATAAAAAACCAAAATAATTATTAATTTAATTAAAAACTAAAAGAAATTAAAATTTTATAAAATTAAAAAATAGGGGTTGCCTCCCAAGAAGCACTACATTTAGTTTGTTTATAGCTGGAAAATTACAATTGACTCACCATAGTTCGATGGTTGACACCATATTTTCTTAACTCCAATGTGCCTCCAGAAAAACTTCTCCTTTGGGAGGATTAACTGTTCATTGGATAATTTCATTACCTTACTTGATATTTCACTTTCAATTCAATGGGGGTAAAAAGATAATATGGGTATCCTCTGTTTGGTCTTCAACATGAAGAATGACCTATTATGCCAATTTTTTGTTTTATATTCTTGGAAGTTCACTATGATGATTCAATTTTTATGGTGAATTTATGTGTGTTTTAGATACTATGAAATTAGGGTACGAGATCCTGGTTTTTTGAACTCATTTTTTTAATTTCTTTCCATTGTTGAATAATGAGAATCAATGGGGATATTAGGATAAATATATTTTTCAAGATCATTTATTTCAATGTTGTTTGAAAAAAAAATAGTGAATTTCAACATCACTAGTGATCACATTATTAATTAGAGAACAAATCTCACAAACATCACTTCCTTTGGGACAAGATAAGCACATTGGATCAAGGTTCACCACAAATATAATATAATTATCAAAATCATGGTTAGGAAATGATTAATGTTGGATAATTTTATTTGAATAAAAAAATGATCATTCTAGTTCATTTTCATCATTATCGGCCAAGTTGTTGTAGTGGAGATCAAAGGTGATATGAGATTCCAAATACTTTTCTCGATCCTTTAGATCGTTGACATTTACATTTTAAATGTCAATATCAACTTCCCTATTTAGGACAAGGCTAATGAGGATGAAAAATTCACAATCTCCTTTATCTTTATAACATGAATAACATGATGGATCGGGATGAAACACACTCTCAAAGAGACTTTTAAAAGAATGGATAGATAATATATAGTGAATCACTGATGGGTATTGTATGGATTGAACAATACTTAACTTGACTATTTTGTCACCAAATATCATGGATAAGATTCCAGAATGGACATAAATTTTGGTTTTATATGTCATGATGAAAGGTCTTCCTAAAATCAGAGTATATTTTCAAGAATATTTCTCACCTTCCATGTCATGTACATAAAAATCAGCTGGGAATATAAAATCATTGACTTAGACCAGGACATCCTCAATGATTCCCTTCGGACTGGTAGTTCTTTGATTGGATAACTAGATGAAAACACCCATTGGATGCAGGGGACCTTGACCAAGGTTGGAGAATATGGATTTGCGAATAACATTTTTTTTAGATCCTGGGTATATGAGTATATCATCGAAGTTTGAAGTTCCTACTTTTCAAGGAACCATAAAGGTCCCTATATCTTTTCACTTCATTAGTATGGACTTTTGGGTTGAAACAATCTCGATAGTCCTATGTTTCCTCTTATGGGGGAAATATTCATTAAGAAACATGGAATAATTTTGAATTTATTTGATGTAATATTAGAGTGGAATGTTCACTACAACACACCAAAAAATTTCAATCATTGAAGAGTCAGGTTCAAAGGGATTATTTGTCTTAGAGAAGACTTAGGGAAATGGAATTTTTTTAGGATTTCAAGGATGTGAGGGAGTGGATTAATGTTTTTTTTCTAGATTTTTGTTCTTTTCATTTTCAAGATAAAAAATTAATGGGTTATTTGAGTATCAATTAGGAGGTATGGATATTTGTTGCCCTAATCTAAGTGAGATTTCACTTAGATTACCCTTGGGGTTGGGCAACGGTTGAGTTGAGAGTTGGGAAGAATTATATGGTTTCTTCTGGCTAAGGTGGGATGAAAATTGTCAATTTGGGTTTCATTGTTTTTGAGTCTGGAACAAGTGAATGAGGCAAGATATTCCATAACAAATTCCCAAGGAATATTAGAAGAAGAGGCATGTCCTGCATTTGTATTTCCTTGATTTTGGTGTTTGGGAAAGTTATTGTATTGTGTTCTAAATTGAGAAGGCTCATTAAAAAAGTAGACATGTGTTAGTTGAATGAGCTAGTGAGCTACATATTACACAATTTCTGATAATTCTATGGAACAAAGATTGTGGATAATATTACGTTGGGGATTTGGTATCCACCACAATTTGTTTCACAAGACTTGTAAGATCACAAATCCACTTAGTTATCTTTTTTGGAGCTATGGATTTATTCTTTTGGTCTTGTTTTACTTGATCATGTTCTCTAGTTTGGAATTAATTCATATTTACAGCCATGTTTCTTATGAGAACTAATGCAGCTGCATGATTTTTATTAACAAGAGCACCAACACTTGCAGTATCAATGATAGTTCTCTCCATTACCAATAAACCCTCATATAAGTATTAGATCAATATTTGGTTAGGTATTTGGTGATGTGGTTGGGTTTCCACATTCTTTTTAACCTCTTACAATACTCATGGAGTGATTCATTGGGAAATTAATAAACACCACTATTTTTCTTTCAGAAGATGAAATACGAGAAGGAGGAAATAATTTTTCTAAGAAGAGTCACTTCATGTCATTCCATGTTTATATGGATCCCTGAGGAGGGTAGTATATCCATATCATGGTGGAGTTAGCTAAGAAGAGAGGGAATGCTCTATATTTTATTTGTTCTTTAGAAACCCCTTGAGTCTTCATGGTATAGCACACCAATTGTAACTATTGAAGATGAAGATGTGGATCCTCACTGACTAGTCCATGGAAATGTGGTAGAAGATGAATCAAACCCAATTTGAGTTGTAAATAAGCATATATGTTTAGATATTTAATACCAAGGGGTTGTAATTAATATCATGGGTAGTGATTTATTTGAGGGCTTTCCCCTAATATTGGACATATCTAATTAAATTGGTTGGAAAATGATTAGATCGCGAGTAATTTGATTTTCCTTAATATTCCTTATAAGTTGTCAAATATTTCTCCATATTTTAGGGTAAACAAATCTAAGGTATTTTTTTGGAGGCTATAGGGAATTCATAAAAAATTTTGAAGGATGGGATGGTTGGTTTTTATTTCTGTTTTTTTTTCATAAATTTATTGGTTATTTCTCTTTAATTTTTTTTTGTTTTACAAAAAACAAAAACTACTAACTACTTAATGCACCATCCCTGGAAACAACACCATTTTAAGAATGATTTATTTTTAAATATCTACCATTGATGGGTACGGTGCTCTACTAATGTGTATAGTAACACTCATATCGAATCCTCGGCGATGGTACACTTTTTATAGTCGATTGTTTTTTTGATTTGTTTTTTAATTGGGGGTGGGGGGTTATTTGTATAGATAAAATGAAATTATTGATTTATTTATATTTATTTAAAAAAATTATAATGATTTTGGTGACTTCATTATTGGGTATTTAAGCTTATGATATCCTTGAGATTTTGTTTATATTATATTAAATTAACACCCACATCATAAGATGACTTTGATCAGAATTCCCAAGTGTGGAGTCTTTATTCCAAGAATTAACTTGACATAAGTATCTAATATAAATCAAAATTTTTTATGGTAGTGTATTTAGCGTTTCATTAATCCATGTAATCCACTTTTTAAACAAAATATGTCATTAATCCAAGACATTTTAAGTTCAACTTACACAATGTCAACCTAAAGAATATTCATCGAGCAAAAGTTGTCAGTCACTTAATATCCACAAATTATGACTCACCAAAATGGTAGATTTAACCATCCATTTAGATGGTTAGTAATATGATAATATTTAGTATGGTGATTAATTATAAATTAAATGAAAAAATGGGATAACAAACGAGTTGTGTGTGGAACACACACACGAACGATGATGAGAATTAAACACATAATTTTGATTGAATGAGAAGGTGGAAGAACGGAAGGGTTTTCAACTTGATTTAAACTATTTTAATACCATTAAAATTTAATAATAGATGGTGTACGATTAAAAGTGAATATTAGTAAAAATCATTCATTAAAATTGAAATGAAATTGAAAACTGCTTATGCAATTTCAAATGATAGGAACACAAAAGAACTTAAAAACAAAGAGAGGAGGAAAGGTATCTTAAGTGAAAACCTGAGTTTGGAGGATCCTACAAAGCCTTTTTAGGACCTTTTTCATTCCAATATATCATATTTTTCTCTGAAATTACAACTCCTTTCAAGGAGAGGAGAGGGATGTATTTATAGCCCAAGGTGGTGGACTTATTGCTTTCTAAATCTTCTCCTCAGCATGGCTCATCAATTTGAAAATTAATACAGTTGAATATGGAGAAATGTTATACTTCAAAGTTGTGAATATGAATGAATAATGTCTACAATAAAATTTTGGTATCCATTGGACTTAAGTATCCAAAGTAATTAAATTTTTAATAATAATTGTTAATTTTTCCATTTATATCCCATCTTTTTCAAATGCCAAAATGTGAATGGGTTTCTGAAAATGGAAATCCCCTCAAATATGAACCATTTATTTAAAAAATTATTTCACATATATCTTTTCTTTCACATTGTAAAATTTATACTCTAATTGATGCCTATATCAATAGAAATGTCAATAATTATTTACTAGTTTTAAATTATGGACTGAGTGGTGGGATGGACTTAAAAGAATATGTTTATCCCCTTTTTGGATTTGGGATTAAAATTTTTATCCATGATTCCTTTTTGTAATAAATAACATATTAGGGAGTTTTATAAAATTTTGGATTCTGGATTGAGCCTAGAAATTCAATCATCATGGATGGTCCAGTTTCTTCACAGATTCTTTAAACCTTATTGTGTTGACCATATTGCCCTTAAAATTGAAAAATTGGACCAAACTCCATTCTAATTATTTTTATAAAATTGAATAAGTTACCATAAAAATTAATTATACAATTTAGAAATGTATCTTTAGAGTTAAAATTAAAATAACAAAACGAATCGATTGGATTAATTCAAATAATGATAAAAATTCTATTAAGTATTATGTTCACACCAATTATGCACTTTCACATGAAAATTACTAAAGGGAGTATATTTTTTTTGAATAAATTAATAATATCAATATATTTCTGTCAATATTTCCTTAAGTGAGATCTTGAGAATACATTAATAATGTATCCTTAAACTAGAGCATGAGCGTATGTTTGTGTCAACATAGTCTATCATTCATAAAATGTAACATGATACTATGTTGCACTCAACATACTATGAGCTTATGGATTAAAGTGCATATGTTCATACATATTATCCTTCAAGGTTTCATTATTTAGGAATCAAGTAGTTGATTCATTAATGTATTTCACATTCATTGAAGGTGTTTAATGAATTATCCCAATACTGAAAAATAAATTATTTGATATAAACCAATGTTGTTCATTAAATGAAGAGTGTTGAGTGTGGCCTATAAAATAGAATGATTTCTCTCATTGGTGGTACTAATCAATGCATTAAAACAAGTCAAAACTCTATTTTATCCTTGTTTCTTCATTAATATTCTAAGAAGTTGGTGTTAGACCCCATTTTAAAGAATCAAGATCATCATGTAATGAATGTGGAACCTTATTCCAGTGTAATCCACTCATAGGTTGGATGATTCTTTCTATCATATAGGAGATTTCAATGAAGCATAAAATGAAGAGAAAATGATGGATCATACATCACTTAATATTGGCATGTTTTATGTTCTTCATATTTATTACATGTTGATATTGTTGAGTATATATCAGAATTCATATATGGGTTTTATTACGCTTCAATTTTCATTTAATAAAAATCCAAAAACCTATCAATGGTATAAAATTCATGTTCATTGATAGATAAATATTTTTATTATATAGTTTTAGTGAAGAAAATGCTTATTTTAATGTGTACTAGACATCCAAAATTGAAATTACATTATATCATAACATAATGTCAGATTCTCATCCTTGTTATCATGTTAAGTGTTAACATAATGTAAAGAGAGTAACTTAATATAGAATTATGTGATAATGTATCTTATTTTAGGACTTGACAATACATTATCATTTAACTAAATATTGTGGGCGATTACAGAGTATTTTATAGGATAATATATCCCATATTTTATGTTTCGAAAATAGAGTATCATTTTCACCTACATAACATTATGTTGAGTCTAAAAATATTGTTATGTTCTCACCCCACATTACACTGATTTTAAATATAATTTGATTTAATCTCTTGACAGTACATTGTAATTTTTTTTTGAATATAGTGCATTATTCCCCTTGTCACTATACTGCGAGACAATGTAATGTGGGGAATATTAATTGAAAATATATTAAGGGTAAATGTATTTTAAAGTTTCAACTTATAAAAATTAATTAAATTTAATATTTGGTTTATTTTTATAGTGTATAAATGAAAATTGTTATAATTTGTAAAATGATCTTTTTTATCTCTAAATTAAATATGAATGTTCATATTTACATATCATGTTTCATAAAATAAATAAAATGTTTAGGAATTAATTAATTTAATGTAATTGTTTAGAGTTTTTTACTAAATGTGAATATACTGCATGAAAAAATTATTTGTTAAATTTATTTTAGGGGATATATCCCTATATTACATCACAGTGTAGATCTATATGATTTTTTCATCAATATTGACCTAAGATTGTAATTGAAGTTATGAGCATGAATTTAGTTGTTTGGAATGTTTTGTACATATTATGATTTAGAATTATTATTAATTAGATTATACATTGATTAATGTATCCATTTGTATGTAGACTTAGGTGGGACTTCACACTAGTTTGGAGGATTGTACCTTATTCTAGAAAGGTAGGGGTTTTCTATCTATGGCTTGGGGATTACTCATGTGGAGATTTCCGATCTAATATAGTTGAAATACATTATATGACATTTTCAAATACATTATGCATAAGATGAATTTATATATGTAAGAATATATTTTACTTCTATATAGGAGTGAGTGAAACAAATTGTGGTTTGTGTAAGGGGTTAATATTAATGTGGCGTAATTACATTAACGTGGTGGATGGAATAATTATTCCAGAACATAAGTTTTAAAAAAATTCATACAAGAAAGAATAAAACATGAGATTATAAAGATTTCATATTATGACGTAGTATTAATTCAATATTCATATGATATATATTAAATTGGTGATGCTTTTAAAAAATCCCATAAAATAGTAAGTGAACGATTCCTTCCAAAGAATCACATGTCAATACCTCGATCATCCAACTAGGTATGTATTTCCAAAGTAGGGTTCCTTGGAATTATCTTGTGTAAGGCATGGTGTAAATGGTTAACACTATGATTTAGGTAACCATATTCCACTGGGATCATTGGGTGACACTTAGTTAGAAATCCCTAATAGTTTGGATAACAAAGGAATAGAGTTGAGTTTTTCCATATGATAGATTTAAGAAAAGGGTGTCCCACTAAACTATATAAGAATCATGATTTATATTATTGAGATGATTACCTACCTAAAAATAGTGATGATAGGAACACCAAATTTAACTTATTACTAAGTAAAATATGGGTGTTGGATTACTAAATTTATATGATGATTGGGTTTATCATTTTCCTATGGGAAATTTCATTAAAAGTCCTCAATAAAAAATATAAAATGTCACGAACCAACCCAGGTAACCTAGTAACTCAATAACCAAGCCAACCCTGACATAACCCGAATGGAATTCCTGATCTCCATAGTTAGGCGACTAGATCCTGACATCACACATTATGCAAGTAGGAATGATTTTTCCACCAACAATGTGGAAGAAAAGAAATAAGATAGAAGCTCGAATTTCCTCTGATAACATTTTTTCATTTAACCCTTTATGATTTGGGGGTGTTACATTCAACCCCTTTAGAGCTCAACTTCCTCATTGGGGACCCTTCATCTCAACACAGGCATTGCACCACACTTAAGGTTGGGTTCCTCCTCTGATACCAATTTTTCACGAACCAACGTGGGTACCTTGGTAACCCGATAACTGAGACAACCCTAACATAGCCCGAAGGGAATTCCCGGTCCCCACAGGTCAGTGACTATCACATAGAATCATACAATATACAAGTTGGAATGTTTTTTCAAACAACAATGTGGATGAAAAGAAATAATATTGAAGCTCAACCTGCCTCTGATACCATTTTGTCATTTAACCTTTTATCATTTGGGGGTCTTATATAAAACATAATAATTACCCATGAATTTTTATTTGTCATAGATTATGGAATAATCAATGATAATCATATTGAGATAACTTATAGGCTTGATCTATAAAATAGCTACGTATTGGTCTATAGGGCTAAGAAGTTTTATTGGTGAGAAGAATTTAGAGCATCTGAATGTGAATTATATGGGGGAAAATTTCTCCAACTCTGAATCATGGTTATTGGATAATGGTTTTGTAAAACACATTTCTAATAAGAAAAAAGATACTTAAAGATAATAGATAATTGAAAAGGTGATGTATACCTTTATGTTGGTAGTGTATAAATAGTTGCTTCATTAGAAGTTAGTACTAATGATTTGACTTCACTATGTGGATTTTTACAAAAATTAGAGAACTGTTATTATGTTCCTTCAATAAAAATATATTTTACTTCTGTTTATTATTTAGATATTATGGGATTTTTCAATAATTATTAAGAATTACTAGTGTTATAAATTTAATAATTAAATGTTTTATTCTATTGAGAGTATGGTTAATGGTTTATATTATATATATAGATAATCTAGTATATAACATTAAGAATAAGAAGTTTAGGGTTTATATTAATCCTACTTACCCTTTAAATTTTTTCCATTGACATATAAATGATAAGTAAATTCAAAGGCTCCTAAGAGATATATTGTTGGACTCATTTTATGATGAATCATTTGAGAATTGTGAATCTTTTTTTTTAGAAAATATGAATAAATAAAATTTTAGTGGAAAAGGTGAAAAGGATAGTGGATTACTGTATCTCATGACTAGTAATGTATGTGGACCAATAAGAACATAATAAAGTGGTGTTTTTATGTACTTAATTACTTTTACTAATGAATTTAGTCAGTATAGTTATGAAAGTTTTATGAAACCCAAGTAGGAAAATTTCCAAAATTTCAAAGAGTGCCAGAATGAAGTGAAAAATAAATTGAACAGAAGTATTAAGATTCTATGAAAAGATTGGTCTGTTGAATACTTGATCCATGAATCCACTAAGAATCTAAGGAATTGGGGGATTATTTTTCAACTCGCTCTTATCATAACACTATAGTGTAATGGTGTGTCATTATGGAGGAATCATATCTTGTGGGACATGGTTCAATTGATAAAGAGTCAGTGTGACCTTTCTTTTTCATTTTGGGGATATTATCACGATTCTACTACATTTCTAATAATTCTGGTTCCATCTAAATTAGTAATAAAACACCATATGAGATATAGAATGTTAAATTTCCTAATAAATCTTTTATGAAGATTTGGGGATTAAAATCACGCATATGAATATTGACTTATGAAAAGCATGACTCCAAATATGAAAAATTATTATTTTTTGGTTATACCAAGGAATCCAAGGGATTTAATTTTTATAATCCTTCTAATAAAAAATATTTGTTCCCTATTTCAGTCAATCCTTTTAGAAGAAATTTATCGACCATAGAATTAGTGTTGGGAATGTTAAACATGAAAAAGTTCAATACCAAAAAATTGTAAATGTTCCTAAGTTGAAGGTTGAGCCATTTCCATAAATATCTATTAAAGAAGAATCAAATCAAGATACCAAAGAACCTCGAAGCTCTAGTATGATTCATCAAGAAACCAAGATATATTGATTTCTCATGGTGAATGATAATGAATTAATGTTAATAGGATATGAACTTAATACCTATAGTGGGGATATTAAGAGTTCTTATTTCAAGAAATGGTTGAAATACATGGATTTAGAATTGGAATCTACATACACTAACCATGTTTAGAACCTTTTGGATTCATATTAAGGGGTGAAACCCATAGATTGAAAGTGTGTTTTCTATAAGAAAACTAATGTAGATGGTAGAGTGAGTACCTATAAAGAATGCATGGTGGAAAAGGGTTATAAGAAAATTCATTCTATTTATTATAAAAAACCATTTCACATATAGTGATAATACATTAGATATAAATTTTTATTTCTATAGTAGCTTATTTTTATTATTTTATATATAAAATGGATGTCAAAATTTCATTACCTAATAAGAATTTACTCGATGATGTGTATATGATATATCCCAAAGTGTTTGAAGTTCATAATCAGTTTTCTAATATATACAAGTAGAAATGAAATATTTATGGGTTCAAGTAAGATTCATAGATATTGAATATATATTTTTATAGTGTAGTAAAATAGTTTGGTTTCAATAGGAATGTGGATGATTCTTATGTATATAAGTGTATTAGTGGGCATGTTATTGTATTTATGAAACTATTATTGGATGACATTACAATTATCATAAATTAAATCTCAAATATTCTTTTTTTAAATATGTGATTAGGAAAATTCTTATTCATGGATGACATGGGTGAAGTTATCTTTATACAGTGTATGAATATTTATAGAGATATATTTAAGTGATTTCTTAGACTCAATTAAGACACTCACATTGGTAATGTTCTAGAGTGGTTTAGTATAGAGAACTCTAATATGGGGTCTTTTCCAATGTTACATGTCATGTATCTTAATGAGATTTAGGATCCTTCTAAAGTGTTATAAATGATGGATAGAATTCCTGATGTTTACTTTATACATTCTAAAATGTATTCCATGTTGTGTACGTGACCTGATGTCACAAATGTTCTAAATATAACCATTAGATACCAATCCAATCTTAGTGATATTCATTATATTACTATAAATAACATCCTAATGTACTTGATATGGAATAAGGATATTTTCTTGGTTTATAGAGAGAAGTAATATATCAATTTCAAGGGATACGTTGATGCTAGTTTTTAATCCAATATATAAGATATCGAAGATCATTGTGGTTTTATTCCTTTTCAAAATGGTGGTGATATCTATTGGGTGATTTCCCAAAAATCAATCATGGAAGACTAAATAATAGAGGAAAGGTACATCACTGCATCAGAATATATGAAGGAAGTTATTTGGATAAATAAGTTCATTAATAAACTTGGAGTGGTTCCTAGCCTCAAAGTAGTAATAAGGATTTACTATGAAAATACTGAATCTATTTCTAAGGATAAGAAACCCAAATCTCACCAAAAATACTGAACACATGCCATCTCATATAATAGATTGTTGAAAGGGTGATGTAACGATTTTTGGGGTGGATATAGAGGATAATGTAGCAAACCCATTGATTAAACTATTACTATACAAACTACATGGGGGTCATGATAAATATCATAGTATATGATATATAAGATATTTTTTTTGTATTTATAAATGTATCTTGACTTTAAAAATAAATTCATTATGTGTTTATCATTTATTTTTGTATGTTGTAATTTACATTACACAAACAATTGAATGATAATATTCCCTCAAACTATAACTTTGAGTTTCCCCAAATAGAGGATCATCATAGGGTATTATTGGTTGTGTTGATATGATATTATTATCATGAATAAAATGTATTAATCATTACAAAGGGTTGTATAAGAGGTATAGAGAAAATATTCATGTAGTGATAAGTAGAGACTTAATACATGGACTGAACCACCAAAGTATATCTCATGGAATGTCATATATCCATTGATATTCTTAGGGTTGTATTCTTAATATCAATCCCTATTACCTGATGTTGGAAAGATACCAATCTTGAGAAACATTATACATTAATACCTTTATTTTTTCAATCCTTTAGACATAGCTAATCAAGGTGTGTTTTCATATTCTACCAATCATATCGACAGTTAGATCAACACCATGATATTATTGATCCACTTATATAATGTGTTAATACAACTCTGAGTTTGATTGAATTAGAATGATAGAATTCATGGACATAATTATTTGAGTCACATATGATGTGTTAACCACTTGGATGAGGGATGTGTGATTTACTCATTAGTTAGATGGATAACATGTATTGTTTTCATTAGCATGGATAGTCGATTTTAGATAATAAAGAAACGATAAGATGGGGAATACTATATAGACATGATCTATATCTAGGGGCCACTAAATTTCATGAAAAATGTATTATATAGGTATATATACAATGTATAAAATACATAGTATTGTTGACATGTTCATCTGCAGATATGAGTATGGATGATCGAGATCAAACAACACCCCTTAGTAGTTTGAGTAGCACTGATGCTTTTCTAGATGCCTCTATCTTCTAAGATATAGGAAATAGGGATTTCATATATTTTTTTCACTTCTCCCAATCCCCATAGGGTCACATAGTTTATAATTTTGATAAGGAATATATTTTGGAATAATTGTTTCTTATAAAATGAAGAGAATTTAATAAATAGTATCCAAAAGAGTTTTGGATGGATTCAATAAGAGTAGTGAAGTTTGGAATAAAGTACTAATATTTTTCAGTTATTTCTAAAGATTATTAGATGGTACAAAAATTTATTCATGTGATGTATATCATGGCCTTGAGGATACATTGTTTCCAATGTATCCTTAAGTCATATCTCTAGTGTAATAGAATAATATTTCTAGATGTAAAAACCAGTTTAAATTTTATTAATTCTTGTTTTCTTATCCATTGGTATGATAGGGAAGTGTTTTTGAGGATTTGAAATGGTTTTAAAGATGTTTTGATATATATGGTCATAAAACCATGAAAATGGGGTTTACAAACCGAGGCACAGAGTGAGATCATAGTTTGGTTAACCATGCACCGTAAACCATGTGGGGGGGAACCCGCTACATGGTTTTGTAAATCAGGAATACCCTTAGGGATAACCATGAAAAACTTATTGTAAATTATAGAGGTGTTTCACATTTTTAGGACATAGTTTTCCTAACCATGTTTCCTAATCGAATAGAGTAAGGTTCCTGAAACAGTGGGAACCACATGGTTTTATGATCCTTGTGGCCAAATAATGCAGCTTTCTTTAAATCATAAAAATTTATAAATTAAGAAATTCCCTTGTCAAATTAAAATCCCCCAAACCCCACATTCCACTCCTTTGTTTGACCAAAAAACCCATGGGATCATTCTGTTATTACTATAATTTTTATTGTGGGGCTTTCACCAATTTATTTTCCTTTCATTTGTTATTTTCCCCTATGGAGATATTTTGGTAATGTTAATGCTCAATTTTCTCAATTATATATTTATTGCATTTCATAGCAGTTTCATGAATTTTTTTTTTCACCAATTTTTTGGATTTTTTCCACCTTTAGGATTGTCTCCTTTTAAAAAACATTGAATATGAGTTTTCAAAGAGTATCCTTCTATGAGTTTAAGGTAGGTGGTCTTGAATCTATCCGATAAAGACTCAACATTTTTCTTGTATGTGGTATGATCAGCCACACCAACAAAATATATATAGTTGACCTAAAAATATAAATAAATATCACATGAATCTAATTATTTAAAATTAAACCATTCTGTGGTCCATGAGTAGTCCAATGGATAGTTACAACTGAATTTCTATCCACTAATTAATTTGTGATGAATTTGGAATATACGTGGAAATTTAAACGCAGCCCTAGGGGCTCCATAGACATGATTTAGTGATCAGGTGTGCTATTGGGGGATACCTAGGGTGTATCTTAGGATCAAGAGTTTATACCTTTATGTGAACCCTTAAATAATTAAATTATGCCAGTTAATGAATGATTATGCCTATAGATATGGAATGACCAGGACATATCCCAATAATATGCTCCTTGGATTTTGTTGTAGTTTTAATAAACCGGATTTTTACTGAATATTTATATTTTATTTTTTTCTATTTTAAAAAATTTATATCATACATAAATAATATTTAATAAGTTTGCATTAAAACTTCATATTTCAAACACCAGGATATTTATAAGATAATATATAATTAATTATTTTGGAGTATAATGGATATTTTTATTATAAGTGTAAAAAAAATATTAAATTTAATTTACTACAAAATATATATAACACCCCATGATTTCATAGTGTGTTATCTTATTAAATTAATTCCATAGCTTGCGCTACATGCAACACCAAGTTTGAGCGCACCATGCCTTATCAAACTAGCCATTCCAAAATCATTTATGAATAATATTAACCACATTTTGAATTTTATATATATCCTATATAATTTTGAAATTCATATTTTGTGTTTCTTAGGTATAATATAAGGAAAAATTCAATTTTTCAGATAAAAGAAGTATTTTTTAAAAAAAGAGGAAATTTTACCAACTATTAATGGTGAACCCCTTTTAAATGAATTATTTGACCCTTTTATATTAAATTTTAGAAAATAAACTTTTTATTTATATGTAGGACATAAAAATTTAGTTTGGATAAATTTCTGGTGTTTTTCTAATAACTTTCATATTTTGATGAATAATGAAAGATGCTAAATTTTAATTGAAAACAACTTTTATAATCAAAATAATTTATTGTTAAATGATTCATTTGAATGGTTTTGATGTATAATTATATTATATGTTTATCATTAAATAAAATTTTGGACATTATAAGTAATTTCACAATTAAATTGGACATTAACAAATGTTAATCTATAAATAGTTTTTATTTTTTTTTAAAAACTGCCTTTTGGTTTTGACAACAAAAATTAAATTTAAATTAATAAATGGAACTTATATGTTTTTAATTTGGTAAAATAGACTTAATTTTTGAACTAATAATATCATAATTATCTTAGGGTGAATTTTTTGTATTTTTTTGAAAACTTTCAATTTTTGATGAATAGTGGAAAACACTGCGTTATTATTTTAAACCGAAAGTTTATTAAAATAATTATTTAATTTATTTAAATTTATTTTAAGTCAAAATAGATACATTATACCAATATAAGATCAATTTAATTCATTGGATCCATTTTATAATAATATTAGATGTATAAAATTTTGTTGAACTTTTTACCGTCTATTTCCCACCTTCTAGGCACATTTGCAAATCTCCATAAAACGTAATTTTACAGCTTTTGTTAATTGAATTTTAAAACTCCTAGGGACACTATTGTCATTATTAATTAAAATTTTGTTCAATGGGATGACGATAATTTTTGGTGAATAATAAATTTTCAATTTTATTTACCATAGTTAAAATTAAATAGGGTAATTAAAGGTAAAAATGATATTATAATTACCCTAACATATGTCATAATTCTATTGGATATGTGTATTTAGAAAAAAATAAAACTTAGCAATAAAATATGATCCTTTTATATTCACTTGGATTAGATTACGACATTTATTATTGTCTTATTTAAAGAAGAGTTAAAAGTGTTAAATTCAAATTTTCATAACAAACATTTTTAATATGTTGTTATACATAAGATAAATTCGTCTATAAATATTCATTAGAAAGATAAAAATATTTTCTACATCATGGTATTTTATTTATAATTTTTATACATTAAATATTTAAATTTATATATGACATAATGATGATGCAGTAATTACCTTATTAATGAATGAATCAAATAAATTGTATTATAAATATTGAAATAAATATAATTTAAATGTTTTGATGAAATGAACTAATTTTAAAGGTGAATATGACAAGTTAGGGTGGATTCTTGTTTTCGAAGTAATCATGTTGTGATTACTTTTAAAAAAACCAAATACTAAATAGTGTCAAAATTGACATAAATGAGTTTATAAAACAAATACTATTTTATTAAATTATATAATAGTCCTAAAAATATAAGGTTTCTCAAAATGAATTATATAATGATAGATATGTCAGTAATAAACCACATTAGGTTCTTTTTTTATTTTATAGAATGATTATTAACTATGTAATATAAAAATACAAGTAGACACAATAAAAGTTGTACTATTTAACTAAGAGTTAAATCTAACAGATAAGGTTAATATGGTGTCCTAAACTTGTTTAAAACCTATTTGTTGAGGATTTTTCGACCAATACCCAATTTAGGATCGACCTAATTAAATTTGGATCCATTAGAAACTGAAAATGAGTATATAATAAAATCATATTTCAAACTTTTCTTAAAGTGACCCTCACCTCTCTTATAAATGGTTATTTCCCCTTCTCTCAAAATCACATGTCGAAAGGCATTTGGATCGGCCAACCCATACTAAAATATCATCCTAACTTCCATCCCTTCAACCTATAGGACATAAATTGATCATAAAGCCAAACTAAGGAGCCCTTTTGTCAAAATTAAATGGGGACACCCAAAGAAGAGGTAATTATTTTCTCACCTCTTTCAAAGTTCTTTTATTCATCCACTTTCTCTTTATTTGTTATTTACATACCAAAATAATAATTCTAGTACCTTATACAGAATGTGATATTATTACAAATATGGTACAACCATATTCATTATTATATCCATCCTATGAATTTATAATGTCACCATGCATGCGTGCGTACGACTTATCGTCTGCACACCATGGGGAAATTTGTTATTCAACACTATGTTATATAGATGGATATAATGATGAGTAATATATATATAAATAATAAAAATAAAATGATAATTTATCATTAAAATTAATATACCATCAAATTACACACCTTATAATAAATAAATAAATTATATAGTCGCTCGTGTGTACGTACGGCTTACCGTCTCCACGACGCGATGAGATTCATTTTCCAAGTTCACCATTCAATGTTGATTATAAAAAAATATTATTAATGAGTATGTAATATATGAAATAATAATTCTATAGGATATATATATGTATGTATGTATGTATACAAGGCCCCAGCCTTAAACCTTACTTAAAATTGAATTAAATGAATAATTCACATTGAGGATCTTCTCAGGTTTAGAGTTTTAGAGAATTAGGACATAACTATTACATCTCAAAAGATTACAAAGTAGTCACTTCTACTAAATTTCCATAAAATGAAAACTCTTAAAAAGAAACATGTCTAGTTTCATGTTTTAGGTAGCATGACTTTACCTTGATCCCATCCTTGACCCTATTCAATTCTATGTCCTATGAAAAACATTTCAAAAACTTGGGATGAGTATAAAAACTCAGTAAGGGATACACAAAGAATAAAAACTGTTAGTTTATCAAAACAAAAAGTAAACCATGTATACTTTATCAAGGTAATACTTTTCACCTTTATGAAGTAGTAAAAACTCTTCACTGAATAAAATATCATTACTTACCTTTTTGTAACCAAAGGATTACCATAAATCCCATATAAAGAACACATAACATATATAAAGGTAACTTGGGACATAAACATTCTTATGTGTAATAACCATACGGTCGACTCCCACACATATCACTTAATGGAATAGCCATACGGCCAATTTCCATACATACTTAATGGAATAGCCATACAGCCGACTTCTATACCCAATGCATTGGAGGTTATAACGTAACCACCCATCCTGGTATTCACGGAACCACCCGTCATAATGTCCAAGTACCGTTATTACACATAAAATATGGAAAATATAAACATTTCAATAACAATATTTCATTTTCAATCACAATAAATAATTCCCATATATTGAATTAATCAATCCATTTTCAAAAACCATTTAAAAGTGATTTTTGAATCAAAGTGTCCCATACCACTTTGAAGCTTTTAATGGAATTATAATTTTAAAACATTAATGTCCATATAAATAAATACTGAAAGCCATTTTGAAAACATGTACATTAAAGATAAATATTTAGAATAATAAATCTTTAAAAAATTTAAAATGATATTTTTGTTAAAGAGTTTTTAACAAAATGAGAGACTCTTGAATCCAAATAATAGCGGAATAACATTTAATCCGAACTTTATAATATCATGAGAATAAAAGGATTCATGATATAATATGTCAAAGGATAGTATACACACCATATAAGAGTGAATTGGTGCATAACAACAATGAAGTCTCAAAAGAAATGTAAAATGAGATGAAATCCATTATAAAGAAGGTATCCTTAAATTAAGGATAAATCAATCTCATAATTATGTGTGACAAATATAAATACACCCAATATAATTGGATATTAAGTGTAAAACAATCAAAGGTTATTCACACATATTCAAAGGATGACATATTCAATAACTACATGTTGAACCCAAAGAAATCGAAATTGGGTTAAGAAGTTCGCTTGACAGCCTAACGGCGTCACATCAAAATGAGTTGATGAGAGATAAAAAAACTATCTCATCACTTGGACATAAAATTTAAATCAATAAGGATATATGAGAACATATCCCAACATAACAATATGTACATTAAAAGACCCTACAAAAGAAGACTTTTAAAAATAGGAGGGTGAAAGGTTCCCTTACCGACATGGGTATCTTTCGAAACATACGTCCCGTGAAAGAAAGACAATTAATCATTGATGTAAATACTCATAAATGAAATAATATTACACAATGAGTAAAATAATTGTCATTACATACACCACTCAAAGGAAATTGTGGCAAATGTATCATAAATCTCACGGGAATAAAAGTGAGATGAAAAATCCCTTACGAAAACTCGGCAGCCTAACGGCGCTACATAAAACTTCCAAAATGGATTGATGAGATAGAATAGGGTCTCTCATCACATTAACATAAAAATTACAGTATGAGTAATATAAAATAACATCCCAATCATAAGAAAAATTAGCTTAAAATAAATGACATAAAAGAGTGTACTTAAAAAGAAAGAGAGTTGTAGGATCCCTTACCTTGGGTCCGACTTGACTCGATCGTTCTTTAATCTCCTGAATAATAAACTTGAGTTAATTTATACTTCCTTAAGAACCTTTTTCAAGTTCATTATTCCTTTTATATCACTTATTACCATGTTATAAACATTATTTAATCATTTAAGTTAATCATGTTTGTTTTTTCGATATTTGGTTCTTCAATCAAAAGTGGACTTCTTACAATTACATGTTGTTCATGTGGTCAAAGGTTCTTTAAATCCAGAATGACATTCATGATTTGGATATCATATATATCATATATATACAGCATATACATGTATTTATAATATTACATAATCATTTAGAGGTAAGAAATGAAATGCACCGTTCATGGAGACGGTAAGTCGTACGTACGCATGAACGCTACTTTCATTTCATTGTCATATTAATGGAATTAAAACTAAATGATAGGTATGTATATTTTAATTCCAGAATTATATTAATCATTTAGATATATCATTAATTATATATATCCATTATATACATGTACTTTTAGTAGTACATTACATTTGGGGATAAGAAATGAAATGCACCGTTCATGGAGACGGTAAACCTTACGTACGCATGAACGCTACTTTCATTTCTATCTCATACTTTAATGGAAAGAAATAATAATGATATAGGGGTATATAATAATTCCAGTATAATATCATATATAATAACATTAAATTCATCCTTTATACATCCCACGTATGGCATTAACGAATCACATCACTTTGAGGGGGCGGTAGTCCGCACTTCCTAAAATGAAGATATCGCGTATACCCATAATGGAATCCATAAAGGTAAGACACAAAAGAAAAATACAGAAGCATAAGTAAAAAATAAACATATTATATATCATATATAAAAATAGTGACATCATAATGGCCACATTTTAAGGTGTTAAATGAGTATTGAACAATCATCGTTTCGGGAGGTAGAATTTCGCCATCCACGGAGACCGTATGTTCTTTAACCATTTGATGTGGTTGTGTGAGAGTGTAGCTCGAATAAATCTTATAAAAACATCCTAGTATATTTAAGATACTGGTGTTGTTACAAAATAAGTAAATAAAAATAGTTTAGGGGGTTGGAGAAGCAAAATAAAACAAATGAACATGAGAGAACGAATTACCTTTGAAAGTGTAACTCCTTTTTATTTGAGCCTAAAGGCTTCCTTTAAAAAGAATCTGCCCAAATGGAATCCTCTATGATGAGGAGAGGTATTTTTAGAGAGTAACTGTGTATGGGTTGGCCGAGCCAAAGGCTTTAGGAGTGTCTGTAAGGTGGTAGAGGTGGGGGCCTTTTATAAGAGGAGAGGAGGGGCACTTTTGGAATGTAAAGAAATATTACTTTATTTGAAAATGAGTTTCGGTTTTAAAAGGTCCCACATTGATATAATTTGTGGATAAGGTGATAAGGGTTCGAAATCCACCCATACAATAAGTTTTGGACATGTGTAGTTCATAGATTTTACATTATATTTCCATTTTATTTAAATCGTCAAATAATGATGGCATCGCTACATCATTATTATGTCATAAATAATTTAATTTATTTAATGTCTAAAAATTATAAAAAAACTACTATGATTTAGGAAATCGTTTTAGCTTTCCAATGACTATTTATAATCAAAAATCGGATAATTATAGCCCCATGTAAAAATTGTTTTCGTAAAACATATTATGTTTGTGTCATTTTTACTTTTACATTAAATAAAAAGTTATTCATGTCATTTCCCAACCAAAGTGTCTCCATGGGGTCCCCAAGTTGACCCATGGCTTGTATTGGTCAGCCATGATACAACCAATACGGTTTAGACATATTTCTAGGTCATTTCATATTATTAAAGCATTATTTTTACCTAAAACTACACTAATTACCACTAATCGTGATTAAGAACTTAATAAGTTACTATTCACCAAAAAAATTATTATAATCTCATTGAACCACATTTTACTTCATAATGACAACCATGTATGTCGGATTTTTGAAATTAAAAACACAATGATGGCAAAATTTCATTTAAACGGAAAATCAGTCTTTATAAGCACCACTTAGTGGTTTCACTATTCATCAAAAATTGATGTTTTTCAGAATATTACCAAAAATTCACCCTATGCTATATTTGATATTACGAATTCAAAAATGAAGTATATTTTAAAAAATTCAAAACATATAAGTCACATTAATTAATTTAATAATTAATTCCCGCTGTCAGAGCAAATAGCGTGTTTTTATGAAACAATAAGTATCAAAAGATTGACACTGGTTTAAGACTGATTTCAAAGTGAAATTAATTCCAACGACCACTATTGGATTTAATGGTAAAAATATATTCTAATTTCACTTTAAAACCAATTCAAAATATAATCTAATCATATAAATAAATTAGATTAAAAAGAGGTTTTGAATTAAAATACAACATTTTACACTATTCATTAAAAAAATGAACTTTATCGGAAAGATACCAAAAATTTACACAAAGTAAATTTTGATATCCCGATTCTTAATAAGAGTTTTATTTGGTCCAAAATAATTTTTAAGAGTGAACAAAACAATATATAATGATGGTTCAACATCAAAAGGTGATAAGTGAACCTTTAGTGAAAACTAGGGCATATACGCCTAAATTTGAATTCTTTCTGTATTTTAAGCCTCTATCATCTATTGGATAAATGTAAAAACATTTAAAAACATATATAATCATATTTTAGTTATTTCTATCCATTCCCGCCAATACAATGGCTACATGTTAACTACCATTTAAAATAATATTATTTTATTATTAGAGTGCAACGTAAGATTCCCAAGAAACTCGTTGTTGCGTGTTGGGTACGCCATCGAGCATAGCGTCCCCTTTAAAGTCATATCAATATTTTATTCACAAATATGGATAAATATGAAAATTTCATATCCTTTATTTACCTGGGATGTTACATCCTTCCCCCCTTTTGGGTATTGCGTCCTCGCAATTTTTAAAATTGAGCTTGGAAACATCCTTGAAAGTCCCACATCGGAACAAGAGTCGGTAAAACAATCACTTTAAAATAAAGAAAGATAAGTACAATGGTCACCCGAGTTAACTCATACTAGGATTCCAAGTATGAATATATGGACATAGAGGAGAAAACAAAGGGTCATGTTCTGATGGAGAGTGATAGAAAACATGTTTAGGAGAAAGTTAACCACGAGAAAATCACAAACTTGTGATGGGTTAAACGGTATTTGATTCCCCAGTAGGAAAAGTTAATAGACCACATTTTTGTTTTATGTTACTTTTTATTGATGAATTTATTCATAAGGAAACATAATCACTTATCATATTTACTTTCAACTTTTATTAGATTCCTTACACAAACTCATATTTTCTCCAAAAGACCAGTATTTAGGAAGACTTTTTCACATTAAGAGTACAATAATAAACTTCTAGAGAATCACCTAATCCACAAAATAGAACTATATACTTCCCATGTCTTTAGACATTAACCAAAACCAAAACCAAAAAGGCTAGTACAATATCAGATAATCCAGAAAAGGATAACCCTTTATAAAAACAAAATCTATTCTTAATCTCCAAAATTTGTCCAACAAAACATAAAGATCAACGAGGACCATCCGATAAAAAAATTTTCCATAAAATTCTTCAAAGTAAACCAATATAAGATTGAAACCCAAATATTTGAAGGATTTAGTCGCATAGACTTCCAAGATAAATCGTAACATTTATCTCCAAACAATATCAGTTGCTCCTAAAGTCTCGTATTGAAAAGTAATTAACCTAATCACATATCATCCATGATAGGTTAATCATTTTCATAAATAACCCAAAATCAACTTACTCTTAATTCATCAAATAATACAACTAGAATGAATCTGTCAAACTAACCAGGGACTTCACGTAGTCCAGTGGTAGGCGATAAATACCAGTCGCACATTGGTTGTGGGTTCGATTCCCGCAGCTTTGTCCGACGCAACGGGATGTCACACGGTCTGCGTGTTGTCCTTTTTCCAAAACTATATAATTCTTAAAACATACCCCAAAATGAGATAAAATCTTCAAGAATAATCATAACATATTTTAACCTCAAGTTTATCTCATTCCTTTCATTTTACATCATATCATATAGTAACCCATAATTACCTAAAAATTATGTATCATATAAACCCTAATGGTTATCTTAATAATTATTACCTGAATTTCCACATCGAGTTGGCCATCTCGTATATGATGCATTAGAGAACTCACCAATGTTGAAGTGGTTGATCATGACTCCTTGATACTTGGTTTAGAACAACCACGAGTTTCCTTATTGAACCCTCCATTTTATCTAGTATCTTAATCAGAGAACCACCACAGTTTTCTTCAAACCTATTGTCTCTTTGGTGCCTGCTAGATCCGTCCATTCACTAAAAATAGAAATGTCAGTGTGAGTATATCAACAAGACCATCATGTACTAATGAGGAAGGTAAACACTAAGATACACTTACTCATTCACTTTATCTAAAACTAGCACTCTTTCTGAAATCCTAACCAGTATGGTAATGTCACTTATGCTTAAAGAATACCCTAACCTCTAAAGTTATCTAAACCGACCTTTGATACCAACTATAAGGCCCCAGCCATAAACCTTACTTAAAATTGAATTAAATGAATAATTCACATTGAGGATCTTTTCAGGTTTAGAGTTTTAGAGAATTAGGACATAACTATTACATCTCAAAAGATTACAAAGTATTCTCTTCTACTAAATTTCCATAAAATGAAAACTCTTAAAAAGAAACATGTCGAGTTTCATGTTTTAGGTAGCATGACTTTCCCTTGATCCCATCCTTGACCCTATTCCATGCTAAGTCCTGTGAAAAACATTTCAAAAACTTGGGATGAGCATAAAAACTCAGTAAGGGATACACAAAGAATAAAAACTGTTAGTTTATCAAAACAAAAAGTAAACCATGTATACTTTATCAAGGTAATACTTTTCACCTTTATGAAGTAGTAAAAACTCTTCACTGAATAAAATATCATTACATACCATTTTGTAACCAAAGGATTACCATAAATCCCATATAAAGAACACATAACATATATAAAGGTAACATGGGACATAAACATACTTAAGTGGAATAACCATACGGTCGACTCCCACACATATCACTTAATGGAATAGCCATACGGCCAATTTCCATACATACTTAATGGAATAGCCATACGGCCGACTTCCATACCCAATGCATTGGAGGTTATAACGTAACGACCCGTCCTTGTATTCACGGCACCACCCGTCATAATGTCCAAGTACCATTATTACACATAAAATATGGAAAATATAAACATTTCAATAACAATATTTAATTTTCAATGACGATAAATAATTCCCAGATATTGAATTAATCAATCCATTTTCAAAAACCATTTAAAAGAGATTTTTGAATCAAAGTGTCTCATACCACTTTGAAGCTTTTAATGGAATTTTAATTTTAAAACATTAATGTCCATATAAATAAATACTGAAAGCCATTTTGAAAACATGGACATTAAAGATAAAGATTTAGAATAATAAATCTTTAAAACATTTAAAATGATATTTTTGTTAAAGAGTTTTTAACAAAATGAGAGACTCTTGAATACAAATAATGGCGGAATAACATTTAATCCGAACATTATAATATCATGAGAATAAAAGGATTCACGATATAATATGTCAAAGGATAGTATACACACCATATAAGAGTGAATTGGTGCATAACAACAATGAAGTCTCAAAAGAAATGTAAAATGAGATGAAATCCATTATAAAGAAGGTATCATTAAATTAAGGATAAATCAATCTCATAATTATGTGTGACAAATATAAATACACCAAATATAAGTGGATATTAAGTGTAAAACAATCAAAGGATATTCACACATATTCAAAAGATGACATATTCAATAACTACATGTTGAACCCAAAGAAATCGAAATTGGGTTAAGAAGTTCCCTTGACAGCCTAACGGCGTCACATCAAAATGAGTTGAGGAGAGATAAAAAAAACTATCTCATAACTTGGACATAAAATTTACATCAATAAGGATATATGAGAACATATCCCAACATAAAAATATGTACATTAAAAGACCCAACAAAAGAAGTCTTTTAAAAATAGGAGGGTGAAAGGTTCCCTTACCGACATGGGTATCTTTCGAAACATACGCCCCGTGAAAGAAGGACAATTCATCATTGATGAAGATACTCATAAATGAAAGAATATTACACAATGAGTAAAATAATTGTCAGTACATACACTACTCAAAGGAAATTGTGGCAAATGTATCATAAATCTCACGGGAATAAAAGTGAGATGAAAAATCCCTTACGAAAACTCGGCAGCCTAACGACGCTACTTAAAACTTCCAAAATGGATTGATGAGATAGAATAGGGTCTCTCATCACATGAACATAAAAATTACAGTTTGATTAATATAAAATAACATCCCAATCATAAGAAAAATTAGCTTAAAAGAAATGACATAAAAGAGTGTACTTAAAAAGAAAGAGAGTTGTAGGATCCCTTACCTCGGGTCCGACTTGACTCGATCGTTCTTTAATATCCTGAATAATAAACATGAGTTAATTTATACTTCCTTAAGAACCTTTTTCAAGTTCATTATTTTTTTTATATCACTTATTACCATGTTATAAACATTATTTAATCATTTAAGTTAATCATGTTTGTTTTGTCGATATTTGGTTCTTAAGTCGAAAGTGGACTTCTTACAATTACATGTTGTTCATGTGGTCAAAGGTTCTTTATATCCAGAATTACATTCCTGATTTGGATATCATATATATCATATATATCCAGCATATACATGTATTTATAATATTACATAATCATTTAGAGGTATGAAATGAAATGCACCATTCATGGAGATTGTAAGCCGTACGTACGCATGAACGCTACTTTCATTTCTTTGTCATATTAATGAAATTAATACTAAATGAGAGGTATGTATATTTTAATTCTAGAATTATATTCATCATTTAGATATATCATTAATTATATATATCCATTATATACATGTACTTTTAATAGTACATTACATTTGGGGATAAGAAATGAAATGCACCGTTCATGGAGACGGTAAGCCGTACGTACGCATGAACGCTACTTTCATTTCTATCTCATACTTTAATGGAAAGAAATAATAATGATATAGGGGTATATAATAATTCCAGTATTATATCATATATAATAACATTAAATCCATCCTTTATACATCCCACGTATGGCATTAACGAATCACATCACTTTGAGGGGGCGGTAGCCGCACTTCCTAAAATGAAGATATCGCGTATACCCATAATGGAATCCATAAAGGTAAGACACAAAAGAAAAATACAGAAGCATAAGTAAAACATAAACATATTATATATCATATATAAAAATAGTGACATCATAATGGCCACCTTTGAATGTGTTAAATGAGTATTGAACAATCATCGTTTCGGGAGGTAGAATTTCGCCATCCACGGACACCGTATGTTCTTTAACCATTTGATGTGGTTGTGTGAGAGTGTCGCTCGAATAAATATTATAACAACATCCTAGTATATTTAAGATACTGTTGTTGTTACAAAAGAAGTAAATAAAAAGAGTTTAGGGGGTTTGAGAAGCAAAATAAAACAAATGAACATGAGAGAATGAATTACCTTTAAAAGTGTAACTCCTTTTGATTTGAGCCTAAAGGCTTCCTTTGAAAGGATTCTGCCCAAATGGAATCCTCTAGGATGAGGAGAGGGATGTGGAGAGAGTAATTGGGTAGGGTTTGGCCGAGCCAAAGGCTTGAGGAGTGTGTGTAAGGTGGTAGAGGTGGGGGCCTTTTATAAGAGGAGAGGAGGGGCACTTTTGGAAAGTAAAGAAATATTACTTTATTTGAAAATGTGTTTCCATTTTAAAAGGTCCCACATTGATATAATTCGTGGATAAGGTTATAAGGGTTAGAAATCCACCCATCCAATAAGTTTTAGTCATGTGTAGTTCATACATTTTACATTATCTTTCCAATTTATTTAAATCGTCAAATAATGATGTCATCGCTGCATCATTATTATGTCATAAATAATTTAATTTATTTAATGTTTAAAAATTATAAAAAAAAACTATGATGTAGGAAATATTTTTAGCTTTCCAATTAATATTTATAATCAAAAATATTATAATTATAGCCCCATGTAAAAATTGTTTTCGTAAAACATATTATGTTTGTGTCATTTTTACTTTTACATTAAATAAAAAGTTATTTATGTCATTTCCCAACCAATGTGTCTCCATGGGGTCCCCAAGTTGACCCATGGCTTGTCTTGGGCGGCCATGATACAACCAATAAGTCTGGGACATGTGTCTAGGTTATTTCATATTATTAAAGCATTATTTTTACCTTAAACTACACTAATTACCACTAATCGCGATTAAGAACTTAATAAGTCACTATTCACCAAAAAATTATTATAATCTCATTGAACCACATTTTACTTCTTAATGACAACCATGTATGTCGGATTTTTGGAATTCAAAACACAATGATGTCAAAATTTCATTTAAACGGAAAATCAGTCTTTATAAGTACCACTTAGCGGTTTCACTATTCATCAAAAATTGAAGTTTTTCAGAAAATTACAAAAAATTCACCCTAAGCTATATTTGATATTACGAATTCAAAAATGAGGTCTATTTTACAAAATTCAAAACATATAAGTCACATTAATTAATTTAGTAATTAATTCCCGCTGTCAGAGAAAATAGTGTGTTTTTATGAAACAATAAGTATCAAAAGATTGACACTGGTTTAAGACTGATTTCAAAGTGAAATTAATTTCAACGACCACTATTGGATATAATGGTAAAAATATATTTTAATTTCACTTTAAAACCAATTCAAAATATAATCTAATCATATAAATAAATTATATTAAAATGAGGTTTTGAATTAAAATACAACATTTTACACTATTCATTATAAAAATGAACTTTATCGGAAAGATACCAAAAATTTACACAAAGTAAATTTTGATATCCCGATTCTTAATAAGAGTTGTATTTGGTCCAAAAGAATGTTTAAGAGTGAACAAAAACAATATTTAATGATGGTTCAACATCAAAAGGTGATAAGTGAACCTTTAGTGAAAACTAGGGCATATACGCCTAAAATTGAATTCTTTCCGTATTTTAAGGCTATATCCTCTATTGGATAAATGTAAAAACATTTAAAAACATATATAATCATATTTTAGTTATTTATATCCATTCCCACCAATACAACGGCTACATGTTAACTACCATTTAAAATAATATTATTCTATTATTAGAGTGCAACGTAAGATTCCCAAGAAACTCGTTGTTGCGTGTTGGGTACGCCATCGATCATAGCGTCCCCATTAAAGTCATATCAATATTTTATTCACAAATATGGATAAATATGAAAATGTCATATCCTTTATTTACCTGGGGTGTTACAATGTATGTATGTATGTATGTATGTATGTATGTATGTATGTATGTATGTATGAATGTATGTATGTATGTATATATGTATGTATGTATATACTTTCATATATCTTATTCACTTACTTTCGTTCAATACGATATGAAAACGGAAACATCGCTTATAAGTACGTACGATCTATTGCCTCCATAAATGGTGTTTTCCATTTCATATATCTATCTATTATTTATATTTATATTCCAAATATATATGATATATAAATCATGTTTTATATTCAATATGTATTTAAATCTTGATTTAAATGCTCTGATCAAGAATAACAAGTTAAAACACGTAAGATAAAGAAAGCGATTATTACACGAAATGTTAATTTAATATGGAAATCATTATTAAATGGGTTGTGTAAAGTTATAAATGAATAATTTGTGATATATTAAATATGAATATGGTTTGGTTATAATTTAGTAACATACTATGGTCATTACATCAGAGGATAAATGTACCCTCAACCAAAGGAAAGTGCTAGGTAAGGGTTAATTCCTCAATCTCATTATTATCCGAGAATGTTTATGTGTAAGTATATTCTGGGAAATATTTAT
Organism: Viscum album; assembly: GCA_963277665.1. Taxonomy (NCBI): domain Eukaryota; kingdom Viridiplantae; phylum Streptophyta; class Magnoliopsida; order Santalales; family Viscaceae; genus Viscum; species Viscum album. The sequence goes on from OY728120.1 coordinate 1,479,785,565, forward strand.
TATCCATGTCCATGTTTCATAAAATAAATTTCAAAATTATTATTTTAAAGTAATATTTAACTAAAACATCATTTTAAATGATTTAAATATTTATTCTTCTAAATCTTTCTCATTAATGTCCATGTTTTCAAAATGGTTTTAAGGATTTATTTATATAGAAATTATTATTATAAAGTGTTAATTCATTTCAAAAAATTCAAACTGGTATGGGACACTTTAATTCAAAAAAATATTTTAAATGACTTCCTTTATAAATGTGTGAATTTTAAATGATTTCACAAAAAAGGGTTATTCCTCTCAAATAGTTTTACTGATCATTTTCAACAATGTAAAAATCATTTACTAGATATTATTCTTGATTATGGTTGATTTGTTATAATAAAATATTTTATATTGTATTAAATGAGTTATTATATGTTAGACTATGGATTTTCTATTTTTATTCACATCATGGATTATAGTTGAGGTACTGAAATTTTGTATGCAAGTTTTAATAGGAATATTTATGTTATGTTTCAAGATTTTCATATGAGGAATCCAGTGGACTTAGTAAGTGACAGGTGGAGACAGCTATATCTTCTCTATTCATGGGTTGGTCTCATGAGAAAAATTAGTGTCTTGGCACAAGGAACTGAAAAAATTTTATTTTTAGTCTTGGCATGAGGCCTTTACTATGTGGTAATGATGATCATCATTAGGCATTCCCCCATTATGAAATAAACTATTACATGAGATTATTAAAATTGTAGAATATACATGTACATGTTTATATGCTAATTTTTTATTTATTTTTTCTATATTATGTTCAAGATTATGTTTAAAAAGGCTTTTGTTTTTGTAACGCCCTGACCCCAGTTGCCTAGAGTCGGTGCATTATTGCGTAACATTGGCATGATCACAAAAGATCAAGTCTCGAAAGACTGATTAGTTTAGTAGCCTTGGAAACACTAGATACATTCATAAATGATACATTAAATCATAAAGTAAAAAACTAAAATAACATTGTATCCATTTTCTACACTCATATCCCCTTCAGACTATCCCTACTGGTCATTCCTAAAATACTTCTTCACATCCTGGAAAAATTAATACATTTAAAGGGGTGAGCTCAGATGCTCAGTAAGGATAACAATATTGCGGAAGCTTTCGTAAATAAACATTAACATTTAAGGAAATTTATAACTAAAACAAAATCCTTTTTAAACATTAAATTCACCATAATATGGAAAAAAATAAAATGAAATAATTCCATTCACATACTCACATGGATATTCTACTAGTCGAATAATCACATGCAATATCAATAACCACATTCATAATGATGGAGTGCATAATGTCAGACTATCATAACCACGTAGCCAATGCCTCATTCCAAGACCACAAATAAGATTTTGTCAAGGCCTTGTGCCAAGAAATAATTTTGTCTCATGAGACCTACCGATGCATCGAGAGCTATAGCGGGCTCCACCCGTCACTTATTATGTCCAATGCATTCCTCATATAAACAGGTTTAAACATATCATAAACTATAACATAATTGTATCACATAAAACATGTATCAAGAAAACATAACATTTCCACACTTCAATCAAAAGATATAAATACAATAAATTGATAAAAAAAACTTTATCAAAACTATTTTCAATACCAAAATAGTGGAAAATTATAACTTTGTACTTATTTTTCATTTAAAAAAAGTTATGGCTTGTAGAGGAAGCCAAAACTCAAATAATGGTCATGGTGGTGGAGAAGTCATTGTCGCCGCATATGTACGGCAAGAAAAACATTCCTTTTTGTCGTTTAGTAAAACGCTTTGTATAAAAACATTCCTTTTTAATAAACGTAAAAGTCAAAGGGGTTTATACACCGTATAAAATAAAGTTGTGTATAAAACCAAATATGCCTCAATGAATGGAGATTGAGACGAAGTCCTTAAAATGATCATTTATAAAATAAAATAGGTCTATTATGTGTATTCACTATAAGTACACATAATGAAATTAAAAATACAAGATATGACATAATAATATCATGACATAATTTGAAAGTAGGAGATTAACCCAAAGAATGGAAACTGGGTTAAGAAATTCCCTTACCTCGTGTCCGACTTGACTCGATCGTTCTTTAACCTCCTGAATAATAAACTAGAGTTAATTTCTATTTACTTAAGAACCTTTTTCATGTTCATTATTCCTTTTATATCACTTATTACCATGTTATGAACATTATGTAATTATTTATGTTAATAACAGTCGTTTTGTCGATCTTTGCTACTTGAGTCAAAAGTATACTTATTATTATTACAAGTTGTTCATGTGGTGAAATAACCATTATATCCAGAATTATATTAATTATGTAGATATCATATATAACATATATATCCAGTATATACATGCATTTATAATAGTTCATAACATTTAGAGGTAAGAAATGAAATTCACCATTCATGGAGACGGTAATCCATACGTACGCATGAACACTACTTTCATTTCTATTTCATATTTTAATGGAATGAAACATAATGATATAAAGGTATAATATAATTCTAGTATAATATAATTTATAATACCATTTACTTCATCCTTTATACATCCCACATATTGTATTAACGATTCAAATCACTTTGAGGGGGCGGTAGTCTGCACTTACTAAAATGAAAATATCGTGTTTACCCATAATGGAAACCATAAAGGTATTCCATAAATTAAAAATACATAATATTAAGTAAAACATAAACATATTACATATCATATATAAATATAGTGACATCTTAATTGCCACCTTTGAAGGTGTTTTATGAGTCTTGAACAATCATCATTTCGTGAGGCATAAATTCGCCATCCACAGAAACAATATGTTCTTTAACCATTAGATATAGGTGTGTGTAAGTGTAGATCGAATCTTTCTTATAAAAACATCCTAGTATATTGAAGATACTGGTGTTGTTACAAAATAAAATAATAAAAAGAGTTTAGGGGGTTGGAGAAGCAAAATAAAACAAAACAACATTAGGGAAGACATTACCTTATAAACGGGTAACTCTTTTTGATTTGATCCAAAGGCTTCTTTGGGAAGACTTCTGCCCAAAGTGAGGCTACTAAGAGTAAGGGAGGGAAGTTGAGAGAGTATTTGGGCAGAGTTTGGCCGTGCCAAAAGGCTATGAAGTTGTGAGTAAGGTGGTAGTGGTGGGGGCCTTTTATAAGAGGAGGGAAGGGGCACTCTTGGAAAGATTGAAATGTTACTTTATTAGGAGATGCTTTTTCGGATTCTAAAGGTCCCACACTTATATATTTCGAGGATAAGGTGATAAGGGTTCGAAATATACTCATCTAATAGGTTTTTTACAAGTTTAAGTCTTAGAGTTTACATTATATTTTCATTTTATTTAAATCATTAATTAATGAGGTAATCGCTACATCATCATGGTGTTATAAATAATTTAATTTATTTAATATATAAAAATTATAAAAAAATATCATGATGTAGGAAATCGTTTTATCTTTCTAATGAACATTTATAGTCAAACATATGACTTCTATAACCCCATTTAAAAATTGTTTTAGTAAAACAACTCTTGTTTGTGACATTTTTATTTTAACATTAAGTAAAAAGTTATTTATGTCATTTTCCTACCAAAGTGGCTCCATGGGGTCCCCAAGTTGATACATGGATTTTCTTGGTCGGAAATGACACATCCAATAGGTTTAGGACAAGTGTAAAGGTCATTTAATATTTTTATAATAACATTTTTACCTTAAATTTCACTAATTACCTTTAATCGCGATTAATTAAACTTAAATGTTACTATTCACCAAAAATTATTTTAATCCCATTTAACCACATTTTACTTCCTAATGACAACCATGTATGTTGGATTTTTGAAAATCAAATCACATAAGTGGTAATGTTTCATTTAAACGAAAAATCAGTTTTTTAAATACCACTTAGTGGTTTCACTATTCATCAAAAATTGATGTTTTTCAGAACAATGCCAAAATTTCACCCTAAGCTATAATTGATATTCCGAATTAAAAAATGATGTCTATTTTACAAAATTCCAAACATATAAGTTGCATTAATTAATTTTATAATTAATTCCCGTTGTCACAACAAATATCGTGTTTTTAAGAAACAATATATATCAAAAGATTGACAATGGTTTATGTCCAATTTCAAAGTGAAATTAATTATAATGACCAACATTGGATAAAATAGTAAAAATATATTATAATTATACTTTAAAACCACTAAATAGTATAATTTATCACTATAAAATACTTTGATTAAAAAAGATGTTTTTAAGTATTTTTCACTATTCATAAAAAATTGAATGTTCTCCTAAAATTACAAAAAATTCTACTTTCGATAATTTCGATATTAAGAATAAAAAAATGAAGTCCATTTTGAAATATAAAATTTCTATAATTTTAAAAAGTGGGTATTACTATTCATAACGGATACTTTGATTAGTCGTGGTGTGCTAGAACTCAAACTTGCGTACAATGCAAGCTATTGCATTATTGAAAGAGAGGCATATCCTGGAAGCTCGGGGTGTTACATTCTCCCCTCCTTCAATAAATTTCATCCTCGCAATTTGAAAATGTTCTTTGAAAATAAAAGGTTGAAAATAGAAAATACCTTTGTAGAAAACCCACATTGAAAATGGGGTTAATAAAAATATAACTCTAAAAGATAGTAAGATAAGTACAAATGTCACCCGAGATATCCCATACTAGGATTCTATTAAAAAATATGGATATGGAAGAAAAACAAACCATCAAGGTTTGATGGAGAGTTGTAGAAAACCAGATTAGGAGAAAGATAACCATAAGAAAATCACAAACATGTTATTGGTTAAATGGTCATTGAATCCCCAGTTGGAAAGGTTAATCGACAACATTTTTGTTTTAAGTTTCCTTTTATAAAGTTGAGGAATTTATTTAGGAGATTTACTCAGAACATAAGGGAATATACATACTTGTCATGTAGACTCTCATTCGTTAATAAATTTTTACCACAAACCCATCTTTCACTCTAAATGGTAACAGAACTAAAAAATATTTTATTTATCCTAGTTTTATAAAGTTATAAATATTACCACATACCATTTAGATTAGGAAAAATATTTTGTAATAACCAGGGAATTCCTATAGGCTAGTGGTAGGTAATAAAGGCCTGTCGCACTACGGTTGTGGGTTCGATTCCTGCAGCATTGTCTGACGCGACGGGTTATGCACCACCCTGCAGGTTGTCCTTTTCGTAAAACTATAGTATTGTAATATTCCAAAAATAATCTTCATAAATGTTTTAACCTTAAACAATACTATTCAATGTTCAACTTAATCCATCCCAACCTTTATAGTTATCCAAAATACCTCTGTCTAGACTTTCTCTAAAAGTCTCTTAATTCCAAAATCAATTTATCAGATTCCCCAAACAAAGTAATGTTTCTCTTATTGTCACATACTAAAAATATTATTACCTTCATCATATTAAAACCTTAAAGAAAAAAAACAAGTACTGCAGTACAATCCTTATGTATATCACATTATCCTTATAACCAGAATATACTCCTTGAGTCCAAAAGCACCAACACCTTAATTATTCCACTTCTACTATAGTAATAGCATAAGATTGTCCTTGATCCCTTGGCCTTTTCTAAGGTAAGTTTCCCTGACGCTTAGGAAATTCATTTGTATAATGCCCCATTTCCCTACAATTGTAGCATTCAACATTGAATGCCTCTTTCTTTCCCTTACAATCACGAGCATGGTGACCTTTTTCTCCACATTTGTAACAAACTCCCATTCCCATTTGGCAAGTACCATGGTGATTCTTCCCACAATTATCGCATAATGGAAAATCCTTCTTTCACTTTTTCCCTTTATTTGTCTCCTATTCCACCGTTCTCTTCTTCTCTTGCTTTACTTTCTTGTCATAAGACTTAGATAATTCCTTTTCTGTCTTGATAGAACACGAGACTATATCTTCAAACGTTGAGAATGATTTTGATACTAATGCTCGACGGAGAAACGGTTTTAACCCATCAAAGAAATGATAAATCTTACTTCTTGGTTTACGTATATAATCTGCAGCATGCCTCACTATCCTTGTAAAGTTGGCCTCATACTTTGCGACATTCTCATCCTTTTTTTGGCTCAGACTCAAAAATTGTCCTTCCATATCTGCTTGATGGTCACGAGGATTGTATTTTTCTAGGAAAAGATCTTTGAACTCCCTCCATTCCATATTTGATACTTCATCATCGTCCTTTGTGTTTTGAATCAACGACCACCATTTATCGGCATCTCTAGTGAGGCGGTAGACTACCATGACAACCATCTCCCATTCACTACTCCCTAAGGCGTGGAATATTTTCTCTAAGGAGTATATCCATTACTCAGCTACTAATGGATTTTTAACCCCATTAAATGTTGGTGGTTGTTGCCTCATGAAGCGGTCTAACATTGATCCTCCACGTTGCGGATCAGGGTGCTCCATACGAGTAAGGTTATTATTCATAACCTGAGTGAGTTGTCCCAGAATGGTAATAAGTTGATCAGCACTAGTTGTATCTCTAGCTCCACAATAATTATCTTGAGCAGGAGGTCAATCCCTACATGGAGTGCGTGCATTGATACGGTTTCCCTTCCTCCCACTAGGCGCCATTTCTAAACAACGGCATAAACTATATTTGTTTATGAATTAAAATACATAATTCCATACTTGTAAAACACTTAACATAAATTGAAATTTTTATGGATATAATCTGTAATCATAAAAATGTTTTCTTTGAGAAAGTATATACTCATAACCCTTCATAGTGGTTTGTAAAGAAAATGATAATTATCTTAAGCATATCCCCCGAGAGTGTTGTAACCAAGAGTGAAGCAAGGCCCGTTGTCATGCACCAGTTTCCATTCGAGTATAGCTCAAAGCGGTGTTTTTGGGTTTTACCCCTAGGTACATCTGTGCCAGAGCCACCTCTACCTTCTCATATCCAGACAGGGATGTATTGCTCGTAAAACTCACAAAATCTCTACAACAACAAAATTCTAGGAAGTTCTTCTATACTAATCCTCAAAGTCTATCTTTGGTCTATGTGCTCTAATTAGAGTTTATCTATATCTAGATTCCAAGGTTAGTACTAAACTGCCTCTGATACTAACTGTAACGCCCCGACCCCAGTTTCCCAAAGTCGATGCATTAATGCGTAACATTGGCATGATCACAAAAGATAAAGTCTCGAAAGACTGATTAGTTTAGTAGCCTTGGAAACACTAGATACATTCATAAATGTTACATTACATCATAAATTGAAAAACTAAAATTACATAGTATCCATTTTGCACACTCATATCCCCTTCAGACTATCCCTGTAGGTCATTCCTATAATACTTCTTCACATCCTGGAAAAATTAAAACATTGAAAGGGGAGAGCTCAGATGCTCAGTAAGGATAACAATATTGTGGAAGCTTTTGAAAATAAACATTAACATTTAAGGAAATTTATAACTAAAACAAATGCCTTTTTAAATATTAAACTCAGAATAATATGGCAAAAATAAAATGAAATAATTCCATTCACTTACTCACATGGATATTTTACTAGTTGAATAGTCACATGCAATATCAATAACCACTTTGATAATGATGGAGTGCATAATGCAAGACTATCATAACCATGTAGCCAAGGCCTCGTGCCAAGACCACAAATAAGATTTTGTCAAGGCCTCGTGCCAAGACACTAGTTTGTCTTATGAGACCTACCAATGCATCAAGGATCTATAGCGGGCTCCACCCGTCATTTATTAATTCCAATGCATTTCTCATATGAACAGGTTTAAACATATCATAAACCATAGCATAATTCTATCACATAAAACATGTGTAAAGGAAACATAACATTTCCACACTTCAATCACAAGATATAAATACAAGACATTGATATAATAAAAACTTTATCAAAACCATTTTCAATACCAAAATAAAGGAAAATTAAAACATTGAACTTATTTTTCATTTAAAAAATGTTATGGCTTGTAGAGGAAGCTGAAACTCAAATAATTGTCACGGCGGCGGAGAAGTCATTGTCGACGCATACGTACGGCTAGAAAAAAATTCCTTTTTATCATTTAGTAAAACGCTTCGTATAAAAAAGATTCCTTTTGCATAAATGTAAAAGTCAAAGGGCTTTATACACCGTATAAAAGAAAGTTGTGTATAAAACCAAATATGCCTCAATGAATGGAGATTGAGACGAAGTCCTTAAAAAGATCATTTTTAAAATAAAATAAGTCTATTATGTGTATTCACTATAATTACAAATAAAGAAAATACAAATACAAGATATAAAATGATAATATCATGACATAATTTGAAAGTATGATATTAACCCATATAATAGAAATTGGGTTAAGAAATTCCCTTACCTCGTGTCCGACTTGACCCGATCGTTCTTTAACCTCATGAATAATAAACTAGAGTTAATTTCTATTTACTTAAGAACTTTTTTCATGTTCATTATTCCTTTTATATCACTTATTACCATGTTATTAACATTATGTAATTATTTATGTTAATAACAGTCATTTTGTCGATCTTTGGTACTTCAGTCAAAAATATACTTCTTATTATTACAAGTTGTTCATGTGGTGAAATATCCATTATATCCAGAATTATATTCATGATGTAGATATCATATATAAAATATATATTGAGTATATACATGCATTTATAATATTACATAAAATTTAGAGGTAAGAAATAAAATTCACAGTTCATGGAGACCGTAAGCCGTACGTACGCATGAACGCTACTTTCATTTTTATTTCATATTTTAATGGAATGAAACCTAATTATATAAAGGTATAATATAATTACAGTATAATATAATGTATAATACCATTCACTCCATCCTTTATACATCCCACATATGGTATTAATGATTCAAATCACTTTGAGGCGGCGGTAGTCCGCACTTCCTAAAATTAAAATATCGTGTTTACCCATAATGGAAACCATAAAGGTATGCCATAAATGAAAAATACAGAAGCTTATGTTAAACATAAACATATTATATATCATATATGTATATACTGACATCTTAATGGCCACCTTTGAAGGTGTTATATGAGTGTTGAACAATCATCGTTTCGTGAGGCAGAAATTCGCCATCCACAGAAACAGTATGTTCTTTAACCATTAGATGAAGGTGTGTGTAATTGTAGCTCGAATACTTCTTATAATAAAATCCTAGTATATTGAAGATATTGGTTTTGTTAAAAAAAATAATAATAAGTGTTTATGGGGTTGGAGAAGCAAAATAAAACAAAACAACATTAGGGAAGACATTACCTTAAAACCGGGTAACTCTTTTTGATTTGAGCCAAAGGCTTCCTTGGGAAGACTTCTGCCCAAATTGAGTCTTCTAAGAGTAAGTTAGGGAAGTTTAGAGAGTATTTGGGCATAGGTTGGCCGAGCCAAAAGGCTTTGATGGTGTGAGTAAGGTGGTAGTGGTGGGGGCCTTTTATAAGAGGAGAGAAGGGGAACTCTTGGAAAAATTAAAATGTTACTTTATTATGAAATGATTTTTCGGATTCTAAAGGTCCCACACTTATATATTTAAAGGATAAGGTGGTAAGGGTTCGAAATATACTCATCAAATAGGTTTTTGAAAAGTCTAAGTCTTAGATTTTACATTATCTTTTCATTTTATTTAAATCGTTAATTAATGAGATAATCGCTGCATCATCATGGTGTCATAATGAATTTAATTTATATAATGTCTAAAAATTATAAAAAAAATATCATGATGTATTAAATATTTTTATATTTCTAATGAATATTTATAGTCAAAAATATGACTTTTATAACCCCATTTAAAAAGTGTTTTAGTAAAACAACTCTAGTTTGCGACATTTTTTTAACATTAAATAAAAAAGTTATTTATGTCATTTTCCTACCAAAGTGGCTCCATGGGGTCCCCAAGTTGACCCATGGATTTTCATGGTCTTCCATGACACATAAAATAGTGTTAGGAAAAGTTTAAATGTCATTTCATATTTTTATAATTCCATTTTTACCTTAAATTTCACTAGTTACCTTTAATCGCGATTAATTAAACATAAAAGATATTATTCAACAAAAAATTATGTTAATCCCATGGAACCACATTTTACTTCCTAATGACAACCATGTATGTAGGATTTTTGAAAATAAAATCACAGAAGTGGTAATGTTTCATTTAAACGAAAAATTAGTTTTTTAACTACCACTTAGTGGTTTCACTATTCATCAAAAATTGAAGTTTTTCAGAACAATGCCAAAATTTCACCCTAAGATATAATTGATATTCTGAACTCAAAAATGATGTCTATTTTAAAAAATTCCAAACATATAAGTTTCATTAATTAATTTTATAATTAATTCCCGTTGTCACAACAAATATCATGTTTTTAAGAAACAATATATATCAAAAGATTGACAATTGTTTATGTCCAATTTCAAAGTGAAATTAATTCTAATGACCACCATTGGATAAAATAGTAAAAATATATTCTAATTATACTTTAAAACCACTCAATAGTATAATTTATCACTATAAAATACTTTAATAAAAAAGTTTTGTTTAAATATTTTTCACTATTCATAAAAAATTGGAAGTTCTTAGAAAATTACAAAAAATTAAACTTTGGATAATTTCGATATTACGAATACAAAAATGAAGTCCATGTTGAAATACTAAATTTCTATAATTCTAAAAAGTGGGTATTACTATTCATAATGGCTACTTTGATTAGTCGCGGTTTTTTAGAACTCGAACTTGCGTACAATGCAAGCTATTGCATTATTGAAAGAGAGGCGTATCGTGGAAGATCGGGGTATTACAGTTTTTATTACACATCTTGTCTTAAAAGTTTATATCTTTTGCTAAATTATTTACCCTTACCGAGCATCTGAGCTCACCCCTTTCTTATGTTTTATTTTTCCAAGAATCTAAGAAGTGTATTTTTATTTAGATGAAGGTTTCAGATATAATAAAAATGGTATTCTCAAAGGATTTTCTATGTTGTATTTTATGTAATGTAAAGTTCATGTATGTAATATATTTTCCAAGACTATTAAACTAATCTGTCATTTGAGACTTGATTCCTTGTAATCATGCCAATTTATTAAAGTAATGCACTGGCTACAAGATTCTGGGGTTGGGGAGTTACAGTTTTTATCAGAGTAAGTTAATCAATAACCATGGAAACTATATTTGGATAAACTCCGATTATAAAACATTACCCTAAGATTGACTTTGGGGAATAATATAGAAGAAATTCCTAGAATTTTTTTAATGTAGATATTTGGTGTATTTTCCAAGGAATACATCCCTCACTGGATATGAGTAGGTAGAGGTGGCTCTGGATCATATGTAACAAAGAGTAAAAACTCTGACAAGGAGTTTCAGGCTAGACCTGAGGTATGATAGTACAGGACAACGAGCCTAGATAGACTCTTTGTTACGAAAATCCTAGAGGATATGATTCGGATAAATTTATGATTTCTTTACAAACCATTATGAAGGATTTATGAGTAAATACTTCCTCAAAGAAAACATTTTTATGATTATGGATTATATGTATAAACTGTTCAATTTATGTTAGGTATTTTAAAAGTTTGGAATTATGAATTGCAATTCATAAACTAACCAAGTCTATTACATTTTTGAGAAATGGTGCCATATAGAAGGAATGAGAACTCCAAAAATACGCATGATCCAAAGAGTAAGAAGGATCATATCGTTCATGGTCTTAAGAAAAAAATTAGGAGGGAAATAGTCTTCCACATATTATTATCATATGAAGAAATAGTGTCATGTGTTAATAAGATATGTAAAGAATTCTCGGAGTCCTATGGCTTTGAAGGGAAGCTAGAGAAGAAAAGGATGGTAGATAGAAATATGGATAAAGGGAAGAATGGAAAGACGAATTTTCCGATATGTGATAATTGTGGAATGAATAACCTTGGTAAATTCTTTAAGGGAATGAGATTTTTTTTAAGTGTGGAGAAAAAGGACACCAAGTACATGATTTCATGGGTAAGAAAAAGGTTTCAAACGTACAATGCTTTAACTACAAGGAGTTGGGACACTATGTGAATCAATGTACAAATAATCAGAGTATACCCAAAATGATACTATTGGATAATAATCTAGTTATGATACAACCACATATGAAGAGGAATAATTTTTCATCTTGTGTTGTTATTAAAGAATTGTGTCATTTGAGTATTTTATCAATGATGTACAAGTTATAAGAATTATAGAGTATATAAGGATTGTACTGCAGTACTATTTAATTAAGGTTTTGATATTGTATAGTACAAAGTAAAGTGACATAGTTTCAAGTTAAACATTTTGGAAAATATATGGTTTGGAGAAATGAAACCCTTAATATGTTTCTCAAACTGAGATAATTATTTCTGAATAAGATATCATTAATTTGGATACATTATATTCGATATTCTTGACTAACTTGAAAGTAATTCATTGTTTGTTTATTCCATTATTTTTTGAGTTTACAACATTTTTGGATATAAGGAGTGTTTCCAGTATTATATAAGGAATAAGGGAGCATGAATGTAATCAATAAGGTTTTATGGTAATCCAGGATGTTACCATGATTTAAGAGAATACATGATGAGGGTATTCACATTTTTTATGTGGAAAAAGAGATCTTCATTATGATTACCTTCCATATAAATTTTGGACAGTTTGTTTGGACAGAAGTATTTTGGGTAAGTCCAAAGGTTGGAATGAATTAATTCGGACATTTTATGCTATGTTTTATGGTTAAATCATTTAATAAGATTATTTTTTTATTTTTATGAAAAGGCCAACCCGGAGGTCAGGTGACAACCTGTAACATTCGGCAAGGCTGTAAGACTTGAACCCACAACCGAAGGGCAAAAAGGGTGCATCACCTACCACTGACCTATGTGATGTCCTGGTTATTATAATGTAGTTTTTTTTAAAATTCTAATAAATGAATTATAAATTTATTAGTTTTTGAACCCTATAAGATTAGGATAAATAGAATATTTTTGAATTCTATTATCTTTTGAAGTGAAAGATGAGTTTCTATTAGGAATTATTTAAAGGATGAAAATATACTTTTCAAGTACATATTTTTCTCTCTTATTCTATGAATAAATTAATTCTTAAACTTTATGGAAGGGATATTAAAACCAAGAATGTGTTATCCTAATACCTTATTTTTTGTTAAACCGATGATATTTTGAATCATCATAGATTGATGGATTTCATGCCCTCAATTTTACACTTTTTTTTTGATTGATGACCTCAATCACTCCCTATAAATATTTATGTTTTCCTCCAATTATGTGTCTCTAATTTCAACCAATGTTCTCCTAATAGAGATCATTATTTGGTGGTGACTTTTTCATTTCCATTTTCCTCTTATTAAGAATAAATTTTATTATCTCAATTTCTGATGTGGGTTTTCAATAATGGTATTTTCTATTTTCAACCATTTATTTATGAAGAACAATTTCGAATTGCAAAAAATAAATTTATTGAAGGAGGGGAGAATTTAAATCCCCATGATTTCGTAGCACGTTATCTCATTAAAGTAATTCAATATCTTGCGCTACATGAAACACCAAGTTCGAGCACACCGCAACTTACCAAGCTAGCCATTCAAAATGAATTTTTGAATAGTATTAACCAAAATTTTAATTTTATATATATTCTGTATAATTTTAACATTCATATTTCATTGTTTATTAGACATAATATAAAGAAAAATTCAATTTTTCTGATAAAAGAATTTTTTTTCAAAAAAAATGCATTATTACCACCTATTAACGGTGAACCATTTTTAAATAAAATATTATAAACTTTTATATTAAATTTTACAAAATATAATTATTATTTAGAATCAGTACATAAAAATATAGTTTGGATAAATTTTTAGTGTTTTTCTAATAACTTTCATATTTTGATGTATAATGAAAGATAATAAATTTTAATTGAAAACAACATTTTTAATCAAAATAATTTATAGTGATAAATTATAAATTTGAATTGATTTGAAGTATAATTATACTATATTTTTATCATTTAATTCAATTTAGGCTATTATAAGTAATTTCATATTTAAATTGGACATAACAAAATATCAATCTTTTGATAGTTTTTTCTTTTTTTAAAAAAACTGGCTTTTTGGTTTTCACAAAGAGAATTAATTTTAAATTTATAAATGCGAATTCTATGTGTTGAATTTTGTAAAATATAATTTATTTTTGAATTCGGAATATCAAAATTATCTTAGGGTGAATTTCTGGTTTTTTTCTAGAAACATTCAATTTTTGATGAATAGTGAAAACACTACGTTATTATTTTAAACCGAATTTTTATTTAAATAATTATATATTTTTTTTAAATTTATTTTAAGTGAAAATAGATACATAATAACTATATAGGTTCAATTTGATTAATTATAGCCACTTTATAATAAGATTACATGTATAAGTATTTATAGAACTTGTTACCGTCTTTTACCCACCTTCTAGGCACATTTGCGAATTTCCATAAAACGTAATTTTACCACTTCGGTGAATTGAATTTCAAAAATCTGAGAGACATGGTTGAAACCAGTAAGTAAAATGTGGTTAAATGGGATGAATATAATTTTTTTGTTAATAGTAACTTTTGAATTTTATTTACCATGTTTTAAAGTAAATAAGGGAAATTAAAGGTAAAAATGATATTATAATTACCCTAACACATGATAATTCTATTGAAAAAGTGTATTTATACCAAAATAAACCTTATTGATAAAACATTATCCTTTTTATCCACTTATATTAGATTAAGTCATTTATAATTATTTTATTTAAAGAAGAGATAAAAGTGTTACATTCAAATTTTTATAATTAAAAAAAATTAATATAGGGTTATATATACGATAAATTCGACTATAAATATTAATTATAATGCTAAAAATATTTACTAAATCTTGGTAGTTTATTTATAATTTTTATCCATTATATAATTAAATTTATTTGTTACGCAATGATGATGCAGTAATTACCTTATTAATGAAAAAATCAAATAAATGGTATTATAAACATTAAAATAAATATAATTTACAGGTTTTGATGACATCCACTAATTTTATAGCTTAATAAGACATGTTAGGGTGAATTAAATTAATTTTTTTCTAACTAATCAAGTTGTGATGACTTTCACCAAAACCAAATACTAAATAGTGTCAAACTTGACATAAATGTGTTTGTAAAACAAATACTATTTTATTAAATTATATAATAGTCTTAAAAATATAGGGATCATCCAAATGACTTATATAGTGATATATATGTCACTAAATAACCACTTTAGGTTCTCTTAAAATTTTATGGTATGTTTATTAACCATGTAATATAAAAATACAAGAAGAAACAATAAAAGATAAAATATTTAACTAATAGTTAAATCTAAAAGATAAGGTTAATATGGTGACCTAAAATTTTGTAAAACATATTATTTGAGATTATATCGACCCATCCCCACCTTGGGATCAAAATAAGTCAATTTTCAGCCATTAGAATCCAAAAATGTGTTTATAATAAAATAATATTTCAAACTTTTCCTATAGTGACCCTCACCTCTCTTTTAAAAGGGTACTTCCCCTTCTCTCAAAATCACACCTCTGATTACATTTGGCTCGGCCATACCCTACCCAAATATACAACCAAATCCCCTAAAATAATCCTATAGGCCTTACCTTGATCATAAATACAACTTAAGTATCCCTTTTTTTCAAATCAAAAGGGAACACCCAAAAAAGAGGTAATTATTTTATCACCTCTTTCAAAGTTCTTTTCTTCTTCCACTTTCTCTTTATTTGTTATTTAGATACCAAAATAATAAATCCAATACCTTCTAAATACTGTGATATTACTATAAATATGGTACAACCATTTTCATTATTCTGTCCGTGCTTTGAAATTATAATGTCATCCTGCGTGCGTACATACGACTTACCGTCTCCACACCGTGGTGTAATTTGTTATTCAACACTATGTTATTTTGATGGATTTAATGATGAGTAATATGTATATAAATAATAAAAATAACATGATAATTTATCATTAAAATTAATATAACTTCCAATTACACACCTTTTTATCATTAAAAAAATGATATAGTCTCTCGTGTGTATGCACGACTTACCGTCTCCACGACGTGATGAGATTCATTTCAACATTGACCATTCAACGATGATTATAAAAATATATATTATTAATAATTATGTAATATAAGACATTATAATTCCACTAGATATATATATATATATGTATTTATTTATGTTCTTACATATATCTTATTCACTTACATCCGTTCAATACGATATGAAAACGGAAGCAACGTTTATGTGTGCGTACGACCTACTATCTCCATAAATGGTGTTTTCTATTTCATATATCTTTATATTATAAATATTTATATTCTAAATATATATGTTATATAAATCATGTTTTATATTCAGGAAGTATTTAAATCATGATCTAAATGACATGATCAAGAATAACAAGTTAAAACACGTATGATAAAGAAAGCGATTATTACCCGAAATGTTAATTTAACATGGAAATCATTATTAAATGGGTATTATAAAGTCATAAATTAATCATGTATGATAAAATAAAAATGAATATGGTTTTGGAATAATTTAATAAAATACTATGGTCATTATAGAGGAGGATAAACGTACCCTCAACCAAAGGAATGTGCAAAGTAAGAGTTAATTCTCAATCTCATTATTATTCGAGATTGTTTATGTGTAAGTATTTTCTAGGAAATATTTATTAACCATGTTCGTGTTTCATAAAATATATTTAAAAATTATTCTTTTATGGTAATATTTTACTAAAACATCATTTTAAATGTTTTAAATATTTATTCTTCTAAATCATTCTCATTAATGTCCACGTTTTCAAAATGGTTTTAAGGATTTATTTATATGAACATGATTGTTTTAAAATGATAATTCCATTCAAAAGATTAAAAGTGGTATGGGAATCGGTTATTCAAAAATGACTCATAAATGAATTATTTTATAAATGTGTGAATTTTAAATGATTTCACAAAAAGGGATATTCCTCTCAAAAAGTTTTATAGATCATTTTCAACTATGTCAACATCCTTTACTAGATATTTTTACTTATTAAGGTTTATTTATTATAATAAAATCTTACATATTGTGTTGAATGTGTTATGATATGTTTGACTGTGGATGTTCTATTTTTATACCCTTAATGGTTTATGGTTGAATTTTTGACATTTCTGATGATATTTTTAATATGAATGATTTTGTTATGATTCAAAATTTTCATATGAGGAATGTAGTGGAATTAGTAAGTGATGGGTGGAGCCCACTATAGAACCTCGATGCATTGATAGGTCTCATTAGACAAATTATCTTCTTAGCACAATGACCTGACAAAACTTTATGATGCCTTGACTATGTGGTAAGGATGTATGGCGTTAATCATTCCCTCATTATGAAATTAATTATTTCATGTGATTATTCGACTAGTAGAATATCCATGTAAATGTTTATATGGTAAAATTTTATTTATTTTATCCATATAATGTTCAAGATTATGTTTAAAAGGATATTGTTTTTATTACAAATCGTTCCTTAAAATTTTATTTCTTTGGCTAAATTATTTACCCTTACTGAGCATCTGAGCTCACACCTTTCTTATGTTTTCTTTTCCCAGGATACCAAGAAGTTTATTATGATTTTCATGCAAGTTTAATATAGAAGAATAATGGGATTCTCAAAGGATTATATATTTTGTATTTTATGTAATGTAAAGTTCATGTATGTAATCTAATTTCCAAGACTGCTAAATTGGTCGGCCTTTTGGGACTTGATTCCTTGTAATCATGCTAATGTATTAAAATAATGCCCCGGCTCCTGGATTCTAGGGTTGGGGCATTACAATATGGATGTCATGATAAATAAAATATTATATTAAAATAAATATGTTATTGATAATAATATAGTATTTATCATAGTATATTAATCTAGAAATATATATTTATTGGTCTAAAGTATTAATATAATATATAATATGGTAAGTGAAACATTAATTATGAGTAAATAAATTTAATTATGTTTGTAAAATTTAATAGTGAAATGATATTTCTTATGATGTATAGAATAGTATAAGTGGACTATATTTAAATATTAACATAATAATTATAGTGAAAAAGGCTGCTAAATGAAAACAAACACAAGGATACTATAAGAAGTCTTATGGCATATAAAATGTTGATGAGTGCAATGAGAATTATTTTTTAAATAAATATATAAAAAATTAATATGAATGTTGTAGATGGATTGAATTGAATATATACATGATACTATGAACTCAAAAATTCTAATAGTAAAATTTATCATGAAATATAAGATAAAAAAATAAAATAAAAAAATAAATCTATTTATAATCTGAGAGATACAAGTATGACAACATATAATGTATTAGTTTTATATTAATTAGAAGTAGATATATTATATTAATTAAAAATGTAATTATAAAAATATTATATTAATTACATATGGATATATATATAAATGATGAAATGATGTATATATATACACATTAATATTTATATATAGGAAATATATTATAATTGTAATATATAAAAAATAATTATATATATATTTATATATGATTATGTGTGTGGTGTGTGAGGAGAAAAAAAATGAAATGTTGTTAAAAAAAGATAATTCGTTTGTGTGGTGCAAGGAATTTTTCATTTAGGTGTTCACCAAATAAGTATATGTGTGTGAGACTTAGTTTCAATTAGTGGTAAGTACAGTCATATTTTAGGTATTATTTTCTAAAGTAAGACCTGATATATGGGTTGTTTCAGTATCCTCATGTTCCAATTGAAAGGAAAAAGTAATAGGGCCATGTTTTAAGGATATTTTGAAAATCAAATTTAGTTTTAAAATTATCATTTTATTTTCAATAATTTCAAAAAATATATATTTTTAATTTGATCAAAAAAATCACTATAAGGGTGAATACTCTTACAATATTATTATTTTATGTGATTCTTTAAAATAAATTTTTTATTTTATTTTTTCTAAAACCTTCTTGTAAAGGAATTATGTGAAAATTTAAATTTTTAGATTAGTTTTATATTTAATACTATCATTTTATATGTTACCATAATATATTTTTTTTATTAATTTTTCTAGATAAAACTCTCTATATTTTTAATTAATTTTAATGTTTCTATTTTAAGTGTTTAAAATTTACCATTTAAGGTTTAAAATTTTTTATTTCAATAAGAAACCCACATTACATGATTAAAATTTTATGTGTGAAATGTTTTTAATATAAAACACTAAAATTCCTATATTTTTTAATGCCTGATTTCTTTGGAAACAAATTTTATTACATGAGTGTTTCTTATGTTTAAATTATTGTATCTATATGAAATATATTATTCTCATTGATGTTTCATGTATGTTTAAAAAACTTATCTAAATCTAAATATTCCTTAACATGAGTATTTAATTACTTCTAATTATTTAAAGAAATATCTATATATCTATAGATATATGGGTGTGTATATATATATATATATCAATTGTTAATGTTTTAAAAACAAAATTTTTATAGAAATGTCTTGTGAAAATTAGAAATCTACAAAATATTTTATTAAAACATGGAACATTGACATTGTAAATAGATTGGAATGGGGAGTGAACCCAATACGCAAGGGAATTTTTTCACCATGTGATGGGTAGGCCATATATTTCCTTCCATGTTTTAGGTCACCTCATTGTTTTGATTTTAGATCATTCACAATGTTTTTATTTAAAAAAATCACTAAAATTATTGATAAAAAATATTTTGATGTAGTTTAACTGTGAAAAAACCTATATTTACAAAATAATTTTAGGGTTTTATAAAGGTTTTATTTTAAAGAATGATTTTTTCTTATTTTCATTAGTGACTAAATAATTTTCTTAATATTTATTTTTTGAAATCATCTTTAAGGAACTAAAATGGAAAAGTGAAATTATTTATTTATCAAATGTTTTAGTAAAATCAATTTTTTTTTGTAAAAAATCAATTCAAAGAGGATTCCATGAATTTTCAAAAAAAATGTATGGAATAGATTTTAAAACCCCTTACCGAGCCTTTTTCTGAACTCGAGTTTGAAAATGTTTTTTATGGGGTAGGTTGATATGTTGTAACAATTTTGCAATAAGTTTGTGATTATGTGTTTTTGTTAATGTATAGTTGAAGTTGTATTAAGATTATTTAATTTTTAAAAAGATGCATATTTTTTTGAGATGGTTTGTGTTTTAATTTTCATAATCCTATAAATATCTAGACCTAAAAGGTCCTTGGGAATGTGAGGGTAGTATATTATTGAATGAAAATAAATATTTTATTTAGAAAAAAATATACAGTGTTTTGGAACTAGACCTAAGAGCATAGGTCTGGTGACTAAAGTTGGTATCAAAAGAAAGGTTTTGACAAATTTTATTATTAGGATATTGAGGATATTTTAATAATTATAATTATCTTATATGTTTTTCGGTTATTGAATTTTTAGGCGATCCTTAGGATATTATGCCTTATGAACTAGGGAGAATTCCATAGACCTTTTAGGATTTTAGTTTCATGGATTTAAGAACCAACCGACTATTTTTTAAATGATTTTTTAATGTAATAATTTCTTATAATTTCTTATGAAAATTATTTTATAATAATACTAATTGTTATGTAGTTAAACCTTAAGTATTCTAAACTAGAAAAACATATGTTTTCTCTGTGCATAAATTTAAAGTAAAACATTATCCTGGATAATTAAAACAGTGAGGTAATAGTTTATTTAGGATGGGGGGATAATGTAATGACCCATATTTTTAATGGATAATTATAAATGTTTTCCATTTAAATATATAAAGATATATATATTGACCATACATAAAATAAAATTTTATAATTTAAAATGAAAATATATATTTTGAAAACACTTTTATTTATTAGATACTATATAATTAATTATTTAGTAACATAATTTATAATATAATAATAAGTTTAAAATAGAAACATTAATAGTCATTTGTTTAGAAATATTATGATAAATGAAATATTATATTTAAGTAAATATATTATTCATAATAATATAATATTTATTATAGTATATTAATATGAAAAGATTAAATTTAATGATCCAAATTTTTAATATAATATTTATTATGGTAAGAAAAATTTAAATTTAAAGTAAATCTATTTAATTTTGTGTCAAAACATTAATATTGAAATGACTTTTTTTGTGCTGTATAAAATATTATAAGTGGTATATATTTCAATAGTAATATTATAATTATAGTGAGATTGATTTTAAATTTAAAAAACAAAAATATAATATAAGAAGTTCTATGATATATAAAATATTGACGAGTGAAATGATAACTAAAATTTTTAAAGTAATATAAAAAAATATTAATATGAATACTGATAGTATATTGAATTGAATATATGCAAGATATCTTGAATGAAAAAAATTCTAATCATAACATTTATCTTGACATACAGGATATTAATTCAAAATAAATAAATTAATACATATATACATACATACACACACACACACACATATATATATATTTATAATTCGAGCGATACAAGTACTACTCTATATAAATGATTAGTTTTATGTTAATTATAATTAGATATATTATATTAATTAAAAAAGTAATTATAACCAGATTGTATTATTTAATGATGAATATATATATATATATATGATAAAATAATATAGACACACACACACATTAATATCTATATATATGAAATTAATTATAACAGTATGATGTAACAAAGAGTAATATATATATATATATATATATTATCGTCTATGTGTGCATGGAAATTGAGGAGATAAAAAATGGAAATGAAGTTAAAATTGGGATTTGTGTGTGTGTCATAAGGAAATAAAAAAATAAGGGGGTGGAATTATAAGTGAGTGGACACAGGGAGGGTGACCCCATTTAGGAAAAGGGGATGTTCCCTTATCGATAAGGAAAAAATAAGGCCAATAAAAGTGAATAAAAAATTTATGTTACTACTAGTTGGGTGTAGATAATTGTTTGGACTTGATAAACTTAGGTCAGTTATAAGACAAATCTATACCTATATACCGATAATTTCATGTCTATATACATAACCTATTAAATAAATGAAACTATGTAGTGTATTGGGCATAGAGATGGTTTATTTAAGGTGAATTTCACTTATTAGTGTTAACTAAATAAATATATGTGTGTAAGCCTTAGTTTTCATTGGGGGGAAGTGTATTCAGGTTTGAGGTGTTATTTTTGGAAGGAAGTTCTAATATAAGAGTTATTTTAATATTTTTAATGTCCAGTTAGGAAATATTCTTAAGGGGATCATGTTTTAAGTATATTCTAAAAATTAATGTTAATTTTAAAATTATCATCTTACGTGAAATATTTTTAAAAATTATATGTTTTTAGTTTTTCCAAAACACTCTTTTTAATAAGGAATAATATTTTAAAATTTTTATTTTAAATTTTTTTTTGAAAATAAATTTTATGTTTTATGTTTTCTAAAATTTTCTAATAACGTAATGGTTTTTAATGTTAATTTTGTTTTCACGTTAGTTTTAAAGTTAATATTATCCTTTTATATGAAACCATAATAAAATTTACTATTTTAATGTCGCCAAATAAAACTCTCTTTTATTTTAATTAATTAATAAGGTTTCATTTTATGGGTTTCAAAATTATCATTTCTTATTTGAATTTTTTTTATTTCAAAAATGAACCCTCATTTGAAGATTAACAATTTTTGTGTGATGTTTTTCTAATTCATCCAAATTCATATATTTTTGTAATCATGATTTCTTTTGAAACATATTTTATCACATGGGTGTTTCATATGTTTAAATTATTGTATATTCATGCAGTATATTATTCTTATCGATGTTCCATATTTGTTTGAAAAACAAATCTTAGTCTAAAGATTCTAAAAATGAGTATTTAATTAATTAAAATTATGTAAGTAATTATCTATATATATATATATATGAGATAGATAGCTAGATAGCTTGTGTGTGTGTTCCCATTTTCAATGTTTTAACAAGAAGGATTTTATGGAAATCCCCAGTGAAATAATAGTATTATGAGTATTTTTATTAGAATAATGCAATTAGACATTTTAAAAAGATATCAATGAGGAGTGAAAACAATCCTAAAGGGGTTTTTTCCACTAAGTAATGGTAGGCCCTATATATCCTTCAATTTTCTAGGAAGCCTTATGGTTTTGTTTTCAATGGTTTAAGAAATACTTAAAAAATCTGTTTAACTATTTATAAGGAAATATTTTAAATTATTTGAAAATTTGAAGAAATCATATTTGTAAAATAATTTCAAGATTTTATAATGGTTTTTTTTAAGAAATAATTTTTAGTATGTGAAAAAAGTATTAGAAAAATGTAATTGAAACTTATTTTCTAAAAAAAACTTTTATGAAATTTAAATTGAAATGTTCAATTATACATTTATCATACATTTTATAAAAATTAAAGTATTTTGTTTTGAGAGATTTTTTTCAAAAAAGTTTCCAAGAATTTTAATAAAATGGTATGACTTGATTTTAAACCCCTTGCTAATTATTTTTCCCACCCAATGTTTTGAAACAGTTTTTCACATGAAGAATTGGTGAGTCAAAGAGGTTTTGGATTTGGTTTATGATTACGGGTTTTAGTCAGAGTGGAGATAGAGTTATTATATAAGTATTTAGATTCTGAAAAAATGAATATTTTAGTGATATAATATGTGTTTTGGTTTTATTAATACTCAAAATTTCGAGACCAAAAAGATATAAAAGATTTTAAGGACTGCATATTATTAGTGATGTTAAACATGTTATTTAGACAAAAATATTCAATATTTTGGCACCAGAATTGGGAGCATGGGTCTGATGTGTTGAAAAATCCAATGACTATAAAAGAATTAGGAAAACCCCTTAGATTTGTCTTGATGAATATTTATTCAAAATACCTTGGAAATACCCCTTGGATTTAGAATTAATCCCTTTTATTTGAAATTCATAATATATACTCCTTGGATTCTGCCATGATCCTATAGACTTATAATTCCTTATAAATTCCTCTTCGACTCTACATTAGAGTGATTGATTTGGAATTCATGGGATATAATCCCTAGATTCTTCCATGAGACAAGTCACTTGGAATTCCTTGGATATACTCCTTGGATTCAAACTTGAGCATATTGACACAATATAAAATGATCCAATATGTAAGATTAATGTTTGGTATTTAGTTATAATTTCTAAAGGAGTTTTAATTTTCAATTTGGTGGATGATAAAAATCACAAACCCAGATTAAAAATAAAATTCCAAGCATTGTAACACTTAAATGTGTTTTTTGGATGACTTTTTACACCTGAATAGTTTCTCAAGTGTCTGAATGAGTATCGAAAGCATCGAGATTTGAAAACTCATATTTGGGAGAAGTAGGTCAAGGTTCATGGTTAGCACAAGGTTAGTGATAATCAAGCACCCCAAATTGTGTGGATGTTTTTTATAGGAACATGGGTTGTTATAAATATTCATGGGGATATAGATAACCATGGTAAATGGTGCATAAGTATAGATGGACTCACTTGGTTGGTACCTTGTTTACCTAACCATATGCTACAACTATGTGAGGTGAGGGTGTGTGGACAGTAAATCCCACACAATTTTTCTAATAGTCTTTCGTAACCATTCATCTATTTAAAATGGAAAAAATAATACTATTTTTCCCTTAACCAATTAAAGTATTTACCCTTCTTTCCTCCTTCATTTCTCCAGTAGCCTCCCTATGTGTTCCTTCCTCCCTTCTCCTCTTCTATGGGTGGATCTCCCTCATTCTTGGTCTAATTTTTTCACCATTGGATTAATTAAAATCCTAGAGGTGTGTCTATCATTACTATTGTCTTTTTTACCTATTTTCATCACCATATTGGATACCATGAACATGTGATCTCATATGTCCTATTTTCAGTACATTTTTCTAGTTTTTCTGATTTCTCTCATTATAACCTAAATTAGAGGTTGATAATAGACAAGTATATCTTCCTAATTTTTAGTTCTGTGGTTTAAATGATTTCCCTTAAAATTTAATTGTTTATAAATTCTTCATATTATGTTGCATGCTAAAATTTCAATGCATTTATTCTAAAATATGAAATAATTTAAATTAAATGCCTATACTATAACCTTGTGTTCTTTAGACCCTTTGACATGGGTATAGGTTTGTGAACCCATCTTGGAACACCCCATTGGACATGTCCTTTTATATTTCCATTTTTGTCCATTCCATTGAAATGACCAAAACACCACTCATGTGTATTTTTTTGAATCCTTAAGTGGGAATGAATTTAATGAAAATAATTGAATTGATTGAATTATAATTGGACATGCAAACTCAATTGGACCATATCCAAATTATTAAATGTAATGCTTGAATATTTTTTTATCATATGTGTAATGATAAATTGAATGAAATTGATTGTTAAGAAGGTAGGATAAACCCTCTTGATCATTTATTATTTAATTATTCTTTAGTTATTATTAGGGACCAAACTAAGTGGATCAGTTGAATTATACTATGGAATGTATACACACATAGTCCGTTTTTTCACATGTAAGTGAATTGTTATGTGAAATCATTAAATTAATAGTTTATCGTAAAGAATGAATGTACTCACTCTTGGATTATGTTTAAGTATTAAATAAAATACTTGGTTGTTACCATTGGACCTTGGTTAGAGATTTTGGACACATCGCTTCACACTCCCTCAGTTCAAGATGATGGAAATGATGCTCCTAATAATTTATTAGGATGTTTTACAAGATTATCCTCATAATTTGTTAGGAATTTTTATACATGAAACTTCAAACTCCCTTGGTTTAAGATGTTTGACATGGTACTCCACATTGTTGATTGGGATTTTCATACATGGAATTTGTTTTCCCAGCTTGGGTGTTTTTATTTATTCCCCTTTGTTTTTAATGTGAAACCTTTTTTATATATGGTTTGGACTTGTTATTTCAATATTACCTAGATAATTCAATCAGGCTCGGTTGATATTACAATAATGGAATGGAAAGGGTTCACCCCTTGGTTTTCACTCAAACCCTTAACTATATACTTCTTTAGTATTATGAGTTGGATTGACCTCAAGAGTATGAGGATTCCTTGGGTTCACCTTGGGTTATGTATTATTATTTTACATGATGACATTGAATATATCCCTTGGTTCCTTTTTGGATTTATTTGGACTTATGTTCAGAGAAATCCACCACAGGTTGAAGTAGGTATAGTCATCCAACCATCCATAAGGTAACCATATATGACATGTTATACATTGATTAATTTCCTTAAACCACCTTATTATTATACCTGCACAATATATCATTTTATATTCACAACTGTATTACATTACAAACAATGGGCGATGGTCTAATTATTTTTACCCGCAGCCTATTTGGGATGTCATTTGGTACTCGAATGGATCACTTGACTACTAGTTAGGATTTAATTCACACCTTTTTATTGTTGCCTTACTATGAGCATGTATGATACATAAGTGTAGTGACACAACATGTACTCAAGATTCCTTTTATAGTTGTATTATTTTATTTTTTTATTCTTTCACCTGCATATCTCTGTTGCATATATCATATGATGTATTCATGTATGTCTTGTGTTAGTGGAATAATATACTCATATATGGTTGGATTATTTGGCACATGATTGATTATCATTTTATTATAACTCGTTATTTATTATTACCTTCCCTCGAGTATCATTTATTTATGATTCCTCTATTTTTAGTAATGATACAGAGGGTATACTATACTAATTAAACCACCATTAGACCCTCACTGATAGTCGGTCGACATTGGTATATGGGGTGGTGTGCTAGAGGGCTTGTTGCAAATCTATCCAATTACTATTTAGGGAGTGATCCAGGTTGGGATATGAAAATGTGGTATCAAAGATTTTTTTCCTTGTATTACTATATTGGGATGGTTAATAGGAGACTAGGATTCTGTAGGGACATGGTAATATACTATGTCTTGGAATATCCAACCCACAGATGAGGGAAATATCAAGCTTCCATGGATTAGGTTATTGTTCCTAATTTTCATCATTATAGTTGATTATTATTTCACTTTGAGTGATTATTATACCTCCACTAATGATTGATTTATGAATTAAGTAAATTTAACTCTTAGAAAGGTGTGAAAATAGATGAACTATGTTCATGTATTATTTTAGGAACATAGGATTCATACTTCATATAGAATATTTATCTGTATTCCATGCTTGTGTGTTTTCTTAATTACATGCCTATATTCCTTACTTATGTGATGATTTTTCTTATTAATTTCAGGGTATAATAATAGTTATATAGAGCGTTCACATCAACCTAACTGGTGTTTTCATGCCTGGATTGATGGTGGAATTCAATTTAACAAGATTGGAATTTTTTAATGAGATTGAATAGATTTAAAATAGTTAATAAATTTACTTGGATGGAAACATTAAATTATAAAAAAATTGGTTTGTTTTAATAAATTAGAGTTATTTCATATGGATTTTAGTTCAATAGTGTGTCAATTGAAAACTATAAAGGCTGGTACCATCATAACATGGGAATTATGACACTTATAACAGAGTCTTTATATGCTTGATTGAACCCTTGTAGGAAAATTTTTGTATTTTATGATTATAAGATAAACCCACTAAGGGTGTGTTAAAATCATAATAAATTTAACTATTATGGGTTTCAATTAAATGTGATTCAATTTTTAAACTATAGATCATTGAATCTATAAATTTGTAATGAATTTCCATATAAATGAACCCAGATTGGCATAATGAGACCCTCATAGATTGCCTTTATTCATACTTTCTTTAGTACTAAACCCCATGGGGGTGTATTTATGCTAATTTAATGGTTTTTTAATGTGTATTAATCTAATAAAATAGTGTATCCTATAAGTTTATGGTGGAATATTACATAAGTGACCCCCTGTTATGATAAAATATTTTTTGATTGATTTTTTTTATACTTTTATGATTCTTCAGTTAATTAAATTTCCAATTACGACTTAATTAGTGTTTCCTCTATATCTTGTGATTGAAATTTTATTTAACCATACCAATTTTAAGAACGTATAGATAAATAAGTTTCTAAAAAAGGAAATTATGTACTAATTTTTCTAAAAAATCACATGGAATTTTCTAAATAATGCACAAAGTACATTTTTAAAATGTATTCTTTCATAACTAGTACATGACATTGCATATATCTGAGTCTCTTAAATAATGAAAATAAATGTGAATCTATGAAATGTTCGAAATAGAACCTTTAAGTGGGGTAATTAATGAAGAATCCGCATATATGGGTTAGTTCTATTATTTCCTTGAGTGTTATCATGGATGAGAATGTGGATGTTTTCCACATATTTTAGTGGCCTTTATCTGTTAAGTTAAACCTAATGCTTAGGTAGTAGGGCCTAGTGAACATTTTTTTAATGAACCTAGTTTTAGTGTCAACACTTTATGCTTTGGTGAGACACTAGCCTGTTGTGTTAATGTCCTTAGTGATAAGAAACCCATAGACATTTGATCCAATCTTCTAGGCATGGTAAGTGCTATATGTTTGACCATTTGAGATGGGTAGGACTCATTGTTGATGTATTGGAACCCCCCAGTTGGCATGTGGGGGCTTAGTAAGTTGAACCTCAAGGGGGGTATTACCATATATGGATACCCAATGAGTGTTTGTTAATTATCCCTTTTTACATTGGAATTATAGACCTACTGGGGGTACTTCTCTCTAAGGATACGTGGAGAGAACTAGGGACTGGTAGGCCGATGCTTGACAGGTGATTCCATTACACCAATGTGGATTGGTTCTTATAGGCTGATGATCACCTTTCCCACTTCCATTTCTTCCAATTTTAATGACATTTTACAGGCATGTTAGATGATTCATAATAGAGTTCCTTAGTCAAGAATCAATAATTTTTTAGAAAAGATTTGTCTTGATTGAGGGAAACCTATGAGAGAGTTTGTTTTGGGGGTTACATTTTTTTTAAAGGTGATGATCTTGGGTTTTTTCTCATTTAGTGACTGATGTTTGAAGGGTGATTGATTGTTGCATTATAGGCATGATTATTCCTATAGTTTAGGAATAAGAACCTGTGGTTCTTGGATTTTGAGGCTTTATTTGATGGGAATGACTATTTAGGTGCCTAGATCAGTTTAAAAGTGGTTGTTCTGTTGATGATTTACCTTTTTAAATGAATTCATGATACATTAAATCATTTGATAAATCATGGCATTGGTAGGTGCCTCATTTTGAAGAGGAGTTCTAACTAATATCTTGTAATATTAAGAAATAACATTTCGTATAGCATGGTTATCTTGGCCTTGCTGATGGAAAACCCTTGGGAGCATGAGTTGGGTCTTGTTTCGGGTGGTATGGTATGTACCCCTGCTATGTATATCGAGTTTAGTTTATGTTTCTTGTGTGTAGTGACTAGTTGAAAGGGAATATTGTTGAGTGGTCAAGTGTGGTTAAAAGATCAACAATTTTAATTATGACACTTGTGGGAATTTCAACCGAGATCTTTTGGTAAAATTAAGGGAAGTGACATGTATTGATGGAAAACATAGAAATGAATCGAGTTTCACTATATGGATGTCCCATGGGTGGAACATAACATAAATTGTATGTAGATGTGGAGTTAGGGGTTAAATAAGAAATGTATATCTTGGTTGGAATTAATCATGTCTCAGGGAGAGAGATACATTCATATTGATAGAAACTTAGTGTACTCTATGTTTATAAATGATCATTCCCAATATCTTGACATTGTCTTAAGTACACTAATAGAGCATCAACTATACACTGAGCTAATTAAATGTATTTTCTATTTTGATGGAGAGAATCATTTAGACTTTGAATTGAGGATCTATTTAAGGTATTACATATGGTGTGGAGAACACCATTGGATATTGAGGGTGGGGACCCTCTTTATGATTTATAATTCTACAAATTCCATGGTAACTATTCTAGAGAAGTGGTAACAGGTGATGGCTGACATTTTTTTAGCACTTAGGGAGGAGTGGGTTCTTAGCCATGATAGTCGTTATGTATAGGGTTAGATAGTGCATGGGACATCATAATTGGAGAATCATTTCATTGGTGTGATGAAAAGGATTCCCCTGAGGTGGGGATTAGGACATCAATCTTTGGTGGCTGGCCTTCAAGCAAGAAGGATCATGGAAACTTGATACCAATTGGGTGACTTTTGTTATCTCTCTCATATGCCATTGGATAAATGATATAATGTACAATTGTATATATTATCGAAATATTTGTATAGTTTCAATTAATATGGGTGGATTATGAGGGTGGTAATTAAGCTTGAGATAGATTTTGATGATCCAAGGTTACTAGTTTAGGAATTCACTGGTGTTCATGATGTGGAATTGTAACTAAAATGAGTAGAATACGGTTAATCCCAGAGACATCAACAAGAGTTGGGTATGGGGTTTTATGTGAATACTCATAATAATATAAATATTCCTTTGGATAATGGAATTTGAAATTGTGTTTTGGTGACATGTCAGTGGCTAAATCTGTTAGTTTTCAAAATTAGTCAACCATAGGTGGTTCTACATGAGTTTCCTCAAATAGTTGGATTCAGTCAGTGAGGAACCACATTGGGCATTCTGTTGGGATGAGTTGGGTGTATTCTAATGGCCTGCCAAGGATTTTTATGGAAAATATAGTATGACTAGTATAAGATGGGTTGATTGTAATTCTACTATTATATTAAATTGAGAAATGTTCTAAGAGAATTGTTAGGATGCTAAGGGTGTGCCTTAATAGGAAATTTCAACAGTGGTCTTACTATGACTCAGAATTGGATGATATAGACTAGAACTAATGATGGAGAGGAAAATCGTATGGAAGATGAAAGAGATGATGACATGATCATGTCTCATATTATAATGTCTTGGGTAAGTGTCGTCTTATTTTTTTGTTTGTTATTACGAGTATTGGATTGAGTTTTAGTGTCTTATGTGTTGTATGTTTAAAGTGTTACTTGTAGGTACATTAGGAGTATGAAAATTACGTGTGACCATTTTAGCATGAAATTCCTGACCCAAGTAGTTTAGGTGATGTTTTCTTTGTCCATAAATGATTCTCAAGGATGAGAAGTTATAAGGGGAGGGGGATTTAAGATCCCATGTTTTGGATTGAGTTAGACTTTCTAAAGGAATTTGAATTTTTAGTTTGGTGGAAATTCCAAATCACAAACCAATATTTATAATGAAATTATGAGAACCAAAACACTTAAATTTATTGTTTTTAGTTGAGGATAAAGGTCTATGAGGTGTCTTGGTAGTAAAAATAAATTTTTTAATCATAGGGCTTTGAAAATTTATTTTCAAGAGAAATAACTTGGGGCATATGTTTAGAACATGCTTAGTGATATCCTTACACCCCAAACCATGTGTCCAATTTTTATAGGCACATAGTTTGTTCTAAATATGATTAAGGATCTAACTAACCATGATAAATAGTGTAGAAGTATATAGGGACTCACACAGTTGGTGTATACTTTTCCTAACTATGCACTAAAACCATGATAGATGAGGGTGTGTGGATACAACATCCCATACGATTGGAATATGGTTTTCCTAATCATGAAGACTTACAGTTGACATACTTAAATAGAGAAAAATTATCATTTTTCCTACCACCCCTTAATGGATTTTACCCACCATACCTCCCCCATTTCTCTAGTAGCATATACATGAATTCCATCCCCCATTATCTTCTTCCAGGGATAGATCTCCCACATTATTGGTCCAATTTGATCAATGTTAGATGCTTAGTAAACCTAGATGTAATTATAACACTCCACTTTTATCCTTTATTTATTTTCTTAACTATATTGGATGTTTTAACATACGAGATCATATGCCCTATTTTTTAGGCATTTATCTAGCATCTATGATTTCTCTCCTTCCAACCCAAATCAGAGAACAATAATGATTAGTGAAGTTTCTTAAATTATGGTAGGTAGACTATATTATATTCCCATAAATTTAATTATTTATAAATTGTTGTGGTTGGGCCACATGATGTAATTTCCATGAATTTCTTCTAAAATATATAATACCTTAAATTAAATGACTATAACATAACCTTTATGTTATATAAAACCCTTGACATGGAAAGAGGTTTGTGACCACATCTTGGAAGACCCCGTTAGGAATTTCCTATTATTTTACCCCATTTTACATTGCATTAAAATGACCAAAGCACTACTCTGGTGTGTGTTGTTTGACTCCTTAAGTGGGAATGAATCTAATGATAATAAATTGATTGATTGAATTAAAATGGGGAATTCATACTCATTTGGACCACATTAAAATTAGTAAAAGAAATGATTAACTCTTTTTTAACCCATAAGTGAAATGATAAATATATTGAAATGAATTTTAAGGTGATTTGGATAGACCCCATGGTTCCTTAATTATTTACAAATTGTTTATATATTATGATGAACCAAACTAAGTGTATTAGTTTAATTTTATTACGGAATGTATACACATGTGGAACTTTTTTTCACATGCATGTGAATTGTTTAGTGAAATTATTAAAGCAATGTTTGATCATAATGTAAGATATGCCTCTCTCTTTTATTATGTTAAAGCATTAAATTCAATACTTTTTTATTATTATTGGACCTTTGTTAAGGATGTTGGATATGATTCCTTAAACCCCCTTGGTTCAGAATGACGAACATGATGCTCCACGTCATTTATCTAGATTTTGGAAATGATGCACCTCATTATTTCTTGGGAATTTTTGGACATTATGATTCAAAAACACTTGGTCTAGGATGTTGGATATGGTACTCCACACTATTGTTTGGGACTATCTATGATTGGATTCGTTATCCCTAGTTTGAGCTGTTTACCCTTTGTTTTAAAATGTGAGACCCTTTTTATATATTGTTCAGAATTGTTACCCTGATATTACCTAGGGCAAGCACTATGAATCAGTTGATATTAATAGATTGGAATGATAAGGGTTCCCTACTTGGGTTCCACTCAGACACATAGAGACATACTGCTTTATTATTATGAGTTGGATTGACCTCCTAAGGAAGAGGATTCCTTGGTTTCATATTAGGTCCTCTAATATTATTATAAATGATGACCTTGAATATATCCCTTGGTTACTTGGTCTAATCATTAGCTCATAAATTCATAGATATACAACTTAGTTTTTAGTAGGTATAGTCAGTTAGGCATCCATGAGGAACCAAATCCCATCATGGTTTACTTGTATTTATCCCATTATGTTTCCTTATTATAATACATGAACACTACATTATTTATATTCATGGAAGGATTTCCATAGAAAAAGTTCGTGTTGGACTACTCATTTTTATGCACACCCAATTCGGTCTATGGTTTGGTACCCAGATAGATATTTTAACTACAGGTTAGGACTCAACTCGGGCCTCTTTATTTTCGTTTTAATATGGGCTTGGATGTAGAATGGGAGTAGCAGGTGAGCATGTACTTGTGCTGTCTCTTGGATTTGGAGTCTTTTATTTATTTGTTCTTTTATCATTCTAGACCATTTGTATGGATCATATTATTTATTCTAGGCTATATTTTAGTTTTTTCATATCATTTTCAGGTATGGTTGGATTATATGGAATTGACCTAGTAATCTATTTATTATTACTTTCCTTTTATTATTTTCTTCCACTAACATTCATTTAATTATTATTTAGAATATTTAAAATTAATATAGAGAATATAATTGAAAATATACCACCTTTAGACCATCATTTCTAGTCTGTAACCTCAGGAATATGAGGAGGTTCACTTGAAGAATTTTCTCCAACCGATCTAGTTATAGTTTATAGAGTGAACCGGGTCGGGATGTGACAAGAGACATTCAACATTGGATGAAGCTAGTATGGTTGATCCCGGGTGTCTCCATAGAACTATAGGATCAAAAATGATTTATTTATTATTCTTTATCATATTTATTATTCTGATCATGATTCAATTCCTATTGCACTAGATATGTTTATAGTAATAATTAGTGGTGGCCTACTGAGTAATACTCACATATTTCATAGGTCATTTTTGGTATCAACATAGAAATTATGGTTGAAGGATAGGGCAAGGTAACACACCTTATGAATGATGTTTCATTTTCAGTTGATGTGGAGTAGGATACATTGTACCATACTTGGAATCAAGACTAGTTTTGTGGAGTTTCCCAGTTTTTGTCTTTTTTCCCTTTGGGGATAATTGTGTAGATGGAATGCCTTGTATATATTATTTTGTTGATATATATATATATCATCATTTTTATATTAAATGAGTTATGTGGTTTATTGGAACTTTTTGTAAGGTGTAATTCTTTATCTAATTGGTTTTATGCGATTTTAATTATTTCTGATTTTATTTCACTCATATATGAGTATATAGTCTCCCCAACCTACCACTATAGACCCTATCTACTATTTGGAAACTTATGATATATAGGGAGGAATCCATGATGTCCTATTTCTCTCTTATATAGGTACAGTGTAGTTATCCAGGCCAGGTAAATGGAAATGTGGTATCTAATCCCTTTCCTTTTGTTTGACTATTTAGGTACGGTAGACATATGATAGGTCGTTATTAAAATTTGGTATGAAACTCATTATTGGAGGTAGTTAAAAAATGAAAGAGGTAAAGTATATGTTTTCATGCTTGGGATTTATATTTTGGTTTTCTATTACACTGTTGACCTATTTCACAGAGCATGACACACATGATTTTTTAATTTATGATTTATGAGATTATCACTCTTGGATCAGAATGGTAAGAGGGTTTTTTTATATAAATCATGACATACACATTGGGTTTACATATTATTCAAATTATTTCTTCTGATTTCTTATATGGTTCATGTAATTGTGTATGTTATGTAAATTTCTTTCATGAACATATAAAGAGTTTTCCCATATAAATTTATAGTGACACCCCATCTCACCAAATCTTTAGATGGTTGTAAATTTAAATTTATATTAATTAAATGTGTTTATGATATGGTGTCACTTAAATAAAATTACAACTACAACTTATAATGTTTTTTCCTCTATAAATATTAATTATAATTTTATTTAATTGAACCTGACTTAGGAAATTATTTTCAAAAAACTAAATAAATGAAATGATGAGGGTCCTGTATGTATATAGCTTATCCTTCAATATGACTAAACATGGATATGTAGAGAGCCAAAATTAATGAGACATTTGTGGTTTTGACTGTAAATAATAGTTTAATGATATGCATACTATTTATTTCCCTAAATTGTGATATAAATAACTATTTTTTTGAGGTTTTTGTTTGGAATTTTAGAGGGATTCCACCATGATGGTATCTGGTTGATTTCTAGGAGGGTATCGGTGAGAACACCCCATTAGTGGTTAGTCTAGAGCCTCTTACCTCAGAGAGAGATTATTGAGTGATATACAATCTATGATGGGAGAGGCTTTATGAGTTTCACTAATTATTTCAGATCTTAATATTGATTTTTGGTTGATTTATCTGCCTTTATTCTTAGGAGAGGGTGGTCTATATGTGTCTGAGTTTTGGATTAAGTTTATGTAGGAAATTTTATATTATCTGGAGACACCCCTTGAAAGGATGATGAGGCTCACCATATATATGCCTCGATGAAAAAAAATTAGTGGGATGAATTGGTATAGGTATACTGACATGTGGGGATGGACTTGAAGGACTTTAAAACCAAGTTCATTATCAAATTTTTTTCATTATCCCCCAAGGGAAGGCAAGGATAGAAATTTCATGTACCTCGAGCAAGGAGGTATGTCAATAATGAACTATACATCCCATTTTAGGGATTTATAGTGACACAAATCAATTCTAATAGGGTATAAGGTGGAGATAATGAGGTGTTTTGAGGAGTGACTCGGGTAAAAAATACAAGTTCAAGTGAATATTTATATCTTGATTATATTCTCAGAGGTGGTAAATCTGGATCTCATTACTATGAGGAACCTGAGGTAATCCCAAAGTTCTAGGTTGGAGGATTTAGTTACAGAGTCCAATAGTGGGACATCATGCATTTATAAGTGAATTGTTTATGTTCTCTATTAGGGTAAAAATAAGAAAAGTAGTATGTGTGGTGATTTGTCTCTTCTAGGAAATAGTTATGTGAGGATCCATTATTGTGGTGGGTGTGGTCACATTCATTCTTAGTGTGATATAATAAAAGAAGGGTTCCATGATTCTAGGGAATGGGACACCTAAAGAGGTTATATGGGATATTTAAATGAATTCCATGTGAAAAATAATTTGGTCAAGTCATTGCAGTAGGACGAGGGGAGATACTATTTGAAGATATTTGGATCTCTTCTATCCATTTGGGTTGGTGTAGAGGAAGTAGAGCATAGTTTCTAGAAAAAATTCCCCAGAATGGTAGTGAAACATAGGGTCCTTAGGAGGGGACTCATGGCCATGCTAAAATCTAGAAACATGTTGTTAAAAATAACCTCATTGATTGGGATGTAGGACCTTCTACAACATGAGGCGTGATTCTGGTAGAGTCTATGTTAACTTCTACTTTGTTTGACTTAATAAATTCTTATTCATTCATAGATTATTAGTTCGTTGAGGGATTCGGAGTATCCATGGATTATCGACATGGAGTGATGTTTATTGAAAAACCATTTGGAGTGATATTTATGGTAATTCTATTGTGTAGGAAATTTTTTCATATAGTTTAGTGATAATAGATTTTTTTGGGATCTATTCAATTTATAAATGATCACATTCAATTTTATTATTAGCATATATTAGATAGTACCATACCAGGACCATATCAACTATTACCATTGATGAATTTATTTCACCACCCTTGAGGGTGGTAGTTATATCCATGCTAATGAGTGAGACTAATAGGCAGCTCATGAAGTATCTAATCATTAATAGTTAGGTAAGATTTACACCCACATTTTTAGTCATATATTAGAAGTTTTGGAGAGGTAGTAGGGATATTTTCCACTCATGTTGGATCTATTAAAGAATTTATTTTCTAATGTTTTCTCATGGTTTCCACCCAAGATAGATATCAAGTATATTATTGAGCTCATGAAGAGTGCGGACCCCATTTCTATTCTACTTTATAGGATGTATCCAATGAAGTTTGAAGAGTTAAATGATAATTTTGAGGATTTGGAGACCAAGTGATTCATATTGTTGAGTACCTATCCTTGGTGTTCTTTAGCCCTATTTTCCAAGAAGGTGGATAGTTCTTTGAGGCTATGTGTGGACTATCAAAATCCGAACAAGGTGATTGTTGAAATCGATTTCCACTCCATCATTTCAACGACGTACTCAGATAGCTTATAGGTGTCGAAGTCTTTTATAAGATCAAATTGTGACTAGGATATCATAAACTGAGGGTGAGACCTTCATACATACCTTAAAATTATTTTAGAAGTAGGTATTTTCTATTTGAGTACTTAGTGATGTTTTTCAGATTAAAAAAATGCTATTGATGTTTATGGATTTGATGAATTGGGTTTTCCATTTGTATCTAGACACATTTATAGATTTTATTATTGATGATACCCTCATGTACTCTAAGTTGAGGTAGAATCACATTCTATATTTGGATATTATCTTGAGTAAGACTTAGGAGCATCAACTATATCCCAAGATCCCATAGTAACACTTTGGGATCGACCAAGTACTCTTTTGGGTATATTATATATGAGGTTGGAGTGTTAGTAGACCCAGATTAGGTCTAGGAAGAGGTTATTTAGAGATAACCAATAATTTTTTCAAGATGCACAGATTCGTTGGCAAAACAGGTTATTACCATAGGTTTATCCAAGAATTATCCCATATGGAAGTTTTGATGATGATCCTAACCAATAAAGGGGAAAGGTATGTTTAGTACATGGTTCGTTCGAGTGATTATAATGAGATAAAGGTAATATCTACTATAGCCACAATCTTGACCTCACCCATGTAGGGTAGGGAGTATACCATGTATTTTTTCACATTAGGGGATGGGATGGGAGTAGTCTTGGTGCAACATAATCATGTGGTCACTTATGGCTCTTCTTATTTGAGGTCGTACAAGTGGAATTATCTAACACATTGCATGGATATAGAAGTATTAGTATATGCCTTTTGATGTTTGCAGTATTACTTGTAATGACCTGACTTCTGACCAAGGTACAGATTCTCAGTTTTTTATTTTGAATATTTATTTTAATCATGGAAAAGGTATACTACAACCTAGGGAAGGATTGAGGAGCGTCCATGGCTAATTCGGATCCCAAAAGTCTGGAAAATGGGCTGTAGGTTGGGCCGCATGGTTAGTGTGAATGATGCGACCAAGGCCACAAGATTTGCGTAACCCATTTGGCTGCAGAAATGGGCAACTGTATGTCCACACAGTTTTTCTACAACCGTGTGGACCTGGTGCATGGCCTTTCATGTAACACACGGATGTTTTTATGAAATATTTTCTTTAAATAATTTTAATTTTCCAGTAGATTTCATTGTATGAAATTGTGAATTTTAATGAACCGCGAGACACCCTTAGTAAAAAATTACAATTACAGCCTAGTTGTTAGGTTAGTGAGAATAAGTATAACTAACTTATGGAAATGCATTGTGAATTCATTGGATATCAATTATTTATGAAAAATATAAATCAATTAGATATTTATATTTTTGAGTGAATTACAATTTGTAATGAAATTAATGAAATATTTTTGTTAAATACTTAATAAAATATTTTTTTATATTCATCCAATAGATATTTTAGTCATAGGTAATGAATAAACCCTATTTTATATATAAAACCTATATTTTTTTAAAGGGTAGTTTTACGAATTTGACTGAAAAAACCCTTATAAATTAAGATTTCGAAACATTAATAATTTTTTATATTACAAAATAAACATTTTATTTTGATGTGGGACATAAAAATTAACTTTGGATGAATTTTTTATATTTTTATGATAACATTCTAGTTTTGATGAATAGTAAAAAATACACTAAATTTTATGTGAAAACAACGTTTTTCAACAAATTAATTTATATGGTTAAATAATAATATTTAATGGGTTTAAAGTATAAATAGAATATATTTTTATTATTCAATATAATCGATGTCATTGTCATTAATTTTACATTAAATTCATATGTAAAAGCATTTCAATCTTTTATAATGTTTTAACTTTTTAATACTCAGTCTTTCATTCCAACAATGGGATTGATATTAATTTTATTACAGAAATTTCTTTATTTTGATATTTGAAAAACGGATTCCAAATTTGGAATCATTGGGTCCAAATTATGTAAATATATTTATTTTATTTTTGGGTATTACGAATAGTAACTTCGGTATTTTTTATTAATACTTTATAATTGTAAACCAGGTAATTAAGGGTAATAATACTATTATAAAATTACCCAAACACATGTATTAATATCATTTTATTAATTTTTTTCTATATAAATCATCCTTGGGTCAAAATGGTATCCATTTAAATCCAATTGGAAGTGATTAAGACATTTAATTTATTTTATTTGAAGAAAAATTGAATATGCCTCACTCAAATTTTAATAACTAAATCATTTTTAATATAAGGTTATAAAAAATTTATTTTTGATTATAAATAGTTATTTTATAGATAAAATATTTTCCTTTATTGTGGTAATTTATTTTTAATTTTTATGTAATAAATAATTACCCTAATTTGTTAAACATTAATGATGCAAAAATTATTTACTTGAGGAAAAATCAATAATATAGTTTTTATTAAAATAATATGACCCATTAAAAGATTTAAAAAATATACCAAATATTATTGATCTAGCATATATAGACAATATTCATCCAACGGTCGAGTTATGGACCATTTTGAGCCTTATATAATGGATTATGACACTTATATTATTTATTTAAAGTAATGTTAAAGTTGTCATCATCATAATTTAATAAGAATAAAATTTTAAATATTGGATTTTACAGAAAATAAATTAGACTAAAAATATTCTTACAAAATATTGTAGATTTATCCTCATAATAGTATTTGATTTTTAATTTTTATTCAACAAATATAGATATTAATTACTTACACAAACCTATTGTTGTAATTGTATAATTAAGAGAAATATGAAATAAATGTTATTAAATTTATTTACATAAAACAAATTTTTGCGAATTAACATGTATAATTAATTTTATAGATGAACTTGGCCTCCTATAAATATAATAAAATTGTTGGTTCAAAGTTATATTTTTTATTAATATTTTTAAAAGTAGTGAATTCAATAGTGTCAAAATTGATACTATTTATTGTTTATCAAAATAATGATTTATTAAATTATTTAAAAATCATTAAAATTTTTATAAAAATATATAATAATTATTATATGCTATAAAATGATCTAATATATCTTTTTATGGTCTATTTTATATCAAATAAGTTATTATTTAATCCTTTTAATGTTCAATTATTTATTACCCTAGTAATATATTAAATAAAATAACTAAGAGTTAATTAAAATGAGAAGGTTTAAACTCAAAGAAATACTTTTCCAAAATTTATTGGTTAATTATATTACAAACATATCTCAGGTACTATTCTAAATTGGAAAATTTTGGAGGTTTTCGGAGAAGGTTTAATTTTATTCTAAATTATTATTTATGGAGTTTCAAAAAGTGCCCCTCACCTCAATTAAAAAAGGGAACCTCCTACCCCACCTCTTCAATTCATTTTGATCCTTAAAAATCATCAATACCCTACCCTTTTTCCTTATAAACTTAAATATTTTTCATTATATTGGTTTCGGTCATCTTCAAAGACCAACACTAGTGCTCTAAGAAGAGATTTAGAGGAAGCGCGTCGAGAAAGAGGAAATCTCTTCTTGTGATTCTTTCAAAATTCATTCTTCTTATACTTCATCTTCATTAGATTTTTCATTATAATGCAATAGAATAATTGTCAGTCATATAACGATATGTTATTATAATTATTCTACAATCATATTCCACCTTCTATCATTCTACGAAAAAAGGAAATCACCACACGTGCGTATGTATGACTTACCATCTCCACACAGTGGTGTAATATGTTTTTCACCACCATCTTACTTGGATGGATATAATGATGAAAATAATAAATATATAATATTATTATAACATTATAATAATTCTGAAATATTATACACTATCCACTTAAATACCATTCAATAATTATTCTAATGATAACATCGCTCGTGCATACATACGACCTAACGTATCCACAACGTGATGCGATTCATTATACCTGATCTTCCTTAAACCATGATTATATACATGAATTTAATGAATAAATATGATATATATTATACATATATCATTCTGTATATGATGTAACAACAACCTAATAAGTGGAACGTGAACTTATCTGAAAAAAACTTGAATAAGAACATAAAATTGTTAATATTCAAATAACGAGTGACAATGAAATTTTATTAATCATAATATAATCATATATGAAATCATAAAAATGACTTTGATTCTAGAATAAGTCAATAACAATATTTAAATCATTATATAGGTGTTTGAGGTACATACAAAGGATATTAGACCTAAGGTAACAGATAATTTTTCAATCTCATTATTATCTGAGATTGTTTGTATGTATGTATTTACTGGGATATATTTATCATCCACATCCATGTTTCCAAAGAATGTAATGTTATTTATATTCATATACAATTTTTTAAAGTTAATTTTACCCTTTGTGGAATTTTTATTAAATGGTATGAATGGAATATTTTTTCATTATACGATATGAGGTACTTTTTGACTTTTTCGAAAAAAGTATCAGGATAGTGTTTTTTGAACTTATACCATCTTTTTACATCTTCATAACGCCTTATTTACATGAATATTCCTATATTACATTTTATGTTTACCTCATAATAAATTATTTTCTTTTTAAATTCCCTTAAATTTTTAGAAAAGAAAATGTTTTTGAAGAAGAATGGATATTTTTTTCAAGGATTAATTTCAAGAGTTTTATCAAAATTATTTTTCATCTAAGATGAAATTATTTAAATAGGGTTATGTTTATATCCCAATTATCACTATTATTTGAGTAGTTCAAAATGTTTTCAATGGATTATGATGGAATGATGTTTAAGAAACCCTTTTTATTCCGTGGGTTTTTATATGATTTATGTTTTTTTGGAACACATAAGAATGATTTCATTATGAGATTAGTGGGACCTATTTCTCCATCTAATTAAATGGTTAAATATTTATATCTCATGATATATACATAAGTGGAACGACAAGTAAATTTGGTTTAGTAATACAGGATGGGAATTACAAGTAAACACCGTTCAGTAATGGAATTTTTCTGCTATGATGGTCCTGGAAATGGGCCTTGACTAATATGAAATGATTTTTTATGCTTTTGTGTATAACACAAAACTTCATGACTTATGTTATGACATTTGGGATTACTTCCATTAATTATTATGAACTTTTATCCCAGGACATGATATCTGGATCC
This sequence comes from Viscum album, assembly GCA_963277665.1. Taxonomy (NCBI): domain Eukaryota; kingdom Viridiplantae; phylum Streptophyta; class Magnoliopsida; order Santalales; family Viscaceae; genus Viscum; species Viscum album. The sequence continues at coordinate 1,479,828,386 of OY728120.1, forward strand.
TTCATATGTAGGATAACGCATTCAAATTTTATGTTCTTATGTATTATGGTTAAGATATGATTAATATTTCTCTTGTTTAACCTTAATAAGAATTTGAACTCACCCTTTCATATGATTCTTTTCTCCCGATCATGAAGAATGGTATTAAGTAATACATGTCAAAAGGAGTCTATTTATGAAGAAATAAGCCGACGACAATGTAGATGTTTTATGAACTGGTTGTTTATGAATCCCAATTTATAAAGAAACTATACCTATATGGTACAATCGTGGATTTATTATATTTTGTAATAAATATACTTCAATTTTTATGTAATATCAATGTATGTAAAGTATGGGTTGTTATATTGCAGCGTTCTATATATAGGGGATAGAGAATTAACACATGGTTTGCACACAGTTTATAAACCGTACATAAGAATATTTTGGGGTAAAATTACCATTTACCCCTATTTCAACATAAAATCTAAATTATCTTCTCCCTTGTTTTTTAGCAAACAGAACCATGATTTCTCCTCCCATTTTTTTACAAAACTCATCAATATATGATCTCAATCTACTCATTTTTTTGGCATCCGATCTTCAATATATCAGAGGTGTTGGATAGCCTAAGGTAAGGCTAACCCCACCTGACCTTCATTATTTAGTTAACCACTCATTTTATTTCGCTATTTAGATGCAAGATCATTCACCCAATGTTCAAGGAATTGAAATGACACTTAGATATTCTTCAACCTACTTCGCATATGAGGTAGATATCAAGAGAGGATTTCTCTACGACCCTAAGTTAGTGGTTCACATAGGTTAACATTTTTATTTTGTCCATTTTGTATTTATTCAATTGTATTGTGAGACGAACTTTGAAAAGATCCTTTGTTATGTTGATTTCATCATGTCTAATTGAACATAGTGTGTTTAATTAGGTTAATTAAATCTTTTTAGGGGTTTTGAAATCAAATATACTCTTTAGGGGACACCCAAGAGGTGTGCCAACCAAATTGGCCATTTAAGACAATTTCCCAATACGACCAAACATAATTCGTAACTTCCTGCATGTGTTTATATTGATTTGACCTTTTTTCATGTGTAAATGATAAATACCAAGGTCCCTCAATAGTTCTTAGACCCCTCAAAATTAAAATCTCCCAAATGGGCATGTTATTAATCAACCTTGATACTTTGGACATCACACCTAGCCTTGAAATCAATTTTCATGTTCGGAAAACTAGAGGGATTTCTTATGCAGGTTGGATAGGATAAAAAGGCATAAACCTTTAGAATGAACTGTATTTAATGGAATGGTTTTAAGGGATGTAATGAAATTTCCCTTGTCATTATTTATTATTAAACTATTATATGAAATGTGTTATTTTATAAAATGTTATATGTTATGTGGGTTTCCTAGAATGATTTCAGCTTGATGATATCATGTGAATGATCATATTATATATGAATGGGTGGGAGTAATTCTAAACTCACACCAGTAATGATATATATGTATGGGTGGAAGGCATTATTACTCGATGCCAGTAATGATATAAATATATGGGTGGGAGGTATTCTTACCCACCCCAGTAATGATATAAATGTATGGGTGGGAGGCATTCTTACCCCATGCCAGTGTTGGTATAAATGTATGGATGGGAGAAATTATTACCCCATGCCAAAAATGATTTAAATATATGGCTCAGAGGATTTCTTAGCCCAAGCTAGTAATGATATAAATGTATGTGTGGGAGGCATTATTACCCTATGAAAGCTATGATATAAATGTATGGATGTGAGAAATTCTTACCCCAAGCTAGTTATAAAATATATATATATATATATATACATATATACAGATGGTGACTTGATCAGACATACTAGTATTGAGCTAATGTAGGTAGACCTACCAGGTATCCTTTAGGAAGTTAAGTGGGTTGTTATTTTTTTTATTCAGAATTGGTTTAATTTCCTATTATTATCTTCACACTGTTTACTTACATGCATAGACTCAGATTGCATGTAGACACCGTTGGTGGTGGACTAATGAGATTTTTATCTGACACCATACTCTGGCCACCCTTGTCACCCAAGGAGACTATTTTCCTGCAAGTATGGATAGGGGAAAACACCACTCATCATATTGTTGATTCTTACTACATAGTTGGAGCATAGGTGAAGAGAATCGAGATTAGGCATGAGATGATATGGAGTAGATTTTGGGTTTTGTTCACTCTTAAACTTTTTGTCAGAATGCCTATTGCTTTCTTCTTATTTTCATTTGTACTAGCATTCCATGAATACATGTTTGTATCTGACACTTCCAATAAGGATTTTTATATACTATTCTGTTATATTAACTTTTGTTGATTACTGTTTAATGTTATCTTTTTCGGCATTTGATTCTGCTATAGTTTGTTTTTTTTGAATCCACTATGTACTCTAACATGGTGGTATAGTCTCTCCTCTTTTCTACATTCACACCCCACTACTAGTCGGTATATCTTAGCTTATGGGGAGATGCTTGAGGATTCAGGTGGCCAACCGGGCTCGGGGCACAAATTAAGTGGTATTCATGTCTAGGAAATCCCAATGTGGTATCAAAGGGTTTTCATTAATATTGTACTATTGGGATACAATAGATTGGAGATTGGTAACGCTTAGGGACTTAGTCCTAAGTCGTTCTTGGGTGTCAAGACCCATGTATGGGGTAAAGACTAAGCTTCCCTTCTTATGATTGTTATTGATTACGCAATTTAAAGATGATATGATTTCACTATTAGGTGATACACATGACTTTTTATGTTATAGATATTGATTATGTTGGGGTTGTGATTTCATTTCTCGACCCGATGAAATGAGTTTTATGTATTATAACATGCATCATGATAGGCACAATATGAATACGCCTGGAATTTTTTCATGTCATGTTTAATTTCTAGCAATAATTTCCTATTGCATATTTATTTTTGCTTATCTTATATATATACAATTATGTTGACCCATCTTATAAGATTTGGGCCATGAAATGGTGTTTGTTCAGTGGGTTCCACTATTTGATTCATAAGGTGTGTGGGCCCTTATGGATTGGAAAATGCCAATCTAGCTACTTCAACCACCTGAGAATTATATAGTTGCATGAATAAGAACAATTTAAATGAGAATGAAATCTAAGTGAGTGCCACATTTTGTTTCATAATTTGTATGGGCCGTTATGGGTCAGAAAATAAAATATCATAGGATTTAGCCTATTTAAATTCTTTAAATGTTCAATTGTTCATGTTTTAAAAAAGGAAATGATTTATAACTTGAGAATATCCATCTTAGACATAACTATCCTAGAATATTGACCCAAACTCAGCCTTAGTAGTGGGTAGTGGGAGGTTCTCTATTATTATTGACTATTATGGATCTGTCCATATGATACAATCGATGTAAGGTGGTGTGTGACCATCCCCGAGCATTAGAGAGTTGAATCATGAGTTTTAGTAGCAACATTCTCCTACTTTCCATGGGGATGGCATACCACTTTCTATAGAGTCTTAGCTTGAGTCGATCCTTTCTATGTCTGAGCTCCTAGAGATGCCTCCAATGTAGATGGTCAACCTAGCTGCTTACATGATACACAACTCAACCAGTAGGTGGTGGGATGTCATCACCTATGCAGGGCAGCATAGTGATATGGATTCGGTCAAATTCCCGACTATCTTCTACAAATACTTATTTCCCTATAATTTGAGGGTTGATAAATCTAGAGAGTTTATGAATATACAGTAGGGGACCATGTCATTTATGGATTAATCATACCATATTGCTGAGCTTTAGTGTTTCTTTCCTTATCTAGTAGTTTATGATCTGATGGCTACTAGGAAATCTGAGTATGGGATATGTTGCACCATCCGGTCACAAGTAAATGTGTCCTTGCTAATTACTATTTATGAAATCGTCAACCAGGCCCTAATCACATAGGGAAATATGAGAGAGACGAACGGTGTGGGATTAGGTGATTTGGAAACTACGGTTTCGAATGGATCTTCTTCAAGGAGGAAATGATGCTTCGAAGAATATTACAGTTGTAATAGTGGGCAGGATCCTTTCATTGATAGTTCTCCTATCTATCACCAGTGTGGGGTGCTGGGACATTTATAGAGATAATGTACTTGAAACCCAGTTGAGGGTAGTGGTTGTGGTAGGTTGTGTCATCTCAAATGTTTCTATAGAACTTTACCTATGGTGCTTAATTAGTAGGGATCTGCACCTACTCCTTGTCTGTGAGCTAGGCCATGATAGTTAGGAAGCTAGAATACTATATATCATTCAGGCTATGGTGGTGGTCGATGCGAAGGCAATTAAGAATTTGATTCTTAGCTCCAATAGAGTGGGCATACTAATGGCAGTTAGGTAGTGAATCAAGGTTATAATATAGGCTAGTTACTTGTAGTCTAACCTACACCATAGGATGAGATTACAAGATCATCTACTGTACGGGGTACTATTCTAGTTACCTCCACTATAGTGATTTATTTATTTGATATATGTGTGGCACACTCTTTAAAATATGAGGCAATCACCGAGAGTTTGGTCCACAACATTGATTACTATCATGGTGTTATGATGCTAGATACTCCATTAGGTATCCATTCATAGGGCCTTCATCATTTCCAGAATTGTCCCCTTGGGATAGGCGGTTACCCTTTTGTATAGAACCTGTATGTTCTTAACATGATGGTTTTCAATTTAATCACTAAGATAGACTGGCTAAGTTCCCTATAGAGTCTTTATTAACTATTATCACTGGAAGGTGACATTTACATCACCATAGGTCATTGCACATATACACAATGGAGAATGTGATGTTAGTGAGAAATGAGTGGGACTCTAGTAATAGAGTCTGGGTAGTGTTACAACACATGTCACCAGTCTTTATATTGATTATTAGGGGTCAAAACCTACTATTTTTCCATCTATAGTGGGATTTTCAGATATATTTTTAATGATTACTTCTCGGGTCTACCTTGGGTGAGAGGGGTAGATTTTACTATTGATCTTGTGCTAGGAGCAACACCTGTGACCATTCCACCTTATAGGATGTCATATATGGAATGTCTAGAGCTCAAAAATCATTTGGAGGATCTAGAAGAGAATGTATTTATAAATCCCAAAACTTCTCCTTGGAGTTTACCTATCCTCTTTTCCAAGAAGGAGGATGACACCCAGAGGATTTTTTTAGATTACCATCTGTTGAATCAGCTAAATATTTGGAATTGGTATCTACTACTGAGAATAGATGACCTCTTGGAATAGTTCTGAGGAATGAGGGTTTTTTCAAAGATAAATTTTTGGTCAGGATATCATCGGGTTTGTCTCAAGAATGAAGAAATACCTTTCATAGCTTTTAGGAGCTGTTATGGTTTCTACAAGTACATGGTTTTGTCGTTTAGACTCATGAACGCACCTGTATTCTTCATAGATTTTATAAACGGAGTTTTCCACCCATTCATAGATTTTTTGGATTATTTCATTGTGAACGATATCTTGGTGTATTCCATTTCCATACATGACCTTGCAACCCATATTGATATCATACTTAATACACTGAGAGAGAACCAACTCTATTCTATGATTAGTAAATTCCATATATGGATCGATAAAGTCCACTTCTTGTGCCATATCATCTCGGAGTCAGGAGTTTCTATTTACCCATATAAAGTGAGATCTATAGATTCTTGGGAGCATCACAATAAAAAATAAGATATTTAGTGTGTTAAGGGCTTGTTGGATATTACATATGCTTCATTTAGGATTTCTTACACCTTGAAAAACCTCTTAAAAGGATGAAATAGAATGGTGTGAAACTCGAATGGTCCAAATTTTGTAAAGAAGACCTTCAAGAGTTAAATGGAATATTGAACTTATCACTGATATTGATTTGATCAGAAATAGGCATGGCTTATACAATCTACTATGACGCATCATGTATCGATCTTGGAGCTATTTTGATTCAGGATGAGTGAGTCATTGTTTATGGTTCTTGAAATTTGATGCCTCACGAGTAGAATTATTGGACACATGACCTTGATATCATTATGTTTGTGAATAACTTATATTTTTTGGAGACACTACATATTGGGAGAGTATTTTGTAGTGTTCACAAACCACAAAAGACTCAAATAAATCTTCAAAAAGTCGTATCTGAATCTTAGGCAGTATAGGTAGTTCGAGTACCTCAAATCGTTTGATTTGGAGCTTTCCTACCCTCTAGGGAATGGAAATTTAGTAGCCGATGCTCTGAGACTAAAGACTCAGACCTAGGTGGTTAAAGAATATAGTGATTAATGGAAGAGAATTCCCTTATTATCTAATATGCACATTGAGGTTCAAGAAGAACATGGTCAGACTATTCTCTCATCCTGAGAGGTGACATCTACTCTTCTGGATTGATTAAGGTCAAGAAAACAATCTGATCCTGATGTCCTTATCCTACATAAAAGTTTCTCATATTACGATGCTATTTTTGGTTGTATGTGCGATGGGAATGATTATCTATTGTTATATGGATGTTTATGGGTCCCAATAAACACCCAAGAGGATCTGATTAGGTATTTTCGACCTTAGCAAGTGTTGTTCACCCTGGTGTCCCCAAAATATATCGATACCTACAACGTCAATATTAGAGGCCCAACATGAAACCTATGACAGCTGGTTTCATCACGTGATGTTCAACCTATCAGTAGGTGAAGGTGGAATATTAGCATCCAACTAGGCTTATTCATCCATTTTCCATTTCATAGTGGTAATGAGATGATGTTTCGATGGAATTTTTGAATGGTCTAAACAAATCACCTCGTGGTAATGAAATAATGTGGGGTATCAATGATCATCTGAATAATGTTTCACACTTCTTACTTATGCAACAGAAATTTTCAATAGATGAGTTTGGAATTCTGAACATCAAGGAGGTAGTACGTCTTCATAGAGAACCTCATCCTCTAATTTTTTACAGAGACACTCATTTCACATCATAGTTTTGGTAGGGGTTGCATAGGACCTTGGGTACGCATGTACTTTTGAGTATGACCTATCAACCTAAAACCAATCGAAAAATAGATCATTTAATTCATGTGTTAGAGGATATACTTCATGCATGTGTTCAGGACTTTGGGGGTTCATGTAAGAAACAGAATCCTCGCTTCATGTTTTCTTATAACAAAATATTACAGGCTACCATTGAGATGTCTCCCTATGAAGCCGTGTATAGTAGGCCTTGTTTCTCACCTATGTAATGGATAGAGGAAGGGGAAGTAGCAGTGCTTGGGCCTTATGTCATCTTGGAGACTATAAGGTAGATCTAGATGATCAGGAAACACATGTTGACAGCATAGTCTAGGTAGTAGTCTTATGCCAATAGATGATGGAGACCTCTTGAGTTCAAGGACAGAGACTAGGTTTTCTTCAAAGTCTCACCCATGTAAGAGAATAAAAGCATTCAGAAGTAGGGTAACCTATTATTGAGGTTCATTGAACCAGTTGAGGTTGTGAAGAGGATTGAACCAGTAGCTTAGAAGTTGGAACTTCCTTAGAGATACCAGTCTATTCAGGATGCCTTTCATATATCTCATCTTTTCTGATATTATCCTAACACATCTCATGTATTTCATCCTGATGAGGTCGAGATAGATATGGATGCTTCCTCTTAGGATTACCCATTTCATATTGTTGATTGGAGTCTCGAGATAGTCTATGGGAGGTCAGTTCCTCTTATATAGGTGCTTTGGAATCATTTCTAGGAATATGATGAGTCCTGGGAGCAGGAAACTGATTTAAGAGCTCAATGGATGAAACTATTTGATGATAGTATCTCATTACCCTCATAAGGAAAACGTAGGGATGAGTTTTTATAATAAGGGTAGGTTGTAAATCTCTAACATTTGAAAAAGGTACCTAACAATAGTTTTTCATTTTGATTCATTATTTTGATTAAGTTAAATGTATAATAAATCCTAGGGAAGGATATAGGATATTCTAGGGATGGTTAGGAGACCAAATGTATGAAAAATGTGATTTAGGTTGGGCAGCACGGTTTGTGTAAACCGTGTGACCCAAGAGGAATGGTTTGTGTAAACCATTTAGCTACAAACCATAAATTCTTCAAGTCTTCATGGTTTGTCTGCAACCGTGCATACTAGGTACATGGTCGTGCAGCCTATTAAAAATAGGGGATAGATCCTTAACACATGGTTTGTGCAGGGTTTTTAAACCGTGCACGCAAATCATGCGAAAGGGTATTTTGGGGAATGATTACCATTCCCCCTCTTTCAACATAAAATATAATTTCTCTTCTCACTTGTTGTTATAGAAAATAGAACCATGGTTTCTACTCATATTGGTTTCTAAAATCCCTCAGGATATGATCTCATGCTACTCCTTCACCCGACATCCAATATTCAATTTGTCAAAGGTGTTAGATAGAATGAGGTAAGGCTGACCCTATGTTCCCTTCATTATTTGGTTAATATCTCCTTTTATTATGCTATTTAGATGCATGCTCATTCACCCTATTTTAATTGCATTAGACTAAAACCTATATCTCTTCCAACCTACTTTGAATATGAGATCAATATCATGTGAGTCTTTGTCTATTAACCTAAGGTATATGGCCATATAGTTTTCCATTTTATTTTTGGCCGTTTCATATTTATTCCATCTTACTGTGATCTGGAATTTTCTTATCTCCTTTGTTGTGTCGATTAATTCACGTTTAACTAACCCTATTGTGTTTAAATATGTTAATTAACTCATGTGTAAGGGTATCTACATCACATATACTTTTTAATGGACACCCAAGGGGTGGGCCAACAAAATTGTCCATTTTAGACCAATTTCCAAGAGGAAAAAATCTGGTTTGTAACTTCCCGGATGAGATTAAATTTATTTGACCATTTTACAATGTGTAAATGATGTATACCAAGGTTCCTCAATGGCTATTAACCCCTTTTTGAATTGGAATTATCCGAATGGGAATTTGAGTAGTATAAGTGTCCGGTCAGGATAATTGTATCATTGAGAGGGGGAGGGGGGAATCAGTGATATTATTTTTTTATTTTATGTTTCCTTGAAATTAAATAAAACATTTGCTATCATTAAAGATTCTATTCCCTATTGAAAACATTTCAAACACACATCCACAGGAACAAGTATATTCAAGGTTCACTATTCAATAAGAATAGCTACGTCCTTGGTGTGGTATGGAAATGATCCAATAACACACAATCCACTAGAAAAAGATCCTTGGATTACCATGAGTAGGATACATCCTTTCACTTTTGTAGCACTTTGATGAAAATGAAAAAGTGTGTGTGCAACCTCTTAGTAAAAACAGGGTAAAACAATTTTTATGTAACAACTCATGTAACATGTTCTTATTTTCAATATCTCAAATGTATTCATTTGAAATGAATTCTTCAATTTCATAAATAAAATATGGTAAGAACTTCTTCGACTTTGTTAAGCAAAACTCAGACCAATTTTTTCAGTACGATTCTCTCAGTCTGATTTTCCATGTCTAATTCCTCCGAGTATGATTCCCCCAATAAATTTCTTCTCTGTATGATTCTTCTCGGTACAATTGTCCCCAATATAAAAAATATGACTTTGAAATAATAAAGTAGAGTTGAATCCACAAAAATTCAGTTCTGAGTATGAAAAAATCAATATGATTCTTCCAGTCCAAAGAACTAAATACAAAATGATATAACACTGACTAAGTACGATTGAGCCAATTTAGAAATTATTCCTCATCCCAGGAGTCCCTATATTGAAATCCCCAGTCTGATTCATCCAGACCAATATAATGATCAAATGAATACAATTGATGAGCATAATATGGTAATTAGTTGATTATGATAATCCATAAATATGATGATTAGTTGAATACAACATTGTAAACTTGTCTATTATATTTCACTTCATTTTTTCAAAAATTATTCAACACAATTGAATATAGAAACTTCTTCTTCTCTCTAAAAATAAACTCAGAGCTTATCTATCTTCATTGATGCATAGTAAATTATCCAAAAAAAGTGAAAAGTACACTTCACCTTTTATAAGTTACCTAAGGATTTTTTGGCATGAATCCAAAATTTTTTCCCACTCAATGAAATTAACCCAAATCTCAATTTCCCCTAATATCAGAGGTGTATTTTGACTTCGTCAACTCTTCTAGAATCTTCTCAATTATTCTACAATATTTGTCAAACTTATTCTCTTCTTTATATCAATCTTATTTCTTCTAAAAGAAATTATATATCAATTAAGTGTAAATATATAAAGAAATTGATAGCACTCATATTTGTTGAATATGATGCTCTATATTAATTGAATAAATTTTAATTTATAATGTCAATCTCCCCCTTGAAAGCGTATTCAAAAATCTCTTTCATTTCTGTTCTCAAGCCACGACTCGCTATTTCACTTTTTCTCTTGAACCAATTCAAAAAAATTCATTTGAAAAGAAAAAATGTAATTCAACTCCTGACCCACTTGATGATTCCATTTGGAAACAAATAAGAGTTCATCTATCTCTTCCTTCATCAAATCATTCAACCATATCAAATGGTTTACTAAATTATGGCCCAGTATTTGTGATTACAATCTTCATCAAATTCCACTCAATTATTTTTACATAAGTCTATGTTGGAAAGCAATTCTTCATGAGTACGATGAAATATGGAATATGATGGAAATATGTCAACAACTTTCATCTTTAGCATCCAACTCTTTTTCCAACTCAAATTCAGTATGATTGTATAGATTATTATCTTTCTGATTATGATATGCCTATATATGATCATTATGGATACAATTTTCCTGGATATGATCATTCTAGGCTCAATAATTATAAGTATGATCTTCATATTTCTTTTTTTTCTCATCCTCCAGGATACAATTATATTGGGTATGATTTATTTTCAATTTACATAATCTCTTTCTTCTCTTCAACATGGATACGATAAAACTCAATATAATTTGGAGTATCTCTTTTCCATTATTTCTAGGTCTGATCAATCATAAAATAGTTTTCCTTATCTATTTCACTCCCCATTTATTTCATCAAGACTGAATCATAAATTTCACAACTTACTTATGATTTATAAGAAATACAAATCATAAAAGCATCATCACATTTAATTAATGGTAGTCATGTAGACTCTAATTCTTCATCATAACATTCAATTATTTCATACCATATTTAGAGTGAATCTGATGAAAATTTACTCCCAGTAAGATGAATTCTCAATTTGACCCTTTCATTCCAGATTCATTGTAAATCTAATCAATTCCTCATAACAATATTCTCCCATTCTAGAACCAAGGTGAGTCTGATTTTTTTGAAAATAACTATCAATACAATTTTAACCAAATAAAAATGTAAGGTTATTATATTTATTCAAAATCCTTCCTTGAAATCAAAATAAAACACTTGAAAACAAATACCCTCCTCCTCATCTTGGCCCTAATAATATCCCCCTTTAGATTTTATTTTAAACAATATTTCATAAATCATAGAACTTTGTATCCTTAAGAAATGGATCACTTGTACAAAATTCAAATCCTACATGAGCTAACTCATTATAGAAAACAATAATCCTTGAAATAAAAACCATGTTGTCAAATATTAGTGATTATGAAACCATTATTTATCTTCCTCAATGTTTCTCCTTTCATGGAAAACAATACCGTTTGTTTCCTATAAGAAATACAACAAATATTTATATAGTTCACATAAATACAATGCTAAATTAACAGCTTACCCACAACTATAACTTTTTTAATGAAATAAATTGATTTAGGAAAAAATTATACCCCTTGATAATATAATCCAAAGGTAAGATGAGGGAGGGGACAAAAACTCATACCTCAGCCTTGATGAGAAATAGGTCGGAAACCCATGTTAAACCTCAATTTAGAGAATGATCCCTTCAGTAAATGTTTTGTGGGATTGTATTTAACTTATTCCGATGTTGGAATATATTCCATCTTCAATTCATTCCTGTCCACATGATCATTTATGAAATTATATTTGATGAAAATGAGATTAAAATGGGAATGGTGAACTCTATTCCTAGTGATATTAATTGTACTTTAATTATCACAACCCAAGAGAAAGGGTAACTTCACTTCAATAGGAAAGTCTTCTAAATGAGTTTTCATCCACATAAGTTGAGTAATGGATTTATTTGTAGAAACATACTTAGATTAATCTATACTAAGAGTTACTTATTTTTTTCTTTGAATTCCAACTAACACAATTATTTCCTATAAATAATACTCCACTAGAAGTGGATCTTATATCATTAACATGTCTTTCCCAATCAACATCTCAATACCAAAAAAATTCAATACTTTCTGTGCTATTATACATGATTATAAATTATGTTGTGTCCATTATCTAGGAATTATTTTTCTAGAAAGTAAATGTGATTATTTTGGAGAACTCTGAAATATTTCACATAAGGTAAAAACATTAAAAATGTCGGGTCATGAGGCAATCAAATTAAAAAATACAATCCCCTTTTAATATTCCTTCCAATAAACTTATTTTCCCTTTTATTCTTTTGAAAACATTATTCCCACTGATATTAGTGTGGAAATAGGCTTTTAGTTTTCCATGTCTAACATCTTAAAAATTTCCTTAGTATACTTTTCTAGAGATAGAAAAATGATTTCCTTTATTGTATTTGTAACCCAAGAGAGTATTTAATTTCCCCCATCATGGAAATTTAAAATAATTTTTTCATTTCTTTTAAAAATATTTCATAGTATCTTTCATCATTACCAAAAATGATAATTTCATCCACATAAATAAATACGATAAGGGAATACACTTTAATTTATTGAATATAAAGATATCTATCCACTCATCATTTCTTAATGTTCATATTATTTAAGAATGTATCCAATTTGGAATACCATGCCCTCTGATCCTGTTTTAGACCATACAAATATTTCTTCAATTTTCACACATTTCTTTCATCTTTCCCAAAAAAAATTCCACACGGTTGTTCAATGTATACTTCCTCATTAAGATCATCGTTTAAGAACGTAAATTTAACATCAATTTGAAAGATATTATAATCTCATTGTGTAGTAATAGAAATAATGATTATGATTTTTTATAATATTTCTAGTAGAGCAAGGGTTTCCTAAAAATCAGTACCTTCAATTTGTGAATACACTTTTCATACCAATCCTTCTTTGATTCTTATCAATTCACCTTCTTCATTCAGCTTGTTCTAGAAAACCCACTTTGTGATAATAATGTTTTTGTTTTCTATCTTATGTATGAGTTCCCATGTGTCATTCTTTTCAATTTGATCCAATTATTCATTCATCACCTGAACCCATTCTGAGTGCTCAAAATTTTCTTTCACATCATTAACCTCTAATTTTGAATGCAAAAAAGTATGTATAATTACATTTTTGTTCTTCTTATTTGAACATTATGATGTTTATTACTAATTATATTCTGAGCTTCTACTTTCTTCCTGATCCTTGGATGAGATTTTCAAATATTTTCCTCATCATTGGAAATACCTGAGTCTATTTATTCTTCTTGAGTTGGAATACAATTATCTATATCCTTATCAGAATTTTTTATTCAACTTTCTAAACATCCTTGTCCACTTGAGCATGTTTTTCATTATTTTATTTTTAAATTACTTTAAAATAAATTGAATAAAAAATTCCATATATTTATTTTTTGAAACATATATATCCCCATCCTTTTAAAGCATAGCCATGATAGATTCCATCCTCACCTTTATGCACAAAATTTCAAATGTTTCCACATTTCTTCATTATAATATATGGACTCTTGAAAGTCTTAAAGTATTTTAAACATTGATTTTTTCCATTAAAAAATTCATACAGAGTCATATCATAATGAGTCCTATTGAAACAATGGGTTTTAATATAAAAAAAATTAATCATGGATTCCCATTAAAAGTATTGGGAATGACCATGTTCAAGTAATATAGTTCTTCCCATTTCCATCAAAATTCTATTCTATCTTTTAGAATCCCCATTTGGTTAAGGAGTGTATGGGGAACTATACTCATGAAATGTTCCATGCTTCTCTAGATAATTTTCAAATTCACCACTTTTGTATTCACCACCATTATGAGTTCTCAACTTCTTTACATAATAATCACATTCCTTATCATCTTTCCTTCTAAAACTTTTAATATTTTTTGAAGCATCTAAATTATATTTTATAATAATAACACAAGTAATGAGAGTAAAATGATCAATTAAAGTGATGATGTACTTATATCCATTTGTTTATTATTTTCTCATTGGCCCGTATATATTAGAATTAATCAGTTTTAGGTGTTGTCTTGAACAAACCTTAACATTATTATGCACTGAGTTTGTAGTATTTCCTTTCTAAAAAATATTGTAATAAAAATATATTCTTCTTGAAATATAAATAACGTCTTAGATAATATCTAAATTAGACAACTTTATCACGTTTCTTTAACACATGTGTCCCAGAATTTTATGCCACAATTGATTCTCTTACACAATACTCATGTAATAAGAGTTTGTATTTCACCAATCTGAAACAAAGTTCTTTTTGTACGTTTGCATCTTGCAACAATCTTTCCATATTCTTCATTTTTCTCAAAAAACCTATCATTTCTGAATATAAATTTTTTACCGTCACCACAAAATTGTGAAATACATAGAAAATTTTCCTTCATCCCATCAACGTACAAAGATTTCATGGATTTCAACTTTTCTTTTCAAATGATGGCTAATCCAACACATTTGATTCTCAATGAATCATTATTTCCCAATGTCAATGTGCCTTCTTTAAAATCATTCAAATTATTTAACAATTTAAAATCTACAATCATATGATAAGAATACCTACCATCAAGAATCTAAGGTTGTTCTCCTTTTGTATATTTCAATGTGATTTCAATAACAAGATCATTTTCTTCATCCTTCTCTTTCTTCATCTTCAGATTCAGAGAGTTGTTAAGAAAATTTTTTGTGATGGTTATAGAAGAATGCATACTTTTTCAAGGTGTACAGGTTTTTCAATTCTTTCAATAATAGTTTACAAAATGTTGGAAACTATTTTAAATCTTTCCTCCAACATTTTCATGTCTCTTTAAAACCGTTTTGCAGAATTACTCTTTTAAGGGAATTATGTCCCCCTCAGACGTTACTTTTCAGAACCTATGGAATAATAGTAACGTTTTTGGTTGAACCAACACATATTCGTTGTATATATGAATCAACCATAATACTAGGAATATCCATCAAACGAGTATTTGTCTCTAAAACTTCCATACTAGCTGGAATGGTGAATATGTTTCTCAACCACCTTCTTCTCCTTATTTTTTGAACTATCAACCTTTCTATTATTAATCTGAGTCTGCCTTTTTGTTTTTTAATTATTGAAACCAGAGGTGTTTTAAAATTTTCTAGACTCGGATTATTTTAAAACATTTTCAGACATAGGTTTCTTTAACACTTATGAATTCCCAACTTTGTTGGTCTTGGCCATATACATGACTTTCTTAGCATTCTTCTTTTCAAAAACAATTTCATCATTATTATTAACCTTTGAAGGTATCCTTTGTCGATTCTTCTCAGGTATATCATTCTAAGAACATTCACCATATTCATTGATAGATTTTTTGAAACTAGTATTTTTCTTTTCAACTTTGGAATGTTTTTTTTACAAGTTCCAACTATTCATATTTTTCTTTCATATTTACCTCCAAATTCTTATTATGATTACTTTCTTTTTCATGATATTTATTAAAATAGTCAATATATTTAACAATATTCAATTTCTCATTAGTAGAACATTATTTATTTCTTATTAAGGAACATTCATCTTCCAAATTTGTGTTTTTCATTTCAAGCCTTATAATATTTTTCATACATTCATTCAAACATTCTTTTAAATGATGTCCAAGTTGAGATTCTTCTTATTCAAAACTACTAATTAAAAATTCTTCATAATTTACTATTGCAATAAAAGTGTTTTCAATACCATACTAAACTGATTTTTTAGATTTAGAATCACTTCCTTCTTTCCCTTCTTCATATTTATATAGGAAACATCTTCTTTTGGATTTTATGAACTTTCCTTATTTCCCTATGGATTTTGATTTTTATTTGTCTCACTATTTCTTACAGGATCATTTTAGATTTTTTTCTTCTTTTACACTATCATATTCTTTCATTATTTGAGGAAAATTAGCAGTAATGTGACCAACGCCTCCACATTAAAAAATTTCAGGGGAGGTTTCCCTTTATATTTCCCTCTACCTATTTTAATATTTTTGGAAAATAAGGATAATATATCATCAAGATTTTTACATACCACATTTTTACAGTTAGATTCACTAGAATAATCTTTAATAGAATCTTTTTTTATTTTTTTTTTGCATCCTTGAAAGAAATCTCTCTATCGACTTTTGTTTTGATTTGCATATATTTATCCCTTATCATTTTATAAGTAATGAGAGTGCTATGAAAATCATTAAGAGATAATGATTTATGATCTATATCATTAAATGAAGAAAGTTTTTCATCAAGGTTGTTGGGAAGTATTCTCAAAATCTTTTCAAAAACTATAGAATCATCTGATTTTTCACCACGACATCTGATAGTACTCAAAATTTCTTTTACCCTAGTAAAGAAGTCCCCAACAGATTCATACTCAAAAATATTCACATCATCATACTTCAATCTCAAGATTTGAAGTTTTTTCTTCTTTACATTTTTATTTCCTTTGTATATGTTTTTAAATTTATCCAATATACCTTAGGATGTGGAAACACCTTTCATAATTATGAATTCCTTTTTAGAAAGTGAGGATAATATAACATTCCTGGCCCTTCCATTATTCTTTATATTCTTCTTTTCAATAGATACAAGAGGAGTTTTATAATAAATAGGAGGAAACCCATCTATTACAACTTCAAGAACATCATATCCAATAGACATAAGATAAAGAAACATTTTATATTTCCATATATGATAATTATTTCTATTAAAAACGAAATACAATTATTCTTCACACAATTAAAATTCATGATTATCAAAGAATAATAAAATGAAACCTATGCTCTGATACCACTTATAAGTTCCCAGTCAGGATAATTGTATTAATGAGAGGGGGAGGGGGTGAATCAGTAATATTTTTTTTTGTTTCCTTACAATTCAATCAACATTCACCTCCAATCAAATATTTTATTCCATGCTGAAAAAATTCAAACACACATTCATAGGAACACAAATATTTACATGGTTCGCTAATCAATTAGAATAGATACGTCCTTAGAATTGTATGTAAATGATCCAGTAACACACAATAAATTGGAAAAAAGCCTTGTATTATAACTAGTAGGATATTCCCTTTCACTTGTGTATCACTTTGAAGATAATCCAAAAGTGTGTGTGCACCCACTTAGACCAAATAGGGTAAAACGATGTTTGTGTAATAACTCATGTTACCTATACTTATTTAAAATTTCAAAAATTTATTCAATTGAAAAAACTTCTTAATTTTCATACCCAAAAGAAAATAAGAACCTCTTGGACATTGATAAGGAAAACAAAGTCTAATTTTCCCAATACGATTCTCCCAGTCCAATTTTCCATGGATGATTCCTCTAAGTAAGATTCTCCCTATACGGTACTTCTCTGTACAATTCTTCACTATAATATTTTCCCTAGTAAAAAAAGCTATCTTTTATAGAATAAGATAGAGATTAATCAGAACCACTTCAGTTATATGTATAAAAAAAGTACAATTCTTATTGTTCGAATAACTCAATAAGAAATCATATAACACTAGATGAGTACGATTGAGAAAATTTAGAAATTCTTCCATATTCCAAAAATACCAATAGATAAATCCATGATAGGATTAATCAAACCTGATATGATGATCAAATGAATATAATTGAAGATTATAATATAGTATTAGTTGAGTGTGATAATCACTAAATATGGGGATCAACAGAATATATTGTTGTGATCTTTTCTCTTCTCTTTCACTTTAATACATCAAAACATCTTAAAAAAAAGTGAATACATAAACTTATTATTCTATCTAAACACAATCTTAGTGCTTATATCTCTTCTAAAATGAACACTAAATTGGTCAAAAACAGTGAAAAGTACACTTATTCTTTTATAGGTGACCCACAAATGTTTTGGTGGGAATCCCAAAATTTTTACCGCTCAATCAAATTTACCAAAATCACAATTTTCCCTAAAATACTAGATTTATTTTGACTTAATCAACCCGTATAAAAGATTCTAGATTCTACTAAAATCTTTATAAATCTTCATCTCTTCTTCATATCAATCCAATTTCTTTAAAATAAATCACTCTATCAATTGATGGTAAATGAATGAAGAAATGGATACCACTCTGATTTACTAAATACAATGCTCTTTATCAATATAAAATAATTATAATTTTTGTATGACAAGATCCACCTTCACTACAAATTCAGCAAACTATTTCATCTCTATTATCATACCAATTATCACTATTTAACCTTTTCTCTTAACCCACTTGAAAAAAAATAATTTGAAAAAAAAAAAGTAATTCCACTCTTAAACCACTTGATGAAGACATTTGGAAACAAATAATATTTCATCTATCTCTTCCATCCTAAAAACATTCAAACATCCCAAATGGTTGACTATATTGTTGATCATTTATTGTCATTATGATCTTCATCGGATTTTTCTCAATTCCATTTCCATCAGTCTCTGTTGAATTAAAATTCATCCTATGTATGATGAAATGTCAAATACGATGGATCGGTGTTAATAACATTCATATGAAGAAACCATATTTTTTTCCAACTTATCCTGAGTACGATTGTCCAGATTATGATATTTTTGAGTATGATTGGCCAGGATATAATTTTGGGTAAGATAAGCCTTGATACGATCATTCTGATAGCAATCATCCTAGATACAATCATTCTGGGTATAGTAATTCTAAGTATGATCTTCATATTCATTTTTATTCTATTCCACTAGGGTAAAATTATACTGGTTATAGTTTATTTTTGATCAGAAAAATCTCTTTCTTCTCTTCCAACTAGATATGATAAATATGGGTTTAATTTGGAGAAACTATTTTCATTTATTTCTAGATCTGATCAATCTTAGAATAGTTGTTCTTATCTCTTTCACTCTCTCTATCTTTCATCAATATTGTATCATAATTTTCACAACTTATTTGTGATTTATAACAATTAAAAATCATAAAAGCGTTATCAAATTTAATTAATCGTATCCATGTAGAATATGATTATTCATTAGAAAAATAACTTATTTCATACTATATTCAATGTGAATTTGATGAACATTTACCTTTAGAAATATACATTCTCAGTTCGACCCTTTCATTCCAGATTTAGCATGAATCTGATCAATTCCTCTTTATGATCTTCTCCCATTTTAGATCCAAGGAGAGTTAGATTTTTTTGAAAATGACCATCAACACGATTTTGACCAAATACAAAGTGAGGTGATTTTCATTCTTAAAAAACATTCCTTGATAATAAAATACAATACACGAAAAAATACCTTCCTTATCATCTTGGTCCTAACAAGTATTTTAACTTAGCTCTTTGGACTTGACACATTACCTTGAAATGAATTTTCATGTTAGGAAAATTGGAGGGTTGTTTTGAGTATATTGGATAGGATAAAATGGATTAAACAATTGGAATGATTTGGATTTAATGGAATACTTTCAAGGGATGGTATGGTCTTTACCTTGTATTGATTTATTATAAATCCATTATCTGAAATTAGTTAATTTGTAAAATGATAAATTCTATGTGGGATGCTTTAAATGGTTTGAGATTTATGATATCATGTTAATGAGGATATTATATATGAATTGGTGGGAGAAATTCTTACCCCATGCTAGTTATGATTTAAATGTGTGAGCAGGAGGCATTCTTACCCCATTCCGTTAATGATATAAATGTATGGGTGGGAGACATTTGTACCCATGCCTGTAATGATATAAATATATGGGTGGAAGGAATTATTACCCCATGCTTGTAATGATATAAATGTATGGGTGAGAGGAATTATTACCCCATTCCATTAATGATATAAATTTATGAGTGGGAATCATTCTTACCCCACATCAGTAATGATATAAATATATGGGTGGGAGAAATTATTACCCCATGCCAGCTATGATAATCATGTATAGATGGGAGGAATTCTTACCCCATGCCAGTTATAATATATGTGTGTGCGTGTGTGTGTGTTGGCTTGATCAGACATACCAACTTTGTGATGATGTTGGTACGACTGCCTGGTATCCTTTAAGAAACTAAGAGGGACGTTATTTATTTATTCATCATTGTTTTACTTTCCTATTATTATCTATACACTGTTTACTTATGAGTGCATACATTGATTGCACATAGACACCATTGGTGGTGGCATACAAAGATTTTTATCTCACACCTTACTTAGGACACCCTTCGAACCTGAGAATACTGTTTTCCAATTGGTATGTATAGGGTAAAACACCAATCTTTAGGATGTTGATTCTTACTATATAGTTGGATACTAAGAGAAGGGAATCAGGCTTAGGCTTGAGAAGTTATAAAGTAGATTTGGATTTTGTTCACTCCTTCCCTTTTTTTAATCATTCTTATTTCCTGATTCTTTATTTCGTTAGTCCTAGTATTCCATGAATGCATGTTTTTATCAGACACTGCCTATAAGGATTTTGATATGTCATTCAAATATTTAGCCTACCACTATTTACTATTTTACTGTATCTATTTTTGTATATTCTTATATTACTGTCTGTTACTTTTTGTATATGTTCTGTATTTTGAATGGGGGGTATAGTCTCCCTGTAATTCTGACATCACACCCCATCTTCTAGTTAACACCCCTAGCTTATGGGGAGACGCGTCATGGGTAATGTGGCCAAATGGGTTTGGGGAATGGGTTAAGTGGCATATGGGTCCAAGGAATCACTTTACTGATTAGTTGAGAGGTTTGTAGGGAATATAGACCATAAGAGACTAATTTATATATTTTTACAGTGAGAAATAAACCTTCAACAATGACTGTGGGTCAAATATTTATAGTCTTTTTGTAACACCTCAAAATTCTAATATAATAACATTTTATTCAATTGCGTATGTGACATGGAAAACCAATTTTAGAAGGGAATATAACATCCTAAGACATTATAATACATTTAATATTTTAAGTAAATTATATAAATTATATAGATTGAAATTCACACAATTCTGATTCAATCTTATGTTACACACAATAATGAGTTTCTTTGATAGCTTACATTACAGGCAAGACCTAGTTTTACCTAACAACAACACAGTATTAATATTATTATTTAACCTAATAGCTATCAATTAGCCATTGGAATGGAGGGTATGAATATGATTATATAAATGATAAAAATATATAGTTTACAAACATTTATTGGTTATCTATTAGTTATAAATAAAATAGGAATCATTTTAACGAAAAATAAATGTTTTTTGAAAAACAATATTTTCTATAAAAAGTGATTTAGTCACATTACTAAACGTAATTTAAAATTAAATTTTACAAATTTTGAAAATTTATATGAAAAAATAAAATTCATTTTTGAAATTTGAATTCCAAAATTATTATAGGGTGATTTTTTTAGATAATTCAAATTATTTGATGAATAGTAAAAAATATAGGCTTTTAATATAAAACTGTCTGTTTGTATAAATAATTGATAATGTTACATTATATTTTGAATTGGTTTTGAAGTAAAAATAGTTCAATTATACATTTATTAATCCAATTTAGGTAATTTGATTCATTTTAATATTTAATTTTGATATAAAAACATCATAAAATTTTGAACAATTTCACTTTAAAAACCCAATTTCTCACCACGTCTCCAGGATTAATTTTAAATTATTTTTGTCCACTTATGTGTTTTGAATTTGAAAAAATATATTATTTATTTCGTATCAAAATAATTTATAATTTATAATAATTTTAGATTAATTTTTTACCAACATGATTAGTGAAAAACATTAAAATTAATTATGGTGATTAAGATAAAAACATGTTTATTAAGTGCTTAAACATAGAAAATAAGGTGAAAATGACCCAAAACATGTCCTAAACCAATTTTATGGAAATATTTTGATCTTATACCTTATTTTATTGATAATGGACGATTATTGGGGCCTGGTTAAATGAAAAACTCATGGGTAGAATTTACTATTTCAAAAAAATTACAAGAGTGCCACTCACCCCACTTTTAAAAGGTCACCCATATCAACCTCTCTTCACAATGTAAAAACACATTGTATTGGCATAGAACTTCAAAAATTACTTCCCAAATTCCCTCCCCTCTCCCTAGAAGCATTATTTTTGGGATGAAATAATCTTTTTAATGTTTTAGTGAAAACCTTAGGAGGATATCCGATGAAGAAGTAATGTTTGTCTAAAAGAGTTTATGTTTTATTTCATTATACAACTCATTAAATTCTGATTATACCATTATTTTATAATAAAATCAGTATATTTCATATACATAGATTATTTTATGTTATGTTTATGACCTATAAATTCACACAAATTCATGAATGTGTTATGAAATCATTGTTTGTTTGCACGGTGGAGTACTACCTCATAAACCAATATCATTTTTTCATTACCACCTTTATAGGTTATAAATAATCATAGATTTATAGATTATATTTTATATATTTGATATTTATGATGTTATTATATTTTTAGAAATATTTTATCACCCATTCCTTCAGGATTTCCATTTTGTGGGAATATAATAATGTTGCTCTTGTATATGGCGGACTACCGCCTTGCGAAGCGATGTGATTCATTCACGTTTTACATGGAATGAATTAAGGATGAGTTTTATTAAAATATGGGATATATATTGAATATAAATCATACTATAGTGATAATATATACATATATTGTCTAATTTTCTTTTTTTTTTCTATACAATAAGAAAATGGAAACAACGTTCATGCGTACGCATGACCTAGTATCTACATGAACGATGTATTTCATTTCCTATCACCAAATTTTATGGATTAATATAAATACATATATAATTAATATATATGATGTTTAAATCATTTTTTATATTCTTTATGTGATTCAATCAGGATCTATGTAATAAGAACAAACAAATAACAAGTCAAAACATTCTAAAAAACAAGGAAATTAATACACAAAACAATGAAAATAATGAAAGATTATCAACAAAAAGATGATAATATATTATAAAAGAATCATATATGATTGAATAAATATTAATATAGTATTTTATAATTTAATAACATGTTTAAAACCATGATACGCGAGGTTAAATCTTGTACAATGAAAAGGAAATCAGGAGCTAAGGGATTTTGCCTCAATTTCATTTCATTGCAACATAATGTAATGTTATGAACCTAGTTTCTTTTATATGGTGTATATACATCCAATTTGACATGTACTATAATGAATAATTAATTATTAATGATAGTATAAGTTTTAATATTTTTTATTTCATCAAGGGGGTTTGAATTTGAATTTACCAAGTTATTAATAATTTCAAAACTCAATTTTCTTTAATTGAGTTATATTACTAATTAATTATCCTTGATATTATATGATTATGTGTATAATGAATTTTATTATATTATGTTGTATTTCAAATTTTTTATGTGGATATTCATCTAATAAATATAATCCATTCATTGAATCATTCTCATTTCAACTTTATGATCATTGTAAGGGTTTATTTCACAATCTCATTCTCATTTTGATTGCTTATTCTTACATTCCTAATAAAGGAAATCATTTGAAAATTATTTAATAAACACTTTAACTTTCTTCTCAACTTGTTATAAATGATACTGTCAAATTATAATATCATTTTTCTACTCTTTGGTACTTAAATTAGTTGATAAAATGTTTTATTAAAACTTGACAATATTTCACTTTTAGGTCAGAAATTTGTTTCCTTCCAAAACCTTGTTCTAAAATACTATTTTCAAAAATGATTTTAACCTCTTAAAAATGATTTATTAATTTAATTTTTACCCTTTAAAAACTGTTTTATTTTTTAAAAAATTATTTTGAAAGATTTTTTTTTCAATATTTTTTTCAAAACAAAAAGGATATTTTCCTCAAAAATATTTTTAAAGAGCTGTTTATGGTATTTATATTAATCAATGACAACAAAAAATTATTGCTAATCCCATGGGTATATTTTAATACCATAATTATTATTTATATTGATTTTTTTGATTATTTTTACCATGTAAAGTATTGATATTCACTTTATTGATTCAATTTTGTGGTAAATAACATTATATTGAAATTTAAAATTTCATATGATCAATTGAAATAAAATTTCCCATTAATATACATATTATTTGTTATTGATATGTTCATTTACAAAACTTTATACCATTATTACATATGTTTTTTACTTTTATGTTATTTGATTATCTGGGTAAATGATTATAATTTTGTATTCTTTACTCAAAAAATATTGGATAAGGCACATTGTTTATAAATTAAATAGATTATTTGATATATGAGGGATTATTAAGACTTGGAGACATGGGTGGTCTGATTAAATGATATCCCCTTGATGCATCAGCAGTATGATAGAATTAATTAGTTGGTTATCCTTAGTTAAATGGGTATCTACCCATCATTTTTAAACTGTCTTGAGAATATATCTTGACAGTAAATGTATCTATGACTAGGAAACTTAACATACACTAATTAATAATTACCTTCATTAATAATTTACATTTTTTAGAATCCGTTATATTTTCACTATGAAAACAATCTGGATGTATTTCATTCTCAGTTAATTGATCAAATGGATTGGGTGTTCAATTATTTACATTTCCATATTGATTGTGCCTTATTTAGTTATTTATATGGAATATTTGTTTAGTTATTTTAAATTTACATATTTATTATTCCATATCATGTTATTTAAAATGAATGTGTTCCAAGTTATTTACTTTTCCATATTTATTGTGATCATCAAATTATATAAATGGAATTTTTGTTTAGTTATTCACATTTCCATATTGATTATTTTCATTAACTCATTATTTCTTCCACTGCACTTAACCCTTACTGAGAATTTGAGGTCACCCATATTGTTTTCCTTTCCACAAGATTTCATGAATTATTCTTAGAAATAAATGAAAGGATATTCTAGATGGAATAAGGGTTTTCATGAAAAAAACTATGTTTTAATTTTTCTTTTCAAATGTAATGTAAGACTCATATATTTATCTAGATTACCTGGAGTAAAAAACTATTTAGTCCATTACTATGAAATTACATGTATATTATATCAATGTAATGTTATAAGTCACTGGATTCAAGAATCATGGGTCAGGGTCCCTACAGTCTTGAATTTTATCTAGCTTATACACCTAAAAAGGGTAATGTGGTTATAGATGCATTCAGTCGAATGACGTAGGACGAGGAAGTTCATGAGTCTAGAAGAAAGTGGTAGTTGATGACACTTTTATGTGAGATTCATTTTGAAATTTTGGATTATCACTACCAGGTGACCCATATATCATTTTCCAACACATCACCACTCATAAATATAGTAAAGATGATGTAGTTTTTCTATTATGATTACCTGGTTTTGAGAGACTATACATATAGTGGGGAGGAACCATTAGATTATTCTATTGATAAAAACTATATCATTTATTACTGAGGTAATGTTGTGGTCCCCATGAGTTTACATGATGATTTGATAAGGGAATTTCATTCCTCAAAGTAGGTAGTACACCCAAGTCTGTCTAAGATATACTATGACGTGTGCTAGCAGTACTAGTGGCCAATGATGAAGATAAAAACAACATGTCTTTTCTCTTGTTTCTCCACTTATCTGTAGGAAAAGGATGATTACGTATGAACAAAATGTATTTTATCACCCTTACCCATTCCTGAGTGAGAATGGGATAACAATTAGATATATTTTATGATATGGTTATCATGGAAACCCTGAGTGAGTGATGCAGTGTGGGTGTTCATACATCATATGTCTATAACGGACCACTTTAAACCAATATGAGAGACCTATTTAGTTGATTGGATAAAAAATATCTATATTATAGAAATAGTGTTCTTAAATGGGGTTACTTGGAGTATCATTTTGAATAGGTATTCTCACCTCATGCCACATTTCTGGAATGGATTAAAAAATTCAATTAGTACACCGGTGCATTTATGCACTACCTATCATCCATATACTAATGGATTGTCTAAAAATACTGTTAAAATCTTAGAGGAAATACATCAAGCATGTGTCCTAGACATTAGTGACTCTTGGGATAATCGTATGGCTTCGGTATAGTTCATTGACAAAAAAAGATACTAGGATTGAATTCATATGGATCCATTTGAAGCCTTGTATAGTAGGTCCTATCATTCACCATTATATTAGCTAGTGGTAGGATAGTCTAATATTGTTGGGATGATCCTTATATTGGAGACATTAGATAATATATAATCAATCAATAAGTACTTGAAAACTGTTAAAAGAAGAAAAATGTTGAATGACAACTAATGGAACTATCCTATTGTGTTTGAGGTAGGTGACTGGGTATTATTTTTTGTGTTGTTGAGGTCAGGAAAATATTGTGTTTGGAAGAAACGGAAGCTAGAGATTACATACATGGGATTGTTTGAGAATGTAGAAATGATATGTATATTAGCATGATGATTATATCTCCTTTATAATTTCAGTTCTATACATGATGTTTTACACATATAATTAATTCAGTGGTACAATCCTAATACATATCATGTGATCAATACCCATGATATCGATCTTGAAGCTGATGCATCTTTTGAGGAGTATGCAATTCAAATAATGGATAATAGTGAGAAGAATATTCATGAAAATATAGTTCATAATGTATTTGTGTTGTGGAAGAACAAGAACAAGGGAGATTTAATATAATATTTAGGTATAG
This sequence comes from Viscum album, assembly GCA_963277665.1. Lineage (NCBI taxonomy): Eukaryota > Viridiplantae > Streptophyta > Magnoliopsida > Santalales > Viscaceae > Viscum > Viscum album. Next base: position 1,479,855,457 of record OY728120.1, read on the forward strand.
TGGAATAAGTTATTCGCCAATGAGGCTCAGTGACATCTGGGAATGCATATCAAGGAAGAACTACTATATAATGGGGAGGTTGTAAAGCACTATTCATTATTTAGATACAAACCCATTTAATTATTCTTGAAAATTTTCTTCTTCTTCATTGGTATTCCTAGAATAATTTATGGGGAGTGGGAATGGTTATGAAGTTGTGATGTGAGTTAGAAGCTCAAAATCTTGAAAATGGATTTCTTATACCAGGGAATAGAGTTAGTGCACAGTTATGCTAACTATGCACCCAAAATTGTTTAGAAAAGATGGCCTGATGCATGTTTTTTAAAACAGTGTAAGCCATAAAAGATAACTATTCAATACCTATAAAAATTTAAAGAGGAGGTTCACATGATTGGTGCAAGGTTGACCTAACCATGATATCTTACCATACAAAGTAAGGCTTCTAAAATAGTGAGAACCACAAAATTGGAGAATAGTTTGGAAAACCGTGAAGCCTTCATAATTTTTTTTAAATTGATGAAAATTCCATTTTCAAAATAAAAAACACATAAAATCCCTTTTTCCAATCCTCCATTCGACTAATAGGACCACCCACACCCTCCCTTATTCCACTCCATGTGGTTTCTTCTCTAATTCTTGGTGGTTTCTCTTATATTTTATCCCTATGGAGATATTTTGATAATTATATCATTCTATATTCCTCTTTTTTCTATTTATTTCACTACCAAATAGTGTCATGTCTATTTGGATTATTTATACCCAATTTTAGGGTTTTCATTTCCTTTTCTGAATCTTTCCATTTGATCCTAAATCTATAAATAGTTTTCAATGAGTATCCTTCTATGATTCTAATACAGGTGTTAATGAAGCTATCCCTTAAATTATCTCTATTTCCCTTATATGTGTGATGGGTGGTCTCACTGAAGTAATGTGTTATTGACCAATAAATATAAATAAATATTTTGTGATTGTAATTCCTAAAAATTTATCCATTCCACAAGTCATGAGTAGTTAATTGCTGAGTGAGGACCAAAACATTATCCACCACTTATGGTGTGAGACCCTGTAGTTTACATGGATGTTTAGAATCATCCCTAGGGGTGTGATGGTCTTGAGCTAGTGACCATGTTTACCATTGGGGGTACCTAGGGTGTATTGTAGGACTTGACAGACACACCTTTATTGATCCAATAAATAATTAAATTCAGTGACTTAATGAATGATTATTCTTATGGACTATTAATTACATAGATATACTCCAGGATAAAAAATTAATACATTGAATGGGAATACTTGTGTATGAACTTGAATCTTATTTTAAGATATGGATTTCATTTTGGGTTTTTGTGACAAAAAATGATGAAATGTGAATATTTATATGTACACGTTGTGTACCTGGTTACCGCTTGTAGCCTTGTACTGAATGTGTAATAGCAGAGTACATGTCTATGTAGGTGACCTAGAAGACCACCTAATGCAGGGGCCGTTTGAGGTTAGTACACTACGTGTACATTAAAATAACATGCCATGTAATTTTCTTTTTAATTGATTAATCAGAGAGGGGTCACACCTCATCTCTATAACCATGTTATTCTTCCAGTGTTTCAAATAGGAGACCAATAAGACAACCAAGAACATTGAGCCCCTACAGATTCTCCATCTGAGCCTCGATTGAGACGTCGCTGGGTGCATTGGATTCCCACCTGTGATTTCTCTATTCCCCTATCACCTGTCTTTATAATTTCTCCTCTCTCTTGAGTTATCCAAGGTTGAATGATTTTAACCTTTTTTTAGATCTACACTGTTCTTGGACAATTCAAGGGTTGAATTTCAAGAGTGTTCATTGTACAACTTCAAGGTAGGTGGTTTGTGCATTTCATTGATAGTCTATTAATTATATGTGCTTAAAGTGATGAATACCAATTTTTGTGGTATTGCGTGTTTTTGATCTTATCCCTATTATCTACCTTCTCCGGTTTAGTTAATATATTAACGGTTGTTTCCTAGGCATAAGATTGTATAACCTTGTTTATGGGACACCCCATGGGTGAGTTCCCTTGTTTGACTGTTATTGGTTGTTTGGTCAGGGTTTCCTATGAGGTATACTATGTTTCCAAGCCTTGAATTGTTTAGGATGGAGTTGATTAGTTTTATGTGACGCTTATTTTTATGCTTTGATTATTTTTTATCCATGTAATAGTTTGAATTACATGTGGAGACATTAATGAATATTGTATGTGCGATGATCTTCCAATGGACCATCAGAGCCTTGGACTAGGAAATCTATGGGGGTTTCCATGTTTATTTACATAGGACCGTGAGAGCCTTGGTTTAGACTTTGGCCGAGGGGGTATTGACCATGAGAGAAACTCAGATGTCGTTTATGATTATTTATACTATGTAGACTCAGGGGGTATTGACTGTGAGAGCTACTCAGAGGTCATGTATAAATTATTGATGCCAAGTGGACCCATGGGTATTGACAATCAGAGCTATCCAGGTTGTCATTTGCCATTGTTTAGTGCTATGTTTAAACCAAAGGGGTTAGACCATGAGATCTTTCTTAGAGGGTTGTTATGAATGATTTATTGTTGTTGTGACGAGTCGCCAAACCAAATCACACTCTTGGACTTGGTCTTACTTGGTGGATTAGATGGTCTAATGGGATGTATGTTGTTACTATTGTGTGGATGGACACATAGGTTAGGCTAGATCCCAGGATTCATTATTTAAGGTTTTGAATAATTACTAAATGAAAATGAATTTAATTTAAAACTAAAAGATTGTTTGATTTTGAGTAATTCTTAGTTTATTGCATAATTTCTTCATATTTCCTGATATATATGTATTCTAGTGGATTTTAGGAAAAGATATTTTAGTGGTTGCCTATTGGTATTAGTCTCACATCCTATTTGGTTCATGATTTTCGACACAAAGAGATTATATGGTCGCCTGTATAGATAAGGAAAAGAGTCCTTCTTCATAAGGTACATGATTACTCTTAGAGCTGGAGAGCATGGTACCAAGATTTGTCTTAAGATGATATTGGAGTTTATTGTTTTTTGTACTTTTGTTTCAATATTGTATTTCTATAATTGTGACTTTTTGGGATGCTTTCCTAGATACATGTGACATGCATCATTTATTTGTATATGCTGCTATTTTTTATACTATCAGTCTTGCTTTGTTTACTTCTGTTGTATGGTATCACTGCTTCTACTACTATTTTCTATTTTTTTCTATGTTACTCAGCCAATGAGGGTATAGTTTCCCCACTATCACAACCAAGGACCTTGCTGCTAGTCAGCAGCCTCTTGAATTCTGGTAAATGCGTTTTTTTTCATGTGACCAACTAGGTACAGGGCACCTCTGGGAAGCACCTAAAACTAGGAAGTTACAAAGTTGTATCATAGGAGTTTCTTTTCTAAATTTTCAAACTATTTGAAGCCCATAGACAGAGATAGGAATGAATATTTAGTAGTAAATAAGTTGTTCCCAGGAGTATCTAACCCATGTATAGGGAAAATCCAAGTTACAATGAATATTGAAATTTTTCTGGTTTTACAATTGTTGTAGTTGATTTGATTTCAGCATTGTGTGATTCACTTGTTTTGTGCTGTTATTGTTAATATTATTGAGGTTATATATCTATTTAAATTGAATGATATGAGGTTATTCCATCTCATGCATCACATATGCACTTGATAGAGATCACATCTCACATATTCTTGTTATGCCATTTAGGATGTATTATTGATTACATTCTATTGTGAAAGATGTTATGCTATATATTCATGTTTTTGGGATAGATTCCTTGGTAGAAAACTAGAAATTTTTATAGGGTATTGAATGTTGTAATTTTTCATTTGGATGGACACTAATCTTTGGTTCCTAAGGTGTTATGGTCCCTCTTATATCTGAATTTGGTGGATCATGTTTGAACATTAATTGAATTTTGTAAATTTATGATATGAATAAGGATGAAACACTTCGATTTGTGGGAGTATGGGATCTCAAGGGTCGTAATTTTTCATGCATTAGAAAAATTCTATGTTTTTAAGAGTTCTAGAGCTGTTTTAGAGGCTTAATGTCTGAAAACCTAGAAAACACAACATGTGATGTTATGAACACATTCCCTATGTTCTTCTATTCTGGAAGAAACTAAATTTATTAAGTACATGGCATGAATCATATTTACACGTATTTTAGTCTTCAATCGCATGGCTGACGTTGTGAGAAGAGACATGGGGTTGGGAAACTTTTGGTAAAACACATCGTGTTTGGATTGTACACACTGTGTTTTAAAGAATCGTGTATCCAGCCATGTGTTGAATGACACGGGTGGATGAAACATAGTTTTTATACACCTTTTCCTATTTATGAACACTCTATAGAGTTGACTATGTATCCGTCCATGTGACTAATGACACAGGTGAAATTTATTTAAGTAGTACACACCGTGTCAGGTTCAAACCTGTTGTGTAGTGTACACCAGAATACACCATGTGGTTTATCCTTGTAAAGGAAACCTGTAAGGAAGGAAAATTAAAGTGAACACCATGTCTTACGAGGAACATTATCTGTGGATGGGTTTTACATGACCATGTTTGGCAGAGGTACACACCATGTTAAATGTTTAAGGGAACATGTCGTGTAGGGGTTATACACGCCGTGTAACCCTATTTTGTAAAACATGAATGTTTCTTCTCCTATTTTGTTTTTGAACTTCTAAGTTTATATACTAGTTATTATTTTACTGAGGTGTGCAATTGAACTTGTAGAGTCATGCCTCCAAGACATCCTCCAGTCATATACTATATATAGGGTGATGATTAGACACCAGTAATGGTAGATCTGGGACTACATGCTGATCCTCTTATTGTGCCTGTCTTGGCACCAACTATTATTCTGAATGCCGGTGCAGATGCACATTTATGTGAAGGGTTTTTGAGGATGATTCCGTCTTTTTTAGGGTGAAACACATCCTTCCCTAACAATGGAAGAGTTGATGCGGGTGTTCTAGCAGCAGCATCCACCCACTTTTTTCAGGGGATGGAGGACAATAAGCTGCAGAGTCATGGTTGGAGGCCATACTTGCTATCCATTCGCATATAGAGGCACCTCTGTAGAGTAGGGTGAATCTCACTATGTACATACTATATGATTCCACCTAGAGATGGTGGGATGATGTCACACAAGAAAGACTTCATCGAAATATGACATGGGAAGAGTTTCAAAGGAACTTCAATGACTACTTCAACCCCGAGATGTTGAGGGATGATTGAGCCTAATAGTTTATGCATTTAGAGAAGGGTTGTCTTTTAGTGATGGATTATTCATATCATTTTACAGAGCTTCGGCACTTTGAACTTTCTTTGGGAGGTGACGAGTTTCCAATTTATAGGCACCTTGAGGATGGTCTAAGGTATGACATACGATCGTTGGTGAATGTATTTAGGCTGACATTGGTGATAGCTATAGTGAAACAGTATCTGATTACAGAGAACAATCTGATGGAGTTGGGAGCTGTGAGCCAGGGTGGTTCTGCATCCATAGCTGGTACTCCTTCGACAGGTAGCAGGAAGCGTCGCAGGGAGCCCTTTGTGGTGATTCTAGTAGCAGGTATGTATCTCTAGGTGTAAATTTGAGGTGATACTAGTGCAGGATGAGTAGATACATGAGACCTTAGTGCCCAAGAGACCTCTTTGAGTTTTGAGCTTGAGGAAATATGGGTCATCTTCAATGTTTTTTCTAGTTCTTCGCAGCAACAGCTAGTGAGAGAGGATCAGTTATGACTCCACGTTTAGAAGCAGGACCACTAGTTACTCCTCAGTTAGGGAAATGGAGTTTGACAAGCTGTTCAGGATGAGGAGGTGGTCCTGGACTTGGTATCCAAATGGAATATTTTCAGAGATAAACAGGTGGATATGCTTAGGGTAGTCATGCATGATCACAGGGTCATGGTAGAGGTCAAAATTTTGCAGTGGAGAAAAACTAAGAGGAGTAGGATCCCGAACCATCAATAGTTAGATGTATGATTCTAGTTTCCTTGGTTTTAGCTTATGCTTTTTTTGATACTGGAGCTTCCCATAGTATTATATTTTTTTCTATTATGGAGATCCTTGGGATATATATCTTTACATTTGAGGATCTTATGATGATAGACACACTATTGGGGATTTGGGCGACTATTGTATGTCAGTGCAAGGAGTTCCTTCTTGAGGTTGGTATATGTAACTTCTTATGGGAACTCTATGTCTTAGAGATGGTGGGCTTTGATTTAATTCTCAGAATGGATTGTTTGGTCTCCTTTTAAGCCTTCATTGACTGCTATCACCACAGGTTGAGTTTCACATCCCCATAGGATGAGTCTTTTATACACAAGGGTGAATGGGATGTCCTTGCGAGCAGAGATGGACCTGATCATCATGGGTTGGGAAAAATTATGGCCCAGATTTCTAGTTCCTATTTGGATGAATAAGGGTCTTCATAGATGTACTTTCCTCTAGTTATGGATCATTTTAGGGATGTCTTTCTAGGTGTCTTTACAGGTTTACCTCTAATGAAAAATGAATATTTTTCTATTGAGCTTGTACAGAAGAAGCACTAGTGTCCATTCCTACATATTGGATGGCTACATTATTTTTGCAGGAGCTCAAAATGCAGTTAGAGGTGTTGCCGAAAAAGGGTTTCATCTAACCCAGTACTTCTCCTTGGGGTTTTCCTATCATTTTTGTGATGAAGGTGGATGATACACTCATAATTTATGTGGATTATCAAAATCTGAACCAGTTGGTGGCTAAGAACTGATATCCCTTACCAAGGATTGATGATATATTTGATCAACTTCGAGGATCCTAGATGTTCTTGAAAATTAACATGAGATCTGGTTACCATCAGTTGCATGTTAGACCATTATATATACCTCTTACAACCTTTCGGAGAAGGTATGGTCTATACAAGTATTTGGTTATGCTGTTAGGCGATATGAACATGTCAGAAGTTTTCATGGCACTGTTGAACTAAGTGTTCTATCCTTACATTCATTATTTTGTGGTGGTCTTCATGGTTGACATCTTGGTGTACTCTCACACTTGAGACTACCCTAACAACCACCATGATATCATATTTAGTACACTGAGAGAGAATTGGTTGTATGATAAGATCTCAAAATTCCACTTTTGGAGGGACCATATTCACTTCTTAGGTCGTGTCATCCCCGATACAAGAGTATCGGTAGACCCAGAGAAAGTGAAAGGATTAGTTTCCTGGGAGCAGCCAAAGAACGTCTTTGAGGTGCAGGGTTTTCTAGGGCTGACTGGTTACTACAGGCGATTTATATAGGACTTTTCACACTTAGTAGTTCCACTGACAGACCTAACTAAGAAGGTTGTGATGTAATTGTGTATATATTTTTTCAATTCATACTTTGAGGAGTTGAATGGGATACTGACATCATCACTGATATTGATTTTTCTAAAGATGGGAAAGAGTTACATTGTTTACTACAATGCATCAGGTATTGGGCAGGGAGCAGTTCTTTTGCATGGAGAAGGATTCGTTGCGTACGAGTCTCAGTAGTTGTGGCCACATGAGAGGAACTAACTGATGCATGATTCCAAGTTGGATTCAATTGTGCATGCTTTACGTTGTTGGAGACGTTGTCTTATGGGGAACATTTTGTGGTATACACTGACCACAAAGTCAAAATTATATCTTTTCTCAGCGTGATATGAAAATGAGACAGAGAACGTGGGTTGAGTACCTTCAGTATTTTGACCTTGAGGTTTCCTACATGCATAGGAATGGAAATTTAGTGGATGATGTGTTGAGAAGGGGGACTCAGATACAATCATTTCAAGAGTCCAATAGTGAGTGGCAGATTATGGCTCTATTCTATGGTATGCATTTGGAGGTACACGACAGACATGGGAAGTGGATTCTTTCTTCGATAGCTATTACCTCTACTCTACTAGAGTGAGTGATAATGAGGCAAATATAAGATACCAAAGGCTTAGTCCTACGAGAGAGTTTGTCAAGAGGGGACCCTACTTCTGGGTGGACCATAGGTGAGGATTAGGTTTTATGTTTCTATGGGTGCATATGGGAATCAACAGACATACATGAGAAGTTGATGCGAGACTTTAATTACTCGGTTTGGACAGTTCATCCTGGTATCACCAAGATGTATCGAGACCTACACTATTAGTATTGGTGGCTAGGTATGAAGATAGATATTGCTGGTTTTGTTATGTGATGTTCCACTTGCAAGTAGGTGAAGGTAGAGCATCAGTGAATAGCATCGATTTTACAGCAATTACCCATTACCGAGTGGAAGTGGAATGATGTCGTGATGGATTTCATGATGGGTTTACGGAGGTCTCCTTGATAGAATGATTTGGTTTGGGTTGTTTTTGATAGACTTGAGGATGCACATTTATTTCCGATTAAGGAAACATTTATTGTTGATGAGCTTGGAAGGTTGTGTATCTAAGATATTATATGTTTTTATGGGGTTCTGCACTCTATTGTTTCAGATAGGGATACCTGGTTGACTTCTCATGTCTAGTAGGGACTACAGAGGGCTTTGGGTACATAGTTAATTCAGATTACAACTTTCCATCCCAAGACTTATGGCCAATCCGAGAACAAAATTCAGGTATTGTATGACATTTAACGAGAATGCATCCTAGATTTTGGTGGCTCTTGGGAGAGACATATACTCGTAGTGGAGTTTACCTATAAAAATAGTTTTCAGGTGACAATTCATATGACTCATTATGAGGATTTGTATGGTAGGCCTTGTCGATCACCCCTATGTTGGATAAAGGCCAGATAGACCGCAATGGTGGGATGTTGTTTTGTCAAGGAGACCACTAATTAGGTGGAGTTGATTCAGAAGAGGATTTCTACTACACATTCTTGAAAAAATCTTATTCTAATCGATGGAGATGACCTCTGGAGTTCGAGTTCATATATCATTTTTTCTTATGTGTCACACTGAGGTAGGTATACATGAGTATTTTCATATAGGGGATGCTTTCACCGAGTTACGTCAGGCCGTTTGAGGTTTTCGAGATAGTCGGGCTTCTAGCCTCTCGGTTGCAGTTACCTCAAAGTTACCAGTCTATGAACACTTTCTTCCATGTTTTTCAGCTACAACATTAATTTTAAGACCCATATTCTGTTCTTCAAACCGAGGAGGTTGATTTGGAGGTGGATGCATCCTTTTAATAGCACCATATTCAGATTTTGGATCACAGCATGAAGGTTCCCCATAGCCAATATGTTCTTCTGGTATGGGTGCTATGGCAGCATAGGTGAATAAAGGATGAGACTTGGGGGATGGAGGACAACATACAATCACAATGGCTATAGTTGTTTGAAGATTCTTCTTCCCCCCCCTTAGAATGGAAATTTGGGGACAAATATTTTTAAGGAGGGTTGTTTGTAAGAACCTAGATCTTATTTTTAGGTATGGATATTTTTTGGGTTGTTTTTGAGGAAAATGGAAGAAATTGGAAAATTTATATGTACACGCCTTGTACTTTTGAGTACACATCATGTACCCACTTACTGCATGTATTCAGGTACTTGTAGTGTAATGGCTAAGTACACAGTTCTGTAGGTGACATGGAAGACTGCCAAAAGTTGGTGTCGGTTGAGGCTAGTACATGACATGTACAATAAAGGAACATGCCATGTACTTTTCTTTTTTAATTGATTAATTGGATCGGGGTCACATCACACCTCCATAATTGTCTTCTTCTTCCCGTGTTGGATATAGGAGATTGATAATATGACTGAGAACTTCGAATCCCTACCGATTCTCCATCTGAGCCCCAATTGAGATTCCACCTGGTGCGTTGGATTCCCACTGGTGAGTTCTCTCCTCCCTAGAGTCTCTCTTCCTAATTTCTACTCTCTCTTGAGTTATCCAAGGTTGAAAAATTTTAATCTTTTTATAGATCAACATTTTTATAGGCCGATTCAAGGTCAGATGTTTGAGAGTGGTCATCATATAACATAAAGTTAGATCGTTTGTCCATTTATTTGATAGTGTTTGGCTTATATGTTCTTAAAGTGAAGAATACCCATATTTGGGGTATTGTGTTTTAGGATTTTATCCCTATTATATATCCTCTAGGGTTTAATTGATTGATTGAGGGTTATTTCCTATGACTAAGATTGTATACCCTTGTTTATGGGACACCCCATGGGTGAGTTTCCTTGTTTGACTGTTACTGGCCATTTGGCCTAGGTTTCCTATAAGGCATACCATATTTCCTTGCATTGAGTAGTTTAGGATGGAGTTGATTGGATATATGTGATGCACGTTTTAATGATTTAATTAATTTTGAGACATGTAATAGTTTTAATTTCATGTAGATCCTTTAATGAATGTTTTATGTGTGTTGATCTACCAATGGACAATGTGATCCTTGGACCGGAAAAAATGTAGGGGTTTATATATTTATTTACATAGGACCATGAGAGAATTGTTGTATACTTTTACCTAGGGGTTATTGACCATGAGAGCTACACAGAGGTCATTTATGATTATTTATACTACGTGGACCTAGGGTGGTATTTACCTTAACAGTTACATGGAGGTAGTGTATAAATTATTGAGGCAATGTGGACCAAGGGGTATTGACTATGAGGGCTACCCAAGTGGTTGTTTGCAGTTGATTAGTGCTATGTTTAAACCAAATGGGTTAGATTGGGAGAGCTTTCCCAATGGGTTGTTATGAATGATTGATTGTTGTTGTGACGAGTCTCAACGCCAAAGCACAAGCTTGAACTCTGTCTTTCTTGGTGGTTTAGATTGTCTTCTGGGATGTCTGTTGTTACTATTGTGATGATGGATACAGTCCTTAGGCTAGATCATATGATTCATTATTCAAGGGTGAGAATAATTAATAAATTAAAATGAATGTAATTGAAAACTGTATGATTGTTTTCTTTTGAGTACTTCCTAGTTTATTGATTCATTTCTACGTATTGTCTGCTATATTTATATATTCACTGACTGTTAGGCACATATATTTTGGTGGTTTCCTTCTAGGATTTTTCAGACACTCTATTTGGGTCATGCTTTTGGACACAAATATATTATATGGTTTCAGGTATAGATGAGGGTAATATCCCGTCTTCATCAAGTACATGATTACTGTTGGAGTTAGAGAGCATGGGACCAATTTGAGGCTTAAGATACTGTTGGAGTTTACTATTTTATGTACTTTGGTTTAAATATTGAATTTCTAGCATTGTGACTTATTTGGATTCTTCCCTAGATACATGTGACATGCATCATTTATTTATATATGCTTCAATTGTTTATACTATCATTCTTCCTCTGTATACTTTTGTTGTTTGTTATTACTTCTTCTAGTACTATTTTTTATTTGTTTCCACTGTATTACTCTGCCAATGATGGAATAGCTTCTCGACTATCACACCCACGGTCCTCTCTACTTGTCTGTAGGCTCTACAGTTCATGGAAATGCTCTGGCAGCCATGTGACCAACCGAGTACGGGGCACCACTAGGCGGCACCCGGAACCCGGACGTTACAACTTGGGAAATTTTCCTTGGATTAAGTGGTAGCCTAGTGACCTGGAATGCCTTTAGAAATTAACTTGGATTTGGTTTGATTCCTATTGACATATAATTCTTTTGATATACCCTTTTTATTTTGCATTGATCATATTATGTAGGAACTCTTGGTATATTCTTATTGAATTTAGACATACTCCAAAAGACTTGGAATTCCATGGACATACCCGTTGGACTCAATATTGATTCATTGACAAGGAATGCTTGGGATATACTCATTGGATTCATCCATTGATCCTAATGACTTTAAATTACATGGATATGCTCATTTTATTCTTCCATGAGCCTACTCACATGATAAAAAGTCATCATAGATATTCATTTTTAGATTAATGAGGTATGGTCAGTATAGGGTTTCACCTTAGAACCCATGTATTGATGGTGGTTTATATATTATTATTTCCCTTATTTATTATAATCATCAACATGATTTTTCTGTTAGACTGAATATGATTATAGATGATGTTGGTGGTGGCCTAATGAGTCAAACTCACACCCTACTCGGGTCATCATTGGAACATGAGAAGGCTTCATGGTTACAAGAATGGTCAAGGGAAATAACCATATGATTGATTCTTGATTATCATCTTATTTGGATCATGGGATATGAGACGGGCCTAGGAACCATGACTAGTATTGTGGAGTTTCATAGTTTTTGAATTAAAACCCATATCATTTAATCACTTTATTTCATGACTTATTACATAAATATACGCAAAATATAATAATAAAATATTGAGAGGACTAGTTTATTTGGGTAATCCGATACGAAGAAAAATAACTTGAAACAATGATAAAAAAAATTGAACTCCACAACATGACCCTAAAATCCATTGATATTCTTATACTACATGAGATTACATAGGGATGTATTTAAGAAAGAAGTTTTCGATTACTCATAGAAAGCAAATAATCAAAGAATAACATGATGAAAATAATACATGTGATCCAAAAGGCATATCAAGGTTACATAAAAGTGTGAGAATCATAGACATGAACATAAAATCATGATATAAGGTGATAACATCAAAGAAACACAGGAATGTAAAAATTACACAAAACATGATATCATAAGCATATGTCAATGATAATTAATGATAAATCATAACATTGTGTGATTAGGCTAACCAACCATGTTCCTTACATGGCATATCTTGTGAAAAAACATTACCCAATGTGTTGGAGGGATATAAAATTCCAGGCCCCCTCACCACATTCATTTCATGTACATACATTTGTGTGCCATGTAGATCATAAAACTTAAGAATGTATTTCATCTATTTTAATCCCATGAATAATAAGGGTAGGTAATATAAATTCAATCCATAATGAAATTAAGTATTATTATATATAGGATAATACCATTGATTGTAAATTAGGATGGGTATTCACAGCATAACATTTTGGAATGAAAAATCATGGGATAAATATGGCAATATAATAGATGTCCATAATGTTTCATGGAAGGGATTAATGAGAATTAAAGGTGGTGTTTAATTATTTAGGAATCATAATTATTTCAATGGTATTTGAAAAAAGAACATTTCATCCTGAATAATTGGAAATAAAAAGTCCTAGCGAAAAGAAAGTACTTGAATAAACAAGAAGAGGAGAAAATCCATTACCTTGAGAGGGTGATTCTAAAAGCTTAGGAGGATCTTATTAAGAGCTTGGGAACACGTTGTTAGGGATTTATAGAGGGTTAGTGGTAGAAAATTCACAATCAATGGGTTTTTATTTAATGTGAATGGGATGTTGGGTGGGTATTTATAGCAAAAAGGGGAATTATTTATTAATTTCAAATCTTAGGTTTTCAAATACATGTGATAACATAAACAAAACCACAAACCATACCATGGTTTTTACCATAGTTTCTTCCAATGAGTATTGGTTTTAAATATTTTATTAGATTAAGAAATTAACTCGTTAAAACAATATCATTCACGATGTGGATGTGAGTCGTGTTCATAATGAATTGATTTCAAAACCTTACAATATATTATTGGTTTTGGAGGATTCATTAAAGGTTTGTAAAATTAATCAAATTAATTAAAAAAATAGATTATTTTAAAGGGGAATTTTATTTTGGTTATGTTTTACATTTATAGTATTTATGACATCCATTTTGGGATATTATAATGTCATAATTCACACTGTATTTAATTTTTACCAAAAAATTCTACTATCTCAAAAAATTATGAAAATTACACCATTGACTAATTATGATGTGATAATTTTAAAAAACATATTTATTTTACAAAATTAATTTTATATATATCATAATTTAAAAATTTTAAATAGATAAATTATTTATTGGAAAATACTAGTTTTTACGACACCAACAACTTTCTAACCCTCATAAAAAATTACATTGTAATTAATTAAATTATATTGTCATTTATATTTAAATGAATATTTTTTCATAATAATGTTTCATAAAAATGAAATTTATTTAAAAATTTAATGAATTTATCAAAAAAAATTCTTTAAATGAAACGATATATTTTCCAAAAATACAATTTTGGTTTCTTGGTATAGAAATATAGCTATGTTTATACTCATTATATAATAATGAGGATAAATTAATAATAAAATGGGATAAATATAATAATTATTTTATTAAAAATTAAAATATACAAATTCACACTACTAGGGTCTAGATACATTACCCCTTATCCCACTTGTGAACAACCTAAGGGTAAAGTTTGTCATGGAGGAATTTTCTTAATGTTGGTTAGCGAACATGTTTTTGGGATATGATCTAGATAAGATTTAACTTCTACCATAAATAGTTTCACTCATTTTTCAGTTGTTGATTATTAAGTTGGGCTTGGTGAAGGGAAAATCCTTGGGATTCCATCTCCCTCAAAATCTCTAATAAATGGGATTCATAGGGTACAATCCTACAGGGTGAGGTCATTTTTTTCTAATATTTAAATTATAATTTATCATAACCCTTAAAATATAATAATCTTAATAGTCAATGTATAATAACTATATTGTCAATAATTTTGATTCTGGAAAATCTTTGAAGTCTGACAGACAAATTAGGGAAATATTTCTTGATGGACAACATTATCAAATGAAATATAGTCCATGAATTTTATATAACTAAATTACATAATATGGAATTTATTTATTCAAAATTGAATTCCATTTATAAACGTTTTGGTCATTAAATAATTCCAAACTTTAGAAATTTTTTCTTATAAATTTTATTTCATACTCTAAAATAGATTAGGATACTTTTGTTTTATCACCTCTTCTAATTCCCTTATCATCTCCTTAAACTTATGGTTCTTCTATAGTACTTTTATCAAATGTGTTTTCATATTTCATAGAAATTTCTCTCTCTAATCCAATATCATCATCGGTTACTCATTGTATGAAATATCATTATCTAAAGGTATTACCTCAAGATTTAGTAAATTTGAGGGGTCTAGTATGTACTTCCTTAAGAGAGATACATGGAGCACATCATGTACTTGATATGCATTTGGTGGTAGGTTTACTCGATATTCCCAAAATATAATGCACTCAAGGATTTAAAAGGGGTCGATGTATCTAGGAATAATCTTTCAATTCTTCCAAAAACCTCATGAAATATTTCCATATAGACATTTGAAGAAAAACCTTATCTCTAATCTCAAACTCTAGATCATGTTGAGTATTTTCTTGGTAGATTTCCTATAAAATTATAACATATTTCATATAACTCTAAATGGTTTGAAATTTTTCTATCATCTATTAGATAAGATTATATTCCTTCAGCTTCCAGTCACCAACTTCATCCCATCATGCTATTGTACAACACATTTTCACATACAGATCCTCATAATGTTGCATTTGAATGATAGAATGGAAAAAATTATTAGATGAAATATCTATTAGGGGAAGGTGATGATCCCATTATCCTTGGAAATCTATTGAACCTGATCTCAGTACAACATCGAGAGTTTTAATGGTTCTCTCAGAAATACCTTCAATATAAGGGTGATAAGAAGCATTAAAGATTAGATATATATCTAATTCTTCTAAAAGGATTCTCTAGAACCTTGAGATAAACTAAGGATCTCGATCATATACAATGGATAGTGTTACTACATGCAGTATAACCACATCCCTTGTGTATATGTTAGTGATTTTTTCAAGTGAAAAATCTTCCTTGATGGAAGTAAAATGTACTTACTTTATAAGGATATCTATTACCACCCAAAAGGAGTTATTCCATTTATATTTATTTGGGATTACAATGATGAAATACATGGTTATGTTTTCCCATTTTCGTACAGGTATACGAAAATTTTCCATCATAACCTTAGACTTTTTTAATTCACCCTTGACTTTTTGGCATTCCAAACATCGAGATACAAATTCTATACCTCCCTCTTCAAGTAATTCCACCAGAATCTTTGCATCAAATATCTATACATCTTAGTTTTTAGTTGATGAAGATAGTAGGATAAGATATCTACATAATCTATAATTTACCTCTATAGTTCCTATTTTTATGCGACATGTATCAAGGTTCCAAACCTTATAAATACATCTTTATCAAAGTTGAAATCCAAAATATTCACGAACTTTTTATGAATCTCCTTATTATATTTTTATGCGTCCATGATCATTTAGTGAATGGATGGTTGAGAAATTATTTGAGAATGGAAGGATGAAGTTCTTTTTATGATTTCCATGTCTATCCATTGAATATCTGATAATGTTGGTTCCCTTTTAATCCTTATCGTGGATAGTCTTTTTGGATCATTTCTAATTAGATAATCTTACACTTTTTTCACCTTCCTAGGATGGTAATGGATTGAAAAATCATAATCCATGATTAGCTCAAACCACCTTCATTGGTTCATATTAATCTCCAATTGTGTGAATATATACTTGAGGATTTTATGATCTATATATATTTCACACTTTTCCCTATAGAGATAATTTCTCAAATTCATCAATGTGAAGATTACTATAGAAAATTCCATATCATGTGTTAGGTACTTCCACTCATGGATATTTAATTGGTTGGAGGAATAATCTATCAATTGTTTAATTTATAATTATACAAACCAATACTTTTTCTTTCACACATCATTTTAGATAAAATGTTCTTCACCATAAGTGGGTAATGTGAGCATAGTTAAAAATATTAGTTTCTTAATTAACTCTTTAAATCTCGCATCTCATTAAGGTTTTTAGGAAAATCTCACTCCAATATATATTATCTTGGTTGGTGGGCTTGGAAATTGTGAAAAGTTTCTCAAAAATTGATGATAACACCCATCTACTCCAAGGAAACTAAGGATCTCAATCACAAATGTTTTTCCAGTCTATCCGTCAATTTCCGAAGACTTTAAAGGATCCATAGATATCAATTTTCTAGTGATGAAATTCCTCATGAATATTATTTTCTCCAAAAAATATTGAATTTTTTATGCTTTTCATACAAATTTCCCTTTCATAAGTTCTTTAGTATAATATTTAAATAATACTCATGCACTTAATTGATTTTTGAGTAGATAAGAATATAGTTTATAAAAACCTCCAAAAATTCATCAAGGTAATCCATATATTATATTCCTTAAGTATATGAATATAGTCATATAATAATTGATTCAAAATGACATTACTTTGAACTCATAATTCCCATACCAGTTACAAAAAATAGTATAGGGTATATCCTCTTTCTTCACCTTTACATCATAATATCTCAACTGAAAATATGTCTTAGAGAAGTAATGGGATTCATATAGGTGACCAAAAAAGTCATAAATCCATGGAAGAAGATAATTATTCTTTATCATGATCATATTGAGCTCATGATAATTAATGTAGAGTCGCATTAAACCATCCTTCTTCCTAACAAACATACTAGTGCAACCCATGGTGAAGCAATTGGGTATATAAAACCTTTATACATATTTTTTTGTATTTTATACAGAAACTATTCAATTTTAACTACTATTATTTTATATAGAGAATTGGATATTGGAAAATATCTAGGTATATGTTTGTGTGAGAACTCATACTCTCATTTAGGAGGAAGAACATGAAATTCTTCAACGAACATTTTGTTATATTCTCTTATTATATGAATTTAATTTAGGATTATCTTTTCCTTAGTATCAATAACTTGTTCTATAAATTATTTATTATAAGGAAATAATTTACATTCTTGAGATGATTATTCCAAAATAGATCCATCCTTATCCTTACATTTCTATAGAATTAGAGGAAAATTCCTGATATAATGGGTGATTTCCTTCTCTCAGCAATTTATTATAGATCTTATTAAGAAAATATAATCCATACATAGAATAACATTGAATTATATTAAATTTAGTATCATATGGTTCACTATTAAGTTCATCTCATAAATAATGATAGGGGAGAAGATATATACATGGGATGTAAAAATTTCCCCATTTTCCTTTATCACAAATAGTTGGACATCTATTTTCTGAGGTGGTGTCTGAATTTTTCTACAAAACATGCATGATATGAAATAATATGTTGAACTAGATTCAAATAGTATATTAACTATACATGAATAAATAACTAGAATATTATCCACACTTCATTGTTAGTATCCACCCGAGTATCATTTATGGAATTCTATCACCATTTCCCTCTAGGACTAAGATGTTTTTAAAATAGTTATCTTTGACAACCCTTTACTTAGTTTATTAATTCATATAGTTCCATTTTTATTTAAGTTAATGCATTGGATAGTAGGATTATGTTAAAATAGAAAATTCCTTTATTCCATCACATTGTTGATTTCTCCCATAAAAATTTGTTAGCTAGGTACCCTTCTTTCTTACACCTAAATAATTTCATAATACCCCTAAAGAAATTTCTAGGATTCTTCTTCTTACACTTTTGATAGGTGGAATGTGGAATTTCATACCACCATGAGATTTATACATCTCACTGTTAGAAGTAAAATCCATTCTTAACTGCATATTTCTAGACCCATGATACCCATGATATTTTACAATCTCCATTTTCTCTTTGAGGGCAGATTGGAAAATTTCATCATATATTTCAATGTCTCAAATCACTGCAAATTTTTATTCATTTTTCTTTATCCCACTAATGAATTGGTCAAATTTACATTAAATATTAATAACCAGGCCAATGGAATATCAAAAAGTCTTTTCAAAATGGGGATGGGTATTCACAACACAAATTTTTGGCATGAAAAATCATAAAATAATTTAAATAGTACAATATGCATATATAAAGGTTCATGGAAGGGTTTAATGAGAGTGAACGGTGGTATATCATTTATTTGGAATCATAAAGAAAATAAATGGATATAAGAAAACATTTTAATAATAAAAATTGGAAATAAAAAAGTGTAGTAAAAATAATGTATTTTAATAAAAAGGAAGCAGAGAGAATCCCTAACATTGAGAGGGTTCTCCTAAAATCATGGGAGGAGCTTATTGAGATCTTAAGAACACCATTTAAGGATTTTATATTGTTAGAGTGAGAGTAAATAAACAATAAATTGTTTTTTAGTTAATTGTAAAGGGATGTTTGGTTGGTATTTATAGCAAAAGAGTGGGGGATTATTTATTAATTTTTAAACATAGGGTTTGGAATCTAAGTGATAAAATAACCAAAACCACAAATCATACCATGTTTTCTATCATGGTTTCTTCAAAATAAGAGTAGATTTAAATATTTTATTTGGATAAGTACTAAAATCATTAAAATAATTCCATTCATGATGTTAAGGTGAGTCTTGTTCATAATGAATTGATTTCAAAACCATAAAATATAATATATGTTTTGGAGCATTCATTAATGGTTTGTAAAATAAAGAAAATAAATTATAAAACAAATTATTTTAAACAATAAATCGGTTTTTTGAAATTTAATCCATTTATATTATTTATTACATATCTTGTGGGCTATTATGATGCCAGAATTCATACCTTATATATATACTATATTTAATTTTTACCCAAAATTTTGAATGTCCCAAACAATTATAGAAAATTAACCCTTGGAAAATTTTGATGTGATGATTTAAAAAATAATATTTATTTTACCAAAATAATTTTACAAAAATAATAATTTATAATTTTAAATAAAAATATTTATTTACTGGAAAATACTAGTTTTTATACCATTGATGACTTTTTAACCCTTAGTAAAAATTACATTGAAATTCATTAAATTATATTTCCATTTATATTTAAATAAATATTATTTAGTAAGAATGTTTCATAAACTTAACATGCATTTCAAAAAATTCTATATATCAAAATATATATTTTTTAATTGAAACTTTTTATTTTCCAAAAATATAATTTTCGTTTTTTATATCAAAATTTTCAACTTTTAATATCATTATATAATAATGTGTATAAATTGATAATGAAAAGGGATAAATATAATAATTATTTTATTAAAAATGAAAATATATATGTTCACACTACATGGGTCTAAATATATAACCCCTTATCACACTAGCATATAGACTAAGGGTAATGTGTACGATGGTGGTACTTTTTGGTGGTGGGTTGGCATACATAATTTGGGTCATGATATTGATAATCTTTAATTTTTCCCATAAACAATATCACTTAATTTTTAGTTGTCGAAACTCAATATGGGTTTGGTCAAGGGAAAGTCCAATTGATTCCATCTCCATTGAAAGATCTGATAAATGGGCTTCATAGGGTATGATCCAAATATTTGAGTATATAACTTCTTCCTTTTATGTCAATTATAATTTATCATAACCCTCACTATATACTAATCCTAATGGTAACATTATAATTTCTATATTATCAATGGTTATCATACTTAGTATTCTTTTAAGACTAAAAAAATATGGATATAATTTATAATGATACAAATTAACAAATTGAGTATGGTGAATGTGTTTTCTATATCTAAATTACTTAATAGATAATTTATTAATTCATAATAAAATACATTTATATAATTTCTAGTTTTTACATTTTCCCTTTTTTTCTCATTATGATTTTGGTTTATATGGTATTCATCATATGTCTGATTTATTGACATGTATATAACATCATTTTGATATTCCATGAGTTATGA
This sequence comes from Viscum album, assembly GCA_963277665.1. Classification (NCBI taxonomy): domain Eukaryota; kingdom Viridiplantae; phylum Streptophyta; class Magnoliopsida; order Santalales; family Viscaceae; genus Viscum; species Viscum album. Next base: position 1,479,876,162 of record OY728120.1, read on the forward strand.
CATTTTTTTCACTTACTATAATGTTTGATCACTTATCTATCTAGTTGTATGTGATTTTAATTATTTACATTGTTATATCACTCTAATATACATGTGTAATATCCCAAACACACTACTATATACCCTTGTTTCTAGTCAGTAGCCTTTGAAATATGGGTAGGTGTGCTTGAGGGCAAGTCACTCTCTGATCTGATTAATATGCGGTGATAAGGTCCATGGATGTGACATTGTGGATTCATTGAAAATGTATCCTTAAGACAGATCCTAATAAAACATTGGTTCCAACATAGTCTGGTGTTAATGCAATAAAACTTGAGACTACATTTCTCTCAATGAAATGTGAGCTTATGGCTTAGAGTACATGAATTCATCCAAATCCTCTTACATGAATTCATTTGTTAAAAATCGGGTAGTTGATTCATTTATTTCATGTGCATTCATTGAATTAGTTTAATGGATTATCCAAATGGGTAGTAGTGTATGTGATTCTTGCCAACACTCTTAATTAAATGAAGAGTTTCAAGCACATCATATAAAAGGGGATGAGTTCTTGAATTTAGGGTGTTACCTAATAAATGAATTCTATTACGAAATATCTTCTATCCTTGGTTATTTATTAATATTCTATAAAGAAGGTGCTAGAAAACCTTTTGAAGAATCAGGATCCTAATGTTATGAATATGGATCCTTAGGCCAATGTAATTTCTTTATAGGTAGGGATATTTTTCCATTATTTAAATGATATCAATAAATCATAAAATTAAGAGTAAAATATGAATTATATATCCCTTCAAGCACATATGCCTTATGCCCATAATTTTTTAGTACATGTTGGTACTATTGAGAATAGATCAGGCATCATATATGGGTTTTATTCCATAGACAATTACATTTTATAAACAAAAAAACCCAGAAGGGGGAGGGTTATTTTATGATCTGAAATTGTATTTCTTTTTTATAAATCAAATTTTCCATGATTTTTTTTCAAAAAATGCTTGACATCAAAAATATATTTTTCATGTTTGTTAAGAATTATTGTAATTGAAAAATACTTTTTGACGACTAGTCTACTATGGATAATTATTTAGTATTACTTTATTCATGGAAACACTTTAATAAAATAAATTATATAATAATATCAATATAAATTTCTTGATTTCAAATATTTAAGTAAATTTGATCATTTTAAAACAAGCTATATATATGATAGAATATTTGTTTTCAAAATATGTTTTTGAGAATTCATATTTATGATCTCTATAATTCATGGTTGATAGTGTTAGTAATTTATTTTTAAATGATGATGATTGAGGTTTTATAAACAATGAGTAAATATTTATTTTTCTAAAAAAATCATACATCTTTATCGTTAATGTTTAATTAATGGATAATTATGTCTCTGATTATTTTTGGGTTAATTGTTTTTTTCTTTGAAGTCAACCCCAGATCGTACGAGAACTCATGTGTAAATTCTTAGGAAATGATTTTAAATTCTTATTTACTATATATAAAATCATTATTGATCACTTATTATAAATGGAAACATGTTTGAAACAAAAAATAAATAAATTGAAATAGATGATAACTTGTTTACTTAAAAAATGAAATCTGGGGAGAAAAGAACTTTTTGAAAACTGAAATTGGAATAAAAGTCGTTTCACTTTCAATTTTCAATGAATTTTAATTTTTTTAATGCTATTATTTTGATTTATTTAGGATAATTAATGAGATATGGGTCTTGGGATTTGGTGTGACATTATTTTGAGTGTTTAAAACATGAATTTTTATGATAATTTCTTTTTTATGGAGAAAATGGAATATAATTGGACAATGCATGTATGTTTATGAATTAATTTTGAAACACAAAATTGATTGTTTTATCAGTGTGAAACATGATATTTTTGTTAAAAATTGATCAAATGTTTTATTTTTTTACTTATTTGAAAACTAATTGAATATACATACTTGCAATATGCTTTAAATGATTTAAATATCTTGTGAATTTTTACAAATTTAATTTGATTTCAGTAATTCAAATCTTGAAGTATTATGTTTAGTGATCTTTATACTGAATTAAATTTGATAATTTGAAAAAGTAATTTAATAAATTTATTTTTTTTAGAAATGAAATATATATTTTTTAATAATATGAATACTTTATGGATATAGTGAAGTTGTAAAAATTTATTATTCATCAAAATGGTGTATTTAAATATTTGGTATTGAACTTGAAAATATATGCTGAAATGATTTTTTAATTTATATTTTGAGTGTATATTTTTTTTATTAAATGGTTTTTAAATATTAATAAGACATTTCATGTTGATAGGTGTTTTGGTTTTGGTATTGTCTTACTTACCAAGTTGGATTATTGGGTTAGGTAAAATTAAAAAGAGATATTTGTTGGGAAATTGTCTTTTGATCATTACATATAGATGGATAAATTTATTTTTAAACCATATATTATTATGTTTACAAGGGAATTATTCCAGGAAAATACTCTTTGTGATGATTATTCATTGTAAATTGATTAATGTGGATTTTTCCTAGAGATTCAATGGAGTTTGCTACAGTGGATCTGGTTTAGCATGTTTCTTTGTATCATTAGTACTATTTTTTGAGTGCAAGGATCTTGTGATGTTGGGAAAGTTTTTTGGATTATTCATATATAGTTCTCCCACTATTTCCAAAATTATGAGGCACAATAGAATTCAATAGCTGATATAGAGTCTAAGTTATTTCTACTTTGGTGAACTTCATGATATCACATGAGAGAGCCAATGGATTGAGAATTTACAAATCCAATTATTGGTGTTAGAAACTAGTGGTTCATGAAAAAAGTCAGTTCACTATTACTCTAAATAGGCTAATTATGTAATTTATTAGGTGGTGTCTATGGAGATCCATTTCATTTTGTGAAATTCACTAAAAATGATCGATGAATATACTTAAAGAAGATTAAGTTGTCGAGTTTTTTGAGTGGTCTAACTCTATCCATACACCATTGAATCAAACCAAGGAGTCAGTTTGTGCATGTGTTAGGATTTTTGACTAGTTAGATCAAAAAAATTAGGAGATTCTCTTAATATATAACTATCTGGATATGTTCATGCAAGGTTAGTTTATAGTTTGGGTTTAACGACATTCTTATTATTTTTTGGTATTACTAGTGAGTTAATTTAAAACAAGTGTTTTTATGAGGAGCTAGAAAAATGTATATTTTTGGATCTAGATAGTGGAGGGTTTTTAGAATGTTTTTATTAGAGTAGATTAAGTTTCATAATTTGATGAGTTATAAGGTAGCTGGTTTATTGTGGGTATTTGAAGTAGTTTTAAAGTTTTACTATCATGATCACAATTCGGTTCTATTTCTAGTGGATAGTAAAAGGATACAAGATAAGATTTCAAGAGGTATTTCACTCTTTTTAGATCAAATTACCCAGGTTGAGATCAATATTTATAAATAGTTTTTGAGGGACATTATAGATGGATTCAAGCTTCATCAAGGGAAGTCTTATTCTCTACCTCAATTATTTCTGTATTCCCTATAATTATATTCTTGTTTTAATAGTGTAAAATAAATTTATTTGTTAGACTGACCATGTTTTATGAGTAATATTTTTAAATAACACCAGTTCTTTTATATATTATATTCTTCCACACTGATAAATTCCTTCTTAATGGATTGATTTGTTTGCTTCAAATTTAATTTGGAATGGTAAATTATTTATGTTTGGCTAAATAATTGACATACAAAAGATTTATTACTTCCATTTTATCATGTCAAATAACTTATGAAATTATTTTGTTGGATTAAGCTGAATTCTCTATGGATTAAAACTTGAATATGATTCATTTTATCATTTTATAGATGTTTATTATGAACTCCTCATATTGAAATACTCAATGGATGAAGGAATATTTACAAACTCATAAATTCATAATGAAATATGAATAAGATAGTGACCTAATCACTTTTTATTTAATGTTATTATTCTAGTACTCCTACATGATAGAGTAGAGTCTAGTTCATTGCAAAAAAGGAAGTACTTGATAGAAATTTATGTGATTTTAGTGATGGTTTAGTTAATATGGGGAATATTTTAAGGAATAAAGTATATTTTCATTAGGTTGAATCCACCTAAGGTTTTCGAAAAATTTTTAATCTGTAATAGAATTATTTTTTCATCTCCATAATGCTATATTCTAACACTATTGACATTAAATTCCTATTTCTAATCTTTACACCTGAAATTAGGAAAAAATATATTATTCAAACATAAAAAATTTTCCCATATTTTTTACTAGTTTAGAGTAGAAATATCCCTTTGAAAACACACAAAACATAGCCATGGGTTCAACCCTTAAACAATGCTTTTTAAGAGATTATAAATTGATATTTTGGAAAACATTGACCCTTATCGACTTTTTTCATTAGTCATTACCAATTATCCCACTCCCAGCCCATTAGTCAGATCCCACTTGGTTATCAAGATAAATTTCTCATAACTATCCCATGTTATGACTAACTTCCTAGGAGAACCAATATATGAGTAGTCAAATTTCTAGTATTCCCTTAACATAACTCTCTTTTATTTTAGATAAGGACCACAATGCTACTTTCAATAAACCAATCCATCACATAGGTTTTCCTTATGATATAAATCAATTCACATAATTATTCCCATGTAACTCATTTAATGGATCACCCATAGACCATTAATCTCAATTGAGTATCACATTTCTCTATACAAAATCTCAATAGGTTACCGGAGACATTACATAATGATAATACCTCTATATGGTGTATCATACTATTTAACCCAATATTTTCTTCTAATCAAAGTCACAGTGGAATTATACTCCTAATGGAATGTGTGAAAGATCACCAACATGTCTATAATAGATCAAACCCACTTATCATTAAACACTTAAGTGCAGAATCTCTCACTCAGTTCGGTAACATTAAGTTAACTCTACTTTCATGTCACACAATACATGAAATTATATAAAAAAATCTCAAAAATAAAGGTAATATCACTCAACCTTATATTTATACCCTTTTCATGATGCCTACACCATCTGAACAAGCATGCATAAAACACCGTCCATATATATTAGCCCTTATCTTGACCAGGGACTTAATTTTTCTATTTATAAAATATTTATAAATAATATCCTAATTATTTCTAAAATTAATTCAATAATTCCTAAAACAAAAAGAAATTATTAAGTCACATATGCTTCTAGAACCATGACAAACTTTGTGATGTCTACTCCAAATGAACTCTTAATCCAATAAATATGAATAATACCCAATTTAAAAACTCTAACCAATAAAAAATTTCCTCAATTTAACCAATATATACATATATAATCCTTTAGTCACTTACATATAGTGAAACAATGTACAACCTTGTGAATATATTGTTCTTGGAATCCTTTAACCTCAAATCATATAAACCCCATGTTTTTAATATGATTCCACTATGATCCAGTGGAATCATTATCAAACCCCTAAATCGAGACATATAAAATTAGAGAAAGTGGGATTGGAAAATGAGAGCATGATGAAAGGGGTGATAACCAACAAAAATCGATGAAGAAATTTCCCCTAGATTATATAGATGAATAATAAAGAAGGAGAAGAAAGGTTTAATCCCCTTTATTTGGATGACCAAAAAATGGAAAACTCATAATTGTTTTTTAATTTTAAATTCAAAAATCCCTAAAATTACCCTCTAAAAAATCATACATGGTATTACAAGGTAGCCAGTAGACCACCACTAACAATTAACTAGCTCAATGGGAGTCCTAATAGAGACGTATTATTATTATTGTATCCTATCTAATGGTACATCACCATTTGACCCCTCACCAAGTACCCAATTGAAAAATACAAGGTACCTAGTATCATATGCAATAACCCTCCCCATTTCATTGTTTTTCTTAAAATACTAAAAATCACTTCAGGTTTTTTATATGGAAATATATACCTAAAAAACATTTTAATCATTTCAAACACAAATATGAACATTATTCCATAATCTAAAACCAACATTTAAAATCTATGTTAGTTCTAGTAGTTGGAGATGTAGTTTCACTAGAAAATACTATGATTTAGAAGCACCGATATCACCCATTGGATAATTTCCATACCACTTGCATCCCACAGATCCCACACGTCCCATGAAATATCCAATAAAAATGGATTTGGTGAATTAGAATCAACAACTTTTGTGACCCATGTTACATATGAAAATAAACCCACAGAATAGGAACCCAAAAGGTATAATATGACACAACACACCCCCTTGGATTCAAAGCTCAGAACTAGGAAGACCAGGAACTCTAGACACTAAGTTAATATTCCCTTTCACTCTGATTCTGGTAACATCTAGGTATTCAACTAGATATTTCCTTAATAATAAACATGAAATTAACACAATCAGAACAATCAAAATACATAGAAATTATTTGGTTCATTATTTAGTCTTACTTCATAGGGGAAAAAACTATATATTTTATTAACAGAGACACTTAGTTACAAGTGAGCCTCTTTCTAAGAACCCTAACAAGCCCAAGTTACAAGGGACTCCTTCAGGACACCCTATAAAAAACCATAATAATGAATCTAGAAACCTCCTCCCAAACTCAAGTGATTTAATGGGAAAACCCACTATAGAGATAGAAACTATACTATCCTTATTTTGAATCAACACACACTTGATCTTATCACTCTCATTTTTAAGAATAAGTTCTATTAGCCCATCCTTGTTATAAATGAGCTCCACAATATCCAACCTTCTTGTTATATTTCTTTCAGATATTTGTAGTCAACCCTTTATAAAATCAATGAAATCGACTGAGTATAACCACCTCAATTTCCCCTTATGTTGAATAGTTCTCTAAAATATCTACCACTTTCTCCATATTCACAATCCCTCTTTCAGAACCATATCCCCCTACTAATTCATCGCCATGATATCATATTGATCATCTTCCACTTCCCAGTTTAATATTTTATAACCTTTTCCATTATTCTAATTTAGTATTTTAAATTCCAGGGCTACACATACCTAAGATTAGTTTAATCTCAAACAGCCTCACAAATATTAGTTGGTACCAATATTCTCCACCTCCACTAGAACATTCATTCCACATCTAGAACATCACTTCTATCCAAGTCACTCCATCCTCTGAAACATGGTTACTCCCCACTAGCATGAATTTGTTTATTCCTCCTACGATATTAACACACTTGAATAACACTATTTATACTTATTCCATAGACTTGAATACATACATCCATTGTAAAGGTGAAACTATCTCCATTCAATTTAATTAAGTGAATCTCCAAAAATATAACTTCTAAAAATCCCAACACTTATGAAGAAAACCATTCTCATATTAAAACCCAACAATATCCCACTTGATATTTTTCTTACATAGGTTAATCCTAACCACACCCCATTATATAAGATTTATTATGGATTTCACTAAATTCCATAGAACAACATCAATGAAATATCTTATGTACTTTTTCCCTTTACGGTGTTTCCATGGTTCCCCAACATGACTTCTGTCATACAAGCCCCACCTAGAAAAAGTTTTCATATAATTAGAGACATTAATCAATCATTCCATTCCCATGAAACCTTATAAATGAATCCGTCAAATACTCCAAATAAAACATTATTAAGAGCTATTTTAATTTTTTTGAAGATGAATAAAAAATTTGTGTCATGTAACATATCCAAAACCCTACTCCTTCTAGAATCACATGCTTCTAAAACTATACTACCAAGATTCCATAATCCATGTACTGTATAGTACATCAAAATATAGTGATATAACTATAATTAAAATCTATCTAAAAAATATATTCCAATATGTATCGTATCATTGAACTCAAAAACTCACGAAAAAAAAATCAACAATATCTAGTCATCATTGCTCAGTAAAAACAAGGGAAAATAGTCATTATCTACCGCTACATTCCATCCTAATTTTGATCCTTTAAAATTATACCTCAATAAAAAATTACCTTCTAAAATTTTGAATACCATTCAAAATTCACTTATATAGAGAAAAAATAGAGAAGTATTCATCACCACTCATTTTTTAATGAAACACGATCGAGACTTAGGTTACCCCTATTCAGACATCGATATAGAAATGGTTGGCATACCAAATAATTTTTAGGTGAGATAATAACAAACCATATTAATTCTAGATGTGGATTATTATTGGAAGATCCTTCCCCAAATAGAAATAGAAGAACCTTGATCAACAACAGAAGTTGTATATTTCACTAGACCCAAACATCTTATATCAAAATTTCTGGAAAATGTCACATGACATTTCAAAACGCAGTATTTCAAAACAATAAATTATTCACTACTAGAATTTTGAACTATAACAATTTTTTTAGTTAACCGTTGGTATATTATGGTTGTAGGTGGGATATTACGATGGTTTTTATATACTATTGGTATATCCTAAACTATACCAATAGTTTTTTTAAAAACAATTAGTATAGTATCATAGCTATACCATCCCCGTGAGCCTCTTTCCCTTATGAAAAATCACTCACCTATGGATATATTATTCTACTTAATGATTCAATTCAGTACCCCTTTTTATTATACTTGGATTCATCTTTTTTCAATTACTTTTTGGTGAAATCATCAAGTTATATTGATTAAGTTCAACTTTCTTCTTATTTTATCAGCTTATTTCTATATTTTCTTTCCCCATATCATATATTACCTAACCTAATTATATAATTTACATGTTTAGATATGATTTTTATAAAACAACATGGGAATAAGTTCCATTCTAGATAATGTTTGTTTGTTCTATATGAGTTCCTTAGTTGTTTTTAAGAATTTATATAATCTATGCTCAAGTTTTATGATATTTCTTGAATTGTGTCAAGATTATCTAAAAATATATATATACCATGGTCTCTATCAGTTGATTTTGGGTGTACTTTTAAATTGATAAATAAAAACATATAAGTTATGTCTAATTTATCTCATAATGTTTTGGATCTATATAAAAATGATAATTATTAAAAAAAAATAAGGATAAAACTTTTATAGTATTAAGATTTATTTTATTAATGTATTGATTAAGTTTAAAAAATTTTGAAATAAAATTCCAATTAATGTTATAGTTTTGATATATTTATTTTAAGGATAATTATTATTTCTTTACTATATATATGTGATTTAAAGTCCCATTTTGGACAATAGAAATTTTTTTACATTACATGACATGATTGAAACCCCATTATATGATTGTTTTTGTAAAAAATGATATTATATGATGTTGAATTATCCTTATAAGATAATTCATCTGCATTATTTGTAATTTTATAGGAGTTTTTTGTGTATTATTATGTATAGTTATTACTTATTGATACAAAGGATTTTAATATTCTAGATTTATATATGTGGTATTGTGTATCAAGGGATTAAATTTTGAAATTAGGGATACTGGTCAAAAATATAAAGTTTGAATTATTTCCAATTGGATTTCCCTTCTCTAATTGTAGTTTTCATTATAAAAAAACTTGTTGTTTCTAGTATTATGTATTTATGTATATTAAATTTTTTATTTATACTTAGAAATGGAGATAGATTTAAAATGGAATATTATTTCAATGATTTTTAATGTGATTAAAATTAAGTGAACATGTATCATTTACTTAAACAGATATTTGATATGGTATATATTTTTTTTAAACTAAAACATGTTTTTTCTTTTATAATGGAAATAAATTGTTTTTATAATTTTTATTTGATATTATTCATTGATATTGAAAAATTTTGGGTTTCTAATAGAATTATTTAAGGATTATGAGTATTTCTTATGTTATAATTATTTTTATTCTTATGGTTTTCCTTAAATATGTTATGTTATGTTGTTTTTTCAGTATATAATTTTTTTAAAGATTATATGTGTTTGAATTATGTATTCAAAACTTTTTTTATGATTTCATAGATTTTTCATTCAACAATGGTTCAGATAGAGGTCTTATACACTACCTTTTTAACAATTGTGTTTTAAGGCCATAGTTAAGTCATAGTGAAGTTAGCTACTATATAATTTTTTTTTTTCAAATAAACTATTATGTCTAGTATCATAATAGAGTGAAAAAAATATTATATTTCCTCATGAACTCGTCAATTAATTGATCAAATTCATAAGTTGAAATCGAAACATAATAAATGAAATAATATTAAATGAAATGGTTAAAATAATGATAAGTGTCTTCAATTACTAAAACATATAAGAGTGTGAGAGATAAAAAACTGAACCTAATTACCTAACCCATTATGAATAAAATGACCTTACCCAAATGAAAAATATAACCAAATAAAAAATTTACCTAACTAAAAAAAGAAACAAATGGCCCAATGGATAAATAACCTAACCCAAACTAAATTAGACCAAATTGTACATAATAGAATAAAAACATATCATATACATGTTATAATGTTAATTAATATGCATTTATTATGTTATGAAATTAGTACTAGATATATAGTTAAATGTATAATTATTTTTCAATATTGAAAATGGAAAATATTGAAGGGATTCAAATGAATAAAGTGTTTAAAAATCTTCACTGCATGAGAGAGTTTGGCATTCCTCATATGGTTCCCCTTATGAGTATAATATATCAAATATATATCAACTGAAAAACAAATAATGCCACACCATTAATGATTTTTTAAATTTTATTCAACTTTGACCATTCATAATACAAATCTTCTCTAATGTTGACTAACCTACTCTTTTGATTGAGGGTGGTACTAAAACTGCTCTCATTAGTTATCACACAAAATCATATCCAGTCCCATCACTAGATATACCATCTACCACAACTTATTATCCAATGGTCTACATAGAGGCATTATGTATTGTTAATGCCTACCAAATGAACATTGAAAATTCTAGAAATGAAGAAATACCCAAAGCATGAGTATTATTTTACCTATAAGACTTGGTAGGAGTATCATGGCTATATGAAGTCCAGGTCACCAAATCATGTGAATGCATAACTCCCCATGGGTTCATGTGATCACATGACACTTGGAAGGTCATGAGAATGAATCATATGCCTTGTATGATTTGTTCATGATCACAAAAATCCCCTTTGATAAGTCCTCCTTTTCCAGAGAAGGATTACAAACAAGTTTTGATGATCATATGAAGGCTTCCTGACAAGTTCATCTGATCATGCGATGCGTTAGGAAAAAAAATCCTTACAATCCCCCAAATCCCATTATACAATAAAGAAATAAAGATGAAAATTTTGTAGGCTTCATGAAGCCTATGTTATTCTATTTTTCATGTTTAGGGGTTATGAGCCTCCTGTGATCACCATTGATCATGCGAAGACCATTTTTCAAGCCCAGTTGATCCCGTAATGGTCCCCAAACAAGTATCCCTCGAAAACGTGAAGGACTTTTCAATAGTCCACAAGATCTCATGATGACCATCATAAATTTCATCTCAGTCTTTTATAAGCCCTTTGAAATATCAATTATATCGTGAGGTGCATCATAGGAAAGTAGAGAAACATTCCACGACAATGTTTGCACACCATTATGAGTTCCTCTATTGATTATGTGATGCCTTAATGGACAACCAATGGGATATGCTGAACGTCTTGTAAAATAAGGAATAAAAACATGAAAAGGATTAAGCCTCTATCTAATGGAATATATGATGATTTTATGTGAAAATGGTTATGTACCTCAAGTGATATCCATTGATCATGTGAAGGCCCCTTAACATCTCATCATGATCTCATAAAGGCCCCCTTGACAAGCCAACTTGGTTTTGTGAAAATCCTCTTTAATAGAAATATTAATCTTGTGAGGACTCCAAGATATTCCCTCTTGATCTTGAAAAAGATCTTTGACATTTCAAAATGATTATAAAAAGTCTCATTGACAAGCTGATGGTCCAAAAAATATGGTGATGAAATAGTGTTCTCATAATAACTGATTATCATGCGACACCCTGGAAATCCCATGACAAGATCATCCAAAGCGCACGATGTGACACTACCTCCACCAAATCGAACCATTATCTATGATATAAACATAGTATAATGAGGAACAAAAAAGGGTGGTGAGGCCCATTAATTCCTCCCCCTCAGCTCAAAAAATACAAACACATAGACACAACTACACATGTGATCACAAAATAGTGGAATTATTAGAGTGGAAATCCACACAATCACAAGAGTCTTATACTATGTAAAACCCTAGGAATGACATAAGGATTATGCATAATGTATATATACTTTATGTGATCACTTTATTGATCACCTGAAGGAAATATGGTTTTTGGACCAGATTATGCGAAGGAGTATCTGCATATTGACTGCGTCATGTGAATCCTCAACCAGCTAATTCTTGAATGAAATTGAGAAATATATTCAAAAAAATTTGAAAAATATGGAAGACTTACATGAAGATGGATATGACTATTTTCATGCGAAGGAATCATGTTCTTCTCATGACATATCCATATTACATGATAACAAACAAAAATGTCTTCCAAGACTTTTTATGTCCTATAGACATGTCATACAAGCCACATGAGGCCCTCTATACATATCAACCAAGTCTTAAAAAGACCTCTAAACATGTTGGGAATCTCTTGAGAAGTTCTATAGAGATGTCGACCAAGTATTTCAAAGTCCTATAGAAAGATTGGCCAAGTATTGTGAAGACCTGCAGACTCTCTATCCAAATAATGTGATTGCCTCCCAACATGCCATCCTTGGTAATGAAAGTCCCCTAGATATGTCTGTGTTAATCACATAAAGACCCTTCGACTTGTTTGGTGGGTAATGCAATGTCCCTCTAAACATGTCAATTAGATCATGAAACAGACCTCAGACATGTTATCTTGAATCATGTGAAACAACCTGGTACATGTCATCCGTTCCAGACATACACTCAGGAAATGTCAGGTAGACACTAAATACATGTTTGGTAGACACTTAGGAGATGTTAAAAACACAACAAAAAAATTTCCAACAAACATCCACAACATTTCTATCATGTCATGCAGGCACCCTGGGTCATGATATAATTTTCAGATAGATACACTTTCGAATACATTGAATCAAACTATGAAAACTCTGATTCTATATATAAGAAGGATATATAGGACACCTTCCTAAGGCTTGGGTTCCAATGGGCATTCTCCTTAGTGTAAGTCCCTCCATATCTCAAATACTCCAACCAACAGGACCCAAACACTCCCATGGGATTATCATTCTCCCTCGTCCGTCAATAGTTTGAGATGATTAGTGAACAATGGGGACTCTAATTATTACTATATTCATGATATGTAGGACTTCTTCATAAGGCTCTGGCTCTATATAAAACACTACTCCATATATACCCAAGTGAATAAGTCCCATATCCATATGAAATGAGTCTTATAAAATTCTATCCATTGTTTCCCACACCAAATGTGACTCATGTGGGATTATGAATATTCATTGATCATATCACTGACATCTGAAATTTCCTATAGCTTGGAAAACCTCAATGTGCAAACCACATTCAGTGACATGATACTATTTCCCTAATACAAGGGTTTCCACTTTGTTTTATGTCCCAAAGGCATCCCTATATTGGTAAACCCTGGGGAAATAACCACATAAACATTAATTATCTGTCAACACTCATCAGTGGGTTACAGGTATATTTATCTATAGTTACTAGCATTCCTCATATAAATAGGATAAGTAGGACAACTTCCTAATGCTCAAGCTCAATACATGGTGCTATGTTCTGTATATATGTTCTTTCCACTTGGAATTAAAATGTACGGATAAAACATAAATCAAATACATGTTTTTTATTCTAATTTTAAACAGGATATGTAGTATTCCTCATAAAGGTTTAATCCCATCATTTAAACACCAATCAACTCCCTAGATTATGTTAAACTCTAGAGCTCCAGGTTTTATGAATTCAAAATATAAACTACTACCCATTTAAAAGAAATAATATGAAACAGATGATGAACCTCATATACATAAAGATAGTATCCTTAATAGAACCCCCATAACACCTTGAAGGATTCAACACTAGATCATGGTTTTAGTATAAATTTCCCCATATAGGGATTTGGAAGTGTTTCATGAACGTATCTTAAATCTACAAGAGAGATTAAAAATAGGAAATAATTACCCCAAAAGGGTGAGATGTTCCTAACCTCCCATCCTCTTGACCAATGTGATTTTTTAAGTGTCCTTGGGTTTGAAAACCCAAAAAATCTACAGCCTTTAGAAATATGTTCTATACCTATTTATGGATGTGAAAGTAATTGGGAGTTTCTGAAAAGGATAAAATTGTAAACCCAATGTTGATTGTTTTGAAACAGTACATTAACCCACCACAATCAATCCTCAAACAAGAAAAAAATATGGTGAGCTCAGTGTGAAAACATGTAAATATAGATTAACTGAATCATTATAAGAATTGATCACTATGCCTCCTAAATCACATAGATAACCATATTCCAATCATCTTTTGAGGGAAAAAGTTTTTTAAACCAGATTTTAATCTCTTAAATAACAAAAATCATCGATTGACCACGAATTAGATAATTTTTTTTCATATCCAATATAATCAAAAATAGTGAACCCAAAATGAATCTATGAAATAAAAAATTAGAATGATTAACCATTCCTTAGGCCATATTTTTTTAAATATAAAACACAAAAAATGGTGAACCTAATGTGAATCTTTCAACTAAAAAAATTACATTTTCATCATGTGTTAGACCATTTTTTTCATCTCCTTTGTAAATAAAAACGGTGAACTCAATGTGAATCTCTGAAATAATAAAAAGGATCAGGTGATCATGCATTGGACCATTTTTTTGGTGTCTCATATAAAATAAAAAATAATGCACCATAACTAAAATCCCATGTAACCAGGGTTCCCACAAAATAATTGTATTCTCATTGTGAAAATTCCACCTGAGAAAAATAGTCAAAATGGGAATAAAAAAGGAAAAATGTGTCGTCGGTAAATAGATAATTGTGTATGTTTCACATTTTTTATGATGCAATTATCAATGAACTTATTCCTTGTTGTCTTTGGTTTTGTAGATTCTGATCTCATAGGAAACAACTAGACTCTATATCAGGTCTTCATTAATAAAATTTTATTAAACCTTTGCTATGGAAGCAACCTATGGAGGTCAAAAAACAATTTCACCCACAATAAAGATTCAACTTTTTGTGGCGAACACGATGATTCAGGAATTACAGTGAAATGGTACGATCCAAACCCAAGACACTACATGTAAGGGTTTCTAGATGCTGAATCTAGAAAGATCACAACATTTTGGGAAAGAGACAATAAAACTTGTTGAACCTATCACCACTATCAATTACTTCGAAATATTATCCATTGATCACAAAAATTACCACCGTACATATAATAGGGAGGTGGATCAAGGAGTAAACTATGGATCTATAATAGTTTTGAAGACATTTGGGAGGGATCATTTCAACTAACATCACTAGAATCATCACATTGGTGGCCCTCATTCACCTGCTGAGGGCATTACCTGAAAATTTTACACCCTATACAATCATGCATGAGTTCCAAGGAATATGCTTCAGGCATGAAAAGATATGAAAAAATTGGAGTGGGATCATATCCCCACTTTTACTAATGAATCCCTTCAGCATATTCTAGCAGTATCCAAAGGGTAGTCTTATATTGTTTATTGACCAAGACAAAATTTTTTATAAACAAAAAATGGAGCTACATGAGTTTGAATGAGGAGATTTTATTATAGTCTTTTTCATAGTCATGGATGAGATCAATAAGAAAATCATCACTCCACATAATTTCATGGTTGATTCCATTGTTAGAGAGACCATCAACCACCATGTTTTCTTCTCCATAGGGTGGGTGGAAATGTATCTAATCTCCAGAATCGAGTTAAGTCAAATCTTCCAGCACACTGTAAGAGGCCATGTGAGGTGAACCACACCATTCCAGATACCTTGGAAAATGGTCATGGAATCAATTTTTATCCAGATGTTGTTCCAACCTTTTATCTTGACAAAGGTGATAACATGAATCTCAACCATCATATTATCCTCTAGAGAAGAGGAAATCCCACAGCTGCCAATGAAACAGTCATGGAAGAGCCGAAGAGAGTCCCTAAAAATAGACCCATAGCCCACAAGACCTAGATTGCCTTTGGAAGCACCATCTACATTAATTTTGACCCATCTAGGAATCGGTGCTTTCCAGAACACCTCAAACGGAATCTTTAGCTGGTTGTAGATCCATTTGAGTCTAAGCCATCAAAGGATCACAAAGCCACCAACTGAGTTGTTGCAATGTGCATTCTATAATATGGAGGCATCCCTAATGGAAATAAGAATTCTCACCCGACCTGCATTAATATTGAATGAGTACATATTGTGAATAATGTAATTTTTATCATACCAAATAATGCGGAGGATCTTAGGAACGACAGATAATAATAGGTTTCTGATTTGCTATGAAGAGTTTTGCTCTACACATCATTTTATCTGAGAGAAAATAGAGTGAGTGAGTAACCATATGTAGTCAAATATTTTTGTAATATAATTCCAAAGAGAAGAGGACATAGAATAAGACTAAAATAAATGATTGATGTCCTCCCTATGTTTATGGCATAAGGAACATCTTGAGAAAAGATGGACACCAAAGGACTGGAGAAAAACCTCAGTAGGAATACGGTTATGAGAAATATGCCAAAAAATATTAAGTCTTGGTGGCTTGATCTAGGGTTTATCAAAAAACTTCATCCAAGATAAGTTAGAGTCAAAGGTAGTGAAATAATGGTCGTAAAATTTTTTTTAGTCCGGAATAACATTGTGGGTTGGTTCCAAAATAAGAAGGTCTTCATCATTAGATAATGGATACTCATCAACAACATGCTTAATGTGATCAGGGAGATCTAAGTTATTAGAATGCATCACATACCTTATGGAATAGTTGATGATATCCAGAGAGGAATTAGAAGGAAGAATAGTACTAAGGAGGGTTCCAGTCCAATTATCAACCCAGAATTTTATGGTGGAATCTATGCTAACCATCCATCCAGAGTTATGAATAATACTAAAAAAGGAAGTTTTAATGGAAGGCCATATAAAATAATTAGCATAACTCAAATTTCCTTTTTTATGTTTTTATAGGAAATGACTTCATAGAAAGGTAATGGAGTCATATTTGTTTTTGATCAAATTTCATGTGAGTCTGGCTAGAAGAGCCTCACTGAAAAGCTTGAGGTTTTGTATGCCAATCCCTCCTTTCCCAAAAGGTTTGTAGTAGGTAGACTAGAGAATGGTAAAAAGATTCCTTTCAAGGATACTACCAGTCCAAACTAATATTATAATTTAGATATAGATTTTTTTGAGGAGACTAATAGGCCACCTCTAAATCATCAGTGAGTTAACCATTTTGGAGACAATAGAAGATTTCACAAGGAAAATTCATCCAGCCATAGAGAGAGATTTTCCTTTCAAGTAAGAATGTGAATTAATTATTTGATCCCTAATATAATGGAGGTCCACAGATATAGTCCTACCCCAAAAAAGGGAAATCCCAAGTATGTAAAAGTAAATGATCATTCTTTTATACCAAGGATTTCAAAGAGGTAATTTTTTCTAGAGGAAGGGAAGATTTTCCCAAAGAAGATAACAGAATTGTGCCAACTAATGGATTGGCCAGATATTTCATTATTGTGGGATAAGGTAGCTTTGAGGTTAATGATATTGTGTTTTCCCCTATTAAGAAAAATAATTATGTGATCCACATAGAGTAGATGGGACAAAACATTGACGTTTTGGGCTGCCTGAATAGGTTGGATTTTGTTCTGATGAATCAGAGAGGTGAGGTGTCAGCTAAGGTAATCCTCTGCAATGGCGAAAAGGATAGTAGATATGGGATCACCATGTCGGACTCCATTCGATCATTTAAAATACCCCTTGGGAGAGCCATTGATTAGGATGAAGATAGAGGTTGAGTTAAAAAGAGAGTTAATCTTGCATATGAAAACATCATTGAAGCCAAAACTCTGAAGAACATTGAAAATGAAGCTCTAATCTATTGTATCAAAAGATTTCCTAATGTCAAGTTTGATAGAAATGTTTCCTCCTCTAGAAGATTTATTAATAGAGTTGGTGGATTCTGAGGTAAGGCAAATGCAGTCCAGAATTGACCTATATTTGATGAACACAAATTGGTTCCAAGAAATGATTTTGTTACAGAGAGAGGAGAGCTTGTTGGCCAGAATCTTGGTAAGGATTTTGTAGAGGGAGTTGTTGAGAGAAATAGTCCTGAATAAATGAATTTCTGAGGCATTTTAAACCTTGTGGGATTAAGGTGGGGAATTGATCATTGAGACCATAAGGGATGGAACCAATAGAGAAAAAATTGTAACAAGCTTACAAACATCTGTGTGAAAAACATCCCAGTGGTAATGGAAGAAACCATTATTGAAACCGTTAGGTATCGGAGCACTGTTAGGGTTGAGGCTAAAGACTGTGGATTTTATTTCATGGTCTAATGGGGTGATCAAGAGAAAGATGTTGTCATCCTCATTGACCAATGTCAGAATAATTCCAGGATAGAGATCTTTGTTTATTCTTGTCCCATTGAAAATAGTGTCAAAATAAGAGATCACCTGATTTTCAATGGCAGCCTCAGTGTCATATAGGGTGTCATTTTCCTTAAGAATTGAAAGAGGATGATAGTCTTTCTTAACCCTTTGCAGAGAATTTTATAATTTGGTGCAACGATCACCATCAGAATACCATTTAGTTTTGAACATTTGTTTGTGAATGTTGTCTTTAAGTACTAGAAGAGAGTTGGGTTTAAGAGATACGTTGACCTCAGTTTGAGGGTCAGAGGAGAAGTTAGAATAGTAAGAATTATTATGAATTTGGTTGAGTTTATCTTCAAGGGTGGATATGCCCTTATCAAATTGATTCGATTTAGCCATACACTAACCCTTTAGAAAAAGTTTGAGGTGCTTAAGCTTAGAAATACAGTAAAATGCATTAGAATGATAACTCATTGTTTTCCAACAATTTTGGATAATATTGTATCATTCCAAGTCATTAGACCAAGCATTGTTAAATTTGAATGGATGATTGGACTTGCTATTCATCGAGTGGAAGCTGACCAGAATAGGATGATGGTCTTGGTTTATATTTTGTAAAGTGATTCTAGAGATGGTGTCCCAGGAATCTAGGACAGGGAAATTCACTAGAGCCCTATCTAGTTTTCTAGCAACCACCCTGTTATAATGTCTTTTGTACCAAGTTAATTTGGAACCAGTAAGATTGTTTTCCACTAGGTTACAATCTTATATTGAGGCATGAATCTCCCTGGAGGAAATGTGATAATGAGAAGGGCCATGTTTCTCACTGGGAGAAAGAATAGCATTAAAGTCTCCAATCACCATCCTTGGGTCTTGGATGTAATTAGCTAGAAGGAAGAGATCATTCCAAAGAGTTCAATGATCTTGGAAACGATTCTTATCATAAACAAAAGTGCAATACATATGTAAGATATCAAGATTAAAATCATAAGTGAACATTTGATCAGAGAAATTGTGAACATTAAAATCTTTCAAAGAAGTGCGATAGAAGATCTAAATGGATTCTACAACACTACCATTACTGAATGTACCAAGAAAATTATATTCATATGCATAAAATACATGAAATTCGAGGAAGAATTATTTTTTTGGTTCATCAGGAGCAATTTTTTAGGTTTATGCATTAAAATAGTTCTTTTAAGGATAGTAATAGTTTCAGAATTAGCTATACCCTGACAGTTCCAAAAATTAACATCCATTAAGATAGGTGTTGGTAGCAGGAGCTCCTTTATTTCTTCTAAGAACCACTCGATCCTTTATTCCTCTTTGATCATATATGATTTGTAGAAGAGGCCGAAGTAGTATTCATAACCTGATTTCTCATAGGGAAGTAAATCAAAATGTTAGCAGTACCTGAGTTCAAAATTTCCTTTACCCTATCAAAAGATTTAGGATGTTTATCAGAAGACATGAAATGGCCATATAACTCAAGAGATAGGCTTATATTATGAGGTACAGTAGGAAGAATAGGATTATCCTTCTTTCCTATTGTCTCAATAGGTTTTATAGGTGATTCCATATCTTTTTGCACATCTGATTTAGCAATCAGAGGTGTTTTTAGAGAGGGAGTTCATATATGAGGAACCGATGGAGTGCATACTACTATGTTATGATCAATAATGGGAACTGAAACAATAGATGAAACCATACTATGAGATACATCCTAGAAATTTTGAGTAATGGGATCATCTACCAGAACAACCACCAAGGATTCATCTTTATCAACCAGGGTTGTAAGAGGTGTCACTGAACCATCGACATCTAGATGAGCCTAGTCATTGGCATCATCCCTCTTTAGGGGCTCTTGTGAGATTCCATCTTTCCCAGACATCGAGTGTATGAACCTGGACCTTCATTTAAGTTATGTTATTCATTTTTATATAATTTTTGAGAAAAGAGGAGTTTCTGGAAATTTCTGAAGTACACGTCAT
Organism: Viscum album; assembly: GCA_963277665.1. Taxonomy (NCBI): domain Eukaryota; kingdom Viridiplantae; phylum Streptophyta; class Magnoliopsida; order Santalales; family Viscaceae; genus Viscum; species Viscum album. The sequence goes on from OY728120.1 coordinate 1,479,896,819, forward strand.
GTACTATATAAGTACACGTTGTTTACTTTAATGCTACCTGAGGCCGTGTGCTGGCCGTGTCATGACCATGCACACGACCATGTAGGGGTGATGTGGAGGCTACCTAATGTAGAGTACGGAAAATGTGAGTACACGTCGTGTACTTCAAAATTACATGATGTGTACATAGTTTTTTCCTTAAACGCACTGGGGTCACATCTTAACCCCCGAACTATCTTCATCTACGATTTCATCGACTAGGTTAGACTGTACGACCGCAAATCTTCTCCATGCCCCTGATCCTTTGTCTGTTCTCCAAATCTACCATCGTCGATTGCATTGGAATCGCAGTGGTAAGATCTTCCTTCTCTAAGAGCATTGTTTTCCAATTCCTCTTATTTTATAAGTTATCAAGGGTTGAATGTTTTGTGCATTTTCAAAGATCAACGACATTATATGGAGATTCAAGCCTCGTGGTTCATGTATATTGATCTCCTATCATCAGGGTAGGTGGTTTGTGCCTTTCCTTCCAATGTCTTTGAGTATTATGTTCAATTTCCACCAATACCCTGGAACGGGGTATTGCGTGGTTAGTGTTTTTCCCCTGTTGTTTTTTTTTGCCTTTCTTGTATGCTTGTGTAGAGGTAAATTTGCTATGTATAAGGATACTTATTTATTCATGGATGTTTTTTCCATGCCTTGTTCTATTTAAGACCTTTTGGGGTTGTTCTGCTTTTGGCCATTATACCTGTTTTCCATGCCTTGTGACCGTAGGATGGAGTATTGTTCCCTGACATGATTTTTATTCTATAGACTGGTTAGCCATGTATCTATGTAGGTTTACTTTGGAAATATAGCATTATTATGCACTAACTTGCACAGGGTCGTGAGAACCTAGTGCTATAGACTATAAGGGGATAGACCGAGTGAGCTTCCTCAGAGAGTCTTGGACATTATAGACTATAGGGGATATACCGGGTGAGCTTCCCAGAGAGTCTTGGATATTTTAGACCACAAGAGGATAGACCGAGTGAGATTCCTCAAAGAGTCTTGAGCATAATAGACTATATGGGGGTAGACTAAGTGAGCTTCCTTGGAGAGTCTTTGTTTTGTTTGATTCTCCTTAAACCATTAAAGGCTATAGGAGGAATTGACTGAGTGAGCTTCCACAGAGAGTCTGCGATCGACCTGAGGCTATAAGAGGAATTAACCGAGTGAGCTTCCTCAGAGTGTCTCTAGACCTTGGGTCTATAAGGGGAATGGACCATGTGTTCTTCCTCAGATATTCCCTGACTACCTTAGATAATAAGGGGAATTGACTGATCATGCTTCCTCATAGAGTCTTATATTTTATTTGTCCAAACCAGAGGGGTTAGGATGAGTGTACTGCCCAGAGGGTTGCTGGTACTTCTTGGATAGGACCAGAGGGGTTGGATGTGAGTACTTCCAGAGGGATTCCGGTTGTGGTTAGCTGTTTTCTTCACTGCTTCTTGTTGAACTGTGGATTGTTTACTATTGTGTATCATCATATTTACTGGTTACTATTTACTGCTTTCTGTACTATTACATGCCATTTTCTCACTAACTGTTAGGCACAGATCTTCAGGTGGTTTCCTACTGGGATTTAGTCTCATACCCTGTTTGGTTCATGATTTAGGGAACAAATAGATTATATTGATTCTGGTATAGACTAGGGAAATCACCCTTCAACTTTAGGTATTTAATTATATTGGAGCAGGAGAGAATGAGACCAAGCTGAGGATTACGATGTTGAGGAGTTTCTTATCTGTTTTTCCTTTTTACTTTGGTTTAGTATTGTCTTCAGCATTGTGACTTGTTTGGATGCTTTCCTAGAAATGTGTATCTTGAATAATTTCATATATTTATATATATATCTCTGTGTGTGTGTGTGTTCTCTAGTGGTTTATTGTTTCATCATTCCACTGTTTACTTTTGTCGGATGTTTACTGCTTCCGCTATTGTATGTGTTTTTTACTTCCACTGTTTACTGCCCAGCTCTCGCAAGACCAGTATCAATGTTGACGTCAAGCTCTATTTCATCTCCTAAAAGGATGAATCAAAGGAATCTGACCATAAGACCATTTCTCTTTTCTTGGTCAGACTTTTCAGTGGTGCTGCTAGGCACAAAAAGTCTTGTATAAAATTCCTGTAGAATCCATCCAGACCTAGAAAACTCCGCACCTCAAAGACATTCTTCGGATTCTCCCAGGAAACTACAGCTATCACTTTCTCTAGGTCAACTAATACTCTTGTCTCTGATATAACATGTCCCAAGAAGTAAATTTCATCTATCCAAAAGTGGAATTTCAAGAGTTTAGAATAAATATGATGCTCTATCAGTGTACTCAGTACGATCTCAAGATGGGTAGAATGGTCATGTCAAGTTTCTCCAGTCCTTCGACTTTGAGATTTCCTATACACCGGGAAAGGGAAATGCAGTGACTGAATCATTGAGCAGAAGAACTCAGATACAGGAAGTTCAGGAGGCCAGTAGTGAGTGTCAGCTTATGGCTATGTTCTATGTGATTCATTTAGAGGTTCATGACAGACATGGGAGGAATTTTCTATATTATGTAGCCGTTACCTCTACACTTCTTGATCGGGTATGGATGAGGCAGCTATCAGACTCAGAAGGCCTAGTCATGTGGGAGAGTGTGTACAGAGAGGAACCTCTTCCTGGATAGACAGTGTGCAAGGATGAGATCTTGTGTTTCTAGGGATGTGTATGGGTCCCATCATACATACGCGAGGTGCTGATACAAGCCTTTCATTACTCAGTTTGGGACATTCATCCTGGCATCACCAAGATGCATCGTGATCTACACCGCCAATATTGGTGGCCAAGTATGAATAGAGATGTTTCTTGTTTCATCCTGAGGTGCTCCACTTGTCAGTAGGTGAATGAAAAGAATCAGTGACCAGCAGGTCTTTTGTAGCAGTTACCCATTCCGGAGTGGAAGTGGAATGATGTCGCGATGGACTTCATAGCCGGTTTGCCGATGTCACCTCAAGGTAATGATGTTGATTGGGTTTTCATCAACAGGATTACGAAGGTTGCTCACTTCTTGATGATCAAGGAGACCGTCATTGTTTATGAGCTAGGACAATAATACATCTGAGATATTTTACGTCTATATGGAGTTCCACACAACATTGTCTGAAATAGGGATTTGCATTCTACTTCTCAGTTCTGGAAGGGGCTTCATAAGGCTTTGGGTACACATGTACTTTTGAGTACAACATAACATCCCCAAATAAATGTTTAGTCCACGTTCATGATCTAGGTGCTTGAGGATATGCTCCGAGATTGCATTATGGACTTTAGAGGTTCTTGGGAGAAGCATATATCTCTTATGGAGTTCGCCTACAACAATAGTTTTCAGGCGACTATTCAGATGGCACCTTATGAGGCTCTGTATGGTAGGCCATGCCAATCACCATTGTGTTGGCTAGAGGCAGGAGAGGCGTCTTTGCTGGGACCTCATCTTGTTTAGGAGACCTCAGAGCAGAAAGAGTTGATTCAGAATTGGATGGTTACAACACAATCTCGACAGAAGTCTTATGCTAATCGACGGAGATGACCTTTGGAGTTCGAGGTCAGGAATCGAGTTTTCCTGTGTGTCGCACTGAGGTTGGGACACAAGAGGATTAAAAGATAGGGTAAGAATTATCCCACGTACGTCGGGGCACTTGAGGTATTGAAGAGAGTTGGGTCGGTTGCCTACCAGTTGCAGTTACCTTAGAGGTACCGGGCTATTCACGACGTCTTCCACGTTTCTCAGCTCTAACGTTACTTTTCAGACCCATCTCATGTCTTTCGACCTGAGGAGGGTGAGCTCAAATAGGATGCATCATTTGAAGAGCATCCTATCCAGATTTTCGATCGTAGTATGAATGTTTTCCGTGGCCGGTATGTTCCTCTGGTATGGGTGTGGTGGCAGCATGAGCGAGTACATGACGAGAATTTGGAGAGGGAGGTTAATGTATGATCGTAGTGGCTGGAGCTATTCGGGGTTTCTTCTTCAACGCCACGCTAGGGAAATACAGGGACAAATTTCTTTAAGGGGTGAAGTTTGTAAGAACCTAGACCTTCCTTTCTGGTATGTTCTTTTTTTTCTAGAGTTTTATAGAAAAGATGAGTTTCTGGAAATTTTTGAAGTACATTCCATGTACTTTGATGCCGCTCGAGTTCGTGTGTTGGTCTTGTCATGACAATGCACATGGCCATGTAGGGATAATGTGGAGGCCACCTAATGTGGAGCATGGAAAAGGCGAGTACACACCGTGTACTTCAAAAGTACACTCTGTGTACTTGGTTTTTTTCATTAAATTCACTGGGGTCATATCTTAACCCCGGAACTATCTTCTTCTACACGTTCTTCAATAGGGAGAGACCATACAACCACTAATCGTCTCTAATCTCCCGATCATCCTCCTGTTCTCCGAATCGACCATCGTCGATTGTGTTGTAATCGCAGTGGGAATATCTTCCTTCTACTAGAGCTTCAATTTCCAATTACACCTCATTTATATGTTATAATGGGTTGAATGTTTTGTGCGTTTTAGTAGATCAATGACATTTTAAGGTTATTCAATCCTTGTGGTTCAAGTATATTTATCTCCTAGCATCAAGGTAGGTGATTTGTGCCTTTCCATTTGAAGTCTTTGAGTATTATGTGAAATTTCCACCAATACCCTTGAACGGGGTATTTCATGGTTACTGTTTTTCCCCTGTTGTTTTTTCTTCCTTGATTGTGTGCTTGAGTAGTGTTAATTTGGCTATTTATAAGGATAATTTGTTATGCTTGGATGTTTTTCCCATGCCTTGTTCTATTTACGGCCTTTTGGTCTTGTTCTGCCTTTGGTCGTTATCCCTGTTTTACATGCCTTGTGACGATAGGATAAAGTACTATTCCCTGACATGCGTGTTATGCTATAGACTGGTTAGAAAAGTAGATATGTAGGTTTAATTTGGCCATATAGCATTATTATGCACTGAATTGCACATGGCTGGGAGAACCTGGTGCTATAGACTATAACGGGATAGACCGAGTGAGCTTCTTCAGAGAGTCTTGGATATTAAAGACTATAGGGGATAGACTGAGTGAGATTTCTAGAGAGTCTTGGATATTATAGACAACAAGAGGATAGACTTAGTGAGCTTCCTCAGAGAGTCTAGAGCTTTATAAACTATTCAGGGGTAGACCGAGTGAGCTTCCTCGGAGAGACTTTATTTTTGTTTGATTTTCCTTAAACCATTCATGGATATAGGAGGAATTGATCGAGTGAGATTCTATATAGAGTCTATTATCGACCTGAGGATATAAGAGGAATTAACTGAGTGAGATTCATCAGAGAGTCTCTAGAAAATAGTGCTATAAGGGTAATGGACCGTGTGATCTTCCTCAGAGAGTCCCTGACAACCTTAGACTATAATGGGAATTTACTGATCATGCTTCCTCAGAGAGTCTTATATTTCGTATGACCAAACCAGAGGGGTTAGGCTAAGTGTACTACCTAGAGGATTGTTGGAACTTCTAGAATAGGATTAGAGGGGTTGGCTGTGAGTACTTCCTGAGGGATTCCTATTTTGGTTAGTTGTTTTCTTCACTACTTCTTGTTGAACTGTGGATTATTTACTATTGTGTATCATCCTATTTATTGGTTACTGTTTACTGGATATTGTACTATTACCTGTCATATGCTGACCCACTATTAGGCACAGATATTCAGGTGGTTTCCTATTGAGATTTAGTCTCACACCCTATTTGGTCCATGCTTTTGGGCCCAAACAGATTATATTGCTGCATCTATAGACATGTTAAAGCACCCTTCAACTTCAGGTATTTAATTTCATTAGAGCAGGAGAGCATGGGACCAATCCAATGCTTGTGATGCTGAGGAGTTACTTATCTTTTTTTCCTTTGTACTTTGGTTTAGTATTTTATTCAGCATTGTGACTTGTTTGGATGCTTTCCTAGACATATGTATCATGCATCATTTCATATATATATGTGTGTGTGTGTGTGTGTGTGATCTAGTTGATTATTGTTTTATCATTCTGTTGTTTACAGTTGTTGGATGTTTACTTCTTCCGCTATTATATGTGTTGTTTACCTTCACTGTGTACTCTACCGATGAGGACATAGATTCCCCACTAACACATCCAAGTCCCTCGATTCTAGTCAGAATCCTCTGGCATTCGGGGAAATGTGCTTGAGGCCATGTGACCAACCGGGTACGGGGCACCTCTGGGTGGGTTCCGGAACTGAGATGTTACATCGAGAGGCCCAGTTTCTCAGGAACTGAAGGAGCTGATACATCTGTCAGTGGTATTTCCAGAGGATGGTCGAAGACCTAAATCACCATTTTTTATATATCTTTCAGAATGTCAAGATTGATTTCAGATTTTTCCTCATCCTCAACTTGTTCAACCCAGGTAACACTGGTGCTCTAACCCGAAATGGTTACCATCTTGACCCAAACATTGGAATTATTCTTTGGAGGATCAAGAACGGGAGGTGTTGTGGCATTATTTTTCTTCTTATTCTTGACCTCCGTCCACCCAAATTAGTAGTTGTCTGAACCACCTTTTATATAACAACTATGCATTTCAGAAGGGAATGACCCACAATCTTGCACAACTCAAAATAGGGCGTCATTCTCTCACATTCGACTCTGATCTCGGTTTTGAAGTCATTTGCATTGAAGGAAATGACATCCAGGTGTTTGGAGGATATATCAACTTCCACCATAACCCATTCATTGAGACTAATATAAGAATTCAACATGCGTTGATCAATTTTAAGTGGTGTACCTATGCAAAGGGTGATTCCATTGAGAATTTTTGGATGCCAAAAGTACCAGTTGAGCCCGTGAAGAGGGACCCAGATCTGCACCATGAATTTTCTTGAGGTATTTGGGTTGCAGGCATAGTCCCAGTCGGAGTTGCGAGGAACTCCTAGATTTAATTGAAAATTTCATAACTTCCATACCCAAGCGATTTCATCATGTGACTTCAGCAGTATATGAAAATACCCTTTCTCGATGAGAACCAACTTCCATTCAGAGAATCACCAGATTTGAGAAATCCGAGCTTTCAGCTTTGGATTGGACGATGTTTTTTCACCTTTTAGGTATGAAATGAATCCCATGATTGAAAATTTGCAAATATGGGATGGTTGTTGGAGAGAATCGGGGTCATCTTGAACTACAAACTTATCGTCTTCCAGTTTTTTGAAGAGGGGAGCTCGCGTTGCTGAGGCATTACATAGATCCACTCCTTTAAGTGCTTCAAGGAAAGGAGTTCCCCTGCGGTCTATCCACCATGAGAACCTAATTATTTTTCACTTTTATTTTAAAATCCACAACAGCGGACTCCCATTCAGGGTCGAATCCGAACATTAGAGGAGATGAATACAGAAAGAGAAGGGAAAACGTGATTACGAAGCGTGGAAACCCTAGGTTTTATAGAGGAGGCACTGAGAGTGCTCCTTCGAACAGTCATATTTATTTCCTAAAAGGGTAGGATTATATCTCTACTCACTTGTATCAAGTATGAACATATATTTCTATAGATATAATGATGGAGGAACATATCCCTTAGCCCATGCATAAGGCCAATTTGAATATTGCGATTGCACAAGGATGAAAAGAGTGGGATTATATCCACACTTCAATTTAAGATATATTCTAGTATATTTTGGTGTCTGAGAATATGTAGGCCCACACCCCTACACACACATTGCTAAAGTGTCACTGTATTCTAGAAACAATTGAAGAGCTCTGTTGGAAAATTATGGAACAAGTAAAAACATAGGGACAAACACATTTTCTTATCCTGATATACAGAGAAACATGTCACCATGATTAGTATGAATAGGCATCTACTTCATGGAAAATATACATTATTGTACCCATCTCAGAGGATGATTGACATATTATAGTAAAGGAAGATGTGCAGGATCAGGCTCATATTCCCATTCCAACTGAGGACCACCAAGTGGGATTGGAACATGCCTCAAGGCATGCACACATTCCTATAGAAAAAGTTCATGTGGCCTACTCAAAAGTCACATGAATGGTCCAACATCCCCATTCCATCTAGGGATCACCTAGTGAGTATGGAACATGCCTTGAGACATGTTCATATTCCTATAAAAAATACTAGAATCATATTCCAAAGGAACAAGACCAGGCTCATAAACATATTTTAATTGAGGTTAAAAAATATAAATTTGAGGTTACCTCATGGAAAAATAATATCCCTTCCAATGAAGCTAGTCGATATATTACAAAGGAACATGGAAGCTATGCTAATTTTCCTACTTTTTTCAATGAATGATAACACATGCATCCTCCAAAGGCCGTATATTTGGAGGCTCGTATACCTTCCCCCATTTAAGAGGTTCTTTAGCATATTTTGGTGGGGAATTCATTTTTCATCTGGGATCATATCCCTATATCATCTTGGGTTGATAAACATATTTTGGAAACCACCCATTGGAAGTATCATCTTCTTACCAATAATATAGAATCCCACCGACATATTATAACAGATTTTCAATAGTGGGATCACATTCATATATCACAAGAGAATTATAAACATATTCCAGCAACCATCAGGAAAAAATTTCGCATCCCTTCTCAGCCCCAAAATATAGGTTCACATATTTAAAACAAGATACAGAATGAGGCTCATATCACTAATATTTTCAATGATAGTGTCCTTGAGGATATTCGATGGATATCTGGAACACCTCAAGAGTCTTTCAACCCTTAAAGTAAATATGTATTTGATCATTACCTATGTAGTCCTCCTTTTGGTAGTGTAGAGATGGATCCTAGGGACTCTACTTTAGACATCCACCATGGTCAAATTCTCCATGGTGATATCTCCATCAGGCAAGGAAATTCCCCCCTTTCATAGAAACCTCTATATAGGGAGGTGCTAAAAAATTAGACACATTCGTAAAGAGAGGTTCGAGAAACACGTGGGATAACTGTATATAGTTCCCCATAAAATATCAATAGCACATCCCTATAGTCAGTAGGTGACCCGGATAAATGACTTCTATGGTCTAACCAGGTGGAGGTATATAAATCTGATAAAGAAGTGTCCTACAGTGATATTTAGATAGGTTTATCTACAAATGACCTCCCAACCATGATTTACTCCATCATCTCGTATGAATATGAGTTCCCAGATGAGATAGAGAAGATTTTCATTCCCTACCTATGCCAAAATATGCGGAAAACTCATCATCGATTAAATGCTAGACACCTCCCTTATCCAATATATGAGGTTCACCTTTAGACTATAAATACACTCTCTTTTAAACTAAACATGGCTACATTATCTATAGCTCAAAACCCTAGGCTGAAAGAGAATGAAAAAAATCCTATGAAGTGTATTCCTCTATATCACAACAACTCTTTTTTGACTAATTTCAAATTCCTCATCAGACATACGTATTTGAGTATGGGGAAAATATAGAGTATTAAACTTAACTATGTCCATAGAATAGTAAATTCCTCCTTATACAACACCATATAATTTCATAGCCATATGGGAAATCAGGGGGTTAGGTAATGCACATTCCATTTGGTAAATATAATGAAATAACCCCACATTAAATATGAAAATATTTCATTAACAAAGGGAGAAGGAATCCAATAGATTTCTATGCTAGGTCCCCTCAATGAAATGGTAATGAATTTTAGACATGGGATCCAAATTTGTGTCCACCCCGACAACTTACCATAGAAAATGAATCCCATAACGGGATTCCATTACACCCATCTCATACAATATCACAATTGCACCAAATCAAATGGATCATAATAGAATCTTGCATAGTAGTTCTCTAAGAGTGAACCCATCCTATAGGGTTGGGGGAAATTTTACCACCTCCATGACCTGTCAGGTCATCAATATCTAAGAGGATTCTGGAAATATCACGGGTAGTTGCAAACCAACCTCTAACTATAAGGTTGGAGGAATTTTTCTCTCAATAACCATCACGAGGTTCATCATACCCAAAGGGAGTCTTGGATAAATATGCCTTGGTTCCAAATCAACCCTATCCCAAAGTGTTAGGGGAATTTATATCTCCATTTTCATCTTAAGAGTCATTAAATCCATGACTTGAATCTTCTAATCCTCCGCAATATGATCAAATAGTTCCAATAGCAGGCCCAAATCAACCCTGGTCCTCATGGATGGGGAATTTTCATAATTATAATCATCTTATAAGGAATAAGTCCTCTCTAGGTTGGGAAGTAAATATCAATGGTTAGCATCTCATCCATTCCTCCCACTACAAGACACACCTTTACTATTCAGGGCATGTTTATGAAATATGATCGGAAAATCCCTTAAGATCAATATTAATAGACTGAGATAGGAGGAACATATATTGAAGTTAACCAAACCCTATATGGTTAATAAGACAAGAGAGACTAATATGGCCATGGTTCAGAGAAATGACCCTGATAAATCCCCCAAAGGAGGTGTAAGTTGTGAAGAATCACCATATTTCATTGAAAGTGCTTGGATAACTATAATTTTTGGATACATATCAGTGAATGGGACCACTATCAACACAAAAGATGATGTGGATCAAGATGAAAATTCTGAGGGACATAATTTAGATAAGATACCTCTAGGGGAGGGTGATCTGGATGCACCAAATGAGGCTGCACATATGTGGAATCAGAGGATGACCCAAAACCTAGAACATATAAATAAATAATTTCCACCATTATGGCATAACACCACCAATGATAAAGGGAATGATTTTACTATATTACAGTCACAAAATATAATATTTGAATTCTGATCTAGGGAGGAATGACTGACACAATATGAGAATGAGATACCAAATCTCAGATAGATCAATGAATAACTACACATGGGAAATATTACTGATAGGTATAATCTTCAGAGAGAGACAAATATCCATCCTCTCACACATCCATAGAGAGATAATATGTTTGAAATAGTGGCTTTAGATCATCAGTTTGGATCTATATATAGGAAAATAGTCTACATAAATGAGGAATTTGAGGATGGTCATGACTTCCCTTCACTACGGTGCCATCCTCTTCCTCATAATTCCATTCATTAAGTCCAATCACGAATTGAGAATCAACATGATATGAAAATGGGGTCATATCATCAATCCTTTAACTCTCCATATAGACGAGAGGCATACTAGATAGCGGTGCCTCTAGATATCCTCAATTCCATTGAATCTTTGGCTTCTTAAATAGAATCCATGGAAGGACAATATGAAAGTATGTGGCCCGAGAAGAATCCATATCTTGAATTGGTGGATGAAACATTCCCCCACCCATTTTTTCTAATCCTATATTCTTGACCTTTGATAGTTTGGTAGATCTAGAACAATATTTCATGCACTTTGTGTTCTAACATGGTCTGATGATGGGCCTTCGAGTCAAGTAGGAGGTGACCGAGATGAGATGTTTGGTAAAAATATTTGATAGGACCAACCTTCATTTGGTATAATATCATTCCATAAGGATCCATTATGGTTTGTAAAGAAATTCACAATCAATTCCTTTATCAGTTCTTCTTCATGCTAAGGAATACAATAAATATTCACCTCAAAAACTAAAAACAGTGAAAAAAATGAGAGGTTTTATGACTTCATCTTCATATGGAAGGGTTTAGCCAATTTAATTAGAATCCCTCTCCCAAAAGATAAATTTCTGGAACTCTATACCAAAAATCTTCAGCATGAGCTGTAAACACCTCTGATCCTAATGAAGTACCCATGTAGATTTCTTGAGTTTGTAGAAAAGGAACAATTCCAAGAAGATTCCATTTTGATGAATTGAGCTAAATCTTGGCCCATGTCCTCAGTATAGGGGAAAAGGGTTGGTAAGGTGAAACTACTGTTTTTACCGTAAAAATAGCATCAATTCTGATTCAAAACATAGGAAGTCTTCTAATCGTCAAGAACCTCCCGTAGAGTTCCAATAACAACAAAATCGCCATTATACATAAGAAAAAAGAGATCAGGTTCACCCGTAATTTGAGGAATGGATGAATAAAGGTTACTCCTTTCAAAATGAGCAGGTCCTAGGTTATTTATCTACGTCCATGGAAATAACATACTCATGATACCAGAGACCAAAAAATCCAATAAGTCCAACCACACTAATTGTCTCGACTACTTACCTTTCCTTAGGAGGATGGGCTGCACCATTTAGAACTGCTTTCTCTTAAAATATGAACACTATAGCATGGTTGAATCTAGCTCATTGATTCTTTAAAATTCCCCCAGAATAGGTGACTTGTGTAGTATGACAACCCTGCTTTTATTACAAACTTAAACATGATTTATTACATAAAACTTCACTTGATACAACAAGAAGATCGAGATTTTTAGTGTATTTGGGGCTTAGGATCATTACAAAAAAATGTAAAACATGAAATACAACATCTTTATTTCAAACATCCTTTACATGACCACTACATTCTCTCATACTTATCATTGCATGGGATAACCTGAGGACATGCATAAGAAAAGGGTGAGCTATAAAGCCCAATAAAGGAATAAACGTGGAATACATTAGGAGTACAATACATGTTAGACAATAGGCATACCAATAGAGAACAAGATTAACATGAACTTAAAGGCATGGTAAATCATGATAATCAAAACATGGAAATGTGGCAACAACACTTAACATGGAATTAGCATGAGCCATGGCTCGTTGCACATGGAGCATGAGTAAACCCTCATTGAACATGAAGCATGAGTAAACCCTCGTTTCACTTGAATTATCCTGAGTCAACACTCATTGCACATGGCGTATCATGATACTATAATTTACCCAATACATTGGAGCGCTATAAGGGCGCACCCTTCTTAAACATTTCATTTCATGCATAAGTGTGCTAAAAGGATCATAAAACATGGATCCTTAAAACATAATCATTTATTCCATGATAAAGGAATGTGGAATTCATATATGAAACTTTATAATCAATAAGTAAATGTTCATAAAGGTGAATACTTCTGATGGCGAAATGGGAATGATATTCAATACACAATGGAATTGGCTTAGAAAATCGGTGCGATTTCGGCAGCGTAACGGCATGACATAAGAATTCATAAAAAATGGTTGATTAGAGATAAAAGGTTTCCTCATAATATTTACATGTAATGGACAGTAAGGAGGTCATATAGATACAAGTCCCAATAATTGTAATGGAATTTAGATCCATGATACAAAAGTGTTGCTTGAATGTAAAGGAGGAGAGAGAAGTTCCTTTCGGAATTTCGGCATAGTAAATGGTGTACATGGGAGGTATTTAATGAGAGAGAAAGGGGTATACCATCATTCAAACATAAAGTGGGAAGTATTAGGGAGGTGTTAAACCATACCCCAACATTTATAATTTAAATTAAAAGGAAAAAATAACTTAAAGAAAATTGGACAAAAATGAGAAAGGAAGAAAAAACCCTTACTTGGAAGTGTTCTTCCAAAGGCTTGAGAGAGGCTTGAGAGAGGCTTATTGGGATCTTGGGGCACCTTGGGATGATTTTAGAGAGAGTAAGGAAAAGTTTGGATGAACTCCAACGGTTTTGAGTGGGGCAGAAGTGGGATCTTTGGTGGGTTTATATAGGAAAGGTGAGGGAATTCTTTATTATTTAGGTTTGGGACCCCTTATATTAAATTAATCCAAACCACAAACCATCCCATGGTTTTTGCCCATGGTTTTTGGAAAAGGGAAGATGAAAAAAATATTTTGTAAGGACAAAGTCCTAACTTCTTAAAATAATGAGGTTGCTTATGTGGAGGTGAGTCACACTCCCATGGAAATTAATTTAAAAAGTCAAGGTGTTTAATAAGTCTTGAGGGGTCCATTAATGCTTTGAAAAGTAAGGAAAACAAAGAAAAATCACATTATTATAATGGTAAAACCTATATTGGCCGAACATAATGATTATAGTATTTTATTACATCACTATTGGGTCATTATGATGTCATAAAACACATTATATATTTAAACGGTATTTAATTTTTATCCAAAAATTTGACTGTCTCAGAAAATTATGAAAAATTCAACGTTGGATAATTTCGACATTATTATTATAGAAATAACAATTATTTTATCTAAATAATTTTATAAATATGTTAACTTTCATTTTTAAAATAAAAACTGACATTTATTGAAAATTCACGGGTTTTGATAGAAATGACTTTCAAACCTCAATAAAAATCATAATTGCATTAATAAAATTATAAGATCATTTATATTTAATAAAAATTAATTAAATAATAATATTATTATTTTATTAACATATTATTTAATTAAAAAATCCCGTAATTTAATAAAATAGAATTCTTAATTAAATAATAACTAAAAACACTATTAGTACATTAAAAACTATTTTCAAGGTATCAAAAATGAAAATGAGGTATATTCATTATTAAATACAAAAATAATATTCATGAACATAATAACAGAGATTTGTTACATAACCCCTTAAAACAGCCGCATAAGACCTATGGGTAATGTGTGCGATGGTGATAGACTCTTGGGGTGGCTCGGATAACATCGATCGAGTGGTAATCTCTATCAACTTCAACATTTCCTGTAGACGGTCATGTTCAAGATTGAAATGATGAAGCTCAGCATGGGCTTGGTCAGGAGTGAAGCCCAAGGATTCCACCTCTTTTCCGAGCTCCAACAAATGGGCTTCATATGAGGAAATTCTACTGGATGAGCCCATCGCTTCCTTTTTCTGAGTAAATTGGATTTGTTAAAGCCCTATATTTATACTAATCATGTTATCACTGTTAAACGGATATATTAGAAATGGTCAAAATCCATAACATAAAACCAGAGAAGTTTAGATTTTATATAAACATAAAGAGACATTTAATTAGAACAAGAGGGATTTCAATTAATGAAACTTTGGTTCATTACAATATTCCCCCCTTAAGAAATTTCGCCCTCAAAATTTTCTTTTTCCCACACTAAAAGAGATGTGGGTAACTCAGCTTCATCAATTCCTCTGATTCCCAAGTCGCTTCTTTAAAATTTTGGTTTCACCACAACACCTTGACGAGGGGCATTGTATTATTTTGTAGAACATTTTCTATACGATCTAAGATCTTCACTGGTTGCTCCTCATAAAAAAGATCATCTTCCAATTGTACCACCTTAGAAGAGAGTACATGTGAAGGGTATGGTATATACTTCCTTAAGAGGAATACATGAATGACATCATGTACTTTTTCCAAGGTAGGTGGAAGTGATAGTCGATAGGCCACAGCCCCAACACGATCATGAATCTCAAAGGGTCCGATGTACCTTGGACTTAACTTCCCTTTCTTTCCAAACCTCATGACCTTCTTCCACGGGGATATGCGTAGAAACACCATGTCTCCAACATTAAACTCAAGGTCTCATCGACGATTATCTACAAAACTCTTATGTCAACTCTAAGCTTCCTTGATATGCTGCTGAATGGTTTTCACCTTCTCCACTATTTCTTTGAGCATTTCTGGAACAAGTAGCTTACGTTCACTGACCTCATCCCAACATGTCAGTGTTCTGCACCTTTTCCCATACAGGGCTTCATATGGTGCCATTTGGATGCTCGAGTGGAAACTATTATTATAAGAGAACTCAACCAGATGAAGATGTTCATCCCATCCTTTTTTAAAGTCCATTGAGCACCCTCTCAGAATGTCCTCAAATGTCTAGATAGTCCGCTCAGATTGGCCATCATTTTGAGGATGATAAGCCATACTAAAGTTTAGTTCATTATTCATAGCATGTTGAAGACTCTTCCAAAACATAGAGGTGAATCTTGGATCTCGGTCAGACACAATAGATAGTGGTACTCCATGCAAGCTTACCATTTCTCTAATATATATCTGTGCCAGTTGATCCAATGAGAAATCCTCCAGAATAGAAATGAAGTGTTCAGTCTTTGTAAGAAAATCCACAACAACCCATATTGCATTGTTGTCTTTGGATATCCTTGGATGTCCGGTGACAAATTCCATGATGATGTTCTCTCATTTCCATTCTGGTATGGGCAATGGTTGCATCACCCCCTTAGAGTTCTGCCACTCTGGCTTCACTTGCTGACACACCAGGCACCTTGATGTATATTCAACGATCTCCTTCTTCATATTATCCCACAAAAAATTTTCTCAGAGATCCTGATACATCTTTGTGCTCCCTGGGTGAATAGAGAAATTTGAACTATGTGCATCATCCAATAGTTCATTCTTCAGTTCTGGACTTGATGGAACACATAGTATTTTCCCAAATCTCACAATTCCTTCTTCATTAACATTAAACTCCAAGGATTTTCCTTTTTTGATAGTTTCCACTTTTCCTAAATTCCCACATCATCCTTTTAAGCATCCTTTAACCTTTCCGAAAGAGATGGTTAAGCAATCATTTGTGAAAGGATTGATGATGTTCCCTTCTTTATGATTCCCATGTCCATATTCATCAAGTCTAAGAAGATTGGATCCTTCTCAAATCTCATAATTGATAAAATTGATGGGTCCTTTCTACTTAGGGTATCTTCCACCTTGTTTTCTTTCCCAGGGAGTTAATTTATTGAATAGTCATAATCCTTGATGAGCTCTATCCATTTTCTCTAGTGCATATTAAGCACTTTCTGTGCGAATATATATTTAAGACTCTTGTGGTCAGTATATATCTCACATTTCTCACCATAAAGATAATGCCTCTAGATTTTCAAGGCAAAGATCACTGCTTATATCTCCAGATCATGCGTTGGATAGTTTTTCTCATGGATTTTCAACTACCTTGAGGCATAGGATATCACTTTATCATTATGCATCAGCACACAGCCTAAGCCCTTCTTCGAAGCATCACTAAATACCACAAAAATTTCCCCACCTGTGAGTAAAGTGAGCATGGACGTAGTGATTAGCCTCCTTTTCAACTCCTTGAAGCTTTCTTCACATTTATCACTCCAAGAAAACTGTACTCCCTTCTGAGTTAGCTTGGTAAGAGGGTTAGAAAATCGTGATAAATTCCGCACAAATCGTCGATAATATCCAGCTAACCCTAAGAAGTTACAGATATCGGTAACCGATGGTGGCCTTGTCCATCCCTTAATTGCATCTAGTTTGGAGGGATCCACAGATATCCCATTTCTTGGGATGATATGGCCCAAGAATGATACTTCCTTCAACTAGAACTCACACTTTTTGAACATTGCATAGAGCTTCTCCTTGCGCAAAGTCTCTAATACAGCTCTTAAATGCTCCTCATGATCCTCCTTGGTTTTGGAGTATATTAGAATATCATCTATAAAGACTACCACAAATTTGTTTAGGTAATCTCTAAAGGCTCTATTCATTAAGTCCATGAAGATTGTTGGAGCATTGGTGAGTCCGAAAGGAATTACTATGAATTCATAGTGCCCGTATCATGTATGAAAATCAGTCTTGGGGACATCTTCCTTCATCACCCTTACTTGATAATATCCTGACTGCAAATATACCTTGGATAAGTATTGTTCTCCATGCAGCTGATCGAAGAAGTCATCAATCCTTGGTAGAGGATACTTGTTCTTTATCATGATTTTTTTAAGTTCACGATAATTAATGCAAAGGCGTATTGACCCATCATTCTTCTTGACGTAGAGGACTGGTGCACCCCACGGTGAAGCACTTGGGTGTATAAACCCTTTATCTAGATTCTCATGTAGTTTTTTCTTCAACTCTTTAAGCTCTACAATATCCATTCTATATGGAGTCTTCGATATTGGTAATGCCCAGGGTATATGTACAACTGAGAATTCAACATCTCTTCTAGGAGGAAGACCGGGTAGTTCCTCGGGAATCACTTCCATGAATTCCCTCACAATTGGAATTTCTTCAAGGATGGTTTCATCCATGGACTCAATCATCTGAGCTAGATACGCATGCTAAAAGGGAAGTAATATCCATGCTTGAGATGATGGAGCTAAAGGAGATTCATCTTCCTCATTACACTTGTAACGAATCGGGGGTCAATTCTCCATATGGAGTGTGATTTCCCTCTCCTGACAATTTATCTTGGCTCTATATAAGGAAGGCCAATCCATGCCAATAATTGCATTAAATTCCACCAGAGGGAGTATGACGAGGTTTTCCGGGAAATTCAATCCACAGATTATAACAAGGGAGGACTTATATTCATTGGATGCAATGATTTCCCCATTTTCCATACTCACCGACATCTTTACTTCCATGATTTATAGTGTTGTTGGGATTGTTATACTAATCATTTGGGATATAATAGAATGTGTAGAACCTGAATAAAAAATTATGTTCGCAATTCATGAATGAATAACTAGCGTACCTATCACCACTTCGTTGTCGGGGTTCACTTTGGCAGAAGTGATGGAAAAATCTCTTCCTTGTTGCCTTAAAGGTTATTGGTTGCCTCTGAAAACCCTTGGATTAGGGCAATGATTTGCAAAATGCCCCGGTTCATTGCATTTGTAGCATTGAACTACACATTGAGGATCGAACGGAGCGTTCCTTTCCTCTGTCGCAGCCGCGGGTCTTTCTTACCGACAGTTAACAGCTAGGTGCCCTTCTCTTCCACACCTGAAGCATTTCCTCATCACCTTAAGAAAATTTCCAAGGTGCTTCTTTCTGCGCTTTTGCCAAGTGGGGTGCTGGATATTCTTAGAACCGTTGGATTTATCCATTGGACCACCAGCATTGAAGTCCACCTTGTGCTTCTTATCCCCATGATAGACCTTTGATTCTCTGATCTCCATTTCTACCTTGAGGGCACATCGGAGAATTTCCTCATAGCTGTCGAAGTCACCGATCGCTAATTCTATCAGCAGGAAAGGCTTCAGCCCACCAAAGAAGCGGTCAACATTGCATTATAAGGTAACGACAAAGCAGGAAGCATATCGTGCAAGCCTTGTGAAGATTGCCTCGTACACTCCAATAGATTCTTCATCTTATTTCTTGAGAGAAAGTAAGTCCCTTTCCATCTTAATCCGGAAGGTGTGCGGAAAATATTTATCGAAAAAAATCTTCCAGAAATCCTTCCATTCCAACTCCTCTATCTCCTCCTCAGGCTTCATATTTTTGATCAACGTCCACCATTGATCAGCTTCACCCTCCATACGATAAGCCACTTGGAGAACCTTCTCTTTTTCAGAACATTGAAGGACGAAGAAGATCTTTTCAATGCAGTTGATCCATTGTTCAGAGATCGTGGGATCAGATGATCCACTAAAAGTAAGAGGCCTTTGTCTCATGAAGCTCTAGATAGCGACTTGTTATTTCTTAGGGGGGGGGGGGGGTTAATGTACCTATTGAACCGTGTTTCTATTCAAATCTTGAGTTAGCTGAGAGAGAAGCGTGAGAAAGTTCGTGATTCCCGATCCCATTGGATTGGGCATCTCATTAGTAAATTCATCACACTGATCTTCACAATGGTTGTCAGCCCGAGTCCTCCTATTATCGGCCATTGGCTGTAATAAAAGGAAAGTTAGGGGTAACACATAAAGGGAAATCCAAAGACAAAAGTTTATGGCTTATAAATGAACTTTTATTTCCTTAACTCATGAGTCTATAGGCTTCATTCTAGGATTTTCATGAACTACTTTCTAACATATATTCTTTGGGGAATTTATTTTAATTCCCTTAATAAGGGTTCATACTATGCTTGTGAATGTTTCATAACATATCCCCCTGGAGTGTCGTAACCAAGAGTGAAGCAAGGACTGTTGTCGTGCACTAGTTCCCGTTCGAGTCTAGCTCAAAGTGGTGTTTTCGGGTTTTACCCCTGGGATACATCTGTGCCAGAGCCGCCTCTACCTGCTCGTATCCAGAGAGGGATTTATTTTCTTGAAAAAAAACTTACTCATTACTTACCAAAACTTTGGGATGTTTTTATTATACTTAGTCTTGTCTCTAAGGCTTTACAAGGGTTTTTTAATCCTAATCCCAAAAATAACTAAACCTCCCTATGATACCAACTATGACAACCCTAGTTTTGATACAAACATAAACATGATTTATTATATAAAACATCACATGATACAACAAGAAGATCGAGATGATTAGTGTCTTTGGAACTTAGGATCATTACATAAAAACTTAAAACATGAAATACAACATCTTTATTGAAAACTTCCTTTACATTACCACTACATTCCCTCATACTTATCATTGCATGGGATAACCTGAGGACATGCATAAGAAAATGGTGAGCTATAATGCCCAGTAAGGGAATACACATGGAATACATGAGGAGTACAATACATGTCAGAAAATATTCATATCAATAGAGCACAAGAGAAACATGAAAATTTAGGCATGATAAAATATGATAATCAAAACATGGAAATGTGGCAACAACACTTAACATGGAATTAGCGTGAGCCAAGGATCATTGCACATGGAGCATGAGTAAACCCTCATTGCACATGAAGCACAAGTAAAAACTCTTTGAATATTAATTATCATGAGTCAACACTCATTTCACATGGATTATCATGATACTATACTTTACCCAATGCATTGGAGCGCTATAAGGGCGCACCTTTCTTAAACATTTCATTTCATGCATAAGTGTGCCACATGGATCATAAAACATGGATTCATAAAACATAATCATTTATTCCAAGATAAAGGAATGTGGAATTAATATATGAAACTTTATAATCAATAAGTAAATGTGCATAAATTTGGACACCCTTAATGGAGAAATGGGAATGGTATTCACTACACGATGGCATTGGCTTCGAAAATCGATGCGATTTCAGCAGCGTAATGGCGTGACATAAGAATTCATAAAAAATGGTTGATGAGAGATAAATGGTTTCCTCATCATATTTACATGTAATGGAAAGTAATTATGTCATATATAAACATTTCCAAACAATTTTAATGGAATTTAGAGTCATGATAAAAAAGTATTGCTTGAATCTAAAGGAGGAGAGAGAAGTTCGTTTCAGAATTTCAGCATAGTAACGGGTGTACATGGGAGGAATTTATTGAGAGAGAAATGGGTCTCCCATAATTCAAACATAAATAGGGCAGTATGGGGGATGTGTGAAACCATACCCCAACATTCATAACTGAAATCAAATGGGCAAAACAACTTAATGAACATTGGAAAAAATGTGAAAGGAAGAAAAAACCCTTACATGGAATTGTGTTTCCAAAGGCTTCAGAGAGGCTTGAGAGAGGCTTCTTCGGAGCTTGGGCCACCTTGGGAGGATTTTAGAGAGAGTAGGGCAGAGGTTGGACGAACTCCAAAGGTTTTTAGTGAGGAGGAAGTGGGAGCTTGGATGGGTTTATATAGGAAAGGTGAGGGAATTCTTTATTATTTTGGTTTGGGACCCCTTATATTAAATTAATCCAAACCACAAACCAACCCATGATTTTTGCCCATGGTTTTTGGAAAAGGGAATACGAAAACAATATTTTATAAGGCCAAAGTCCTAGCTTCTTAAAATAATGAGGTTGCTTATGTGGAGGTGAGTCACACTCCCATGGAAATTAATTTAAAAATACAAGGTGTTTAATAAGTCTTGAGGGGTCCCTTAATGCTTTGAAAAGTAAGTCAAACACATCCAAATCCCATTATTTTAATGGTAAAACATATATTATACGAACATAAAGATTATAGTATTTTATTGAATCACTAATCGGTCATTATGATGTCATAAAACACACTATATATTTAAACGATATTTAATTTTTACCCAAAAATTTTACTGTCTCAGAAAATTATGAAAAATTCACCGTTGGATAATTTATATGTCATTATTCCAGAAATAACATTTATTTTATCTAAATAATTTTCTAAATATGTTAATTTTCACTTTTAAAATAAAAACCGACATTTATAAAAAATTCATGGGTTTTGACAGAAATGGCTTTCAAACCTTAATAAAAATTATAATTGCATTCATAAAATTATAAGATCATTTATTTTTAATAAAAATCAATTTAATAATAAAAAAAATATTTTATTAAATTATTATTTAATTCAAATGTCCCTTAAGTTAATAAAATAGAATTCTTAATTAAATAATAACTAAAAACACTATTTGTACTTTAAAAACTATTTTCAAGGAATCAAAAATGACAAGGAGGTATATTCATTATTATATAAAAAAATAATATACATGAACATAGTACTAGATATTTGTTACATAACCCCTTAAAACAGCCGCATAAGACCTAAGGGTAAGGTGTGCGATGGTGACAGACTATTGGGGTGGCTCGGATAACATCGCTCGAGTGGTAATCTCTATCAACTTCCACTTTTCCCGTAGATGGTCCCGTTCGAGCTTTACATGATAAAGTTCAGCTTGGGCTTGGTCAAGAGTGAAGCCCAAGGATGCCACCTATTTTCTGAGCTCTGAAAAATGGGCTTCGTATGGAGAAATTCTACTGGATGATTCCATCGTTTCCTTTGTCTGAGTAAATTGGATTTGTTAAAGCACTTTATTTATACTAATCATGTGATCACTGTTCAACGACTATAATAGAAACGGTCAAAATTTTTAACATAAAACCAGAGAAGTTGACATTTTATATTAACATAAAGAGACATTTAATTAGATCAAGAGGGATTTCCATTAATGAAACATTGGGTCGTTACATGTAGTCATCACCCAACCCAAATAAGAGGGTGACTAGCAAGAAGTTCCATCTAGTCATGGTCATAAGTTTTATAAATAGATTTCTTCAATGAAAATTAATCGATCTCATGACACCCTAAGATCACAAATTCACAACAAAATAATAGTCCCATCACCTAGGGTGGAGATATTAAATACACCTTATAGATGTGGATGTAATGATCAAACACAATAAAAGATATAATGGGAATTGTTATAATCATCTCTCACAAAAGTACTGACTCTTGTAGATCTCATTCCTTTAATATCCATAGAATATGAACTACCCCACCAAATGAAATCCTCATCATATGAAGAGTTAATTTTTTATTTTTTAATGTAGTTCACTTAATAGATCACTTAACTGGTGATGAATACACCTCTGAGTATAATTCCCCCATACCTAACTGGGGAGATAGACTCCAAGGATGTAGGATTCGAGAAAATAGGGGAAGATATGGGCATGGTATAACCTAATATTTTTTTTCCATATCACCATGGAGGTCACATATATAGTTTCTACCCATTAGAGAGAACTCTAGGAATCCCAATAGAAACATGAAGATTCCTCACAGCCCTCCAACAGTCATCCAAGACCATATATCTTACATTACTGTCTAGTGGGGACGAAATTTTCTGATCAACACATAAAAAAGGGAATTTGAATATGGCCCATTCCACGAGAAGAAGATGCTTCATTGACCTCTATTTATGCAACAAAAAAACATCCTCCTAAAACAGATCAACTCTTGTGCCATATAATAAGTAGAAACCCCACCCTAGAAAGCATATACATATGGCATAAAAGTTCAACATTCTGAAATAGTTTTCAATTTTCCAAGTCAAACTATAAATCCTAGATTCTGTACAAATTTCAATAGAACTAAGGGAGGAACTCATCTAATCCCTGCAGAGTTTATTGGAGTTCATGATAGATGTCACTGAATCCAATGTTTATTAATTGTATAATATGTCATCATAATTATGTGTTTTCTTCTCATTCATGGAATAAGACCCGGATGAATTAATCCAATGTCAAATCAAACCCATATATGTTTTATGTAAACATGAAAAATTTTACATCTGAAGGGATCTGATTGAAAAGTGTTCTAGGAGCAACCTCATCTCAATTTGGATCCTTCGAAATTTGGTATATAGAGATGGAGAATTATATCATAAAAATCTATACATTTTAGGGTATAATAAGGGAGAGAAAAGGTCTCTCATTAAGATCAATATCAAGGCTCAGTTTGGGTATCTCACATATAATTCTGAGTTCATGGTAATCTATCAAGACACAACAAATAATGTCCTTATTCGAAGACCTTAGCTTCATATACACATAGTGATGCCTTAGAAATTTGATCAATGTTTAAAATACCCCATTGATGGGAAGGTTAGTATACTACATGGTGACAATTCACCATTAGAATCTTGTGAATCCATATATACTGAGGCATGTTTCTAAAAAATTGAAGTCCAAAAACCAATGGTGGATGACAATATGCAGGTGGAATACCCCAATAGCTTGGGGATGACCACTACAAAACCCTATATTATGATCAATAATAATTATATACTACCCATAAACCTGATTAAGTTAGTATACTCAATCCTAGATGTTCCTAATCCTCCATTCCCTAGTGACAGTATAAAAGAAAATAATCTACTCCAAAATATATCTATAATGACAGTAAAAGTTCATGATTTTTTTTATTCCCTTATATTTTTACCATAACAGTGATAGAGATTCCACCAGATTATCTACCATATTAAAAAATTCTTCCATAGATTCAGATATGGAATAAGAAGCAGATGACTTCAAGAACACCCCTCCTCTATTTGGGGATGTCATCTCCACCAACATTAATGAGATTAGGCTCGTGAATATGGGAACAAAAAAATACCCACGATCCACATTGATCGGTTTTTCCATGACTCTCATGGAAAATAATATTTATATTGAATTTATAATGAAACATTGATTGGTGTTCTCTTGCAATTACATGGAAATACCTAGGTTTAAACCCAATGTGTCTAGACACCACCTTGACTTACCTAACGATCATTGAGGTCCCAAGATGTCATCTAGAAGGATGAAACCATACCATTATTCCAATTTAGAGTTAGAAGACGACAAATTGATAAAATATACCTTTTTATGTGAAGTGAAATATAGAAAATGACTCTCCTACATAGTCCCTGTCAAGAAAAAAATAGGTAGATCAAGGTCAATTTTCAAACACCTTAATCAACACTGCCCAAATAAAAAAATACCATTGCTGATCACATAACTTTTGATCAATATAACTTATTTATTCCAACCCATTTACTTTATGAATGGGTATTTGGGATATAGTTATATAATGATGTACCCTTAATATAAGGAATCCAATTCCTTTAGATAACCTTAGGAGATCTTTTGATATAGGGTCATTCACTTTGTATTGAAGGATATTGGCACTACATAAAAACATTTCATGTATCATATCTTCAATACCTTATTGATAATAATATCAAATTTTTATTTCAATGACCTAGTAGTCAAATATAAATAGTGATGTGGTCACTTAACAGATCTAAATACAATATTCAACAAGTTTTTGAAGCACAATTAGAAGATAAATCCACTGAGGTGCACTTTTGGAGAAATGTCAGGGAAATTCATTATCTTTGTGGTATACCACCATGTAAATGAGGTTGAACCATAAAATACTTGTGAAATCATAGAAATTTAGCCTCCTAAAAATCTCAAATAATTGAGGGGGATCCAAGGGAACCTCACTTACATATATCATTTCATACCAAACCTTGTCAAAAAATATCTCACCTACACCATGTTAATGAAGAAGGCATATTCCTATTGATGGGAAAAAGGTTACTAATATGATTTTGAGAATCTCAATCAGTACATACTGCACCCACCAGTCCTGATGATTCCAGTAAAAGGAAATACATAAATATTATATATGGAAACTGTGAATAAATATCTGGGTTCTCTCTAAATATAGAAAAATGATGTGGGTAATTAAAATAGTCTCTATTACCATAGTTAAGAGATACTAGTTATAGATACATGATACTACAATATCAAGATGTACTTCCTTGCATACATCTTTATAGTGTAGAATATGGAAATTACATGTAGCATCATGAAGTCCACTTGGTCTCTCATATCAACCCACTAAAGTACATCCTTGTTATCCCTATTCTTACAAGGTGTTTGTCCTAATGTTTAATTATTATACAAAAATATGACAACCAGTTCACGCCACAAAATTAAGTTAAAGGGATGTCCTTGGATGATTTCCCTGCTGAACATCTTGACCCGTAAGTCACACCATTGGGAACTGACATTAATATGAAGTGGTTTTTTATGACCTTGACACTCCTCAAACATGTGATTTGTATTTTTATTGTGACTCATGAATTCCTGTATATATGATCTCTAAAAACCATGAGTTCAATCTGGTTGGTCTTTGTATTGTACTTTTTTACCCAAACAAAGAAGATCTTTCCTACTCCTTCTCAATGTCTGAAGGTTTAACTAATATTTTGTTTGAATATCAAACCATCATTAATGGATTGTGACTATCCCTATAACTAAATATTTCCTACCAAAACATAAAATGGTATTTAGAGCTGGTGATCAAAAAAATCAGTGTTGAATATGACATTAAAAGGGAAAATTGTACCCTCTCATTAATTCTGTAAGAAGACTGATGGTAGAGTTCCTTCTTGAACCAACATTGCATCATATCCTTATATTGGAAAATGTTCATGCTAACACACTTTCTAATGCAACCATAGTACTGACCAAACTCAATCTGGATGAAGTGATCTTCTGCATCACACACCAAAGAATAGTTTCATCAGTCATCATCGGTGGCATGGAGGAAATAGATTAGGTCAACACTACCCTAGGGTATTATGGACTAATATCCACCCTTGGATGGTTGGATCCCATAGTTTATTACCTCCAAAATGGGACCCTCCAATTATGTTGAGATGAAAGCGAACTGACCCAATGTCAAGCATCCAAATTTACCCTTCAGGATGGGCATAATGAGAAAATATCCCTCTAAAAATGAGGATTTGATGGAATCCTCCCCAAATACATAGTATAAGGATAGATTCCCATAATCATGTAATAATTCCATATAGGATCCCATGGAATTCCTTAGTCTGGGATGAGACACTCCCATCAAATTAGGATGCTTGATTATTATTAGAAAAAAATGATACAGGGATGTATGGAGTTCACTGGGAAATTTCATTCATGCCAAATTCCGGAAAAGTTCAACCATTTATACAACCAAATATTCCTGGTCATTATCCGTATGGGGAATGGATTTTGTGGGGATATATCCCACGACCACACATATGTAGTTTAATGACATCATTACTACTACTGACTTATTTCCCAAATGTGTGGAAATAATCCTTAAGGAAGTCAAAATGATGAATATAATTAACTTGTTAAATTCCAATATCATCACTAGATTTGAGCCCCATCGAATGATATTGATGGAAAATGACACCAACTTCTATTCTGCGAAATTAAGAAATTTCACCAAGAGTAGAACATCAAATCCATCTATTCATCCCGCTATCATGTAATGAAAAATGAGAAAATATTGTATTTTAATGAGACAGTATAAAATATACTCCAAACGATGGTCTATAAATATAATAAGTCCTGTATAGAAATGATGCTCTATGCTTTATGGGCCTACCATACCACCACACACACTACCACACAAGTGACCCCAGATTCATTGGTGTAAGAAACTAATGAAAATTTTCCTATATTGGTATAGATACTCTCACTCTGGATAGCTATATTCAGACAAATCTAAGATGATGAGAAATTGAAAAGGTGTCAAGATGAGTTAGAATGGATTGATGAGAAAAGGTTTTATACACTTCACAACCATAAAGTCCATCAGAATCCGATCACATGAGGATTCAATAAAAAGGTTCATCCCCACTTATTCTATCTAGGAGAATAGGTATTGGAACTCAAAACCCAAATGATACCATGAATGAATCCTCCAAATATACATCATAAAGGGTGAAGGGGATTACATTATATATAAGTTCTATTCTAATGAATCTGACTCATTGTTCATAATTTATGGGAACACATTATGCCCACCACCAATGCAAGTTATCTCAAGAAGTACATTTCTTAGATGCCCTCAAGAATTATTTTTTCAAGTTTCATTATGTTAAACTAAAAAATAATTCCTATCGACAAAGCATTAAATTCCACATTGTATTACTCCCTTACCTCATATCCTTAAACTACACAAAAGAAGACATTGAAAAAAGTCTTTAAACTGCACATCATCCATGGCCCTAATAATATGACATACAACTAGAAGAAACAATATCATCCTAATACCATTTCAATAAACCGAATGATGACATATTTTGAAAGTGATTCTAAAATTTAGCATTAATATATGCAACAAGAATATGATTCCTTGGGAACTATCACAGAAGCCCTAATGTAATAATCATGGGATGCCTCCAATGATATGATTTCTCGAATTCCTGGACAATATTTATGGATCTTTATGCATTATTTTTCATGTGAGGAATCCTTTTTACTTTGTAAAATATGTCAAACTGCATGGTTTCCCATAACTATTCCTAAATTGATTCTCATTACAATGAGGTACATAGAGACACTTAGATCTTATATCATGACCCAAGCACCACATGATACAAAAATCCTTATCCTTTATTTTAATAACCATTGCATGATGAGTGAATCCTTTTCCATTCCTTTTTTCTCACACCAAGAATAGGTGACACGGGCTTATGAATTTTGGTATGGGATTCCCTTCATGATCGATACATATTAGTTCACATTAGGGTTAGCATGGCCTTGGATGAAACACATTAAACGACACACCATTCATCCTTACCGCATGATGTAAAAATTCATGGTTGATGTCCCTCTCATTACATGTTAAAATTATTTTATATTTTCATGTGGAATTATTCCTTCCATCACAGGATACATATTGATGCCTAATACTCTAATCCTATATCCATCCATAGTGGTCAAAGGGAAAAATACCCCCTCTACATATGTGGCAGACCTACCTGGAGAGTTTACCTTTCATGATATACACATTTCTTTATTTCTACAATAATAGGATATTTAGTGACACTGTGATCCCAAAACCTGGGTCTATACATAATAATCAATGAGAAAAATCCCCCCCTTTGCATATGGTTTAGACATACACAGAGAGTTTCTCATTCATGAACTATGTGTGTCTTGATTCATTCCATCACATGATACATAGTTATGATTATATATCCAATATTGGGGTATAACCACAATTATTAATGGGAAAACTCCCCCTTTACATATGGTTCAGGCCTACGGGGAGAGTTTCCCATTTAAAAACTACGTGTACTGATTCCTGCCAATATAGGATTTGTAGTGATGCCCATATCTCTGATACAGGGTCCAACCAAAATAACCACAGGGAAAAAATTCCCCTTATGTTTTTGGGTCATACCTACATGGAGATCTTCTCATTAAAGAACTATTTCTAGTTTAATTCATGTCATCGCATGACATGAAGTGACACCCAGAACATCATACCCGAGTTCGGCCATAATATAAAAATGTTTACCCTCCCCACACATGGATGAAACATTCATAGGGAAGTTTCATACAAGAACTATGGGTGGCTAGATTACTACCATCATAAGATTCTTAGTGATTCCAATATCATTAATAATGGGTCTATCTACAACATATAGAATTATAAAAATACACCACCTTGACATGGGCTAGACTTATGTGAGGAACTATCTATGAACAATGAATGGATTGAACACTTCTCTTAAAACGTGAATATGGAAACCTAATGATTCCAAGCCATAAAAGTATAATATACCTCTATTTAATGAGAGAAAGGTCATACATACTCAATCTACTTACACATGAGTCATATCAATTTATGGATTGCTTACACATGAGATAAATCTATTCCACATGGGATCTAGCATATCAATTCCAATAAATAAGCCTATACATGGATAAAAGGTCTACATAAAATAATATTCCACAATAAAGTGAAAAATCCTTCTAAGGATATATTACAAAATTTCACGTTGTATCCAACATCCTAAGCACATGATGTTAAACTACAAGTAAAATTACCTTGTTGCATGATGTTAAATTTTGTTATGGATAAGTCACTAATACATGAAGTAAAATTTTTCATACCTTCTCCCATAATCATTCCATATTAAAGGACCACAATTTCCTAATATCGGTTAACAAGAGTATTGGGTTCTTCCATTATATTTTAAGCACCTCTATCTATAAATCACACTTCATGTCTTGTGAACCTAAGGTTTCCACAAACATTTCATGGACCCAAAAAAAATATATGAGATATCTTTGTTAGACCATGATAGATTTGGATCTATATAATATATTTATCCTACCAACCATATACATATTGGCCTTTCATGAATGGATTTTTGATCATTTGGAGCCATAAAATCTTCGTGGATGAACTCAACACCATAGGGTATATTGGTTAATTCTTGATGTGATTGTCCCATATCATTACTCATGACCCAAGAACCTTGATCCATGATTTACAACATTTTCATCTCTGACTCAAAATGATGCTGGAGAACTCTTGACTCTGGGTATCCAAATTAGGATGTTGTGTAACATTCCCCTTATACCAATTCTATATACATCATTATATTACACTATATGCACTTTGGTAAAATATATATGAACTTAAACATTATCCTTTTATGGTCAAAATTGAAAGGCCCTAAAACTACTAGTGAAATAGAAATGAAACATATCAAGATAAAAACCTGAAAAGGGAATAATGAGAAATATTTGAGTGTTATCTATTTAAACACATTATCTCTTGAGTTTAGGAAAATGTTTGAGTGTATATGAACACGGAATAAATCTCATGAGGCCTACCTTATAGCCTAAGTAAAAGTTGAGCTATGCTTGCTGGACCCCCTAGTCCAGAAAAAAAGTTAGAGTAATAATTTTTCACATATCCTTATAGTGATAACATGTTCACAAGGAAGTGAAAATACTTTTAGGGTTCTTTATCAATTCTTGAATATTATTTATTCCATAAAACACCTTCATGTATTTGAAGTCTGAGCTGCCGCAAACATTTCTTTGAGTTAGTATCATTCTATTGAAACCCCATGGATCTTGAGATCCCCTACTCCTGGTCCATAAATATTTAAAACATGTAATACAAAATGGATGATCCAAAATGACTTAATTAGGGATTTATATAGAATTTAACCCTACCAAAGATCTACTTCTTATGGTATGTTTGGTCCCATAAATTCCCTCCTAAAATCCAAGAGTTATTATCCTGACTGCATGGGATATAGGGCCTCCTCTATTACAAATGGTTTACCTGTACCAAATGGTTCCCACCTTCAGTTAACATAGACATTCCTAATACATGATTAATAATCCACATAACAAGACCATTCAAGTGGATTTTATATCCTAGAGGTTGCAATACTGTGTATTGTACACTTTATCAAAGTAGGAATGTGATATTCAGTTATTGAACCTTATTGATTCACCACACCACGTGACTTGATACCACATGAATTAGGTCCCAAGCTTCCCAATTAGGATATAAACTACCATAGGGTTCTATAAACCTCCTTGGATAGCTTTCACTCTAGACCCCACTTCATCATCTAGATGTATGAGTCTTCAAAAATATTTCATGGCCCCTTTAAAAGAGTGGGGATCCCCTCTACATGACCATGCATGTAAACCCTATGGGTTCATTCATAAGGTCTCTGATCCACCAAATATATTCATCTTATTTTATGAAAGAAACTATAATCCTAGTTAACCCTTGAAACACTTTAGAATAAATTAGCACCTTAGGGTGTTTTTTGTCATCCATAGAATTTCATCCCCATTCTAAATTCATTGATTAAATCTAATGGACATGTAATTTTTACAACCCATTTTTCAACTATCTTGGTTTATTCTACTTCCCTAATGTTTTACTATCCACCAATATCCTTTGAGGTGGGGATGCAGAGTGTCATAACCATTAATGAATATTCATTCTTCAGAATACTTGAATCTACACAAATATTCCATGTCCCTTGGAATGTATTGATTACCCTTCTAATTTACCATGCATTTAATCCCTATGGGATCATTTATAATGTCCTCTAACCCACCAACTAGAGGAATATCCTACTTGTAGTAAAATAATTCCAATACTTAAGAGGCATAAAAACACTATGGTAAAACTCGGTACCTTAGGGTGTTAACAGTAATCCCCAGCATGTCTACCCCATTATATAAGGTCCGATCTAGAAGAACATAAAAAATAGTAACAAAGGGTATGATCTGGAATACCCTAAACTACAATAGTAGAATTTTCGAGCTATAATACCCTAAAAATAGTAACAGAAGGTCCAATCTAGAAGACTCTGAACTATAGTAGCAAAAGATCTGATCTAGAAGACCCTAAACTACAAAAAAAAATATGGACTGAGATTTAAGACCCTAAACAATATCACAATAATGATCTAGTTTAAAAGACCTTAAAAAACCAATTATAAGAGGCACAATTCTCACTTGGATGGACACTGGAAAAGGGAAACATGGGAATAATTTGATTCTCTTATCAATAGATATGAACATTTTGTGATCTAACAAATATTGAGAATTTATAAAATGGAAAAGGCATATCACTTTTAAGGAATAAAACCATAAGAGTGAATCATGATAAAAATAGAAGCCCACATCCTCTAATATTTACCCCACATAAAGATTATAAAAAGTTAGGAAAATAAAAAAAATAAGGTACAAATATTGTAGGTATTATTATTTTTCCCTTTAAAAAATCTTGCCATTCTCTATAAGTCCACTTACTTAGGTAGAAATTATATTTATTTCCCTTTGAGACATTCCTTACCCAACTTATCATTTTAAACCATGTGATCTTAAGACAAACAAAGTAGATATATCAAAGAGGGATTTCATGTTAGTTGGCATTCATGGAAAATTATCAAGATAAATCAGTTTTGAGTTAAGCATTGAAATCCAAGTGTTTGAGTTCATTTGATTTTATAAAAAGGATGTTTAGAATTAATGATCCATATGATATCAAGTTAATGAAATATCAATTTAAAATATGGATAATAGAAAGATGGAATGTAAAATATAATCTTCATAAGACTTATTCGTTGATAAAATGAAAAAGACGGTGGAATCTCCACATTCTAAAGCCTCTCTAAGGATTCCATCAAAAACGATTTTGTGGCCACACTATAATAAAATTTTATTGGATGAATTTTTCTAGTTATACAGTGTATAGAGAGAAGTGTTAATTGATTGATAAAGTTTCATCTACCATGTATGTTTTTCTACTTCATTAGGAATAAGAGTTGTGATAAAAGAGTACAATTCTTTAGCTCCATCCATATTAGTCACTACTAAGGATGATGATGTCTAAATATTTTTCATTGAGTGAAATATGATGTCATCTTGTTTTTATATCAATGTATTCAATTCATCCATATTGGTGTGATTTTGAGAGATTTTATAATGTATCTATTCCAAAACCTCTAAAGTTTCCCTTATTAATTCAACCAGGGGAGTCTCATCATCAAAACCATATTTGGATCATGTGATCATGTGACCAAGCAATAAGACCATATGAATCCCGTATGATATATATGTAGATAAAATCACCCATTAAGTTTCATGAAAATTAATTATAATGGTATCTTGGTTAATTTGAACATATATTGATACAAAAAAGTAGCATGATGATTTAAAACAATCAGATCTCATGAAATGATCTTTCTGTCGATTCTTGTGAAGAGGTCTTGTGAAATGGTTCTTAGAATGAGGTCTTGAAAAGTTGGTACATGGTGTAAGAAATCACAAGATCCATGGAGTTCATGTCCTTAGTGGATTGAGTAGATACCTCACTCCCTTATTTATAAGATGATATATAAAGTAAAAAAAATTAGCAACAACACCAAACACCACTTGGGACACTGATCAATAGAAGCCTTAAGGAATCAGATGGGCATTTACTCTCCTCAAAACAAAGCCCTGGTCTCTATTTACCTCTCTCCTTGTGTGTGTGGGGGGGGGGGAATTCGTTGAAGCCCTACAAATGAGAATAGAAAATTATATAATTGAATAAGTACCTGAATCATGGGTATAATTTTCTCCATAATACAAATGAAGGAGTAAAATGGATACATGAAGTCCAGGCAGCCGATTCATGTGAATCATGTAACCCCATGGGGGAAACATGACCACATGGCCCTGGGAAGGTCATGAAAATGGATCATGCACTTCACCTGATCATTTCATGATCACATAATTCCCCTTTTAAAATTGATCCTATTCTTGATAAGGAGTCTAGACAAGAACTTATGATCATACGAAGGCTGACTGATGAGATCCTCCAATCATGTTACGTATTCAATGATAGACACCTAACAATCCCCCAAAGAGCCTTGTAAAATAATGAAATAAATCTAAAATAGTAGAGGTTTCATGTAGTCAAAGTTTCACTATTTTTTATGTTAAGGGGTTATTCAACTCATGTGATCACCATTTATCATACAAAGGCCCTTCAAAAAGCCCCCTTTATCTCGCAACGAGCCTCATACAAGTCTCCCATGATCACATGAATTCATTTTCAAAAGGAAACCTGATCGTGCGATGAGCCTTGTTCATGTAATCCCAGTATTTTGGAATACATTTTACATGCCAATTTAATCATGTGGTGCATAAAATATGATTAGAGTGATTTTCCAGAACAATGCTCATGACCCTTTGTGAGATCCCCTATTGATAATGTGACACCCTGAAGAATAACCAATAGGAAAAGGATGAAAGACTTATAAAATACGGAAAAGAAATTTGAAAAGTAAGAAGCCTTTAATGAAGGAAAAATAAGATGAATTTCATGAAAAATGGGTTATATGGGTCATGTGATCTCCATTGATAAAAAAATTTCATTTTACATGTCATCCTTATCTCACGGAGGTCCCCTTGACAAGCTAACTTCGTTTCGCAAAAATCCTCTTCGACGTGCATCCTGATCTTGTGATGAATCCTAGAAATGTACACATGATATTTTGAAAGAAATTATAAATGTATATATTATTATATGAAATATATTTTACAAGTCTAGTTTCAAATAAATATTACCATGATGGAGTGTTCTTCTAGTTACCGATTATCATCAGATCCCTTGGATGACCCGCAATAAGATCATGTGAAGCACATGATGTGATACCCACTCCAATGACCTGATACCACATCATTGATATATGAACAATGAATGGTTTCAAATAACTAGGGTGGTGAGGACTATAAATTCATCCCCCTAATCATAATAAAAGACACACACAGATGAAAATTCACATGACAGTGAAGAAAAACAGACTTCTCAAAGTGGAAAACCATGCTATCGTAAGAGTCTTCCACCTGGTAAAACCTAGAGAATTAATTAAGCATTACACGGCAGGAATATGTTCTTATTGTGATCTCCCTATTGATCACAAACAGACTTCTAGGTCACTAACAAGATTATGCGAAGGTGTTTCCACATGTAACTTGGCCATGAAAAACATCAACTAGCTAATACTTGACAAACATTGAGAAATATATGCAATAAACGATAAAAAATATTGATGAATTACATAAATATGGATATAATTATTTTTATTATAAGTCATAATTCACTTCACATAACCTATCTAGATCTTGTGGTAACACCCAAACATGTCATAAATGACTTGAAAAGTCATCAGGACATGTCATCCAAGACACACGGGACCCTCTAGACATATCAACCAATTCTTGTGTAGTCCTCTGAAAACATTGGTCAAGTCTTGTGATGTCTTCTAGACATGTAGGATAATTATTTAAAATTCTTCTACATGAAATGGAAAAGTGTTGTGAAGACCTCTAGAATTTCTAGCCAGATCATGCGACTACCTCTTGACATATCATCCTTGGTCATGAGACACCACTATATATGTTTGTGTTAATCATGCGAAGACCCTCGGATGTGCCAATCAACTTATGCAACAGTCCTCTGGACATGTCATTTAAATCATGTGATAGACCTTGAACATGTATTCTTCAATCAAGTGATTCACCCTTGGATATGTCATCATTTCAAGATAGAAACTAAGGATATTTTAGGTAGAAATGTACGACTTATTGGGAAGAGACTTGGGACATGTCAGACATAAAAATAAGACATGTCCGACAAACATCTTCAATAAGTCATGCATGTCATGAAGACACCCTGGCACACAATATACTTTTCAAGAATTCACACTCGGGTAATATATCAAATTGGACTATGAGAGATCTAAATCCTGTTATATGTAAGATATGTAGGAACCCTTCCTAATGCCTTAGCTCCAAAGGGAATCCACCTCAGTGTAAGTCCCTCCACATCTCAAACACTCCAACCCACATGACCCAAAATATCTCATGGTATTATAATTATTCCTCGTCCCTAAATAGATTGATAAAATTAGTGAACTACAAGGATTCTGATTCCTTCTATAAGAAAGAGACATATGACAGCTTCCTAAGGACCAAGCTTCGTATCAAACACTCATCCAGGTCCACCCTAGTGTATAAGTCATGTATCCATATGCAATGAGTCTGATCACTTGCTTACATTTTTTCTCATACTGATCAAGAATAATTTGGTCTTAGGTATTTTCAACAATCACATCACTCACATCCTAAATTTTACCCAGCTAGAGAAACCTAAATGTGTAAGCCCCATTTAGCGACATGATACAATTGCCTTAATAAAAGGGAGATCACCTTTGTGTATGTCCTATAGGCATACCCATACTGGTAAACCCTAGACAAATAACCCTCATAGTCATTAATTATTTGTCACCACCCATAAGTGGGTTGAGGGTAGATCAAACTATGATGAATTTGATTACTAATATAAATACGATACACAAGATAAAACCAGTGCCTATGTTCCATCATATATGTCCTTTATGAATTTCATTAAACTACACAGATAGAATTTAAATGAAATATGTGGGTTTTTATTCATGTTATAAATAGGATATTTATGATGCCTCATAAAGGATGAATATCATCTTCAAAACACCAATTGCCTCTTTAAATGGCTATAAAATTCAGAGTTCCTGGTTATATGTCATTAAAATATAAACAACTAACCATTTCTAAGAAATAACAAGAAATGGATGATTGAATTTGGATACATATAGATGGTCTCAATAATAGAACCCCACATTATTCATAAAAGGATTCAACAACTGGTCATTTTTTAGGGTAACCAGTCCCATATTGAGATTTTAAAGATATTCATAAACATATCTTAAATATATAAGAGAGTTCTGAAATATGTAATAATTACCCCTTAAAGAGTATGATAACCCTAGGATGTCATCCTATAGACCAATGTGAGTTCCTAAGAGTCCATTGTTTTGGAACCCCAAATGATCTCCCTCCATTGTAAATTAGGACTCTACACAATTATTGATGTTGGAGCCATTGGGACTTTCTAAACAAAATAAAATGGTAAAACTAATGTGAATGATTGTCAAACCATACTTGACCCCTCCACAATTAATCCTAAATTAGGGAAAAAATATAGTGATCCAAGTGTGAAATAATGTAATTAAATAATTACTAAATCATTATATGAATTGGGTATCATGTCTCCATAACCCTGATGATAACCATACAGTCGTCATCTTTTGAGAGAAACTAGGATATACAAACTACCTATACCTTGGACACAATTTTATTTTTATTGAACTTTTCATCTATAATTTCCATATCATATGAGGAAACCCACTCCCCCATCCATATAATCATTTCTCACATAATTCTATGTCATCACCTCCATTTTTTACTTCTATATTCTCTGCATTTATTTAGGTCTATGATAAAATGAATTATACCCAAGTGCATTCAGGTCATCATAAAAATACATTAAAACCCTCTTGTACTACAAAATTTTCTGATTTTCCATTGACCATGGATCCATAAAAGTAAAATAATAATCCTGAATCAGGTATATGTATAAAAACCTAGTGAATTTTATAACCATAATTTATTTTCATTATAACATGTATTAATTTATTATTTTTATTTTATTATCATAGTTCGATATACCATAATTAGAAGGTTTGGGTAGACTCACATGGGAAAATTGTGTGACCATAAGACACTATTGATGGTTGAGTATAATTAATAATATCAAATTATTTGTATAACAAGGAGACAATGTAAGAGTTTTACAGAGACACTTCCCTAATACTATGAAATCATTATCATGAAACTAGTATCATGTAGACACAATGATTATGAAATAAAGGATACATCACATGATAAAATATGGGTAATAATATTTATTATATTAAAAATTATATTATTTTTATTTTTATATTATTTAATATTTTGGTAATAGCTTTTCAATAATTTTTCCGATGGTGAAGTTGTGAGGTTTGGATGACTGATGGAATAAGTGAGTTGTGGTTAGAATATTATAATGAGCTATATAATGGATGGAATACTAATGTTGAGTCATATTTAGAGGGTATACCAAAACTAGATGAGTGTATATTAACACAATACTAGTTAATTAATACTTATTGGATGAGTGATGAGTTCAACGTATTATTCAAATTTAATTTTTTTTTATTAAAACTCATTATGATTTTTATTAATACTTCATTTCATATTATTGAATTATATTTTTCAGTAATAATTAGACAGAAATTAAAAAATAGGTATTCTTTGATGTATTCCCACACTTGGGGTGAAATACTATGATAAAGCATGAGAGAAAACATGTATTTTTCATGTAAAACTGTGATAAATTAGGTTCTAATAGAAATAAACCAAACCAAATCAAACCTAACTCACCAAGAATGACTCAAAATGAATAAAACAACTAAATTTAATTGAATTTAACTGAAGAGAAACAAACCAAAAAAACTAGCATGAATCAACTATATTAAGGAATAAATTAACTATTCAAAGTCAGACAAATATGACTCATTCCTAAATCAAACTAAAATTACCTTATGTTATGTAAATAGATATAAAATGACAAAAAAATGAACTGACTCAAAAAATAACGAAATTAATTGAGCTAAACTGACCTGATCTAACTTAAATCAAATAAAAATGAACTAAATCAAACCATTCCTACTGGAATGAAATAGAATTAAACCGAAATGAATTAAATGAAAATAAACTAACCCAAACTTACATTAATTTAAATAAACCTAATAAATCCAAAAAAACAATAAAATTATTCATGTATATATGTAAATTACAAAAATAATATAGTTTGTGAACTCTTTACATTTTTTATATAGTTGTAAATTGACTCTAAACATTTTAAAAATAGTTTAAAAATAGTTTACAAAACATATTATAAATATTTTTTGAATTCATTAGGAAAATCTTTATTACGAATATGAATCCAAAAATTATAATTCAAAATTAAAACATCAATATATATATATATAAAATTATGATTTTGAAGTGTTGAAACCCACAATGAATGATATTTCAAATATTTTCATGAAAAAAACTCAACATCACTTAGAATTAAAATAAACACTAGAAACCTCAATACCCAAAACCAAAATTATCATCTGAAGAGTACTTAATGACATCTCAATCATCTATTTGATATAAAATAAAAATGGTTTGACCCTAAATTACAAAAAATCAATCAATATGAAAAAAAATTTAATTCCTTAACGAAGCTACTTCTTCTTTCCATTTATACCCCAAATATCCCTTAAAAACGAATAACATTTAATATAAAATCCAAATACAAAATAATCCTACCCAATTAAATCCAAGGAAACCATATAAAATGGTTTTATCCAAAATAAATCATTACCAACATAAGAACCAAAATCAATATTATCCTTACACTTAGCATACAATTCCCAATTTCCACCTTCAATCCAAATGCAACGAAACAACACAATCACTCATCAAATTAATAAAAATAAATACAATCAAAACTAAATGAAACCATTGAAACAAAAATCAATTAATTAAAAATATCCTAATGGAGAACTATATAAAACGCGTTTCCAACTACAAAAAAATTGATATAACACATAATATATATTAATTGAACTAGAGAATTATAGATTACAATATGAAATATTTTTTATAAAAGAAATCATGTGAACACCATTCTTTTAAATCAAAATCATGGTTTTTAAGTCAGATAATCATTTCAAATGCCATATTTCAGAAATTTTCCCCTTTAAAATTGAAATAAAAATATTATAAATATGAGATAAACAATTGATTTATATTTAAAAGGTCCCCTAATAGTTTCCTTATACACCTTAACCAGGTTAAATTAAATCACCAACTAATTTTGAAACACTTCTAACCCAAAACCATACCTTTTGCATCACCCAATGTCCAAAATATTAAACATTTTTTCAGTAGTGAAAATGTAAATAAAACCATTAATAGAATATTATAGAATAATATTTTCTTAAATTTAGTGTCATTTTCACCATGTGGAATTGATCATAGAAGGGTGTGTGTCTTGGAAACAAATTGTCATGAAAAAAGAAAAAATATTGGAGTGTTGTAAATGAATAGAAACAAGAAATGATTGATTTTTATTCTTCTTATATAAAATTTTAATGTCTAATTTATAACTAAATATATCATTTATAATTTTCTAAAATGTTCATTTAATACTCTTTATGATGAAGGGAATGAAAAATTTATCCCATATGATCATTTGTAATATATTTTTGGTAATGAGATCCATGGGAGAGACTGTTGCTGACCTTTGAAGAGTATCCACCCCATTGGGTGTTGTCCCATTTAAGGTTCCTCTAATATCTATTGTATCAATGAGTTGGAATGTTCCCCTGAATAGGTATTAGTGGCCCATATAGAGGTAGAAGAGGGAAAAGCATTAGCTATATAGAAGTGTGAATGAAGTAACTAGTCCAACAAGAACTTTTTAAAATCTATGGAAGCATTATGTCAATCACTTCCATTGGATACCACTATAGTTTTTGATACATTAATGTCATTGATTTTTCCATTATATGATGCACATGGCAAGGGTGATGATAATACTAGTGGTGGGAAAGGTAATGACTTACCTAGTGGTGATTACGAAGAAGATATAGGTGGTGGTGATTCTATTGTGGATGCTCATGTTGAAAGTGATTGCTATGTTGGTACTGGTAGTCA
Source organism: Viscum album (assembly GCA_963277665.1). Classification (NCBI taxonomy): domain Eukaryota; kingdom Viridiplantae; phylum Streptophyta; class Magnoliopsida; order Santalales; family Viscaceae; genus Viscum; species Viscum album. The sequence continues at coordinate 1,479,937,817 of OY728120.1, forward strand.
TGAAGGAGATTTTATCCCCTACATTTCTAAACTGATATTTATGAAACAACTATTTGGATGGTATTTGGTCAAAAAAAACTAATTCTATATGTTTTTTTAAAATTAAAAATTTATTAAATGTGAATTATAAAATATATTTTTTGTATTAAATGTGTGTTACAACTTGTTGAAAATATAAATTTGTTTATAGATTATGATATATTTCTTGATGGCTTCTGGTTGTATTGGGGAAGAATGCGAGGGACCTGAGTATAGTGGTCTCCTATTCCAATGGTTTATAAACCATTAGTATTGAATCTATAAAAATGATTTATGAAAACCATTGGTTAACCAAAATTTGAGTCCCCCATACCAATAGTTCTATGAAAATCATTGTTATAGGTGTATTCAGATGATCATCATACCATCTATTATAGGAACCAGAATTATATGCTATAACATAGGTTCCTTGGTTTATAACAATGGTTTAAAATCACTAGTATAGATTCATTTTCTAGTATTGCTTCATGGATCATCCACATGCTTCTGAACTTTTTATTGAATGTCTAAATCTCCACTCCAAGAAACCTTATAGTGTTCCCAGATTAGTTTCCTCAAACATCATGAAAAAATTCTACTATACCTTTCAAAACACCCATTAATTTTGAACAACAATTCTACCAGATATATACTATAATCATTTTCCCTATATTCTAGTATCATCTATACAAGGTTATTCATTGATGAATATTCTACAATGCCATAAAATTGTTCTTGAGGAAGAAAAAATACACACATTCATGCCGCATAATTGATGAATGTACAAATTATAGTGACCATATGAGAATAACTATAACTATCTAGATTCCAATTCAATGAGTATCCTCCTAGTAATACCTCTAACCTTCTTATATCCATGAGATTGAGACTCTGATGCCACAACCACCTGGTTCAAGAATACTAATTCTTTAGAATTCATGCTGCTTCTGAAAACTCATCATGTTGAAATTTTATATCTTTGAAACATTCCACAACCATGATCCCCTTGTCCATAAAACATCATATGTTTCTCTAGATAATTATTGGAATCACATTCCATTTGATTAGGACTATTTTTTACTCCTTTATTTTATTCCTTATCTAAATGGAACCATCACCTATAAAATATTATCAAGAACTACACAAACCAAATATTCCTTAAACAAAATCTTACTCAAATTCTCAGACATTGAGTGATGAGAAATCCAAAAACAACAAACTTGTCTCAAGAAGGCTAGTGAAAACATTATATTTTATATAGTGACCACCTCACAACAATTATATTTTTAGAACATCCAAATGTAAACTTTCAAGAAAAAACGCTTCAATCCCAGAAGATTCATACTAATCCCTTTTCTTCCATAATTTCATATGTGTAACTAAGAACCAAAAAAATGTTATTGAATTTTTCTTCCTTACGTATATTCAAATCATAATGATTTATATCCACCATTCGAGTCATACATCTTCTTACGTATACCTACGAACATTCCCTTTTTCATTCCTATCATGGTTTCTTATATTTATAATATTTCACTTTTGACCAACTCACCATCATCTAATTTTTCAAAATATTATGAATTATAAATCTTTTTATCTAAAATACAAAACCTTCCACCATAAAAAAATCCATACATTACCCATTTTAACTCCTTACTCTAGAAACAATGAGCACCCACTAAATTTTAAAATTATTAGGGATCATGACTATCATTTGAAATTATTCAACAATATTACAACTAATTTCTGAAGTCCACTTAAATAATGAAACATTATTAGATATACCCAATATCTAGAATTCATTCAATGTCACTAGTAAACCTGATAACACCACCACCTTACCAGATGAATTTAATTATAACTTAGTAAAGCACTTGATTAAAAGTACCCAATTGTCTTCCAACTAATCTCTACATTTGTGACATTATAGAATACTCAGTAGATTCTCTAAAACCAAGATATGATGAAAATTATTAGGGAATGTAGGACCACCAAAAGATACTATCTTTTGGAATCACTAAGACCTATCCATAGGGAATTTCCCTTCTTATTTCATCCTTTATATCTCAATCATCCCATATCAAATCTATGGAAACAAAACTAACAAATCAGAAGCATTCATCTCCTGAGATCAAAAGATTCTTCTGGACCTCAACATTATGAACAAAGAACCTAGAAGTTATGAAATGCTATGAAACACCCCCACAGAGTCAACCAAAATAACCTGGAAGACTAGGTACCCTAACCCCATGTTTATTTACTCTTAACTCTGATTCCAATAAATTCACGGTCTTTGATAATATATTTTCCTAACAACCAACAAACACAAACAAATAGATGACATAAAAAATAAAAAGCATAACACACATAAATTATGTGTCCTGTATATTATTTCCACTCCATGGAGGAATGAAATGCATACTTTAATAAGTCATAAAATGATTTACAAGGGACTTTCCTTCCAGCAATGCTACCTAGCTAAAGTTACAAGGGAATCCTTCTAGAAACCCTACTTGGAGGACCATATCAATATCTCCAATGAACTCAATAAATCCACAAGCACCTCAGTGGGGGTAGTACCACCGTAGAGATACAAACTATATTGTTGTTCTTCTAGATCATATCTGACTTAACCACATTTTTTTTGTATCAAAGAACTAGTTTCACCAACACATACGTTTTATAGACATTCTTTGAAATAGCCAATAGGTATTTTTGGTTTCACCACCTTTTGATCTATAAAACAACTCACTGTCTACTCAAAGTAATAATCTAAGAATCCCTACAATAACTAGACCTTCCAATGAATAGTGTTCTTGAGTCTCCAACACTTTATCATATACTTTCTCCATGATTATGGGTCACATTCAGGATTGATTAACACTTAATTATTATATCGTAACTAAAGAAACCAGAAATCCAATGTTGCATTGAAATAAATTTGAAACATTATAAATACTTGAAATGAAAAAATGTTGTAAATGAATGTATTATTCACCAAATTATCCTATGAAACATTTTAGATATTTGTACAATATATTTGATTAGGAACACCCAAATAGAAGACATAAGACTCCCACCTTTGTAGGTATATGTGGTTCGAGAAAAATATCTCATCCTAAATGTTGGATTCTCCATCACCCATGGTGTCCAAGAACCTAAATGTGCTAAGGATGATGAAGTAGAGAGATACAAGTTCCAAGTGTTTTGGATAAGAAGGAGGAAATCACATTTTCAAAAACAGTACTATTGAATGGAAGTGATTTATATTTTTCTCCAGGATTATCCTTGGGTGTATTGCATTAACTCATGGACTAAAATACATGAGTTAATTCCATGGACATTTTATGCATCACAAGCATGAATGAATCAACCTCTCACATATTTCATCTTTTTAAAATGAAATTATTCCTCAAATGAATGCTTAGGTAAAGAATTTATTGAGTTTCGATACATTTCATCATAGGAAGTGGCATAATATTCCATTAAAAATGATATATCCATACCTCACATACAGATTGTGGCTTTAAAAAGATATCTATTTCAGTATCCCACAAAAACTACTGTCTAAAAAATCTTGTACTATTTCACAATATATTTAATCATATAAAATAACTTATTAAAATCTTATCCAATTCATATTTTTGAAATTTCCCAAAACACTTTTGGAATTCTATCATTAACATTAACTTGTATTACATCACAAGAAAAACCATTTGAATACCAATCTGAAACTCATTTTGGATTAACATTAGAACCATCTTATAGAAGATCTTTTATTCAATATAAATATTTATTTAGTCAACAACAATGTGTGACCCCATGGTCTTTTGTATTGTTTAAAAAAAATATGAACCATTGGATCTATAAGGGTATAAAAGTATAATCTTCTAGTAATGAATCATTGCTATGGAATATATAATGTGATTTGGCAAGATCTCCATCAAAAACATGTGTATCTATACCAATATGGACTAGTGTGGATCATATAAAAATGTGAATTCTAATATTTTCCCTTTTTCTAAGACATCAATTTACCAAAGGAGATGGATTACCTCAATCCTTTATATCCTACTCATTTACATTCAATTATCAGTGTATATACTTTATTGGCCAGTGATTAAATCGCATGTCATTCATTCTTACGGATAAATACATCACATCCCACTTATCGTTATAAATAATATCATTATATATACTATCATGGTGTGCCCAAACACTCCAAAATCAATCTCAATCGATGGAATAAATGCCATAATAATCATACAAGAGGAAAAATACCATCTTGGTTGAGATATAACCAAATAAATAATTAGAAACATACCCAACCACCCTTCTATTAGCTATGTCAATATATAGGATCACGTATGTAGGGTACCAATTAATAAAGGTTCTCATACCAGGTATCTCGCCAACCTTAGGTAGCGGGGACTCAAATATTATCCATGCACATTTAGTAAACCAAATACATTTTTGTAGAACTCTATATGGTATACATAGTGGGCCATCCAACAAACATAAACAAACATATTTTTTACCTCATGGGAATAGTTCATATCTCTTTTTGAGAATCCTACTCAATATAACATTAATATTTAACCATAACCTATAATACTTTATAATGAACATTAGTTAGGGATAACTTAATGTTATACATTGATGGGTCAATTATCATTACACTTATCAAACTGTATATTTTCATATATATTTATGAATACAACATGAAGGAATGATAAATAATACATTTACTTTAATATGATACATTTTATATCCATAACACTCTTTTATGAATATTTAACAAGCCCAATATAATTGATTATTTATCATATCATATATAATAAACTGCCATATCATTCTTATGTATTCTATAATTTTAGGGGGGTGTCATCTCATTATATCATGTACAATTCCTGTAACATCTATATGTGAGGATCTAATAAAACCCTCCCTCTAAGTCATTATTAAGAAACATCCAGAAGTATGAAAATATGAATAATGGGGAGATTTGGGAATCATCTCCCCATTTTACACTCTTTAAACAAATTCAAACTTCTTAAATTTATTATATTAAAAGTTATTATTAAAAATTTTCCATCTACTTATAAATCATTATAAGCACGTCATCTTTATTCATAGAACTCATTCCATCAATCTTTTCCATAAAATCTTACATAACTAATTTAATTAACCTTATTATTCAACAATAAATCCTAAACTCTTTTATAAAAAAAGTGAAATTTAATCTCTTATGGAAACTAATATAACTAATTAAATTTTCCTTTTTTACCATGCCCTAAACACTTTCAGGATAAAGTGAAATACACATTATAAGTGAAATACACTTCATTACCATGACATATACTAAAAATATTTTAGAATATTACGTGAAAAAATTAACTTTTAGATTATAGAAATCCTTTATTTTTTATCTTTAAACTTCTCTATACAAAAACATACACTCACCAACCTCTTAGTTACTATATTATTTTGAGAATATCTTTCTAGGATACACAAATTTCATTGTGTTTATGAAATAACCCTTATCTCCTCTTAGTTAGAATATTTAAAAAAAATAACCACATCATATATGGTATTATATTAACTCAAATAATTTTTCTTAAAAATCTGATTCATCAAAAATATTCCACTGATGGGAGGACAAATCACATTCCCTCATATTTTAACAAATAACTGGATAACAAATTTTACCCTTCTCTTCCTTTCAGGTATGTTATAGAATATGATGAATCTTAACTTATATATAAAATCAATCATCTAAATTTTTTCACAAAATAATATAAAATATTGAACCACTTCTCTGATCATATTAGAGAATTGAGATGAAGATACACATCCTTTACATAGATTCATTTGAGTTTGATAAATTTTTTTACAATCAAATCTATGTTGTAACAACTATTTTCTTCATAGAATGAATTTAAACTATATCCTCAATAAATTATGCTTTTATTTTGAAATATTTTTCATTTACAACACTTGTAAAATATTCCTTTGGTATCACATACCCTTTCAGACTATATAATTTAATTACCTAACACCAATACCTCACGTGGAAATTCCCCAGAGTTCCCTAAAACCCCTTTAGCTATCTTGATAATCCATCTGATGTAATTATTACACCTCCCTAAATATTATATGTAATAATGACCTTGAATATATTATTCATGAAACATTGTAGGAATTTTCAAAAAAATCTTCTTTCGGTTTGAACTTTTACCCAGTAGTACTAACCATAAAACACTTAGAACCTAGACATGAAATTCCCATATCACCTATTCTCCACACATTGAGAATATCAGATAAATATTTTTAGAATTTAAAATAATAATAAACTATCTTTATTAAAATACGATCTTATTTTATTTAAATAAAAATTTCTATATGATCTAGACAAGTGAAAAATGAGAAAAATACATATCTTATAAAATATTTAATAAAAAATGAAATATACAAGTCTCTAATAAAGTAAATCCTTTTATCCATTACTTTGACAAAAAATTCAATCATGATAATTCATTTATTTCTTTTTTTTATGTTTTTTTTCATATATATTTAGAATATTTTTAAAATATATATTCGGTATTGTATTATGTTAAAAGGAAAGAAATTAATTCCATAACATTTATACACTATTTGGACCCTTCACTAGGATTATTATAACATATAAGTTCTTCCAACAAATTTCTTCACCAATGGAAAAAAAATTCCATAATGGAAACATTTCTTTTCTTTATTCTTCTCGAATTTTCAAGTAGTGTGGACTCTCCATGACCTATTTTCTTCCTCTTTGGACCATAAAATATAACATTCTAATTATGTACCATCAGAATAATACTTAAGATAACACCACCCATGTCCTTATCTCTAAGACTCAACATATTGAGGTGGTCTAGTAAAGGATTACATAGTTTATTTATATTAAAATCCACAATAGAAAAATGAAAACTTTATGGTAGTGATAGTAGAATGAAATTTGTGGCCAACTCATGCCTAATGGGTGAACCTTTCCTTTATAAATAATTAACATACCCAATCATACTGAGTACATGGTTGGAGGATAATGTTCCCTATATTATCCATCATTGAAAATGATCTTTAGACCCTTAATTACATTCATGGATTACATTCTCCTAATATATCCTTTTAGGATTATCTATAATTTGTTAGGAACTCAGGGTCTCATTTTTTTCAAATTTGAATACATGGTAATGAGAATGAGTGTAAATAATTACTTTATATATTTTACATGTTTATCATAGTCATATAAATTATCTTGATTAATAGCATCAGAAGTTGATTTCTTAGGAATAGTTTGTTCCAACACCTAGAACTGTCCTTTTTTGTTTGAGAACTATTATCAAATCCTAGTACCAATCAATAAATTTTGTACCATTTTTTTCCATGTAAAGGATTGATCTGAAGGTCAACTTTGAAGATGATACCATTCACTACTACAAAAACGGGCAAGGGAAGAGCCACCTTATATCAGCGCTAAGAAAAAATCACTGCTAAAGAAACCATGCATCAGTGCTAGAATTTTAGTGCTGAAACATGGTATCCTTTATCAGTGCTAAAAAAGCACTGATAAAGAGACCCTTTATCAGTGCTAGAAATGCAATGACAAAGAATTCATGTATCAACGCTAAAATGTTTGCACTTATACAGGAAGGATTTATCAGTTCTTTTTTAGCACTAATAAAGAGGACCTTTATCAATACTAAAAAAGCACTGATAAAACCATAGTCTCATATTTAATAATTTCGATCGCACAGTGCCCTCATTTTATCGTGATCTAAAGCTCTCACGGTACTGTAACCCTGAGACTCGCCTCCGCTTCCCCCCGAGCTTTGCATTTCCAGACCTCCACCACCCTCGAGCTTGGCGTTTACGGGCCTCCATCGCCCACAATATTCACGTGCCAGACCTCCTCCACCCTCGATCTTCACATTGTCGGACCTCCACCACCCTCGATCTTCACATTGCCGGACCTCCGCCGCCGTCGATCATCATGTTGTCGGACCAGCTGTGCAATTGGTTTTTCGTCCCCTATTACACATACTCCTCTAAGATTATGAGGACCTATTTTTAAGGATTATTACATCATGACATTGAGTTTGTGAAATGTTTTAGTGAATGTTTAACACCCTTGGTTTTCTGCCACCACATGTCAGATCACACCTAGATGGGGTGAATCCGTGAGTGAGAGAAAAAATTGTTTTCCATGATGGAAGTGTTGAGGTAGTTCAATGAGTGATCTGAGCCAATGATATATAATTTTTCAGTCTCTTGATATCCCATGATATTAAATGGGAATAAATCCTTATTTAGTTCTTCAACATGGTGTGGTAAGTGATCAGCATCAGAAAGTGGGATCCCTCTCAGTTGAAGGATAAATTCATTTCAATGTTTTATATCATATAATAGGGTCATGAACCATGTTTTTTAACTTCATGAAATGATAAAATTGGACACACATTTTAATATCTTGTGATTAGTATTTTGATAATGTATTTTAAGGTTGAATATATTTTACCAAAATGCACACAGTTTCATATCATGAAACTAGAACATATAGTGAGGGTGAGGTGAATTTTCCATCCATAGAGTCCCTACAACATGTCAAATATGTGTAGAGGATGAAAAAGGATTATGTTCATGATTCATGGACCAAAGTGGGTGTGTCCCAGATTTTTTTGCGTGTCATGCAAGAATAATGACTTGATGTGAGAAGGGGCTTGTGGCGGCTCAACACCACACAAAACAACATATAACTAGGATGTTGGATTTTTAGTTCAAATCCATATATCTCAAACTAATGGGATGGTTTATTCATGGGAAATATCTCTTGAGAAATATAGTATTGGTGGAAATATTGATATTCTCATCATAAATGGAGATCAACGAGTTTACACTATTAGAGTGAAGTCTATGAAAAATTTAAGGTCCTTCCTACTTGGATTCCAATTTCACTATATTCCTCCAAGGTATCATCGATTCCCTTAGATCCAACACCATGTCACCGAAATGTAAGGAATGAAGGATAACCTTTTTCTTTAAGGAAAACACCACCAAATTCTGATGCCTTTCTAGGTCATCCAACACTTGTACCCTATTTTCTTCAAGGGGTTCCCCCCTTCTTTCCTTTCTTCTATCTAAGTGACTTTGTCTGGCAGTGCACTTGTATGGAATGATTCTCAGACCACCAAGCTTTCTAGCCTTTCCACCCCTACCTCCATCTATGTCCTTCTCCCTCGCTGAGGTTACAGACTGCTTCTCTGTAGTGGCCAAGACCCTTCCTAGCAGTGTTTGTTCTGTCTCCCTTGGCTCTGAGCCTGTCATCCAACTCCAAATATTTAGGGTGTAACACCCGAGATTTTATGAGAAATATTTTGTTTTTATGTTATATGTGTCACCAAAAGAATATTTCACTACACACAACACTGTCTTGGCTTGTGTTACACACAGGAGCAACCTTCCTCGATAGCTTTCTTTGTATGCAATACAGAGTTTCACTAATCAATGATATGTTTTTAAAATATTTTATAAACTAGCCGTTATGAATTTTAATACCCACTTTTTGAAATTTTATAAATTTTAACTTTCAAAATGGACTTTATTTTTGTATTCAGAATATCAAAATTAGCCTAAGGTGAATTTTTGGTATTTTTCTGAAAACTTTCAATTTTTGATGAATAGTGAAAACACTCGGTTACTATTTAAAAACCGACTTTTTATTTAAATAATTATTTATTTTATTTAAATTTTTTTAGGAAAAAATTGACACATAATACCTATATATGTTAAATTTAATTCATTTGATTCATTTTATAATAATTTTAGATATATAAAAATTTTATTGAACTTTTCACCCTCTTTTACCCACCTCCTAAGAGAATTTGAAAATTTACATAAAACATAATTTTACCACTTATGTGAGTAGAATTTCGAAAATATGAAAGACACGGTTAATATGAAGGAGTAAAATGTGGTTCAATAAGATAAAAATATTTTTTGATAAATAGTAACTTTTTACTTTTATTTACCACGGTTAAATGATAATTGGGTAATTAAGGGTAAAAATGATATTATTATTACCCTGACACATGTCCTAATTATATTGGATAAGTGTAATTTGACCAAAAACAACCTTAGGAATAAAATAATACCCTTTAGATCCACTTGGATAAGATTATGACAGTTATTATTATTTTATTTAAAGAAGAGTTAAAAGAGTTAAAATCAAAGTTTAATAACTAAAATATTTTTAATATAGGGTTATACAAAGGATAAATTAGACTATAAATATTAATTAGAAAGATAAAATTATTTCCTACATAATTGTAATTTTTTTATAATTCATATACATTAAATAAGTTAATTTATTAATTACACAATGATGATGTAGTAATTACCTTATTAATGAAATATTAACATAATTGCTGTTATAAATACCCAAATAAATGCAATTTGTGACTTTTAATAAATTCCACTAATTTTATAGGTTAATATGATATGTTAGTATTAATATAATTAACTTTTTTGGAACTAATCATGCTGTTATAATTTTCAAAAAAATCAATTACCAAATATTATCATAATTGACATAAAATAGTTTTTAAAACAAATATTATATTATTAATTGTTATGTGATTCTTAAATATCTAAGGTTCAGAAAAATGACTTATATAAGGTTATATATATTAATAATGAACCACTTGGGTTTCTTTTTACTTGTTATAGTATGTTTATTAACCATATAGTGTATGAAAACAAGAAGACACGGTAAAAGTTATATTATTTAACTTAGAGTTAAATCTAAATGATAAGGTTAAAATAGTAATCTAAACTTGTCCAAAACCTATTTTTTGAGATTATTTAGACCCATAACCACCTTATCTTAGAAATAAATCAATTTGGAGCTAGTATAAACCGAATATGACTTTATTATAAAATAATATTTTATGTTTATCAAAGGTGCCCCTATCCTCCCTTATAAAAGAGATCCTCCTCCCTCTCCTCCTCACACCATTTTGAGCCTTCATGTTCGGCGAACCCCTGCAAATTTCCCTTCTCAACTTCCCTAGAAACATTCTAGAGGCCCTGGTCTTCTTCAAAGACCAATATTTGTGCCCTAAGAGGAGGATTGAAAGAGGCGTGTTGAAGAAGAGGTAATATTTGTTACTGATTCTTTCAAATTTATTTCTTCATCTACTTCCTCTTTTATAGTTGTTTCATTATGAAGTAATAAAATTAGTATCAATAATATACTAATATGTTATTATAAATATTAAACAACCATATTTCACCTTCTAACCATCCTACGGAAAATGAAATCATCGTGCATGCTTACGTACGAAATACCGTTTCCACGCCATGGTGTAATCTTTTTTCCACCACCCCCTTACATGGATGGGTATAATGGTGTAAATGATAAATATATATTATTATTGTAAAGTGATATTGATTCTAAAATAGTATACATATACTTCAATACAATTCCATGATCATGGGAATGATATCATCGCTCGTGCATACGTACGACCTACCGTCTCCATGATGTGATGCGACTCATTCTACATAATATTCATTGAATAATGATTATATAAATGAATTTAATTAATAAATATGACATATATAATAATAATAAATTTCTTTAAATGATGTATTTGTAACCTAAAATGAATAATAAGAATTTATTCAACAAAACATGCATAAGAACATAAAGCAATGAACACCCGAATAGCAAGTAGAAATGAAATATTACTAATATGAGGCTAATAATATGACCATATATGATATCATAACAATTATTATGATACTATAATAAGTAAATGACATTATTTAAATCATTATACACGGGGTTCAGACAAGTACAAAGCATATCAGACCTATGGTAAGGGAAAATCTCGCAATCTCATTTTTATCTAAGATTGTTTATACTTCAGAATTTACTGGGGAATATTTATCATCCACATACATGTTTCCTCAATATTTAATATTATTTCTATCCTCCTACAATTATTTAAATTCAATTTTACTCATTGGTGAATTTTTATTAAAAGTTATGAAAGTAATCTTTTGTCATTTTTAGTACGAGGTACTTTTTGTCTTTTCCAGCCAAAGTACGAGAAAAATGCATTTTAAGTTATACGACATGAATGTATTTTTATGATTTCATAGAACATTATTTCCATGAAGCTTCCTTTACAAATTTTCAAGTTTATTTTTAATCAACTTATTTTAGTTTAAAATATCATGACATGTTTAGAAAGGAAAAATGTTTTTGAAGTAGAAAGGATATTTTCATAAATAATGGAGTTCAAGAGTTATATCAAAATTATTTTCCATACTAGATAATATAGGGTTCTGTTTCTGTCCATATTTTTACATTGATTTGTTTATTTTATGATGGAATTATTTTTATTATTTCCTTTTTATCTTATATGGATTATGTTATGATGGCATGATGTTTAAGAATCCCATTTTATTACATGGGTTACGCTATGATGTTTGATTTATGATCTTGTGGAACACATAAGAATGATATCATTATGAGGTGGGTGGGACCTATATCTCCCTCCAATGCATTGGGTAAAGATTTATATCTCATGGGATAGGCATGGATGGAACGGAAGGTTAATACGGTTCAGTGATACAGGACTGAAATGAGGAGTAAACTCGGTTCTGAAATGGACTTCGTCTGCTAGGATATTCTTGGAAATGAATCTTGACTACTAAGAAATGATTCTTTTTGATTATGTGTATATGCCACAAAGTTTCATGTTTTATGTTATAATTATTGGGATTAGATTTCTCTACCATGATTTATCCCATGTTATGATATTATGATCTCTTTTTCCAGTTAATATTTTAAAAATGGTATGTTATTATGAATATGATATGATTGATATTTCCTTTGTTTACCCTTACTGAGCATTTGAGCTCACCATTTTATATATTATATTTTCCACAAGTCAGGAAGAAGTTTATTAAGTAGGTTATGTTAAAAGGGACTCTAATTATCTTGAAATAAACGGAAGACAATGTAGATGCTTTATGAACTAGTTGTTTATGTTTCCCAGTTTCTAAGGACACTATACTTATACGGTCCTTTCATGGTTTTGTTATATGATCTAATTAGTAAGCTTCAATTTTGAAGTAATTAAAATTTATGTAAAGTATGGGTCATTTTAGTTGGTATCAGAGGAAAAGGAGGTAGGAATGAATCTGATCCTTGGGAACTCTCACATGCGAGTGTTGGACGAAGCATGGCTCTCCGCCCAAGGCCTTCAGGAGGAAATGGCTGCCACTGGGGATGGTGGTGTGTCCCACCCAGGGGGTGTATCCTCCCATGGAGTGCCCTGATAGATATCAATTATAGTCCACTAGAAGTAATTCCAGACCATTACAGTTGGTATTAGAGGAAATGTATAGTTAAACTTTGGAAACTAGGATGTGAAAGCCTTAGTAAGAACCCTAAGGATATTACTAAGCATAGGAAAAAATCATAGTGTTTTAGAAATGGCCATGAAAAACCTATGATAAGTCCTCAAATTTTATTATTTATTATGTGGTTTTCCTGTTATGATTAGTGTTTCTCACACTATTCTTCTTGGTTTTAGTCAATGGATGGAACCCGAAGGAATCGTGTTAATGCTGAATGTGAAGGGCAATGCAATGATCATCCCCTAGAGCAACCAAATTTTATGGGAGCTGCAATGAAAAATTTTGTATCAATGCTCAGAAAACTTTCTATAGCTATGAATCATGTAGGACATTCAAACGAGAAAAGGAAGGAGAAACATTATGTTGAATCCTTCATGAGGTAGCGTCCACCTTCATTCAGTGGGTCTTTTGATCCATTAGTGGCTGAAAATGGATTAGTACCTCTGAAAAGTTATTTTTAGTTCTAAAATGTTCTGAATATGATAATTTCATCTTAGCAGTATATCATTTGGAAGGTGAAGCTGATAATTGGTGGAATATTATCAATAATATAAGGCCCCAAGATGAAATTGAATCCATGGATTGGGATGAGTTCAAGAACTTGTTTTTCCATAAGTATATCTCTCGTATTCTTGGAACATTGGTGGATAAGGAGTTTTTTGAACTAAAGAAAAATGATGATGAATCTCTTGGTACCTACGAAGAAAATATTACAAGGCTTGCAAGGTACGCTTCTGGGATTATTATCCAAACTGAGAGTAAGATTGATCGATTCTTTAGTGGCTTAAAACAAAGTCTCCGAAGGGAATTATCCAAAAGGGACTTCAATAGCTACAAGGAAATTTTTCGATGTGCTCTTAAGTTTGATATGGAGATTGGAGTAACCAATCAGTCATATGAGTTTGATAAGAAGAGGAAATTGTAATTAAAATGGAAATATAAAGACCACACTGAAAAGAAGATGAGTTTTCCCTTATGTTCAAATTGTGGAAATAAACATGGAGGGAATATTCTAAAAGGGAAAAGTAAATGTTTCAAATGTGTAAAGGAGGTTCATCAGGCATTTCAATTAGATAGTGATGGAAAAAAGATGTCTAGTGATGCGAACATTGAAAAGGCTACATAGAATTCACCTCCTACACTTCAATGTTATAAGTGAAAGGAAATGTGGAATTATGCTAATCAATTTCCTAATCCAAGGGTTGTTGATGATGATCGACGTCAATAAAAACTTAAGGCCAAAGACAAAGGAATGTCCCATGAAATTTCTATCGGCGATGTGGAGTATGATAATGAAGTGGTGAAAGGTAAACTTATCATCCACTCTAAAGTATAAAATTTTTTATTTTATTCTGGATCCACCCACTCTTTTGTTTTCGAATAATTTCTTAAGGGTATCACCATATAACCTCTGAATTTAGATATTGAGTTAGCTGTGACAACCCCTAATGGCACACCAGTCACCTCAAAAGTTTACAATTCTTTTCCGATTGAATTTTGTGGGAATGTGCTTCCTGAAAATCTTGTGATCCTTCCAATAGTGGAATTTGATGTGATTATTGGCATGGATTGGATTTCTTTATATGGAGCTCATATCAATTTCCAATGAATGGAAGTCATATTACATATTCCATATCAATATATGATCGTCTATCGATGCAAGGATGAACATAACCTTCTAGTGGATATTTCTTCCATCTTATGGGTCTTGATTCCACTAAATGAAGGTTGTTTATCTTAAATGGTTGGAGAGAAACTCCTGATTAGGAATATTCCCATTGTACGGGAGTTTGATGATGTATTTTTGGAGGACTTTCTAGGTCTTCCACCAAATTGTAAAGTTGAATTTTCAATAGAAATCATACCAGGTGCTTTACCTATTTCAAAGAAACCTTATTGAATTGCTCCAATTGAGTTGCAGGAATTGAAGAATCAACTCCAAGAGAATCTTGATAAGGGATTCATATGACCAAGTGAATCACCTTGGGGAGCACCTATTATGTTTGTTATTAAGAATGATGGATCAATGAGACACTGCATTGATTATCAAGAATTTAACAATATCACTATCAAGAACAAATATCCTCTCCCACGAATTGATGACTTATTTGAACAACTATGCGGAGCTCAATAATTTTCCAAGATTGATCTTCGTTTAGGGAATCATCAATTAAGGTTCAAAATGAGGATATACCAAAGATGAAATTCCGTACAAGGTATGGACACTGTGAATTTATAGTGATGCCATTTGGTCTTACTAATGCCCTGGCTATCTTCATGGATCTGATGAATAGAGTCTTTAGAGACTATCTTGATCAGTTTGTGGTAGTCATTATAGACGCTATTCTTGTCTATTTAAAGAGAATAGAAGAACACGAAGATCACTTTACAATTGTATTAAATACCCTATGAATGGATAAGCTTTATGCCAAATTTACCAAGTGTAAATTTTGGCTTCAAAAAGTCTCATTTTTGGGTCACATAATCTGAAAAGAGGGGATATCTGTGGATTTAGAAAAAATAGAGGTTATCAAAATATGTTCAAGACCAACAACAGTAACTAAGATCGAATGTTTTCTTCATTTGGCTGGATATTATCAACATTTTGTGAAATATTTTTCACGATTATCTAATCCACTCACCAGTTTGACTCGAAAAGGAGTTAAGTTCGTTTGGATGGAGGAGTGTGAAGAAAATTTCAAGGAGTTAAAAAGAAGGTTATCCAGTGAACCTGTGATCACACTGCCCTGTAGTGGAGAATGGTTTGTGATCTATAGTGATGTATCCAAGAAGGGATTGGGGTGTGTTCTTATGAAAAATGATATGGTGATAGCTTATGCCACACGACAATTGAAAATCCATGAGTAAAATTACCCAAATCGTGATTTGGAGTTAGTCGCGGTAATCTTTGAATTAAAAATAAGGAGGCATTATCTTTATGGTGAAAGGTGTGATATTTATACTGATCATAAAAGTTTAAAGTATATTTTCACACAAAAGGAGCTTAATATGCACAAAATAAGATGGTTGGAGCTGATTAAGGATTACGACTGCTCAATTCATTGCCACCCTGGGAAAGCAAACAAGGTGGAATATGCATTAGGTCGATAATACCATGCTATCTTATCCATGATGAGGATCACAAAAGATCCAATATTTATGGATTTATCAAGGATAGATCATGGAATTATAATGTAAGGGGATAAATCTTATCTTTCTCAAAATAATGTTCAACCATCTATAAAACAGAAGATTAAAGAGGCACATAAAGAAGATTTAGAGTTTCAAAAGAAGGTGAGAAATGTTCCTAAATTCCACATTGATTGTGATGAAATAATAAGGTTCAGGAATCATGTTTGTGTTCCTCCCATCCCAGAATTAATGAAGTAAATATTGGATGACGCTCATAGTTCATCATTCTCTATTCACACTGGAAGCACGAAGATGTATAGGTATCTGAAAGGGTAATTCTGGTGGGATGGCATGAAAAGAGATGTTGCTGAATATGTCTCTCGACGCTTGGTTTGTCAGTAAGTTAATGCTGAGAGATAGAAGTCTAGGGGGATTTTACAACCACTACCCATACTAGAATGGAAATTGAAAAACATCACTATGGACTTTGTCACTAGACTTCCTAAAACATCCAAAGCCAATAATGCTATCTAGGTTATTGGTGATCGTATTAAGAAGTCGTCACAATTCATTGCTATTAGAGAGGATTTATCTCCTGATCAGATTTCAAGGATATATGTTAAGGAAGTGGTATGATTGCATGGATTACCAGTTTCTATTAAATCTGATCAGAATCCGAGGTTTACCTCGTTGTTTTGGTGAAGTCTTCAGCATACTCTGGATATAGAGTTGAGTTTCATCACTGTTTATAATCCTCAGATAGACGGTCAGTCTGAGAGGACAATTCAAACTCTAGTAGACATGTTGAGAGCTTGCTCTATGGATTTCAAAGGTGGTTGGGATCAACACCAACCTTTGGTGGAATTTTCATATAATAATATATTTCACTCCAGTATTCAGATGGATCTTTATGAAGGTCTCTATAGAAATAAATGCCGAACTCCAACTTGTTGGAACGAAGTTGGGGAAAGAAAGCTATTTGGACCTGATCTTGTTGATGAGATGGGAAAAAAGGTCTGATCTATTCAACAACACATAAGAGCAACTCAGAGTCGACAAAAAAGATATGCCGACAACCGAATAAAAGTGATAGAGTTTGAAGTGGGTGATACAGTGTTCTTATGAATATCTCCTTGGAAGAGAGTAATGAGATTTAGAAAAAAGGGAAAGTTGAGCACTAGTTATATTGGTCCTTTTGAAATACTAGACCGTGTTGGGAAGGTAGCTTACCGATTGGTGCTTCCACCAAATCTCTCTCAAGTTCACGATGTGTTCCATGTATCTCTCCTGAGAAAGTACACACTCGATCCTTCACATGTACTATACTCAGAATTTGTACCATTGGAGCAAGATCTTTCTTATAAAGAATAGCCAATAGAGATTCAGGATCATAGCGAAAAAGTCCTACAGAACAAGACCACTTTCTTAGTGATAGTTTTATAGAGGAACCCCCAATTATACGAATCTACATGGGTACTTGAGGATATGATGAGGGAGAGGTATCCTCATCTGTTTGTTACAAAGTGACGCATTTCGGGGGTGAAATTCATTTTAAGGGGTAGAATGTAACACCTGAGATATTATGAGAAATATTTTGTTTTTATGTTATATGAATCACCAAAGGAATATTTCACTACACACAACACTGTCTTGGCTTTTGTTACACGTACGATCATCCTTCCTCGATAGCCTGCGTTGTACGCAATACCGAGTTTCACTAAACAACGATATGTTTGTAAAATATTATATAAACTAGCCATTATGAATAGTACTACCCACTTTTTGAAATTTTATAAATTTTGTCCATCAAAATGGACAACATTTTTGGATTCTAAATATCAAAATTATCCTAGGCTGAATTTTTGGTATTTTTATGAAAACTTTCAATTTTTGATGAATAGTGAAAGCACTGGGTTACTATTTAAAAATCGACTTTTTATTTAAATAATTATTTATTTTATTTAAATTTATTTTAGGTAAAAATTGATACATAATACCTATATAAGTTCAATGTAATTCATTGGAGTCATTTTATAAAAATTTTAGATATATAAAATTTTATTGAACTTTTCACCGTCTTTTACCTACCTCCTAGGAGAATT
The DNA here is from genome assembly GCA_963277665.1 of Viscum album. Lineage (NCBI taxonomy): Eukaryota > Viridiplantae > Streptophyta > Magnoliopsida > Santalales > Viscaceae > Viscum > Viscum album. The sequence goes on from OY728120.1 coordinate 1,479,956,536, forward strand.
TGAAAATTTACATAAAAATTAATTTTACCACTTCTGTGAGTGGAATTTCGAAAATCCAAAACACATGGTTAATATCAAGGAGTAAAATGCAGTTCAATAAGATAAAAAATAATTTTTGGTGAATAGTAACGTTTTACTTTTATTTACCACAGTTAAAAGTAAATTTGGTAATTAAGGGTAAAAATGATATTATTATTACCCTAACACATGTCCTAATTCTATTGGATAAAAGTAATTTGACCAAAAACAACCTTAGCAATAAAATATTACCCTTTAGGTCCACTTGGATTAGATTAGGACACTTATTATTATTTTATTTAAAGAAGAGTTAAAAGAGTTAAAATCAATGTTTCATAACTAAAACATTTTTAATATAGGGTTATACAAAAGATAAATTCGACTATAAATATTCATTAGAAAGATAAAAAGATTTTCTACATAATTTTATTTTGTTTATAATTTTTAGACCTTATATAATTTAATTTATTTATGACACAATGACAATGCAATAATTACATTATTAATGAAATATTAACATAATTGATGTTATAAATACCCAAATAAATGAAATTTGGGACTTTTTATAAATTCCAATAATTTTATTGGTTAATATGACATATTAGTATTAATATTATTAGATTTTTTTTGAACTAATAATGCTGTTATGATTTTCACAAAAATCAATTACCAAATAGTGTCATAATTGACATAAAATGGTTTCTAAAACAAATATTATATTATTGATATTTTTTTATTCCTGGTAATATAAGGTTCTGAAAAATGACATAGATAATATATATTAATAATTAACCACTTGGGGTTCGTGTGACTTGTTATACTAAGTTTATTAACCATAGAGTGTAAGAAAACAAGAAGACACGGTAAAAGTTAAATTATTTAACTTAGAGTTAAATATAAATGATAAGGTTAAAATAGTAACCTAAACTTGTCTAAAACCTAATGTATGAGAGGATTTAGAACCATACCCACTTTGTATTAGAAATAAATCAATTTGGAGCTATTATAAACTGAATATAACTTTATTATAAAATTATATTTTATGTTTTTTCAAAGGTGCCCCTCTCCTCCCTTATAAAAGGGCACCTCCTCCCTCTCCTCCTCACACAATTTTGAGCCTTCAAGATCAGAAAAAACCTTCCCATTTCCATTATCAACTTCCATAGAAACATTATAGATTTCCTGGTATTCTTCAAAGACCAATTTTTGTTACCTAAGATGGGGTTTCGAAGAGGCGTGTCGAAGAAGAGGTAATATCTTTTACCGATTCTTTCAAATTTATTTCTTCTTCTACTTCCTCTTATTTGGTTGTTTCATTATGAAGTAATAACATCAGTATCAATCATATACAGATATGTTAAAATAAATATTAAACAACCATATTTCACCTTCTAACCATCCTATGGAAAATGAAATCACCGCTCGTGTGTACGTACGGAATACCGTCTCCACGCCATGGTGTAAACTGTTTTCAACTAGCACCTTACATGGATGGGTATAATGGTGTAAATAATAACTATATAAGATTCTTGTAAAGTGATATTGATTCTGAAATAGTATACATACACTTCAATACAATTCCATGATCATGGGAATTATATCATCGCTCGTGCGTACGTACGGCCTACCGTCTCCACGATGTGATGTGACTCACTCTACATGATCTTCATTGCATAATGATTATATAAATGAATTGAATTAATAAATATGATATATATAATACTAATAAAATTATATAAATGATTTATCTATAACATAAAATGATTAATAAGAATTTATTCAACAAAACACGCATAAGAACAGAAAACAATGAAAACCCGAATAACAAGTAGCAATGAAATATTACAAATAAGAAGCTAATAATATGAAAATATATGATATAATAACAATGATTATGATTCTAGAATAATTCATTTTCATTATTAAATCATTATACAGGAGTTTCAGACACGTACAATGCATATCGGACCTAAGTTAAGGGAAAATATCGCAATCTCATTTTTATCCGGAATTGTTTATACTTCAGAATTTGCTGGGGAATATTTATCATCCAAATCCATGTTTCCTCAATATGTAATATTATTTTTATCCTCCTAAAATTTTTTAAATACAATTTTACTCATTGGATAATTTTTATTTAATGATATGAAAGGAATATTTTTTTCGTTTTTAGTATGAGGTACTTTTTGACTTTTCTGGCCAAAGTCCGAGAAATTTTTTTTAACTTATACGGCATGAATCGATTTTTATGATTTCATAGAACATTATTTCCATGAATCATACTTTACATGTTTTCAAGTTTATTTTTAATCAACTTATTTTAGTTTAAAATAGTATGACATGTTTAGAAAGGAAAAATGTTTTTGAAGTAGAAAGGATATTTTCCTCAAGAATGGAGTTCAAGCATTTTATCAAAATTATTTTCCATATAAGAGAATATAGGGTTCTGTTTCTATCCCTATTTTTACATTTATTTGATTATTTTATGATGGAATTATTTTTATGACGTCCTTTTTATCTTATATGGATTATGTTATGATGGCATGATGTTTAAGAATCCAATTTTTATTACATGGGTTATGATATGATGTATGGTTTATGATCTTGTGGCACACATAAGAATGGTATCATTATGAGATGGGTGGGACCTATATCTCACTCCAATTCCTTGGGTAATGATTTATATCCCATGAGATATACATTGCTAGAACGACAGGTTAATCCGGTTCAGTGATACAGGACTTAAATGATGAGTGAACCCGGTTCAGAAATGGACTTTTTCCACTAGGGTAGTCTTGGAAACGAGTCTTGAATACTAAGAAATGATTCTGTATGATTATGTGTGTATTCCAAAATCCTTCATGTTTTATGTTATTATTATTGGGATTACATTTCACTACCATGATTTATCCCATGTTATGATATTATGATCTCTTTTGCTGGTTAAGATTTTTAAAATTTTATGTTCTTATGAATATGATATGATTTATATTTCCTTTATTTACGCTTACTGAGCATTTGAGCTCACCCTTTTGTATGTTTCCTTTTCCCCTGGTCAGGAAGATGAGTATTAAGTAGGTTATTCCAAAAGGGACTCTAAATATTATGAAATAAACTGGAGACAATGTAGATGCTTTATGAACCAGTTGTTTATGTTTCCCAATTTCTAAAGACACTATACCTATACGGTCCTTTCATGGTTTTGTTATATGTTGTAATAATTATGCTTCAATTATGAAGTAATAACAATGTATGTAAATTATGGGTCGTTATCTATGGATCCAAAGTGAACTCCCTCACCATCCCTATGTTTCATTACCCATCCTTCCCTTGCCCCTTTGGATCCTCATCTCACACTCATATGAAACTTACCAACCATAAGGGATTATGAACATGATCAAAATCAAGGGACCTCAATGAGAGAACATCCTCCCACTTCAAAAAGGATATTATCTCTAGATCCATTGTAAGAGCCCTTTCCTACCCATCATTATTATCTTCATATGTAATGCTCATGGTCTTACTGCCCATGTTAAATCGGACATCCTCGCCATAGAAATTTAAAATCATAATGTCATTGTTGTTGTTGTCAAATAACACAAAAAACCCAGTAATAATCATATAATTCTCCTGGAAGATTAAGTTGTGTGGATTTCCACACTCTAAGCCCTCCAACAGACACAAATGGGTATTTTGGCATAATAAATATTTTATTGAGACTGTTCAAGATTGCAATCAATTCATTAGTACCAAGGTTTCCAATGGTGAAAACTCCTTCCTTATGACTTTTTTGGAAGCTATGACCCTCTTCAAAAAGAATATTTTTGGAGTGAACAAAATACATTTGTTCCTAGCCACCATCCATTGTTTATTGGGGGGTGACTTTATTTTCATTTCTAGCCCAAAGGAATGGAAAGGTAGAAGCCCTTTCTAGAGGAAGGCCATCATGGAGTTTTTTCATTTCATGGCTGGGAAGGGCCTCGTTGGTCTTAGCATCTCAGGTGATAGTTTCACCTGGTGCAACAACTGTAGGGGCCATCACCGCTCGTGGATTCTATTGGATAGGTTTCTAAACAACATGAAAGATACTAACCTATTCTGAAATACAATGCTTTTTCATCTTGCTTGAGGTATTTTGAACCACTCCCCCCTCTTGGTTTCTATTTCATCATGGCATGATCATCAGGAACAGTTTCACTTCCACCAGCAGTGGCTTAACATCCTACGATACCAAGACATGGTTTGTGAAATATAGAATGAACCCTTGTAGTAGTATCAGGCCACCTTCAACCTCAATGACTTGACCTCGAACCCTGATAGGTGCGTGTTCTCCCCTTCCTCCTCAAGAACCTTCACCACCTGGGACTACTGTCGCTTATGGGCTCCTTGAGAGTATTATGATATATGGAATGATACCTTGGGTTTATTGGATTATTAACACCAGTTTGAGATTTATGTGTGACTATATACTTATTATATTTTCTTATTATTTCATACACACCACCACTTGAGTCGAGTAACCTGATTTAAATCCATATGGGTACATTGGTTCTGATGTGTATATGGTTTTTTATGTGTTTGTGACATGTGTATGTATGGATATATGGTTATTTAGGCATTATGATATTGAATGTAGGGAAGAGACCATGGAGTGGTGGATGTATCATTTTTGATTATTATCGTGCTTGTACTAGGGTGATTTGAGGAATCTATAATGAATCTAAAGTAATTATATTTAATGAATTCCATATTGTAGAGATTATGAGAATCCTTTATTTACTTATAGAGTTGGCTACTGGTTTTCATCCATTTGTATTTTAGGATGGTGAGGTATAAAAGGATGGACTATTTGACCATAGAATGGTTGAGTTGATAGAGGAGGATGAGCCATAGAGGATGATTCCATGTCAGTTTTACCATCTATGACAAAAGTGATTATCCCTACAAACCCCTTTGTGTTTGGAAACTGTGTGGATTTTGATGGGGGGTCTATCCTGGTTCTATTGATTTCCAAATATTTATTTGAAATGGTTACGCTCTATTAATCTCTATTTTTATAAGGAAGTGGTTCTCTTCTACTATATTTGGATGTCTTGTTGTGTTTTCATGAACCATAAATACAATTATTTGAGCTTCAAATAGGATGAAGATGAATAAACATTAGATGGATGCTAATCGTTTGACAATAGAGTACGAGAATGGAGTGAAATAGTTCATCATGTTTTGAAAGTATCACGCAAAGGATCCTTCTCAAATCCTTTTTTCGAGTTTACATTGTTGTTATTCTATACTAATTACTCCAGAGGAGTTGGAAGAACATTTGATATGCATGGAATAGATCAGAGTTATAAATGTTGGAATAAACATGGAGGAAAAGCGAATGTAGCTTCTGGCTGGGATAAAACTGCATTTTATAGATCATCATATATGAATACAAATATGGATAATGAAGAAGACTGTATGGTGGATGTTAATACAGATGTCAATGATGATGAAGACTGCATTGAAGAAATTACCATGACAATTGAATATGAACTCCGTGATTGTCCAAAATTGTTTGAGAAGTTAAAGAGTTGTGTAAAGACGCCATTGTATGCTGGTTTTACCAAGTATACAACATTGTCATTTGTAATGAAGTTGTATAAATTGAAAGTAGGAAAAAGATGGATTGATGTTAGTTTTAAGAAACTAATTTCTCTCTTGAATGACATACTCCCTGAAAAAAATGAGCTCCCAAGATGGACATATGAAGCTAAATGAATGCGACGCTTGATGGGTATGATTTTTGAAAGAATACATGCCTGTCCAAAATACTGTATATTGTTTCTCAAGGATAAAAAGTCTCTTACAGAATGCCCAAAGAGTGGTGCTTCTCGATACAAGAAAGATGAATCCAATCCTACGAAAGTTGTATGGTACTTTCCAATTATTCCAAGGTTTAGACATCTATATTGAAGTGAAGAAACTACAAGACAATTATCATGGCATGTAGATAAAAGAAATAAATATGGGAAATTACCTCATCCAAATGAATCTCCTCAATAGAAGAAAATTGATCATGAGTATCCTGAATTTGGAAAAGAACCGAGAAACCATCATCATACGTTATCAACTAATGGAGTAAACCCTTTTGGTTTTCAAACCAGCACTCATATTACATGGCCCATTATGTTTGGTAAATTATAACATGCCACCCTAGTTATGCATGAAGAAGAAATTAATCATTTTATCTATGCTTATATCAGGACCAATACAACCATGTAATGATATTGATGCTTATTTGGATCCTTTGATCGTGGATTTGATGTTGTTGTGGGATTCAGGTGTTATGTTGTATGATGCTTATAAAAGTGAATACTTTACATTGAGAGAGATATTGTATGGGATAATAAGTTATTTCCCTACTTATGGAAATTTTTCAGGCTATAGCATTAAAGGAACTCAAGGGTGTGCCATGTTCAAAGAAGTTACCGAATCAATTAGGTTGAATCATTCATCGAAATCTCTGTTTCCAGGACATCGTAAATTTCTACCTTGTCGGCATAGGTACCGATCTTGGACGACATCATTCAATGGATGTTCAGAAAAACGCGCAACACCGTCTCTACTAACAGGTGATCAGATATTTGAGATAGTAAAATATGTGAACACTGTTTTTTGTAAACCATTTTCTAAAAACCATACAAAAGTCGGTTGGAAAAAGAGATCAGTTTTTTTAATTACCATAATACAATTGTTTGTACGTCAGTCATTTTCTTGATGTGATGCATGTGTAAAAAAATATATGTGACAGTGTTATCAGACAATTTCTAAATTCCCCAGGAAAAACATAGGATGAAATTATGGCAAGGTTGGACATGGTTAACATGGGAATACGAGAAGAGTTGGCTCCCGTGAAGGGTGAAAATCGAATGTTTCTTCCCCCAGCTGCTTATAATCTTTATAGGGAGGAAAGATATTACTTTTGCAACTTCTTCAATGATGAAAAGGTTCCAGAGGGGTATTCATCAAATATCAAGAACATTGTGTCAATGAATGATTTGAATTTAAAAGGTTTCAAATCACATGAATTCCATGTTTTGATGCAAGATCTAATTCCTATAGTTTTACGTTGCATTTTTTCCAAGAATGTTCATCATACGTTAACAACACTATGTTTATTTTTCAAAGATATATGTTGAAAAGTTTTAGACCCGGCCAAATTTCCATCTTTGGAAAAAAGAAAATTTCATCATATTATGTGAAGTAGAAATCTTCTTCCTTCCAATATTCTTTGATATAATGGTTCATTTGATGATTCAATTGGTGAGAGAGATTCGACTTTGTGGTCATGTGCACTATAAGTGGATGTATCTTGTTGAACAGTATATGAATATTTTTAAACGGTATGTCAAAAATCGAAGTCGGCCAGAGGGTTGTATAGTGGAGTGATATATTGTTGAGGAAGCCATGGAATTTTGTACTGAATACCTATCTGATGTAGAAATCGTTTGTTTCCCAAAATCTCATCACACTGGATGCATTGAGGGTGAGGGAATTTCTGGAAAAGATTTTGTGACAATCAGTATTACAGATCAAGAGCAAGCCCACCTTTATGTTTTGCATAACAGTTGGGAGGTTTCTCTATATATTGAAACTCACAAAGAAATTCTAATTCAGTTGAATCCATCAAGGGCTGAAAATGGTTATCAAGTACACATAATCACTAGTTTATAGGATCATTTCAGGATCATATTTTTAATAAGTTGGATGAAAATGAGAATTCAATTTCAGAATGAATTCGATAGATAGCCACTAGACCAAGTGTGTATGTATTATCTTATAGTGGATATGTAATTAATGATTATACATTCTATATAGATGAACATGCTGAATATAGTTCCATACAAAATAGTGGAGTTACACTTGTAGCTGAAGCGATGCGTGTTTCTGGTAGTAAGGACAGATATCCAATTTATGCAAATATGTCATACTTTGTCATTGCCAAAATAATATTGGAGTTGAATTATACGACATTCCAAATGCTGCTTTTTCAATGCAAATGGTTTGATAACAACAGTGGTGTTAAAATAGATGAATTGGGATTTGAGAAAGTTGATTTTAGTAAAGAAGGGTACAAAGACGAACATTTTATAATGGCATCACAAGCGGTACAAGTTTTTTATGTTCCAAATCCCACAAACCAAAAGTGGTTGAATGATCTATTATCATCTAAAACTACTGAAGGTTCCGATAAAAATTCAGTTGAGGATGATCCTTGTTGTGGTACGTTGCAATCATTTCGGAGTGGTCCCAATGTAGATGATGTTTTGTATGTTAGAGGAGACCACAATGAAGGGATTTGGATAATTGATATAGGTTTCAAATCCCTTAAGCCTTTGAAAAAAATAATGATATTTCAATAAACATGTTATATTTTGTTTGAAATATAGATCTTATTATCTAATGTTATTATCTTATCATTTCTGAATTTATGTAATCTAAATTAACAGTTCAACAACTTTTGCAGATAATGAATTCTACACATTCTGGTGCTCCTAACCTTGAGTCTGAATAGGTCTCTCAAGCTGCTACTATTGTGACTGATGCTGCTCCTACTGCTACTCCTTTTGCAGCTTCTGCTGCTCCTACTGCTGCTCCTATTGCGGCTCCTGCTGCTCCTGCTACTCCTGCTACTACTCCTACTGCTGTGGCTCATGCTGCTCCTAGTGTTGAGGTCCAACAACCATCAACACATGTTATTGTTACCATTTCAGATGAACATATAGATGATGTTGATATCAATGAAATGGACGGGAATGAAGGACCGACATCACAGAAAACACAGGTGTGTCATAGTTTTACGGTGTTATCCCAAGTTCTTAAGGCGAAAAGAAAAGGAATCAAATTTGATGTTAGATGGAATGAATGAGGCCAACATGTGCATCCAAAAAAGGCTATTTTTAGTAGTTACATTGGAGTATTCACTTGGTAACGTGTGTCGATTGACATAGATTCATGGCACCATGTTGTGTCCGGGCTGAAGGTTGTGATCTAGGAAGAAATTGTGGTAACATTATGAATTTATTTATTTAATTTACTTGAAAATAACATAATGAAACAATGTCTTACACTTCTCAATATCTTGAATAGTACATTTATAGTAGACGATTCACACAAAGATTATGTACTAAGGCTTTTAGGAAGGATTCATCGAGGTTTTCACACTATTTTAACAAGATGTCACCTAAAAGATTCCAAAGTTAAAATAAACCCACACCCACTCATTTTCTACGCTCACCTGATATCCTAAGAAGCATGGGATGAATGTTTTGGCCACTGTGGGGATGAGATGTTTCAGGTACATTGTGGGTGATAATAAATTGGTTGAGGATACATGTATTCATCACTTTGATTGTCAATATTTCATTTATGAAACAACAAATATTTAATGAAAATAACGAACATGCTTCAAAACCAATATACCCCTACCATAGAGCAAGGATGGGGTACTCTTCACTATAAAAGAAAATGGTACTTATTTTAAATTTATTATAATATTGTTAGGTTCCAATAAACAACATCATAATTACATTTATATGTTTATATGTAGATTGATGAGTTTAAAACCAAAGAAACTTCCATCCCACGTCATTTGATTTGGAAGGAGACATATGTGAATAAGGAAGGGAAGCTAGTAGATGAGGACATGCAAAAAGTGTGGGAAAATTGTGTAAGTATGAAATGATGATAAAAATATTTGTTTTTAATTACTATTAAATAAAAATAATTAGTTATTTTCCTATATCCGACACTCACATGAATCAGATACTCCGTTAGTAGATGTAGACCTATTATCGATGGCTTTGAAGAAGCCATAAAAATACAGTCGTGTTAGAGGTTTGGGGTTTGGAATGACACTCCGATTATATTTTGAGAATAAAAAACGGATGATAGAGATGAAACATTGAAACAAATGAGCGAAAAACTAGTAGCCCTTTTAGAATGATTTCAATGGCAGGGAGAGTTGATAGAAACTTTTTTGGGTTGGAAGTAAGGATAAGACACAACTCTGGAACAACCAGTGCGTGAATATCCCACCCCACCCCCACCAGCTTTGAGGTGAGTGATTCCCCTCAAAGAGCTATCTTAGTCGTGGTAATCAATATTCTAATAATTGTTCCTATGAAAAGTAAATCAGACAAACAGTGATACTTTTCCTATATTGATATTTTAAAGGGTGATAATGATTGTGATTTATATCATTCAACACCCACCTATCTCCTTGTTGTGAGGGCTATAGTGTTCAACATCCCAGATGACACGCTGCATAATAGACCACTTCTAAAAGATCATCTAAAAGTGACGATTACTGTAGCTCATGATCCAAATTCAGTGCTACCTATTCCATTTGATGACGATGATATTCATACGGTCGAAAACGCTATTGGGACATTCATTTCATGGCTGTCACAACTTGTAAGAGTACATACAGCCAAAGAGTTATTTAATTCCGTTTTTAAGAAAAACCTTTCACAATTAATGAAAAAAGGGTGTGATCCAATGAATGTTTTTATAGATGGAGAAAGGGAAGGGGGTGAAAAATGTCGGCTCAAAACCATCTAAAGGATCGACCAACCAATCCCAAGGATCTACTGGAAGCATAATAAAACCATGTGTTCTCTATCCACCTCTACTAGCATTGAAGACTCATCTGGATATGAATCTAAGAGGTGGAAGTAGTCTTATAGTGGTTTTCGAAGAGACTATATATGGCGAGTAATGTCATGATTTCATTGCTGTTGAACATGTAAATGAGATCCTTGAAAATGGTTGGATTCACATCACAGTTGTAAATATATATATGAGGTACATTTTTGTGAATTGATTTTCAAAAAGCTGATGTAATGTGAAAATTATGACTAAATGCATTTTATATTGTTGACAGACGTATATATGAAAAATAGTTGAAGGAATATTCCCATGAGACAAAATTTGGACTCGTTAGTCCTCATACCACTTCAACACATCTAAAAAAATTAGAGCCATCAAAAAAGAATTAAATAGTGAACGACTTGCTGAAAACATTTGAAAGTAAGATTACAGATGACAGACTCTGCTTAATACCAACCTTGCATGGGTAAAACTCTATGATTAAAGCATATAAATTACATTTTGAATTATTTTATTACTTATTCCTTTTTGAATTTTTAGGAAACATATGATGCTAATTGCGGTGAACTTGGATACTCTAAAGATTTATTTTCTGGATTCAAAGCAAGGATATCCATCAAACCGACCACACATGATGATGTTTTTGAATTTTTATGACACTACTTCGTACGTTTTAGGTCTAAACATCAAGTAGTATAATTTATATTATCTTTTACTGAGGATTATGTTATGATAGGGTAGTGTATCATTATCGTCTAAAAAAGGAATGAGGACAGGGGCTAAGCATAAGGAGTCGAGCAAGTACTACGTCTGGACAAATATCAGGGTATATATAAAAAAATTTCACTATCCGAACACATCTCAACACAAGTTACTTATTCTCTTAATGATTAATTTTTTTCAGTGTCTAAAACATAAAAATGATAATGACGTTGGTTATAATGTTTGTAGATTTATTAAAGAGATAGTTTTTCATCAACAAAAAAGCATCTCTAAAAAGGTATTTTCAAAAACCACTAATAGTTCATTTAATTTATTTATTAATTATTTATTTTTATATTTTGCAGTACTACTCTGACTACCGAAAAGCCTCATAGTCACAAGACGATATATATATGTTCATAAATGAGTGGGCCGCATACCTAATGGCAGATTTTACACAAATAACATGAATATTTGACATGGGGACATGTAAAATTGGTGGTCATTTTTTAGAGCGGTTAAGTAGATCAACAGATGACACATTGTTATATGTAAATGTTCATATGAATATTGTATTTGTTATTAAATAAAACATCCTTTATCTAGTGAGTCAACTTCCCATTTCAACGGATTATTTGCACCAAAAACATGCAATAATGATGAACCACTCAAGGGGTCTCTCTTTTGTTTAAAATGGACATATTTTTAAGTGAAAACAACAACCGACCTATGGAAATATGACCAGACACATTCATATTGTGTTTATCCTTTAATAGAATGATCCATGAGTGCATTGGGAATGTGTACGAGTCACCCTCGCCTCAGTCTGAGGCATGGTGTAGCTGGTACCACTCAAAGGGTCTCTCTTTTGTTTAAAATGGACACAATTATAAGTGAAAACAACAACTGACCTACGGAAATCCATACAAACGCATTTGGATTGGGTTGATAATTTAGTTGAACAATCCATGGGTGCATTGAAGACATGTACAAGTCAACCCACCCTCGATATGAGTCATGGTGTGGCCGGTACCACTCAAAGGGTCCCTCTTTTGTTTAAAATGGACAAATTTATAAGCAAAAACAACAACTGACCTATGGAAATCCAACCAAATGTATTCGGATTGTAATAATCCTTTAGGAGAAAGATCCACGGGTCTTTTGTGACATGTAAGAGTCATTCCCACCTCAATTAGAGGCACGGTGTGGCCGGTACCACTCAAAGTGTCTCTCTTTTGTTTAAAATGGACATAATTTTAAGTGAAAACAACATGTGACCTACGGAAATCTGAACAAACGCATTCAGATTGTATTGATATTTTGGGATAACGATCCATGGGTCCTTTGTGACGTGTAAGAGTCAACCCTGCCTTAATATGAGGCACAGAGTGTCCAGTACCACTCAAATGGTGTCTCTTTTGTTTAAAATGGAAATATTTTTAATTGAAAACAACAACTAACCTACAGAAATCTGACAAAACGCATTCTTATTGTGTTGATCCTTTAGGATAATGATCTAATGGTGTTTTGGGGACATGTACGAGTCATCCTCGCCTCAATCTGAGGCACGGTGTGGTCGATACCACTCAAAGGGTCTCTCTTTTCTTTAAAATGGACACAATTTTAAGTGAAAACGACAACAGACCTTTGGAAATTTGACCAAACACATTAATATTGAGTTTTTCCTTTAGGAAAATGATCCACAGGTCCTTTGATGTGTATGAGTCATTCCTGCTTTAATCTGAGGCATGGTGTGGCCTGTACCACTCAAAGGGTTTCTCTTTTGTTTAAAATGGACAAATCTTTAAGTGAAAACAACAACTATCCTACGGAAATCCACCCACAAGAATTCCGATTGTGTTGATCCTTTATGAGAACAATACAAGGGTGCATTGGGGATGTGTATGAGTCATCCTACCCTCAATCCGAGGCATGGAGTGGCCATTACCACTCAAAGGGTCTCTCTTTTGTTTAAAATGTATATATTTTTAAGTGAAAACAACAAATGACCTACGGAAATCTGACCAAACGCATTCGTATTGTGTTTATCCTTTACGATAAAGATCCTAGAATGCGTTGGGGAAGTTTACAAGTTATCCCCGCCTCAATCCCAGGCACGGTGTGGCCGGTAGCACTCAAAGGGTCTATCTTTTGTTTAAAATGGACACAATTTTAAGTGAAAACAACAACTAAACTACAAATATCTGAGAAAAAGCATTCCTATGGTATTGATACTTTATGATAATGATCCAAGGGTCCTTTTTGATGAGTACGTGTCATCCCCACCTCAATATGAGGTACGGTGTGGCCGGTATCACTTAAAGAGTCTCTCTTTTGATTAAAATGGACACAATTTTATGTGAAAACAACAAATGACCTATGTAAATCCATCCAAATACATTCTTATTATATTTAACCTTTAGTAAAATGAACCACGGGTCTTTGTGACATGTACAAGTCTTCCCCGCCTCAATCTGAGGCATGGTGTGGTCGATACAACTCAAATGGTCTCTCTTTTGTTTAAAATGGAACGATTTTTAAGTGAAAACAACAACTGACATACAAAAATCTGAAAAAATACATTCATATTGTCTTTATCCATTAGTAAAACAATACATGGGTGAATTGGGGATGTGTATGAGTCAACCCCGCCTCAATCCGAGGGACGGTGTGGCCGGTACCACTCAAAGGGTCTCTCTTTTGTTTAAAATGAACAAATTTTTAAGTGAAAACAAAATATGACCTACGAAAATCTGACCAAACACATTTGTATTGTGTTGATAATTTAATATAACGATCCATGGGTGAATTTGGGATAGGTAAGAGTCATCCCCGCATTAATAGGAGGCACGGTGTGGCCGGTACCACTCAATGGGTCTTCTTTTTGTTTAAAATGGACAAATTTTTAAGTGAAAACAACAACTGACCTATGGAAATCTGACCAAACTCATTTTTATTGTGTTGATCCTTTAGGATAATGATCCAAGGGTGAATTGGGGATGTGTAAAAGTCACCTTCGCCTCAGGCCGAGGCATAGGGTGGCCGGTATCACTCAAAGGGTCTCTTTTTTTTAAATGGACACAATTTTAAGTGAAAACAACAACTAACCTACTGAAATCTGACCAAATAAATTCATATGGTATTGATCCTTTAGGAGAATGATCCAAGGGTCCTTTGTGACATTTATGAGTAATCCCCACTTCAATCCTAGGCATAGTGTTGCCGGTACCACTCAAAGGGTCTCTCTTTTGTTAAAAATTGACGCAGTTTTAAGTGAAAACAACAACTGACCTACAGAAATACAACCAAACGCTTTTGGATTGTATTGATCCTTTAGTATAATGATACATGGGTCCTTTTTGATGGGTAAGAGTCAACCTTCCCTCATTTTGAGGCATGGTGTGGCCAGTACCACTCAAAGGGTCTTTCTTTTGTTTAAAATGGAACGATTTCTAAGTGAAAACAACAGCTAACCTATGGAAATCTGACCAAACGCATTCAGATTGTGGTGATACATTAATAGAGAAATCCAAGGGTGCGTTGGGAATGTGTAGGATTCATCCCCGCCACAATCTGCGGCACGGTGTGGCCGGTACCACTCAAAGGGTCTCTCTTTTGTTTAAAATGGACACAATTTTAAGTGAAAACCACAACTGACCTATGAAAATATGACCAAATGCATTCGGATTGTTTTGATACATTATGAGAACAATCCAAGTGCCTGTTGTGATGTTTAGGAGTCATATACTCCTCAATCCAAGGCACGGTGTGTCTGTTACCACTCAAAGGGTCTCTCTTTTGTTTAAAATGGACAATGGTTTAAGTGAAAACAAAAACTGACCTATGGAAATTTGACAAAAAGCATTCAGATTGTGTTTATCCTTTAATATAATGATCCATGGGTGTGTGGGGGATGTGTATGAGTCATCCCCGCCTCAATCTGAGGCACTATGTGGCTGGTACCACTCAAAGGGTCTCTCTTTTGTTTCAAATGGACAAATTTTTAAGTGAAAACAACAACCGACCTACAGAAATCTGACCAAACGCATTCGAATTGTGTTGATACATTACGAGAACGATCCAAAAGTGAATTAGAGAAATGTACGAGTTATCCCTGCCTAAATATAAGGCATGTTTTCTCCGGTAGCACTCAAATGGTCTCTCTTTTGTTTAAAATAGACCCAATTTTAAGTGAAAACAACAACTGACCTACGGAAATCTGACCAAACGTTTTTGGATAGTATTGATCCTTTAGGAGAATGATCCAAAGGTCCTTTCTGATGTTTAACATTCATCACCGCCTCAATCTGAGGCACGGTGTGGACAGTAACACTCAAAAGGTATCTCTTTTGTTTAAAATGGACACGATTTTAAGTGAAAACAACAACTAACCAACATAAATCCAAGAAAACGCATTCGGATTGTATTTATCTTTTAGGATAATGATCCACGGGACCTTTGTGATGTGTACGAGTCATCCCCTCCTCAATCCAAGGCACAGTGTGCCCGGTATCACTCAAAGGGTCTCTTTTTTGACTAAAATGGACACAATTTTAAGTGAAAACAACAACTGAGCTACGAAAATCTGACCAAACGCATTATGATTGTCTTCATCATTTATGAGAATAATACATGGGTCTTTGGTTCCATGTAAGAGTAAACCTCTCCAACCCCCTAGACCGCCGCCACTCCCCTGGACACCAACCCACCCCTTGGACTCCCCCACCCCCTGGAAAGCCCCCTCAAGCCCCTGGACGCCCCCACCCCTGGACACACCCATGGACACCCCCCACCTCGGATAGCCCCCCCCCCCCCCAGACACCCCCACCCCCTGGACAGCAACCAGCCCCCTGGACGACACCCCCACCCCTCCATAACACCACCCCACCACTTGTATACCCCCAACCCTCTGGGACACCCCCACCCATGTACGACCACCCCCACCCTCCCAAACACCATCCCACCCGCTTGGACAACCCCACCAACCCTCGGGACCCCCCTCGGACACCACCCACCCCATATAAAGCCCCCCTGACACCTTGGAAACCAGCCAACCCCCATGGACACCCCATAGATACCCCCCACCTGGACACCCCCACCTGGAAACCCCCCTTCATGGACACCACCCCACCCCCCTTGGACAGCCCTGCCAACCCCCAGGACGGCCCCCACACCCTAGACACCCCACCCCCTGGACACCCCTATCCCCCAGACACCCCAATCCCACCCTCCTGGACACCACCCAACCCCCTTGGAAAGCCCCACCAACCCCCTCGGACACCCCCACCCCTCGGACACCCTACCCACCCCTAGAAATCCCCCCCCCCCAACACCCTGGTCACTATCCCACCCCCCTGGTCACCCCCATGGACAGCCCCCCCCCCCACCTGGACACATGCCCTTCTAGACACCACCCCACCACCTCGACACCCCCACCCCTTGGCCATCCCACCACTTATACACCCCCACCCCCTAGACACCCCACCCTCCTTGGATATCCCCCCAACCACCTGGACCCCCTAGACACCCCCATCCCCTCGGACACCCCTACCCCCCCTTGGACACCCACCCGAAACCCCGTAACACCCCCAACCCCTTGAATTCTGAATATAATTCTTTATGTATTTAATTAACTTACAAATTATGTGTTAATGGTGTATGGGTATACATGGTGGAATTATCTTATGATTTATGTGTTAATTTAGTATGGGTATATTTATTGAGATGCTGAATTATTTTCAGGTGCTGTTTGGGTGTGCTGTTGAATATTTTTTTTGCAGCATATAGGGCATTTACCAGCACTTTTTTAGCACTGCTTAAAGTGGAATTTATCAGTGCAAAAAAATCGCATATAAAATCCACATTTATCAGCGCTTTTTAGCACTGATAAAGCCCATTTTGAGCACAAATAAAGCCCATTTTTGTAGTAGTGATTTATCAAAATATGATTCTTTTTAGACAAGTATCATATTTTATTAGCATTATTATGAACATTATTTAATGGGATCCCAATAAAAAGGTGACACATATTAATTTTTAATCATACCCATTTGTTGAACAAGATCCAAAATTCAATATGATTTAGGTCTCTAGAATTTATCCCATCACATAGCCATTTAGGTAGGAAATTTTACCAATCATATGATATATGAATATTGGATAGTCAATTGGAATACTCTATTTCCAATCAATCATTTTCCAAGAATAAATAAACTTTATTCCTCCTGTAACTTAACCCTATTGGGGTATCTCAGACAGTGTAACCTAAAAAAAGTTCCATGAATAGGCTAATTAAGGACAATCAAGGGGAACACAACTTTATCATGACTCACCCAAGGATTACTGAGAGTATCATATCCTTAATTTCCTTATACATTATAATCTAAGGGAACCATCATCTCCATTATCTTCCTATTTTGATGATCATGGTCTCAGATATTTGTGAATTGGAAGTGATATTACAATTTGTATTTTAAGGGGATTTAATATCACCATCTTACCTCATGTTATTACAATTTAAGTATTAATTCTTATTTTAATTTAGTTTAGAATCATATTCCCTCCACCAAACCAATATATTTAATCTATATTGATTCATAACACTTTACACAACACATGAGTTTTTTTCAATCACCCAAATATAGAAGTTATACATATTAATACATATCCAAATGAATCATATGAATAAGTTACATGAAGTACGTCTACCTAGGGATACTTCAATCAAGATATAATTTCATTCACCATAACTCTAAAACCCAATACACATAAACAATATTCAATAACTAAATTCATGTTTATAACTTAAATTACTAATCATGGTCATGGTGGATGAAAAATTAAATTCATTAAATAGTCAATCATATCATGATAATTAAAGGTTATATTCTATAATAAAGATTAAAATATAAATTTTGTCATAAAAAATTATTCATAATATAAAAAATCCATAACTATGAAAAAAATAGTGAAAATCCTTCCAAAAAACGAAAACATTAAATATTTATACATGAGATAAACTTTTATGAACAATTTATAATATCTAATTATACATACTTTAATAATTTCATCTTTATTCATTATAAACATACCATAATTATAAATATAACAATTCATATTGATTTTAATATGAAAATTTCATAGTCATCATTATTTGAAATTTAATATTTTTTGAAAATATTCATATGAATTATAGAAAATTTATAATTCTTTTTTCTATTATGTAATCATTTCACATAATATAAATATCATATACTTAGCATTTAAAATAAGGAATAATTAAATTTGAACAATTCAAAATAATTCAATAATAATAATTTTCTATTTGAAAATATAAAAAAATTATTTTTTTGCCTCATTTATATAAATTATAAACATTTTACATATTACCCTATTATGATTATAAAATCAAACCTTTTATTTATAATCCTTAAAACAAGACATATGTAAGGAACCGACCATAGTTTCCCAGAGTCGGTGCCTTATTTTATTAAATTGGCATTCAAACAAGGAATATGCATCCCTAAGGACTGAGAAGTTTATTATTATTGGAAAAAATATTTATACATAAATTAAAATTACAACTTGAAAAGAAATACAATATAGAAACTCCATAGACAACATCCATAACTCCTAGATTATTTCAGTATGTCATTCATAATAACCTTCTTCATGTCCTGAGAAAATGAATCATAATAAAAGGGTGAGCTCAAATTCTCAGTAAGAGTTAGAAATACAATACAATATAACATAACCAAAGAATTAGGCATGTTGAATACATAAAAGCATGTGCCTTTAACAAAAACATGAACACATTATGGCAGGAATAAGATCTTACTAAGTAATTCCATAAATAATCATAATCATGGGTATTAAACTAGTCGAATAACTACATGAAATTTTTATTACTATCTTCATAATGAGGTAAGTTCATATTACATACATCATAACCATACCGTCCAGGCCTCATGCTAGGATTATTAATTATCATTTTGTCAAGGCCTTGTGCCACGAACATAGTTTTTCTCATTAGACCTACTGATGCATCGAGGGGATATAACAGGCCCCACCAATCACATAATAATTCCAATTCATTCCTCATATGATTGGGGATAAACGTAAACAACATACACATTCATATTGAAATTATCATATGAAATTTAACTAACTTCCCCAATCATTAAACATAAAACACTAACCATTCTGAGTAATATGGTGAATGGTTTTAGGATAGATCATCCAGAATAGAGTTATTCATAAACCATTAAATAAAATATGGTAGATTACTTCATAAATTATTAAACTCAATAATACATAATAATCAACAAGTGTGTCGAATCAAACAAAAATACTCTTATAAAATCATGAAGCAATCATGAGATAAATACTATTTTATTAAGAAAAGAAGATTTATTTTGGAAAAAGCATTGTATAAAACCAGAAGTGAAGTAAGATATTACTTTCATAATAAAATTGTTATTTTATAAAGCTAATGGTATATAGAAAGAGATTATATAGGGCCCTTGAAAATAGGTAAAAATTTGGGAAATTCTCTTCAATCGGGCTTGTATTTTGGAGACAATTTTGAAAGTTTGTTTTAAAATGTGTAAATATCCATCAAATAAGGAAGGTTTCTAGTTGTTAAACATATATATAATACTCAAACATAATTTATGAGGTGTACATAACAATACATAAGAACTTGATTGAGGAAATTAGATAATGAAAATAACCTGAATGAAAATGGAAGTTCGGGTGGGAAAAACCCTTACCTTAACTCCGAATGTATTCCACTCTAAAACATAAGCTCCTAGAAAATAAAATTATACTTATTAATAACTTATTTATGTACCTAATAGGAATTTATTTAGTTTATCATAATTCTGGGTAGTTAATTTATGTCCTTATTGATAAGTTATTGTATTGAATTATGTCGTTCTAGAGTGCCCGTTTTCTTTATTTTTATATTCGGTTCACTTGTTTTTATGTATGTGGAATTGATGTAAATCTACAGAATTGAAATTATATATTATTTATGAAGATAAATAGGTGTTATTGGTGATTTATATAACTTGGTTACATGTAATGATGATGAATTATTATATAAAACATTAATGTTAACTGTTTTGGTTAATTTGTGGGTTTTGATTACAACGAACTCTTATTTCATTATAAATTAATTCCATTTGTACAAATGGATTACAGAACCTTAAATATAGTATATTAAATATATAATAATCTGGTTCAACCATAACAATAATGGTTTCATGACCAGAATTGGGAATGATAATAGAAATCGAATGCCCATCGTCCTTGAATGTGGTAAATTGACACATCTCCGATGGTGTTCTTGCTACTGGTATAAAAGAAGGTAAAAACGAAGATATGATGAAAACTTATTCCACAATCATGAAAAAATTTCAGTACATATAAGGTACTGGAGTCATCACAAAATTTGGATAAGTAGTGGTAATAGAAAAAGAAAAAAATGAACACGAAAAGAAAGGCAATGAATTGAAAAGAGGAATTTACCTCTTGAACCAAACTTCCTTGAGAGCCTCTTTAAGGGAGAGTTTTTCATATCATTATGAGAACATGGATTGCAAGATGTGGTAGAGGAGTTTGGGAGGTTATTTGGAAAGAATTTTTAGAAGTCACAAGGCTTGAGTGGAGTGAAGAGAAGAAGGAGTGAGGGGGTTTTATAGTAGAGGAGAGAGGGGGTTTCTTAATATAAAATTCAATAATTTATTATTTCCACACAAGACAAGTAATAGTTATTATTCTTTGACCATGAATAGTAATTTTATAATGTGATACCGAACCAATTGGGCCTACATCAGTAGAACATAATGCATGACTCTATAATTAGATTATTTAGATTATTTTGTAAATTATGGTATTTCACTATTCATAAAAAATTCATCCATTTTAGAGAAATCCCAAACATTCACCCCAACCATTTTTCAATGTTTAGAATCAAAAAATGAAGTCCATTTTTCAAAAATAATTTTCTAAATACGATTAATTTAATATTCAATTAAAACCCTAATTTATTCAATAAACAAAAGTTTTAAAACATTCGTTTACTTATTACAAAGCATAGGTATATCGTACTTTCACTTGAATATTATTTATATACTATCAAAGGTAAGGTTACTATTAATAGGTTATATAAATATTCATAAGGGTATGTTTATATTTATAAGGGTAGGATATTATTCACTAAAAATTATGTTTTCTTTATTGGACTCCAAATAACTTACTGATCGCAACCGTGTATGTTAGATTTTCTAAATTCACATCACAGAAGTGGAAAACATATGTTTTTTGGGTCACATATCACTTAAGAGACAATTATGTTGTGATTTAATGTGATTGTGACATATTTATAATAAAGAATGTTTCATTGAAAAATATTGGGTTGTTACAAAATAAAAATTTGTTAGAAGTTATTTTAAATATTAACATTTAATATTTAAGGAATATTTAATAATAAAATATTAAAAAGAATTAATTAATTAATTATAAATCCTTTAGAATTAATTAATTAATTAGAATTTTACTAATTAATAAATATCCTTATAACACCTTTTAGTAAAATTTATAAAAAATTTAAAAAGTATTCATTCAATCTAAAATTGAAAATTTTGGAACCGTTATTTTTCTACATCACCATGGATTGTGCTAGGATATGATACCACCCATGGTAATTACCTTTATGTGGGTATCTGTGTAAAGGTAACTTGGTGGTTACAGTTACACATTCCAATTGTGTAAATGTAATATTTTACATACATTTACGTAACCGAGTTACATAAGGGTAATCTGATTCACCATAGTGTACACTATGTTGTGGTGATATTTCTAAGTGTACATTATATAACCACTAACCCTATATAAAATTACATCCAAAACACACCCTGGTGATTATTGGATAGTTTTTTTTCATATGATAGTGCATAACACATGAACTGAAATAGTTTCTTCACCAAGCTCTAGTGAAAGCAGAGTGACCATTTATTATTCATTAACACATAAGAAATAGAAAAATTGTAAAACTATATAGTGTGGTCACATGCTGGACAAGATTCAGTGATGGCTGATGTAGTTATCTATTCATTAATTTTATCCATTTCTCAAATAGTATTTCATAAAAATATGTTTATGGCTCGCTTTAATACCACTATTTATTTTTTGTTCAGAATAGATTATCACTTAATCATAGTAACAAAAGTAAAAACCCACAAATCATGGATCAGTATTGAAGAAATATAAAACCAAGTAATTAATGGAAATAAATAAGAATGTTAAATTAGTGTACCATTCACAAAATAATCCTCTTTGACCATTTTGATATTTTTCTGGTGTATTTGGTGACCATCACAAAAATAGAATATATAAACCTCCCACCTTCATAGGTATCCATGAACCAAGTAGAATATCTATTCATACGTGATGGATTCTACTTAACCCATGGGGTTCTAGAACCTAGATGTTTTGAGGATGAAGAAGAATAGAGGTATAGGTTCTAGGAGAATCATCCAATAATGGGGAAATCACACTATCACAAATATTACCATCGAATGAAAGTGATTTACATAGCACCAAAGGATGCTCTTTGGGATTCATCTCACTAACTCATGCATTACAACCCATTAGTTAATGTCATGTCTAGTTCATGCATCATATGCGTGAATGAAAATAACCCTCACACATTTTATCTTATTAAAATGAAAAGGGTTCTTAGATAATATCTTATGTAGAGTATTTCTCTATTGTCAAGCCACAATTTTGAAGGCTATGGAATTATATGCCCTGAAAAATGATATATCCATGCATCAGATACATGATTTGGATTTAGGGTGTATATATAAACCATATAAAAACATTCTTAAACTTTTTAATTCCCATAATAACATCCAAATCATCCTTAAATTCCATAATCAATATTTTCTAACCCTTCAATTTAATCTAATTTAGATTTTAAGTCCTTAATAATACTCCTATGTGAGATCAGTTTAATCTTACACAGCCTCCCCAGAAGTAGTTTTTTTGGTATTCTATAATTCCTATAGAACATCCATTCTATATCCAAAATATCATTCCTTCTATGCCACTCCATCCAATGGATGTGGTTTCTCCCGAATTGAATGCATTTGAATGTTCATCCTGCCGCATTCCCACATATGAAAACTGTTGTAGCTTCTATTGACCTGAATCTATACATCCATAGAGAATGTGAAAATGTATCTATATAGATTCTCCAAGTGTAATCCTAGGAAAATAACTTCTTGAAATCCCAACTCTTAACTAGAAAATAGTTATTACAAAAAAACCCAACACCGATTTCATAGAAATTCATCCATTATCTTGTTCCACTAGCACCCAACAATATGGGTCATTTCAAAATCACCAACCATATCATTTATCATCCTTGGGAATTTTCCTCATGGATCTTCTATTCACTATTTCTATCACCATGATCTAATATACACTCATAATCTCAAAAAATAAACTAATTAAGACATACCACTACTGTGCTTGAACTTGTATAGTTTTCCAATCCACAAACATCTCTTATTGTGGTCTATTATAAATACTAGTCATTCTTCAAATGACAGACAAAAATTAAAATCCTTATCATTTCAATCGATCATGTCTCAAATAGGCTATATGGTACCCTAATTCTATTACTGTGTATTAAAAATTTATGAGTCATATACTGTGAGACCATTTAAATTATTAAACCCAGTGATGATGTCCCAATACTAGAGAAATTCATGTTTTAACCAATCTATAATGTAATAATTGTATATCTAATGATAGGATGGTGGTGTGTTAATATTATGAAACATTAGAAATACCCTTCTCTATTTTACTTATAGTAGTGGTGGGGTTATTTTGGTTTTTTGTTTTTAAATATAGGAGGGGTTATCTTATAGAGTGATTTTTCATGGATTAAAATTTTATATATGAGGCATCAACATTTTCTCTAGGGGATAACAATTGAAAATATTCAACTTATTTTCTGCATTTTCATTTTATTCTTCTCCCTAGAAGAATATTCTATCTCTACCTATAATGTTTTCATCGCCAGGAACATGAAAAGTTCATAAAATATCATGAAACCATGATGAATTTTCTGAAGGTCCACTATAGAGAACATATATGGAATTATTTTTGATATGTACTATTTGAGCAGCTGATAGTGGTCCAAGATTCTCAAATGATGCATGATTCCACCCTTCCCTTGGTTTTTTAATGGGGTGAAGTTTGGAAAAAAATAGCTCCATATGTATAGTTAATGGTGAGGAGGAAAAGGGAACTGTCACTCATAGTGTAAGAAGAGGACATTCAATAAGAATTTTTATAATATTTCTATTCACATAGTAGAGCCTAGGGGTGTCAATGGAACCAAATATTTCTCACAAGACACAAGGGTTTATACTATAGGCCTTGAAAACAATTGAAAAGAACTAATTTTAGCTATTTTGATGATAGTGTAAGTCGACTAAAAGGGTTTAATTCTTGTTGAGTTACAATGGTTGTAAAGATTACCTATATGGTTTGTGTACAATATGAACAATATTTGTGTTGATTATTTATACATGGCATTAAATACTCCTAGTTTCAGTTTTAGTCCATGTAAATTATCTCAATTGGGGATTAGGGTGAAATTTACGAAGTGAATTCATGTAATTGCTATATATTGCGACCAGAATAAGGTAAAATGTACAATATCCATGCATAGAACTACTTTTACCACTGTAAATTGGGATTACTCTTTTTGATGATGGATATACACGGTTTAAATATGTATGCCAACCCTCATATATTGTTTTCATTTTTGACCTTGGGTAAAAGGTGGGTTTTCATGCAGGTAGAAATGATAGGAAGGTGAGGTGATTTTGTTATGAAAGGGAAACTTCTATGGGTAGAGACGTACTTTACTTTATTTTTCTAGAAGTAGTGATTGTGGTGTTAAATATGTGTGGGGTAGCTTAAAGGGAGAGTTATGTTTTTCCTTAAGCTTTGTTGCACAGAATCCTTGACTATATATTTAGGTTATTAATATAGAGTGTCATCAAATTCTACACTTATTTTTATTATTGTTCTTTTACTTCTTATTCCACTATATAATTCTTAATTTTATACATTGATACTAATATAGCTATATAATCTTATCAATTAACATCATTTTTATACACAAAAACACTATCCACTCAATTTTTCACCTAATAATCTATTTATCTATCACTCTAAAAGTTAAATCCATCACTCAAGATACTATCCATTAATTTATTCCACACTTTATTGAACTGATTTTCATACTCTCCCATGAGAGTCAAATTTCACCAACCTGATACTCCCACTTGATCATTTAAAAAAAACCTATTTGTTACTAAATATACTAACTATACAACTCATAATTCCATATCTGAATGTGATGCTTCTCAGCTAACTGGACATGTTTGGGTTGCTTGTATCAAAGAATCAACCTAAAATCACAACTGTACCTAACTCAATGCCACACAAATGTACAAATCTCAATGCTCCATCACCATGACTATGGATTCATAATCTATATATCCCATGATATTATACCCAACACCATTACAAAAAAATGTACATTCTTACTCATCATTGAATTTGTATTATATAATAATAAAATTCAAGATTTCACTAGTTCCTAACTCACTATTGTGGATGTACATTCACTATTATGTAAAAAATCATTTTGAACCACTTAAATCATTGATGTTTCACCAAATTCATCCGTCATCTCACCAAATTTCACAATCATACAGATGTCACACCTAATAGTTCATATAATAATACAATATCAATTTAACAATGATATCCATAACCCCCTATTCATTCTTATACAATTTATAAAGACCTTTCTCTTACACTATTCATATCCCAATATACCAGTTCTCACAAGTAAATCTATTACTAAAAAATCAATAATCAACCCCTATATAACATATTCCCAACATGACATAATCAGGATAATTCCATTACCTAATTCCTAGTCTAGAAGTGGTCTATCTATAACATCCTATATATCTAAAACATTATATTTCATGATTTTTAACACAAATTTTCGTAGAACACAACCCATAAATCGAGAGATCCAGTGTGCTTGAGAGGTTATGAATATAAATAAAAAAACATAAACTCAAACTACATCATTTTTATTAAAACTCCATAACTTTATCATATATTCCATTGAACTCTTAGTATTGTAGAGGATAAACTAGGGACATAAATAAGAAAATAGGCGAGCTATAAATCTCAGTAAGTGAATAATCTGAGTAAGCATGATATATATGAGACAGATGGTATATAATGAAAAAATAAAAGTGAATAATATTATATATACATGTTATATAAAATATTATATCATAATATCACATCATAAAAGGAATGTGTTAATAATATAAAAAATCACAATATAAGCATAAGTCAAGGATAGGTGCCAAGACATTAGAACACAATGTTCTTAGGATAACTTCCCCTGAACCATACATGGTATCTCATGATACGAAAAAATTACTCAATGAGTTGGATTTCTATTTGGGGACACTGTTAATATGTCTAATTTTATGTTCTATATATATATCATATATCAAAAGAAACTATTTCATCCGTATCTTGTAGAGAATGATAACATGTTACAAATAATAATCATCGTGTTCATAAGATCTTAAAGGCTTGAGAGTTTCAAAAATTTAAACCCATGAGAAGGGAATGTGAGTTTTATACTGGTAAATTCCCAATAAATGATGTAAAATTTCATTTATATAAATAAATTTTAATGAACATATTATTGATTATTCACAAAAAAGGGTGGCATGTAAAGTTAAATAATGATTTCGACAACATAACGAGTATACTAAATGGTTAATGGAATATAGATAATGAGAGATAAGGGGAATATATAATTGAAAGATCATTATTTGGATTATAATGGAATGAATTTATGTGTATGAAAGCATAAATACTTTAAAATTTTAATGGTTATTCAAAGAAAGTTCTGGAATGAAAATGAAGATGATGAGAATCCCTTACGTGAAATATCACCTCTTAAGAATAGAGGGGTGATTCCTTGAGATATGGGGGGCGGTTAAAAAATATCTTAATCAGAAAATAATATAGTTTGGGATGTACTATTGTCATTTGGAGTGAATTAAATGGGGGTGGAGTGGTTGGTCTTTATTGAAAAGTGAGTAAAATTATTTATTAATGTTTAAATATAGGCCTTAGAAATCTAGGTTGAGGAAAATGGAAACCCATTGGATTAGCCATGGTTTTTAGATATTTAAGTCATAGTTTTTTTCTTTTATTCATGAGGGAAACAAAATCCAATTTCTTATATTAAATTTTTCATGTGAATATAATGTTTCCACAAAGTATTTTTTAAACATTAATTTAAATTTTAATCATTGGAATGTTATTTTATTGGTTTGTAAAATCATTTTGATACATTAAAGTAACTTATATTAATAAAATAACTTATTTTGGTTGTGTATTCACTTATATTAATTATTACATAATTATTACAAATTTATGAATCTATAAAACATAGTGAAAATACAAAATAGAATTTTTTAGTAGTCACTAAAAAAAGTATTTTTGATAATTCAATATTTCACCCTGACCAAATTTCAAGATTATAATTTCAAATATCATGTTTATTATTTCAAAATAAATGCTTATTTATGGAAATAAATAATATAAAAAATTATTAAATATTATCTATAAAATTATATTTTTGTAGGGAAATACATTATTTATTCACTTTAAAAAGTTATAAAATTTCTATAATATCATATTATTGATTGAAATTTAATTATTTTATTCAATAATTTTGAATTTAATTTAAACTAGTATTTTAGTATTCTATTTTTTATTACTCTTCCAATAGTTATAGAATATTAAAATTTCAATTATCAATTACAAATCATGTAATAATTAGATCCCAACAGCCATATTGCCCTTTGAACCCTATATAAACTCCATTTTTATACCTCATCATTCAAAACATCACTTTCATTGGTTATATACTTCCCTTGATAACTATCATGTTCCTGATACCTCAATTTTGTTTTATATTATTTGTGGAAGGATTGATCATTAAGGGAAAATTCAAGACTATGGAGTTCACATAAGTGTGTACATTATTCTTTTTTTATCTCCCCATGCTATTCTTTTATGTTATAGAAAATATTATTTAATGGTGTAAAATGTTCCTTTGAAAATTAATAGAATTTTAATGTTCTTATATTATAAAACATAATAAAACATTTATTGTGAAATATGAGTTCTTTTACTAAGGAAGAAATTCAATTCCATTACATATTATCTAGATCATGTGTTTTATACTATACAATATTATTAATTATGATAGGAATTAATTTTAAAAGGGGAATTTAACATATAATATCCTAGGTCATAACATTCATCCTAAGAAATTTCTCCATTAAAATTTCATTTAATATACTAAGGTGAAAAGATTAAGGATACTTCTACTCAATGACCTCTTTGTGTTTCCATGATTCCCCTCCACATTTAAGATTCAACAAAATTATTTTGACTAGGTGTGTTATTTTGTTGCGAAGAAATTTTTCTCTCTAATACAACATCATAATCATCATTATTTTTTTATTAAATAGAAAAAACATATAGTAAACAAAACAAGAAAGCAAAAAAATAGGAGGCTATGGGGTCTAATGTGGTGAAGCTCAAGGGAGTCCCCTCTAATGAGATTATTCTCTTCATTTGAGAAGGAAAACTAGTCTGATGGGGGAAATATTTTGAGACCCTGCGATGCCAGAGAGACAAGATGATCTGCCACTATATTAACATCCCTCCATGTTTTGAATATGTTAGTTCCAGCACTGAGAAGATATTTTCACCTTCTAATAATATAAGAGATGGACCAGGGAGTTTTTCAGTTACCATGCAAGGAGTCATGAATAATGAGAGGCAAGTTTGGTGGGATTTTTAGTTGATAGGAAACAACTATGATGTGATCAATAATAATAAAGGTGTCAATATACCCAAGAGTAAATTTTGGTGGGAGTTTTAGTTGAAAGTCAACAACTCTAATGTGATCAATAATAATAAAGGGTCCAATATACCTAGGATATAACTTTCTCTTATTTATAAACCTCATGATTCTATTCGTTAGAGAAATACAATGGAACACATTATTAGTAAACTCAAAATACAAGTTTTATTAGAGGATATTAACAGATTTATTCTACTAAATTAAGGATACTTAGATATGTTGTTGAATGGGATTGACCTTATCAGTATTTTCATCTACTAATTTGGTTCCTAGATATCTATGTCAAGGAATGGAAAGGCCCAAAGGGCATCCCCGAGCGCCATGGGTTTATGAAAATAATTAATGAATCATAATATAAATCATTGGGGGGATTATTTCACCCAATAATCACTAATAAAAAATGAATAAAGCATGGAACAAAAGGATGATACAATAATTTATGAACATAAATAAAAAATATCAAGATCTAAATACAAGTTACAAAAAACAATGCTTCCACTAAACCAGAACCAAAAATGATATCTGTGTGACCTCTTGGTCACCACCATCCAAAATACCAACCAACAACATTAGCAAAGATAAATGAAAACCTAAACATTCAAAACAGATCGGTTCTACCGATTCAGAGGGGAATAAGTAGGGTGTGAGAATACAACATCTTAGTAGGTAAGCACCACATAATCCATACATGTCCTTTTCCAAAATAGTACATAAATAGTAGTTGGAAAATAGAGTTATAAAATAAGATTCTATCATTTAAATAAAAAAACCTTGTTTTCACAAAATATAATTTCAAAAACCAAATCAATGTTTTCCATTAAAATAGATTCTTGTTCAAAATCCAGTTTTGAAAAACCAATTCCAAGAAGAAAATCACTACCCAGGTATGTATGAGAATAAGGATAAAATAATATTGAAATTGTAAAATACATCAGAAGAACCACAATAAAAGAGAAATACAT
This sequence comes from Viscum album, assembly GCA_963277665.1. Classification (NCBI taxonomy): domain Eukaryota; kingdom Viridiplantae; phylum Streptophyta; class Magnoliopsida; order Santalales; family Viscaceae; genus Viscum; species Viscum album. The sequence goes on from OY728120.1 coordinate 1,479,986,947, forward strand.
TTTCACATTAATATGAGAAAATTAATATATCTAGAAAACAAGGTTCCATACAACAATAATGGAACATACAATGTACAGATTCTAGGACATGTCCGAAACATATCAAGATGAAACCATATAAATACTCATTTCAGAGCCATTAGTTTGTGTATTATGAGATTCATAGTATATCAAAAACTTGGCTACTCTCAACCTACCTCCCCAGTAGCACAATCCACCCTGACCATTTGCCTGCCAGGGGGAATCTAGTCCATCTCATTTGGATCTAGAAATAACCAATCTCACCCCACTAGATGATGTCTAAGATATTATGAAAATAGTAATATGGGAAAAAGTGACGAGTTCATCACATTATTGAAATTAGACGTAACCCATATATGCTAATGTTCATGCCTTACCAACTCCTTAATATCATCCATGAGAAGACCCCATATAACTTGAGAACCATAATAGGGGTTCGAGTAATGTAGAAATAATTTCTTAAGTGAAAATCAGGGCTATACATATAGAGGGTTCAAACCATTTCAAATGAAATATCTCAAAGTACCGAATAGAACATAGAATTTGAAATCCAAAACCACTTTTGAGGGAAACACCATTCTTTACAAATCTAATTCCAAAACCAAGGGAATCATTCAAGTACATTTCCATGTTTCCAAATAGGCATTTCAAGCAAGGGTTTCAAAATAACATCCTTTTCCACATAAATTGGATTGATTTATAAACCAAGAAAATCCTTTGGAAGACATTTAGAAATATGAAAAACCCATTGAGATAAGGATGGGAAATATAAAGCACTACAACCAAAAAGGGGAATAATATTGGTTTGTAAGTAGTAGTTTTAGAAACATCCACTATAATACATTTCAAATATTGATTGGTGGTTTTAAAAAAACCACATCTAAACCTTTTTAAAATTTTATTAAAAAATAACTTCCTCTCCTTGTCACCCCAGTCCCCCCTGAGCACCCCCTCTCCCCGAGCTTGAGCTTGAGCTGACATCTGATCCAGCTTACTACTGCCCACATTCCCCTCACTCTCTTTCCCCATTCCAAGTGTTGTCGATCCCTGATCCCCCTACCTCACTACACACCCATTTTTTGTTTTACATATCCAAAGGTATAACCATAATTAATTTTGGTGATTTACTTTGTCAATTTTTCGTTCTTAGTGTTTATGAGGAGTGATTTGAGGCCTGTTTTGGTGACGTTCACTGAAATTGATACTTTTTCCCAATTTGAGGAAAGGATTTATAATGATCATCCATTTTGGATAAAAATAAATTTGGTATTTTGTGATTTTTATGTTCCTCTAAATTTTCTAGGGCATCGTTGGCTCTTTTGAGGTGAATTTCACCATTATTTTCAATGGAAGTTAGATTCATGTAGATTCCCTTATTTTAGGTCTTTAAATTATGGAACCTACATTTATTATATTTTTTATCCCATGTTTAGATATTAAATTATTATAATAAATATATTTAATGGATGTTTGAATGGGAAATCAAGTTTCAGTTGATATCTACTTCAATTTAGAGTATTTTCCCTAATTAAGAAGTTTTTTAAAAACTATTTTAAATCATATTATATACTTGTTGTTTTGTAAAAAACATAATTAAATTTAATTAATATATTAAATTATTTAGTGGAAGTTTTGGTGTTAAAAGTGGTGTTCTTTTAAATTCATTTTTAAATGGAATTATTTGTACGTTTCAAGTTATTTCTATCTTGATTATAGTTTTTTAACTTTTTATAGTGACTGTGTAATAATTTATTGTTATTGTGCCTCATTGATTTAGGGTTTTGATAGTATTTTCTATTTTTAAAGTGGTGGTTTATCCTTCAAGGTCTGATTTATATTACTGTAATGGATAAATTTTAGATCATCTCTTCCTGCATAGTGTGATGGATTATATACATTTGAATTAAAATCTAAAAAACGACATTGTTAAAAAAAGTAATAAAATTAAAAAGAAAAAATAATTTTTTATATTGACGATTTCAAAAAAATTTGAAATTGTTTTTTAAATGTAATAATATTTTTATTTGTTTTACTTTTCATTAATTAAGTGTAGGCACATCGTGATATATGGATAAAAGCTTGATCACATTACCGAGGAACATAACTTGGTATGTTAAGAGTTTGGAGAATTTTTTAGATTTTTCAATTTTTAATCAATCTGTTGATGGGAAAATTATATGTACATACCCCAAAAATAAATTTAGAATATGGTTGAGGAGTCATGAATTTTTTTAACTCTTTATATTGAAGCAATTTGTTGTTCAATATTTTTGCTGGATTGGGAATGTGGAATTAATCTTTACAGAATGTTTGAGAACTAATGTCAGTTAACAGAATGAGATCCCAAATTCATCTAAAATAGAAAATGAATCCAAAAACATTATAAATTATGCTTTTATAATTTCAATTAAATAACATAAACATAAAAAATTATCATAAAAAAAATTGTGGGTGCTACAAATAGTAACTTGTCAAATGATGTTTTTGGGACTGTAGGAAAACTAGATCTAGATCATAATATATCATTGGATCATTATATAAATTCTTTAGAGAATAATGTAAGAGATAAATTCACTAAGAATAAAAATGTGTTTCAAGATTTATTTTATGGTTTAAATAATTTTTTTTGGTGGATGTCTGAAAAAGTCAAAAATTTATTTTCTGTTGAAGTTGTACCATATCAAATGCCTATGTAGAATTATAATTAAAGTGATGTACACGATATTGTAATTTTTGTTTTAATCATTTCCTGAAGCTATGATCCATGATTTTTTATTGATATGAATAATGTTTTTACCAAATAAAATTGAATTATAAAAAATTCATTCTTGTCCTAATGATTGTATGCTTTCTTAGGGAGATGATTCAAGTATACCTGATTAAAAAAATGTTTATCTTTTTCATGGAAGTAAATGGGTGATGTTGAAAGTATGAATCAACATACTAATATGAATAAGAATAAAAAGAACACACCTATAAAGTTTTTTCATTATATACCTTTAAAACATCGAATGCAACATTTATTCATGTCATCAAAAACTACCAAGAACATAAAGTGGAATTCTTAATATAATAAAAATGATGGGTTAATGAGACATCCAAGAGAGTCAAAATAGTGGAATAAATTTGATTTATTAAATCTATATTTATCATCCAATCCTTGTAATTGTTTATTGGGATTGGCTACTGATGTATTTAAACAATTTGAAACTTTCAGAATTGGTAATAGCATTTGGCTGGTTTTTTTATCCCTTACAATCTACCTCTATGGATGTGTATAAAACAAAGGTATTTGACCATATCAATCATTATTATAGGGTAAAAATACATTTAAATGATATTGATGTATACCTGCCTCTAATTGATGAATTATAGGAGTTATAAAGAAATAGTGTTGAGACATATGATTCATCTTGTAGAAAAATATTAAAAATGCACACTTATCTAATAGGGACAATTTTTGACTTCCCCAGACATGGGAACTTATCTTGTTTTAACACATACATGGGTCTATCTTATCCTATTTGTAACTTTATTTTTCACCTCAAATGAATTCCTTATAGTAAAAATTGGTACTTTTGTGTCATCATATATTTCTCGATGCATCTCATATATTCCAGTTTAACAAGTCAAAATTCAATTGTTCTAATGATATTAGACCACCTCCAAAGTTGTTGAAAATTTGTGAAATATTGTAATAAATTGTAAATGTTGAAATAGAACATGGAATGATGAATTATTTGAATGATAGTGGGAAATGGGTTCGAAGTGCATCATCAATTGAAATCAGAACCAAATAATTGAAGAAAAAAGTATATTATTAAAAATTAGATTTTGGAAATTTAATTGGGTACATCATAATCTATAGTGTATTCATATTGAGAAGAATTTTTTTGACAATTTTATCCTCCAATTACTTAATGATCATGGAAAATATAAGGACCATCTCAATGCTTTTAATTACTTATAAATAATGAATATAAAGCGTGATCTATTAACAAATGAGAATGAAAATTATGCTCTAGATTTTTTTGTAACAAAAAATAGGGATAAAGATACATTCCATTAAATTTTATAAATTGTTAAGTTATTTGATGGGTATTCAGGTAACATAACATGGTGTGTTGAATTAAAAAATTGTAGGTTACAAGGATTAAAAATTCAAGATCCACATATTTTATTTCATTAGTTACTATCATTGGAATTTCATACATTGTTACCTGAAATGTTTACTATAGTTATAATCTATTTTTTATATTATTCAGAAAACTATGTGAGAAAAATCATTATCTATTTGAGACCAAAAACCTTCATGACCGGTTTTTAGTAACACTTTGTGTGGTATAGATGATCTTTCCTCTGTCATTTTTTACTATCATGATTCTTTTAACTGTTCATTTAGTTAGGAAAACTAAATTAAGAGGCCCCATATATTATCGATGGATGTATCCAATTGAGATGAACTTTATTTATATGTTATTTTATAGGTTTACAATTCATGTCACTTTAGTAAATACAAAATTATGCTTAATTTATTTTATTTCATAGATATCTTGGTCATATGAAATCACATGTGAAAAATAATGCTCAACCGAAATGGTCTATTTCTAAAGACTATTTAATAGAGGAGTGTATTACAATTGGCCCTATATAATTTGATGATATTTATACATGATTCAATTTAGTTGGATATGTTGATGACACATCAACTCAATATCAACTACATCGAAAATAAAAAATCTTTCCTACTATTGGCCAATCAGTTGGGGGGATCTCAAATACCACACTTACAGAAATAGAATTATTATAGGTACATAGTTATGTGTTCCTGAATAGTAAAATTGAAGATCCATTTTTTAAATAGATTAGGATAAAAAAAGATTTGAATGATAATATGAACATGAAATGAGAAATAAATAAAAAAAATTGTTAACAAAGAGCTTCTAAAATGGTTTTATGGTCATGTAAATTCATAAATATTCCAATCAATATATATATTAGGTTGATATATATATTTTATAAATATAATAATTTATATTACATTCTGTAGATCCCAAATACTGATAGCTAGGATGAGTTATAAGAAGATGTTATGTTTATAGCTCAAGGTCAATTAAAATGAGATTGAAAGTTTTACACTTATGATGTTAGTGGATTTATATTTAATATTTTCTATCGAGAAGAGGGTTTAGAAACATAAAATAGTTGTATCATTATAGTTTTTTAATTTGGATACTATGTAAAGTCGACTGATATTATCGATTTAAACTACTACAGGCATTGTATGGTTTTTTATTCAAATTAATGTTGTTCAATATTACTAGGTAATGTTATTAATATTTTCATAACATTTTATATAATCCCTTTACTGCTTTTATATGAAATGTGCATAATTTGTTTGAAATATTAAGGTATAAATATTAAATTGAATTTTTTAGAAGTATTTGAATTCTTCTAGATTCAAGTTAGTTTAAGGTTTTAATAATAACTATCAACCACCTAAATTAAATTTTGTGCTTATTATTTTTGAGGATTCCTTATTCAATTTACCGAATATCATTAGGAGGAATCATTGCAAAATTTTCCCATTTGAAGGTTCAAATGAACCCCACAAGAAGTCCAAAAGAATCTGTAAAGAAACTGGACCATCCATGATGATTGAATTACTGGACTAGATCTTGAAGCCCAAATTTTATGAAACTCTGTAATACGTTCTTTATTACCCAAATTAATCAAGGATAAAAAATTTAAGGTCCAACTAGAAAAACAAGTGGCCGGACTATGGATTTGAAATCCATCCCACCATTCTTATCAGGAATTAAAATCATCACACCAAATATGTCTTTTCCCCTGATATAGACATCAATTGAATATTATATTTTAAAGTGTGAAATCCAAGATATGGTTGAAAAACATTTTGGAATAAAGATTTCAGATTTTATGTCATCTTCCTATTCATAAACACATTCACATTTCGACCTTCTAAAAATTCAGGATTGAAATGGACAGATAACAATTGTTTTCTGAAACTGCCATAACATTTCCGAAATAAGTCAAAATGCCTCCAAATTTTTAGAGTAAACGTAAAAAAAATTATTATATACAACTTTTTAGAAGAATACATCTCGAGACTCAACTGTATTAATTGCCAAACTGGCAAGCCATGTAGAGGGACAAATTTTGAATTCAAATAGTAAAACCCATTGTGCTATAAAAACAACCTCATCCTCTCCATGAATGGGGTTGGATTTTAAGAATAGATAAGAATAAATTGTCACAACCAAAGATTTTATAAATTCTTCGGAGAACCTTACATACTCATGTTTTCACTTGAGAGACCCTCCATCCTCTCTTTTCTTTCATGTTCTTTTTTTTCTTTTCATTTGTAATAATATAAAATGTTTTCAATTTCATTTCAATATTAATGAATGATTATTGTTAATTTTCTATTTAAATAATACACCCTATATTTTTATATATTAGTGGTCTTAAAATAGGTTAAATAATTTTGAACCTCATTCTATTCTTCTTCTTTCCCACTCAATCAAAAGTCCATATTTATTTATCTTCACCATTTCTGTGTATGTTCAGTATGCAACTGTTTTCTTATCCCTTTATTTTTAGTCACTTCTTAATTCATCATCATAAACATAATACACCATATTAATAATCATCTCAATTGTTGAGTAAATATCTCTTTAGGGTCAGTCAAAATTTTGGGATGTTAATTGATTGAGAGTATTTTCTGGATGAATATTCATTAAATCAACATTGTGTATGTTAAACTAAAACTTTCATGGATTAATGACATTCTTAGTTTAACGTGTGGTTTACATTGATTATTGGAACATTAAATAAACTACTATAAACAAGAACTAATTGTGATTAGAACCCTAAGTTATGTTAAGGCTTGGATTGAAGGCTTAACACTTCAGAATTCCAATCAACATCAACTTGTGACGTGGGTGTTAATTTAATGAAATACAAAGCAAAGCTCAAGATATCACAAGATTAACTACCTAATGATGAACTCACCCGAATAATTATAAAATTGTTAAATCAAACATCCTCTATAAATTATTTCATAATATTTTTAAAAAAACCCCCCCAATCATAATAAAATGAATTGAAAACAATCCACTATAAAAATTATCATCACCAGGGATTCGAACCGAGTGCTTCTATATGAATTATCAGAGCACCAAATCCTTGAATGATCGAAAGGAAACAATCTGTCTCACTTTCACCAGGGGTGTTAAAAGAGATTCCTAGCAATTTACTTATGTGAAATTATCTTTCTTGATGGATGTTAGTGACCATGAATTACATGATTCATATATCTTATCATTATAATAAAACATGGTAGATTATATGGAAGATTTAATGGATGAATGGTGGAGTGTAGTTTTTCACCTAAAATAAATATATTTTTATGATATGGGGATGATTGAAACATTCTACCTTGGAAAATGAATCCCATCAACAATAAAAAACATACTTATTATTTTACAATGACATTGAAAATATTAGTCTTTAAAGAGTGGATGAAGTAGATAAAGTAATTATGGAGATGGATAAATACATGATCGAATAACAAAAGAATTGTATGTTCAATCATCTATTAACATATCGACCACCTGTATTATATGTGTAGTTATTCAATATAATAGATATGAATATTTTTGTTAGTATTGTTAATCTATTATCATATCTACATTGTTTTCTACATGATTTTTTTGAAATATATGTTATAATGTTTATTTTACTTATTTTAATGATTGGAATTACAAATAAGCAGTGTTTAATTGATCCTAGTCACTCCTAGTTTATGTTCTATCAACCACATGCACATCCAATGAACCACCGAGATCCATCCCTATAGCATCATATACATTCCTCTATCTTCCCCCCTTCAGCATTTGACACACCCTCCTTCGCCCTTCTGGCAGCATTTGGTACACCCTTTTTATCTATCCCATCAACATCTTCCACATCGCCTCCCCATTAAACGGATTTAGTAGTTAGGGAATTGGTTTCTAGTCTTGTTTCATCATGAGGATATTTAAGGTTGATGGTTATAGGTACAAATTTTAATGTGAATAACATTATTATAGTATTTATACTACTGAATATTTTTTATAAAATATGAAAACAATGTAACTAACGAGAAAAATATGAACATTTCAGATGTTTGTAATCTATACAGATTGAATATAGTTGTCCCCTTTGACTGTTATGGGGTCCCCACAGGTGATGTCAAGAGATTATATGGCCATATTCTAGGCCAGTTTGTGGAAGAGCTGATTACCCTTTCGATTAACTGATATGATTAGATTTATATGACTCAATATTAGAAGAATTAAGTCTTTGATTTTTAGATAAATGTATTTTTAATACATTATGGTGAAATTGAATATCATTATGTATTTAAATTCTCGTATTTTTAAAATGAATCTCTTTGTATGTATATTATTCTACATTACCATTGCTGATCCTACCCCACAAAAGTAGACATTGAAAATTTTGGGTAAGAAATGGAAGGATTTTAAATAATGATTATGAAATGAATGCAACGATACATATTTGACCACTCAGTAGCAATATGATAAGGTAACTGTAGGGGTACCTAGACTGTATATGAAGGTGTTTGTTAACTTCCATCCCCATGAGAAGCACATGGTATTGAAAAACATATTATTATATTAATATCATTTATACATATATAAATGATTATGAAAAGGAGATGAAATTTCATAAATTAATATTAAATTACATGTTATTTATTTCAGGATGTTTGAAAGAAAAATCAATCTAGGAAAGCATGAAAATCACCCCCACACTACCAGTTCAAAGTGTATTTTTTGAAACACATCGACTATGGTAATATTTTCATTAGTTTAAATATTTATAAGATAAAATTATTTATTTCATATATTAAATTTAGAATTTATATTTTTTAATGTAGTCAAATAATTTATGGAATCTTTTATCCAAAACAGAATGTTTTTGGATATTTATAAAAAATCTTATGGGGTTAGTGTATGATCCCTCAAAAGATGATTGCGTGTGAATTCCTTTTTCAATGTTATAACTTATTTCAATTTTTCACTTTGTTAATATGGATTTACATAAATATGAATGATATTTTATTTATTATTAAATATAAATGAAATATGGGATTACAATCCTATGTATTCTTTCCCACTCACCCAAGATGATCCAACTGGTCAAGTCCTTGGGACGGAGTATCCTGGTTATGTGCATGGGATGGGTTTGGGACTATTACCATTGATTCATTTGGAAGGTAATAAAGGATTTTATTATCATCTACTCCTGGTTGTAGTTAATACCTACCTATTGATCCAAAGAGTGAGTTTTTTTCAATAAAAATAACAATTCATTGATAGGGAAGTAGAATCCATGAATACAGGGATCATATAGGGATGTAAGATGAAAAGGTAATTGGTCTATAGAAATATTTGGGTGATCTATATATTATGAAAATTGGATGTGTCCCAGGTGATATTGAGTCGATGGATGGCTTGAGTGAGAAGATAAATCAAGTAACATCATAATCATTCAGTACATAAAAATTTATTTTTTTTAGGTTTAGATTTAAATATAAGGAACTATTTAATTATATAGAAACTTTTCATACAAGTCCCTATAGCTTGGAGAGGATATGTATATAGAGATGGTGTCAATATTAGTTCATCGAATAGTGATTAGGGTTGGATTTGGATTTGAATATGGTGATGTGTAACTAAACTTCTAAGAGACTAAAAATGATATGGTGAATGAGAATCCATGTTCTGATTTGTGGTAGGGGATATCTGAATTTCCCTTAAATTGCATGAAATATATATTATTGGTTGATTTTATATGTTTTATTTATATATTTACCTTATATTCATCATTCTTGTCCACTTATGGTTTTATTTTGTTTTAGTAATCCTTGAAATTCCATGTCTTATTATTCTTTTCAAAATCTAAAGTCTCTTTCATCCATTTATGAAATTTATTCAGTTCTGAATTCCACTTGGTAATTCACTAATAAAATCTATTTTAAATATCCAAAAAATATTTTAATTTAATAAATATTTTGGGTCACCTCCTCCTCATTTTAATTCATCTTAGTCAAAGGGGATCTCTAGGAGACAAAGAGAATGAAATAAAATATTTTGGAGAGGATATTCAAAATTTAGATATTTTGATTTAGGATTAGATCACTAGTACCAAAAAGTATTAATAAATACAATGCGACTACTAGACTTATATCATACAATTTATTAGAATAAAATTTATCAATTCCAAGGAATCTTTATCGACCAGTAAATAAAATACTAGGTTTTATAAGCTCATATAATCAACAAAATTAGTTGAATTGATTTAAGGATGGTCTAAAAATATCCTAAATAGATATAAGAGCGCATATTGATAACATAAAAAACCCAACAGGAACACATTATTTTGGTGTTTCATAGTAATTATATACAATTTGAAAAAAAAATCATATAATTTTGATGAGGTCCCATTCAAATTACCCATTTTTTTATTGTGTTTGTTGCAAATTATTATACCATGATCATGTTATATCATTAGTAGAGGATTAGAAATGTGGAAGAATCCAATGTAGTTCAGTAGTAGGACACACTAGGTGAATGATAATGGTGTTAATTCCCTTGAAATTCTTGCAGAATGATAGTAGAGAGGTAGAAAAACCACTCACCACAAGCCATAGATAAGTTAGATGTATGAAAACATTAAGCAAATATTATTACCATTTCTTACCACTTTGTATAATCATCCCTTGTTAACAATCACACATGCACACATGCATGCATACCATGGATATATCTATGTGGGAGATCAAAAAATATTTGTTATGCTATCCATGATGAGACTTTGACTAATACCATATTTTGAATGAAAAGATCATGCTATGGGGAGTGCTAACCAGTGATGATAGGCTTGAGAATATTGGGAGGTTATTTGTTTGAACTTCATCAATAGGTCATAAGATAGTTTCAAATGAGTATTTATAGGATTATATCACTAGAACCTATGGTATTGACCATGTTATATAAAATTTTACAGGTATTCCTTATTGTTGAGTGTTGAAATAAATATATGATTTTCTTTGGTTTCTATTATTCATCTACCCTTTTTTAATTTCTTTTGATATTTATCTACAATTTTATTTGTTAATTTTTTGGAGTCTTGTGTGTGATTGTAGTTTTTTATCATGTACATCATGTATATGTGTCGTTATCTTGTTTTATTCGAATATTATTGCTTCTTGTACACCTCTTCATATTACATAGTTGAATATCGTGATTCTCATGCCCCATGAACATTGACCAATTAGTCGAAGTATATAAATATCTATTTACCATTACTAATTTTTTGATTTTTACTTTATTAGATATTATTTATTATTGAATTATATATATTGAATTAATTAGAACATTTCTCAATTTTTTAACTGATGTTAAAACAATTTTCATTTATTTTTTTATAATTTTTCATTGTTTATATTGGTTTTGGATGTTAATTGTTGATTATTATTATTGTTATATTAAGGATCTATTATATTCTGGTTCTCTATAACTTCATATTGAGATGTTATGATTAGTTTTTTATTAAACTGTAATAGTTTTTTTATTGTTTCTATTATTTAATATTGGTATTTTTATGGACTTTTTCAAGTTGTAGTTTCTTCTTCTGTATTTTTTTAAGAGTGCTATATATAAGCGGTTTAAACTGCCATTATATATGGTAAAAAATGTTTCACAATGTTTTAAACAGCTAATGTATATTATTAAGTTTAGCGATACATTAAATTGCTGCTATCTCCTCAATAGTTTTAATAAGAAAAAATCCACTAAAAATACATAATCACCACTAAAATATTGCTTTGTGACACAACCCAAAAAGTGACACCATCACTAGATAACCAAGCATGAGAAATGAATTTGAGACACTTTGAAACTGTTTCCCTAAACTTAAACAAATCCTTGTAAGGGGAAAACATAGAAAAATATCCCAAGGATGGAACCACCTCTAATACCAATCTCTATCAACCCGACCCATGTTGGGACTTGTGCTACAACTACCCCAATTCACATCCATATTCTAGGGGCTGGAGACCAGTGTTAAAGGAAAAAAACATGGGGAGGCCATTTCCTATGTACCTGTATTCACAAACACAACCATCTTGATGAAAAAGTGCAAAGGGAAAGAGTAAAACATACAACACATCTAGATTGTAAAACAAGCATGCATAACCTATAAGGTGTACATGAGTACAATAGTTGAAAATAAAATGTAAAGGGGTAAAATAAATTACCAACCAAAAAAATGTCCTAACCAAACAACACTGGAAGAGTAAACTGTAGAGAGAGCATATATTCTGAATCCCAAGATGTGACCACCGTATGCGATTCAAAGTATCAGGTATCCCTAATCTCCTCTAAATTCACCACTGACCATTCCATCATCTGAATGAGACATGAAAAGTATGGAAAAATATCATGTATGGGTGAGTATATGCATACCAAGTAGGATTCCTTTAAAGTTTAAGGGGGACATTAAGAGATACGATGAGAATAAAATTATAGTAGATGTAATATATAGTCAAAGAGAACGGTTCAACCCAAACTAAATGTGAAAGTAACCTCATACAAGAATAATGGAATTGACATGGGGAGTATATGAAATATAAATCGAGTCTTCACCACCTATAGTATGATATTAGACTCATCCAACCAAAAGAATCTAAACACAAAAATCATGTGGCATACCCTGCACCTCTGCGCCTCTCCAGGAAGAAGTGTAACCAAATAAAAGGGGTGTATATAGAAGAATATATATATATATATATATATATGATCAGAAAAAAGAATCTGAAATGATAGAGTAAGGGTATATACATCTCATAGATCCATCTAAGAAGAAGAGTATCCAATAGTTCCAAATTTCCATCAATGTTGTGAAGCATCTCTCGGGTCATACGATAACTAACTGCCCCTGTCCTTCCACACATCATCACTATGCCACACAATCGAGGGGCCAAAAAATATTAATAGGGAACCTTTTCCCTGGTACAATACCAGGTTCCCAATTTGATATTCATTGTGTAACTCCACTCCCCAGCCCTATTGTGTGCTACCACATGATAGTCATTGAGGAACTCCACTTCCCAACTCTATTAGAGGGTACCACTCAAAAATTATTCGTAGAGGATCCAAACCCATATCGATCGGGGTCCCATTCAATTTATTGTTGAGGAATCCACTTCCAATATATACTTTAGTATCAGCTTGGTAATCATCAAGGAACTCCACTGCCCAGCCTTGCTGGAGGGTACCACTCATAAAGGTCATCATGGAACTCCACTACCCAACCCTGGTGGAGTGTTACACTTAGAATGGTTATCAAGTATCACCACTGCCCTACCATGATGGAGGGTATTTCATGGAAAGGTCATCAAGGAACTCCACATCCTAGTCCATCTAGAGGTTACCACTCAAAAAGTTCATTGGGGAACTCTACTACCCAGCCATGTTGAAGGGTACCACTCAGAAAGGTCCTGGTGATCTGGCGTGATCAGAACCTTCATCTGGAATTTCCAAGATATGATTAATTCCCTAAACATTCCACAATATAAATCAAAATCCCCAAAAAAGTGAACCATCTAATTTTTCATATAAAAACACATAGGAAAGGCTAATCACATGACAAATTCCTTGTTCAAAGGAAGGATATACAAAACCTAGAATTTTCCTCAAAATTAACCAAGGGGTACATGGTGTGTGAGGGGACCAACAAGGTGTGTGGTCCTACTCCATGACATGTTCATGTCCCCATCTAGCATATGGATCCCATTCCATGTAGAAGTATACTCTGTGATGGTGGATAACATGGTGTGTTCATGCCACCAGGGTCTGGGCTGTGTCATTCTGGTTGTGTCCATGTACTGACCAAATTTCCATGTACTTTGGTACATGGTTGTGTACCGGATCATGTACATTTATATGGGTTCCCGCCCATGTGATCCACCACATTGGTTTTCCAACTGGGGAAGGCTTACATGATGTATATTAGGGCTACATGTCATGTCATCCTTACCTTTTCCCAAAACCCTACACGTTGTCGCTGATAGGCTACACATCGTGTGTTCATCCCGGTACAAGGTGTGTCGTCGAGTTTTCACCAAATTTTCTTCATCTAAAAATCCAATTTTTGTACCTTTAATCAATCCTTTACACTTCATATCTATCCCTATCACGATCGAAATGTTTCATATCTGGATGTAAATTTCATTTTTAACCACCTTTTTCTGGAAAATGACCTTCATTGTTCGTCCGGTGTTCATCACACAAACTGCATGCCATGGTGCATTAGAAAACCATGGATTAATACTATGATCAAAAAAAATATCTACCATGCCTCACCAATATCCCAAATATATCCATACTCCATCAATAAATTAATTTCTTCTTGATATGTTGTGGTTATTGGGGTCCAATTAGTCTCGGTACCGCATGATAATGTTGAACTGAGACTGATGGATCCTACGAGTGATGAACATGAAGAATATATGCAATTGGAGCACTATAAATAATTTTAAATGGTTTTCTCCAAGTGTTATTGGATAAAAATAAAGAACAGTGATATGAGGTTAAAAGGAAAATAATTAAATTAAGATTTAAATACATGGGCGCATGAAATTGGCCACAATTGGTTTAGATCCAATAATAAGTATGGATGTGCTCAAACAATTTAATCAATGGGTTTAACTCAACACTTGAAAATTCCTACCTAGTTTTTGGATAATTTATTGATGAAGAACATTCCTAAAAACAATCAAGACAAGTTATTGAAATCGTTGCGTCTATATCTACTCTGATATGGTGTTTTATTGTCATCTGATATGATCTGTCAACAGAAGGAGAAATGATAGCATTGTTGGAGATTCCAAGATTATGAGGATAAACTAGGACAATAATATATGATGATGTATGTGTAGAAATAATTTATGTCAATTGAATTTAATCAATTAATTTAATAAATTAATTAAACCCATTTAACATACCACCAATGAGCGGGGGATCCAAATACCATGTGCCAACAAATTTTAGGTCGCTCCTAGGGTAAAAACTGCATTTCAGACTCAATCATGGTCTTGGATTTCGGATTCGAGATTATTTTTATGATTTATCCCATTTTATTTAAGAATTTGTGTGTGCATAAAATAAAATATATTTAAGTTTTTATAAAATTAATTTTGGGCACACTGGGCCTTAGAACCACATGTCGTCTCAACACATAACTCTGAATATATATATATATATATAAATATTTCAAGCTCTTATAAGAAAAAATAGTGTCTCTAAAATTCACATAAGATGAGGGGTAAACTTTTCATGGGTCTTGGGATAAATTTAAGTATCCTTTTAAACATTACTCCTACAAAATCTCCTATAATATGTGTTAAAGGAATCATTATATGGATCCTTGAACCTATGTAGTAAAAAAATAATTTTAAAAATAATTGTATAAGATTCTATCGGAATAGGATTTATGAGAAGATAAAATAAATCTTTCATACCCTTACATTAAATTTTAATTACCAATGAAAAATAGTTAAATGAGGTGTGGGAATTAACCACCATGAAAACTGGAGTACGATAAAATATTAGTTAATATTCATTGAAAAATATAGACCACTTTGAATAAAACTTCAATAAGAATCTAGTGATAAATCAATACTCATCACATAAGGGTCAATTTAAATTTTATGAAATTTTTTATGCTAAAAACTACATCCAAAACATTGATTTTCCTCTATAAGGTATTGCAAATTTTAATTACACAAAGTATAAATAAAGTTATTTGTGCAATAGAGATACCTTTTCAATAACTGCAACCCAAGAAAAGGAAACCATCACAACTTCTCATTAAAGGAGAAATAAAATAATTAGTATATACAATCTAGTTAAAATTTTCAGACTAAATCTCTAGCACGGCAAGGATAAATATAATAAAAATATTAAAAAATCGAGGAAATGGTATTGAAGATGAAAATAATTATTGAATTTAACTTTAAAATTTTTGGAAACAAGGATATATAAGGTTTACTAAAGGATGGATCAATTCACCCTAAGAAATCAAGATAGTGAGGAATATTTTAGGAGAATAATGTGAAAACTGTGTCATATGGCCCGGAAAATAAACACAATATACATAGGAAAATTTCTCAGTACCAATAAATTCAAGACCAAGGAAGGTTTCATAGAGGTTACCACTTAGAGTGTCTTTGGACACCATGAAATAGTGAAAAAATAAATTGTGTTATAAATTGCATAATCTATACTAGTATACGAGGTGGAAGATTCCCACAAAATCAAAGTTATAGAAATTCATAAAAAAAAGTGTGAATCCATAAAAGAGACCAGAGGAGAGATAGATTTGGAAAATTAAAAGTAATAATAGAAAAAGGCATAAAAATTTGATGTTTCCACCACCCACCATTGTACATAATAAGGAAGCTACACATAAATATGATGGATCTATGATGAGAAAGAAGTAATAAATTAAACATGGTGTACCATAGATAAATATTATTTCACCATCAATCCCATAACCACAATGAAAAAACTAAACCAATAACGAGTTAGTTTATCATAATATTTAAAAGAAACTCATGAATATGTATATAAACACTCCATTTGTGGAATATTTAGTCCAAATTACGTCTTATGCTCAATTTCTCAATATAATCATATTTGATGAAAAATCACTAAGATAACATGTGATGGTAGCATTAACTATAGAATCTAATGTAATATTGAAAAAGAGATTCCCTAGAAAACTATTATACCTTTGTATTTTCCTGAATTCATTCCAAATAGAAAGAAAAGTGGATAAAATATGTCTCAATGATCTTTGGAAAAGTGTTAACCTCGTTCTCTATTCTCTTTTCGAAGCACTAAATATTGTGTAAATTAGTCATGCATGAGTTTCACACTAGTTGGAAGACATATCAATAGACATGGAATGAAATAATTAATCCCCCAGCAGTATTTTCTAAAATTTTTTATCAACTTGAGGATTAGTTATTGATTTTAACAAGGTAAAGGTAACTTTAATCGTGGGTGGTGAGTAAGAATAATTCCAATTGTTCAAGGTAGTAGAAACCATAAACATTAAGAAATATTTCCAATTTTTTAAAACATTGTATGAATCGGACATGTTGGAATGAAGGGAGAAAAATGAACAAACATAGAAAATCATATGAACTCATACAACCTCAATTTTTTTAAAACCCTAATCCACCTATAAAAAATAGCTTCCATACATTTATTAATTAGAGTATTATTTCAAAATATATTCTAGAAATTGATTTATAGATGTGGGAGAGTAGGTAAAGGAATTTACATCTGGTAGAGGACTCTAAGAAAGTGTTTCGTGTGATTCAACCAATGGTTTTGGGTTTTTCTATTTACCTTTTATGAATGTTTTTATTTACATAATAGTAAGTCCCTTAGTCTCTGATTCCCGGTTTGAAAATATATTAATTATAGTGATTTTTTTTATAGAAGTTATGAAGATACCCACTAAAATTTATAGAGAACATTTCATTACATGAGTGGTAATATTATTATAGCCTTTAATTCATTCATGATATTTTAATAGTAATTGAATAATATTTTTATATAATATGAATTTCTCTACAATTTTAAGATAAATATAACATTGGATTAGTGTAAGGGTAGTAATGTTTAGGTAATGCATGAGAATATTTACTTCCCGTCATTAATGAGGATATATTAATCAATTTTAAGTGATATTATTATCTAATTTGAGATATAAATAATATTATAGTAGAGTTGAGATAAATACTAGTGAAATAAATTCTTGAAATGAATTAAATAGATTAAAAACTTCAACACGAGTAGTTAATTTTCAAAACAATAGATATTTTTTCAAAAACATTTTTGAAAATGGATAACATAATCTCGAGAATATGTTTGATGTAGTATGAATATATTGGAACCTAATTTCATGTATTTTGATTTCAATTTAAGCACTATGTGCATAATAAATATATATATAGAAATGAAGAACATTTTTAAAAAAAATAAGTAAAGCAAAAGAAATGATTAATAAAGTCATAAATTTACAGATATTTGGGAATTCACTTGAAAATCATGGATTTTCTATTATAATTAGTCTAAATTTATGTTTTTTGATGAATTACTTAGTTTCATTTAATTTCACTAATTATTTGAATTACCAAACTCATGGTATCCAATCCCTTTATTCATATACTGTTATAGTAAGTTATATGATCAATTGATCATGGGGAAAGAGGTTATAACATGTTTGAATCATATGTATTAAAAATTTGTGTAATTTTTTTTAAAATAGAGTACAGAATCTATGTTTCTAATATATTCAAAATCTAGTTAAATTGGAAATATACTAGTTCAAATGAATAACTAATTTATAAAAATGTATCATCTATATAGATATTGAATATGGATAAATTTAAATTGTTATTTGAATGATTTATTATGGAGGGAGTTGAAAAGATATAATTAATTTGAATAAGAAAATTAAAAAACTCTTAATCTTCTTGAAATTGTAAATTATGGATCAAATTGTTAAAGGATATATGTTATCTTGGAATAATTTTTGAAGGAATAGCATTAATATGAGTAGTGTTTTAAGTGTGGACAGATTTATGACTACAATTTTGAACATTATTGAATATCTTGATTTTGTGTGTGTTGAATGTTTTTGTGTCAAAATACCACTTAAAATTATTTTAATTCATTTTTAGTTAAAATTTTATCTATGAAAAAATATTTAATTTTGTATAAATGTTCATGTAATTTTTCACATTTATATAATATAAATATTTTATGATTTAACAGTTTAAGCCCTTGACTATTTTATTTTGTTATATATATATATATATATATATATTTGTGTGTGTGGTGACCAAGATTTTTTCTTAAGAAATACTTAATTAATTTTCGAGTCTCGGGGTCCTAAGTCCTATAAAGAGGTAAAATAGTAAATTGACCCTTACTGATGACCTCAAAAAAAATTCCTGGTAATTTTGTTATCTTATAATGTGGGGTTTATTCTTCAGATAAATTTACATTGAATGAATGCTGGTAAAATTTTAAGTAAAAGTTAATACTTATTAAATTAATAATTATTTATCTCACAAACCATAGTAGTGACTTATCCTAAGTGGTTTTAGTTAATAGAGGTTTAATATTCATGTTTTGGCTTCAGTCCATGACACAACGGTTTTAGTTCCTATATAAAATCCCCATTATATTTTTTCTCTAGGATAAACCACTTATTCCATTTACATAAAACCTATATCGAGAAGGGAGGAAAGGACGGAAAATTAATTCTTCCTTAATGATGAGGTATTAACAATAGATAGTAAGTGGGTTCACGTGATGATGAATAACACATATTGTTGAATCATCAAACCTTTGACGCAATGATGATTTTACATTATGAATGAATCATTATTGTGATTATTTGATTCATTCTTCAATTATTCGATTTTTAATTATTTATTATTGATTCTTCATCCCCAACTCCAAATCCCATCACTTTCAATTATCACATGGAAACAATGAATATTCTTACTTTTCTTCATTGCTTATATATCTATATATGATGAAGGGTGGTCGAACCATCACAATGTCCACCAAACCCCAATTTTCTCTTTTTCCCCCTTTAACATGAAATTTTCACCACCATCGTTATCCATGGTTAGCGGTAAGGTGGGGAAATGAAGTTGTGGTTTTGGGTGACTTTCTGGTGAAGGACAACCGGAAGGGCCTTATTAGATGGTGGTAGTGGTTCCCAGAGGTGCGGTAGTGGAGTTTTGGGTTGATTGTGGTGGATCAGATGTGATTAGAGCTAGAAAACATGGAATCAGTGGTTATAATGACTAGTCAATGTGTATTTCATAGCTACATGGAATACACAATTTTGATTTTAATGATTAGGGATTCTATGGGAGATAAATAACACCAAACATGTGAATCTAAATTAAATGTTGTGTATGGTCAGTGGTGGATGAAATGGTTTACTTTAGAGCCACAAATATTACATGGAGTATAGTGTAGAAGTACATGTCATGTAGTCCTGGGTCGCTTGACATGTGTTATATAGAAGTATGTGCTGATCCACCTTGATCAGAGTACATAGATTATAAGTTTGATGTACACACCATGTGTTATTACATGAAATGGTTTATACTAGAGTATACACTTATTAACCCATTATACATACATGTCATGTAAATAAAATTGTATATCATAATTTTTTACCCCACATAGAGTGATGGTAGTAGCACATATCAAAAATACAAATACATGTGAATATAAATGTAAATGTTGTGTATTGTGTGTAATTTTGTTTTTTTCATATATTCTTACCCAAGTGTTAAAATCAGACAAGTTAATAGTCTCTCCAAAGTGTTATTCTTTGTAAAACACAATGGTATGATCCTATTTGGAATCAGAGATGGGACATGAAGCAGTTTGGTAAATTTGATCTTCTTTGATTTGTAGGACCAATGGGTCGGTTTGGGAAAGACAATCAGAGAAGACACGAGGTTGGGTACTACCCTTAAGGAATTTTAATGATATTCTATGAGATCCCCCTATTTTTCCAGAATTTTGGTACTCCCCCACATACCATAGGTGTGAATCATCAATATTTGGGTGTGAGTTTGGTACACCCTTGGGCCCAACAAGGAATGACCCCCTGTACGACTGATAGATTTAAAAAATCCCCTATAGTTAGGGTGTGGGTCATTTATCTATGGAGTTAGGTACTTCCTCATTCAATATTTTTTTCTCAATGAGGCATTGGTCCTCTATATGGGTTTATAACCCACACCAAATAGACATAGCCATATATTTGTAAAGTTCGGATTTAAGTTAAAATATTATTTAACTGCATAGTGACCATTAAATAACATTTATTAATTTTAATAAACCTCTTGCCACATAACAATAATTACATTAATATTATTTTTTGGCAAGCACCAAGTTACACAATAAAAAATATTATTTAAAAGTATTGTTAATTAATATGTGTCAATGGACTCATATTTGGTCCATTTTAACTCCTATAGAATTTATTAAACAATCGAATAAATATTTTATTCATAAATAAATATTTTACTCATAGTCTAGTGAATAAATATTTATTAAAATATTCAATAAATAAAATAATTATTTTATTCACTATTTGGAAAATAAATGATTATTTAATTTATGAGATCAATATAACATGAATAAAATTATTCCTTGAACCTGAAAATAATATTTATTAAATTAATTAAACTCAAATAGAGTTTATTCGTGATCAATGGAAACACTTACTATGTGACCCTCTTGGATTATTTCTCATTGTCATTAGGTGGGCTTGCCTAAAGTCCATAATTATTATCTAGTAAGTAGTCAAGGCACCAAAGAGAAGGAACATAATGTTTCGACATAAACAACCACATTCAAATTATCACTGTGTAATATAATCACTTTGTTATAATATTTCATCAAGAATTGTGCACATTCGTGTCCCCAACCCATTGATTGATAGGTCTTTCTTTGATTTAATAAAATAAACATTTTGTTACACCATAGACAAGGAATTTAATGTGATGGTTTCATTCCAATCAAAGGGCAGCGATATCAGTTTCCATAAAGATGTAAGAGACAAATCTTTACTCAATATATTAATTAATGACCTATCACTCATGAAGCATCAAACATTTCCATCTTCCCCATGAAATATTATTTTCATGGTTTTTGAAATACAACTATGTATGAGAGTTGAAAGATGCATTAATAATAATATTATATTTTAAAGAAAATCACATATGCTCATAGATAGGAATATCTGATGACACCAAAACATATATAATTCCTACTAGAGGGTCTATTCTCATAATATTCCATCTTATATATTACTAAGTGTGAACTTCATGAGAAGACGCATCATAAACTTATGAGTACTCACACCATGAAGTCTATGTACAATGTGTCCCATCATAGTATGTTATCCAACCCCATATCATTACTTAAAAATATCCTCCTAGCAAATTAGGGTTCTCAGCCTAGTGGAGAACTACTATGAAATTATCAATATGATGTATAATTTAGGTGGTTATTACAATAGAGGCATGTAGATCAAAAAACATTATATAATAAGATGTGTTATTAA
Organism: Viscum album; assembly: GCA_963277665.1. Lineage (NCBI taxonomy): Eukaryota > Viridiplantae > Streptophyta > Magnoliopsida > Santalales > Viscaceae > Viscum > Viscum album. The sequence continues at coordinate 1,480,009,243 of OY728120.1, forward strand.
TAAAAAATAGATAAAATATATATGCAATAAAAGTAAAAACAGTTGGTCTTGGGACACTAACTCTAAAACAACTCCCACATGGACTATATCCAACATCGTATGACCTTAAGTCAGCTACACCTCACATGATATTCATGTTTATACTAAGTCAAGGCTTTATTCAAGGGTCCTCCATGTTTTATTCCATGTAAATACTACACACTACCACATCACCCATCTGACAAAAGTCCCTATCACGACCCGCCCTCGGGGCCCGTGTCGTGACTACCCCAAGCCCGCTTTCCATAGGCCAGGGGCTGGCGACTAGCACCAAGGCGTAATTCCCGGTAAAAAGGGAAGGCATTTCCTTTGAAAAGTAAACAAGCACCACAGAGTAAGAAAGAGGAAAAGTAAACACTAAGTAAGAACAGAGTACAACTGAAAGTGCGGAAAAGTAAATGGGCCAGTATACAAACCCAAACTGAAAGTAAAGTACAACTCGAAAGGAAAACAGCAACTGTAAAGTAAAAGCCGCTACACCGAGATGCCCACTGGAATTCCCACCTGAAGGGTGGGTACAGATAGCTCCACTGCTCCTCGGGTTCCGCCGTCCGCTCCGAGCACGTCTCGCCCAATGGTCCACCTCCTTGTACTGTCCTGCTCAGCAAGCCTCAACTACGATCAACGATGTCTGTCGTCTGCAACCAACACAACGTAGTGCGGTCATAGCCCGTGCATGGGTGAGTATAAGCTACTTAGTAGGGACCCCGAGACCCCCGAAGGTCTCCCGAAATCCACAATGGAAAAACCACGAAGGGAAGATACAATCACGAAGTAACAACCGACACTACTTAGGTATATGCCCATACATATACCTAAGTCATCAATTCCCATTCGACTCCAATGTCCGAGCCCATGCACAACCCAGTCCACACATGAAAGCAAAACGTATACCCACACAGGATAGCTCAACCCAATCCACAAAGGGGAGTAAACTGTAAATCCACACAGGATAGCTCAACACAATCCACAAAGGAGAGTAACACAAGATTCAGCTCACACAGGTATACATCATCGAAAAGGTGAAAAAGATGATCAGACATTGATATTGAATCATCTAAGATGGGACCCACATAGGATGCAAGACCAGCCGTCCTCATTGTTTCATTTAAGCTGGGACCCACATAGGATACAAGACTAGCACGGCTGGGACCCACATAGGATACAAGACCAGCACTGAGTCATCTAAGATGGGACCCACATAGGATACAAGACCAACACTCTTCATTGATTCATCTATACAGGGACCCATATAGGATACAAGACCAGTATTGAATCATCTAAGCAGGGACCCACATAGGATACAAGACCAGCACAGCTAGGACCCACATAGGATACAAGACTAGCTGTCCTCATTGATTCAACTATACTGGGATCCACATAGGATACAAGACCAGTATTGAATCATCTAAGCTGGGACCCATGTAGGATACAAGACCAGCACAGCTAGGACCCACATAGGATACAAGACCAGCTGTCTTCATCATCGCAGTCCACTGAGGATCTATGCATGTTCGTCGCCGCAGTCCACTAAGGATCTCTGCACGGTCATCGCTGTCGAAGTAGCAGTCACAATCACAGTCGTAGCCAGCTCTAGGGTTCTCGCACACAGTAAGCTCGTTTGGGAGGGTCCGCTCCACGAGCCGAGAGGCTGATACATCAACTGTCACTAAGTCCAGAGTTGATGTATCCAAAAGTTCCGTATCGTCAATAGGAACTCAACGCAACAGACAGCGCGTCGATCGGACGCCCGGTCTGAGAGTTATTGGCTTTTTCGTCCCAGGGGCCCGGTTGGTTTTTAAGGAAAAACCAACCCGACCGTACTCCACCTGCGTCCAAACCTCGGGTGGAGTATGCCAAAAGATCCGTCTCACGAAGTGGAACTCAACAAAGCTGACGGCACGTCAATCGGACATCCGTAGCTCAAGATATGAGCGTTTCCGCTCCGAGGGCCCGGTTGGTTTCGTGTACGAACCAACCCGCCCAAACACAAAGTTCTCCAAAACCTTGAGTGTAATATACCTAAACGACCTTCTAGATCCAAGGATCACGTTTCCGCAGACGGTTCATCAATCGGAGGTCCGTAGCTCATGTTATGAGCGAATGACTGAAGTCGATTCGAAAACGGGCGGTCCGGGTCTGGGCCGACCCGGGTCTTCCCGACCCGAGTCCGACCCGGCTCGGCCGGCGGCGCGGCGGCGTGGTCCGGCACGGCGGCGCGGCACAGCCGGCGGCGGCGCGGCCTGGGCGCTGCTCGGGTGCCACGCGCGGGGGGAAAAGCCCCCACTTTTCTTCAGCTGGCGGCGCGGCTGGATGCCGCGCCTTGGGTTAAACACCCCCCCCCCCCTCACGTGGGGGCCTTCCTTTGAGAAAAACGGGGGGCCAATTAACCGCCCGGGTGAATTTAATTCCCCCGGTTTTGCACCATCCCAGTCGGCCCGACGTGGCCGGCCGGCTTCATCTCAACAGGACCGGCAGGGGCCGGTCCTCTTCCGTCTTCCGACACCGGTGGCCCGGCTGGCCGCCGGTCATCATGTTCCGCCGCGGCCCGGAACCGGCCGCGGTCTTCATCGTTCGGCACGGTGCGACGGCACCGCGCCCCTCCGCCGCGACCCCGCTCCGACCGCGGCCCCGCTCTGGCCGCGGTGCCTTCGGTGTCCTTCGACGCGGCGCGACGACGTCGCGTTCATGATAATCTTTCCACGGCGTGGCGCGACGGCGCCGCGCAATAAATCCCGGGTGATTCCCGCGTGGTGCGACGGCACCACGCCATCTCGTTCCATCCGCAAGAAATTATTCAAGAACAAAGGAGGGGGTTTCGGCCGTGTTTGTGCGGTCCGGACCCCTTCTCGTTAGATGATAACACATAATCATTTATCCTCAATATTGTCATGCTAGAACCAAGAATGAGAATAAATAAATTAAATAACAACAAACCCCTACACGGTTTCTGAACGATGATCGTCAACGACCCACGGAAGACGAGCATCGCAGTGGTCGGCGACGCGGAAAAATGACGTCGGTGTCGTGAAGCGAGGATTCATAGCTATTTGAGGGCAATTTCGTCGCGGGAAACCGTCGCGGAAGAGATGACGCGGAAGGAGACTTCGTCGGTGTCGCGGGTATGGCGTCACGGAATACGGTTCCCGAGAACGTGGCGTTCTTCGTCGATGTCCGAAGGTTCTTCGCGTTCTTCGTCAAAGTTTGTAGAAGATGGAGAGAATTCTTCAAAACCTCTCAAGATGGCTAAGTTGACCAACCAAAATAAAATAAGCTAAGGATTATTTTATTCATACAATTATTATCTTTAATTTCAAAGGTTTGAAATTCAAACAACTCAATTCAATTAATTAACCAAGTTGTTAAGTTAATTAAAGAGGAGTTATAGGGAGTTTAAAAAGAGAAGAAGGTGAAGAGATATGCTTCGTGTGGCCCCCACCACACTTAATCCTCCCAAGAGAGGTTAAGTGGATGTGGGTCCCACCTCTAACTCCCTTTGGGAGAAGTTAACCAACAAGTTAAAATAAAATTCCTACTCCACAATTTTATTTAACTTATTCTAAATTCCCAAAAACTAACTCTCAACCCGCAATAAACGCAACCTCGGAAAAGGTCTCCTGAAGCGAATATCGGCGCTGCGAGTTCATCGGTGCCCTCGGAATTTGATTTCGGGCACCGGTTCATATGTTAGAAATTCGAGCTCGTTAGTTCACTGAACGTACCCGAGCCAAACTTCGGAAATTGATTCCGGGAACTCCGGGTCTCGGAATCAGGTGTCGTCAGAAACCGCGCTCTTTTAAAATTCCAAAGAAAATTAAGAAAAATTTTCACTTGAATTTTATGGGTCTTTACATTACTCCCAGCTCAGGGCTTTACGTCCCCGTAAAGATACATAAAAAACTAGGGAAACAAATGAGGGTACTGAGCACGCATATGAGCCTCCCGCTCCCAAGGGCTCTCCTGGAGATTCCCGTGCTACCATCTGATGCGCACTAGAGGAATCGACCGTCCACGTAGGACCCGCTCCCTTCGATCCTCGATCTCCACCGGGACCTCCGTAAAAGTTTCCCCATCATCAACGTCAAGCTCCCCATGGTCAATGATGTGCGTCGGGTCGTGCACGTATCTCCTCAGCTGAGATACGTGGAAGACGTCGTGCACCCGGTGCAACTGAGGTGGTAGAGCTAGGCGATAAGCCACCTCGCCAATCCTGCTGAGGACCTAGAAAGGCCCGATGAAGCGTGGAGATAACTTGCCACCTCGGAAAAATCTCCGTAAACCACGTCGAGGTGAGACCCTCAAGAAGACGTGGTCGCCATCCTCGAACTTCATTGGCCTTCGCCTCCTGTCAGCATATGACTTATGCCGGCTCTGAGCTGTACTCATCCGCGCCTGGATGACCTGGACCCTCTCAGGTCCCACAAGAGCTGCAAGATTTCTTCTTTGCCGATAAGAGAAATCTGGTCCCATCCCCTTGATGAACCACATTCTTTGCCTAATACAGTCAATCACAACATGGATGTTATTAATCCATACCAAGGATGGCGTCGTAAGGCCTCGACGATACTACCATGAGATCCAACCGTTACTCTCACCTCCAAGGGTTGAGTCACACTGTCGGCATCAGTGTGTGGTAACTGGGTCTCCTCCAGTAGATGTCTCATAAGTGAGGGTCAAGTCAACAGTCAAAACTGGAACCTCTTAGTAACAACACAAAAGAGGACAGGAATGAAAACATCACAAAGGTATGCATCTTTTCTTATTGCATCTCATAATACAAAGACGCTACACAATAGCAACAAGGAACTAGAAGTACAAAGGACGTATCCACTAGTTCTGCTCCTGTCCATTTTCTCCCAGAGCTCCGTGATCGAAGGCCTCAGCTGCCTGAAGCTGAGCTCTCCCATGTCCACCAACTCCCTGCGGTCGGGGTGGACCTCCTGGTGGTGGTGGTGGCAACACCTCGAAGTGTCTCCCACCATCGGCTACTCGGCCAGCTCCTCTGCCGCGTCCGCCTGTACCCTGTTGACCATCATGGCCGAATCTCTGTTTGGGAGGTCCCTCTACCGCCTGCTTCTCATCTGTAAGACGATTCGGGCAGTCTCGAGCCATGTGACCTCGCCCACTGCATGCATAGCAATGTTTTCCCCTCGCGTAGCTGGATTTCCTTCGAGTGCCCCGCACAACCTAATCTTCATCCTGTGACTACCCATCTGATGGTCTGGCCCGCTTGGACCTCTGCGTCACCTGTCTACTGCCAGCTGCAGAAGACCCTGCTACGGGCCGTCCTGCGGAGGGCCCTGTCACTGGAGCCTGCTCGGCGAGAAAACTCTCCACTAGAAGGGCTCTCTCCAACAGCACTACCTGTGTCGGAATGTTGAGGGAGATCATCGAAGCCCTGATCTTGTGCCTTAGTCCCTGCTCGAAGGTCTGGGCCCGGAAGAATGGGTCTCGTACCATGTCAGTCGAGTAGCGCGAGAGATCGGTAAATCTCGTCGAGTACTGAGCGACCGTCATGTTGCCCTGCCGTAGCTGAAGAAGCTCCTGGATACACACCGCACGAAGGGTGGCTGAGACAAACTCCGAGCGGAAGTGGCTCTTAAAGTCCGTCAATAGAAGAGATGTCTCATCGTGCACCTGGAGTATCAAGCTCCACCATCGGCCCGCTGCTGCGTGCAGTAGGCTCGCAGCGAGGATCACAATGAGGTATGCAGGTGTCCTCACTAGCCTAAAAACTCATACCACTGCCTCTAGCCAGTCCTCTGCTGCCCGGGGGTCCGTCTCCCCACAGAACCTAGGCGGTCAATGGCACTGGAACTCGTGCAGAGATCCAAGGCATCATGCATCATCAGCGGCTGGTGCTGGAAGCTTTGGTGGCTCGGTGGGTAGAGCTACCGCCGGTGCCACTGCTGACAAAGGGCCCTACACCGAGGCCTCATCGCTAGGTGGGCTGTCGTCATGCTCGACTCTCGGAACCCTAGCTGGCTGCCTTCGTGGGGCCATCCTGAAAAGGAAACAGGTGTGTCATGGTCAGAACAGTATACCTGGTGAGCTGATATAAAGTAATCACAAAGAAAACTTTGAAACACACACGCAATCAATGTTTTCGTGCATTAAGTCGGGAATCAGTAGTCAGGGTCCTGGTGTATGGATACGTCGGCTGCCGCACCAACACTGGACTCCCTGGACTGATAACCACACTCAATACGCAAAACATTATTGCTTCACATATAAAAGATCAGAGTTCGCGGTAGAACTGAACTCCTCTGATACCAATTTGTCACGACCCGCCCTCGGGGCCCGTGCCGTGACTACCCCAAGCCCGCCTTCCATAGGCCAGGGGCTGGAGACTAGCACCAAGGCGTAATTCAGGGTAAAAAGGGAAGGCATTGCCTTTGAAAAGTAAACTAGCACCACAGAGTAAGCAAGCGGAAAAGTAAACACTAAGTAAGAACAGAGTACAACTGAAAGTGCGGAAAAGTAAATGGGCCAGTATACAAACCCAAACTGAAAGTAAAGTACAACTCGAAAGGGAAAACAACAACTGTAAAGTAAAAGCCGCTACACTGAGCTGTCCTCTGGAATTCCCACCTGAAGGGTGGGTACAGATAGCTCCACTGCTCCTTGGGTTCCGCAGTCCGCTCCGAGCACATCTCGCCCAGTGGTCCACCTCCTTGTACCGTCCTGTACAGCAAGCCTCAACTACGATCAACGATGTCCGTCGTCTGCAACCAACACAACGTAGTGCGGGCATAGCCCTTTCAGGGGTGAGTATAAGATACTCAGTAGGGACCCCGAGACCCCTGAAGGTCTCCCGAAATCCACAAAGGAAAAACCAAGAAGGGAAGATACAATCACGAAGTAACAACTGACACTACTTAGGTATATTCCCATACATATACCTAAGTCATCAATTCTCGTTCGGCTCCATCGTCCAAGCCCAAGCACAACCCAGTCCACATAGGAAAGCATAGCGTATACCCACACAGGATAGCTCAACACAATCCACAAAGGAGAGTAAACAGTAAATCCACAAAGGATAGCTCAACACAATCCACAAAGGAGAGTAACACAAGATTCAACTCACACAGGTATACATCATCGAAAAGGCGAAAAAGATGATCAGACATAGATACTGAATCATCTATGCTGGGACCCACAGAGGATATAAGACCATCCGTCCTCATTGTTTCATTTATGCTGGGACCCACATAGGATACAAGACCAGCACATCTGGGACCCACATAGGATACAAGACCAGCACTGAGTCATCTAAGCTGGGACCCACATAGGATACAAGACCAGCACTCTTCATTGATTCATCTATACTGGGACCCACATAGGATACAAGACAAGTATTGAATCATCTAAGCTGGGACCCACATAGGATACAAGACCAGTATTGAATCATCTAAGCTGGGACCCACATAGGATACAAGACCAACTGTCTTCATCATCGCAGTCCACTGAGGATCTATGCATGGTCATCGTCGTAGTCCACTGAGGATCTCTGCACGGTCGTCGATGTCGATGTAGCAGTCGTAGTCACAGTCGCAGCCAGCTCTAGGGTTCCCGCACACAGCAAGCTCATTTGGGAGGGTCCGCTCCACGAGCTGAGAGGCTGATACATCAACTGTCACTAAGTCCAGAGTTGATCTATCCAAAAGTTCTGTATCGTCAACAGGAACTCAACGCAACAGGCGGCGCGTCGATTGGACGCCCGGTCTGAGAGTTATTGGCTTTTTCGTCCCAGGGGCCCGGTTGGTTTTTAAGGCAAAACCAACCCGACTTTACTCTACCTGCGTCCAAAACTCAGGCGGAGTATGCCAAAAGATACGTCTCACTAAGAGGAACTCAACAAAGTTGACGGCACGTCAATCGGACGTCCGTAGCTCAAGATATGAGCGTTTCCGCTCCGAGGGCCCGGTTGGTTTCATGTACGAACCAACCCAGCCAAACTCAAAGTTCTCCAAAACCTTGAGTGTAATATACCAAAACGACCGTCTCTATCCAAGGATCGTGTTTCTGCAGACGGTTCGTCAATCGGAGGTGCGTATCTCAAGTTATGAGCGAATGACCAAAGTCAATTCGAAAACGGGGGGTCCGGGTCCGCGCCGACCCGGCCCGACTGGCGGCGCGGCCCGGCGCGGCGGCGCGGTCCGGCACGGCGGCGCGGCGCGGCCGGCGGCGGCGCGGCCTGGGCGCCGCTCGGGTGCCATGCGCGGGGGGCAAAGCCCCCGCTTTTCTTCAGCTGGTGGCGCGGCTGGAAGCCGCGCCTTGGGTTAAACGGCACCCCCCCCCCTCACGTGGGGGCCTTCCTTTGAGAAAAACGGGGGGGGGGGGGCCTGCCCCCGCTTTGTAAAACCGGACCCCCGCTTTATGGGGGGCCAATTAACCGCCCGGGGAATTTAATTCCCCCGGTTTTGCACCGTCCCAGCCGGCCCGACCTGGCTGGCCGGCTTCATCTCAACAGGACCGGCAGGGGCCGGTCCTCTTCCGTCTTCCGACACTGGCAGCCTGGCTGGACACCGGTCATCACGTTCCTCCGCGGCGCGGAACCGGCTACGGTCTTCGTCGTCCGGCATGGTGCGATGGCACCACGCCCCTCCGCCGCGGCCCCATTCCGGCCGCGGCGCCTTCTGTTTCCTTCGACGCGGCGCGAAGGCGTCACGTTCATGATAATCTTTCCACGGCACGGAGCGACGACGCCGCGCAATAAATCCCAGGTGATTCCCACGTGGTGCGACGGCACCACACCATCTCGTTCCATCCGTAAGATATTTTTCAATAACAAAGGAGGGGGTTTCGTCCGTGTTTGTGTGGTCTGGCCCCCTTCTCGTTAGATGATAACACATAATCATTTATCCTCATGATTGTCATGCTAGAACCAAGAACGAGAATAAATAAATTAAACAACAGCAAACCCCTACACGGTTTCAAGAACGATGATCGTCAACGACCCGCGGAAGACGAGCGTCGCGGTGGTCGGAATCGCGGAAAAAAGACATCGATGTTGTGAAGCGAGGATTCGTAGCTCTTTGATGGAGATTTCGTTGCGGGAAACCGTCGCGGAAGAGACGACGTGGAAGGAGACGTCGTCGGTGTCGCGGTTATGGCGTCGCGGAAGACGGTTCCCGAGAACGTGGCGTTCTTCGTCGATGTCCGAAGGTTCTTCGCGTTCTTCGTCAATGTTTTAAGAAGATGGAGAGAATTTTTCAAAACCTCTCAAGATGGCTAAGGTGACCAACCAAAATAAAATAAGCTAAGGATTATTTTATTAATACAATTATCATCTTGAATTTCAAAGGTTTGAAATTCAATCAACTCAATCCAATTAATTAACCAAGTTGTTAAGTTAATTAAAGAGGAGTTATAGGGAGTTTAAAAAGAGAAGAAGGTGAAGAGTTATGCTTTGTGTGGGCCCCACCGCACTTAATCCTCCCAAGAGAGGTTAAGTGGATGTGGGTCCCACCTCTAACTCCCTTTTGGAGATCTTAACCAACAAGTTAAAATAAAATTTGTACTCCACAATTTTATTTAACTTATTCTAAATTCCCAAAAACTAACTCTCAACCCACAATAAACGCAACCTCGGAAAAGGTCTCCTTAAGCGAATATCGGCGCTGCGAGTTCATCGGTGCCCTCGGAATTTGATTTCGGGCAACGGTTCAGAAGTTAGAAATTCCCGCTCGTTCGTTCAGTGAACGTACCCGAGCCAAACTTCTGAAATTGATTCCGGGCACTCTGGGCCTCGGAATCAGGTGCCGTCAGAAACCGCGCTCTTGTAAAATTCCAAAGAAAATTAAGAAAAAATTTCCCTTGAATTTTACGGGACTTTACAGTCCCTCCAGAGTTGATACATCCTATGTATGTGCTTCGTTCATTTATGTGACCTTGTATATTTTCAAAGATCCACCGCCGCAGTATTATCACAATAGAGAGTGATAAGATCTTTAGTGTTATAAACCATATCAGGCTCTTGGATGAATATTTGCATTAATACTTCTTCTTTAACTACCTATGAATCCAAAATATACATGGACACTACTATTGAATCTATAACCACATCCTTCTTTGAGATATTCTTTCTCAATGCTCCTTCATTCAATGTAAAGATGTATCCCATTTGAGACTTCATGTCATCTTGATCAGTTTCTAAAATAGAATCTGTATATGATCTGATGAATAGTTCCACATCACCTCCGTTAACTAAGAATATATCCTTAGTATGTCATTGATACTTAAGTATGTTCTCTAATTCCATCCAGAAATGGTCGCCTAGAAATACTTGATATCTTACTGCCACACTTAATGCCTAGTCAACTTCTATCCTAGTACAGATAATAACATACATTAATGACTAAATTGATAATGCGTATGGAATCCCTATCATTCTGTTTATTTCTTCATGTGTCTAAGGAAAATTTTTCCTAGAATGATCAATTCCATGTAACACTGGAAACAATCCCCTCTTGGATTGTTTCAAACTGAATATCTTAAGTGTTAGGTCAATATATGTACTTTATAATAGGCTAAGATACCTCTTGGATCTATCATGGTGGATCTTGGTCCCTAGAATATATGATACCTTATCCAAGTATGTTATAGAGAATAATTTTATCAACCATTCCTTAACAGACTATAATATGGTTTCTTCATTACCAATGAGTGATATGTCATCAACGTATACTATTAATAATAGTTGGTCTTGGGACACCAACACTAAAACAACTCTTACATGGACTATATCCAACTTCTTATGACGTTTAGTTAGCTAGACCTCACATGATAGTCATTTTTCTACTCATTCAAGGCTTTATTCAAGGGGTCCCCCATGTTTTATTCCATAGAAATACTACACACTGCAACTTCACCTATCTGAGGAAAGTCCCTACAGTGTTGATATATACTATGTATGTGCTTCATTCATTGATTTGACCTTGTATATTTTGCAAGATCCACCTCCGCAGTATTATCACAATAGAGAGTGATAGGATCTTTAGTGTTATAAACTATATCAGGCTCTTGGATGAATATTTTCATCAATACTTCTTCATTAACTACCTATGAATCCAAAATATACATGGACTCTACTATTGAATCTATAACCACATCCTTCTTTGAAATATTCTTTCACAAAGTTCCTCCATTCAAAGTAAAGATGTATCCCATTTGTGACTTCATGTCATCTTGATCAGTTTCTAAAATATCATCTTTATATGATTTGATTAATAGTTCATCATCACCTCTGTTAACTAATAAAATATCCTTATTATGTCTTAGATACTTATGTATATTCTCTAATTCCATCCAACAATGGTAACCTAGAAATACTTGATATCTTCCTGCTGCACTTAATGCCTAGGAAACATGTAGGATAGTATAGAGAATAACATACATTAATGACCAAATTGCTAATGTGTATGGAATCCTTATCATTCTATTTATTTTATCATGTGTCTATGGAAATTTTTTCCAATAAAGATCAATGCCATGTAACACTGGAAACAATCCCCTCTTGGATTTTTACAAACTGAATCTCTTCAGTTTCAGGTCAATATATGTACTTTAGAATAGGTCGAGAGACCTCTTGGATCTATCATGGTGGATCATGGTCCCAAGAATATATGCTACATCATCCAAGTACTTTATAGAGAATAATTTTATTAACTATTCCTTAAAGGAATGTAATATGGTTTTTTGATTACCAATGATTGATATGTCATCAACGTATACTATTAAAAAATTGACTGTACTCTCAGAAAACTGTTTATAGACATATATATCGCATTAATTATTTATGAAACCAAATTTCATTATGGCCTCATAAAAATGAATTTTCCCTAACGTAGATGTTTTTTAATCCGTAAATGGATATTTTCAACTTAAATACCTTGTTGACATTATTTGGAGTCACAAACCCTTCTGGCTGTGTCATATAGACATCTTTATGAAGGCTCTCATTAAGGAAGGGTGTTTTGATATCTATTTTCCAAATCAATTAATCATGGAAATCCATAATGAAATGTATAATTATAATGTATTTTTGAATTGAAACTGGTGAAAAGGTTTATTCATAGTTAATGAATTGAGGGTGTTTAAATCCTTTTCCAACTACTCGCTCCTTAGAGGTATTGAATTTTCCTTTATTTTCTAGTTTCTTCTTGAATACCCATTTGCAACCAACATTATTTACATATACTAGAGGGCGTACTAAAATCTAGACTTCGTTTTGATACATTTAACCCATTTTATAATTCATGGCTTCATTCCACTTGGAAACTTCAATGCCACTTAATTCTTCTTTGTAGGTTAGAGGATCATTATTATCAAATAATAATGAGGCACCATACATGGTGACTAGAATACCATACCCATATAGTTCTCTATCCACTATATTACTCCTACATAGTAATTGTGTTTATAGATTAATTTATTCTTCCATGGGGCTTTCTTAATTTTTTTCATCTACCTTCCCTTTTGTGTCTTTAGCTTGGTGATCATTTCAGTCTATCATTCTCCCACTATCTATTTTAGAGATAAGATCCTTTTCAAGAAATGTGGAACATTTTTCAACCAAAACCTTTTTTTATGATGTATTATATTGGCAGTATCACTTTGTTTCATTGATATATCCTATAAAGGTACATTTATGCCTCGAGGTGTAAGCTTGTTACTTGAAGAGGACTTAACAAATACTTCACAACCCCACACATTTATTTAATACAACACAAGTTTCTTTTCATTCCCTAATTGGTACGGTTTATCAAAAATTTCTTACATTGGCACTTGGTTTAGAACATTTTTTTTAATGTGTATCCCTATAAGGATATTAGAAAACTCACATGACTCATCATCGATATCATTATGTCCAACAAGGTGTGGTTCCTCCTTCAACATACACCATTCCACTAAGGTGCATAATGAGGAATGAGTTGAGATAAAATCCCAAACTCCTGTAATCAATCAATGATGTCTTGATTTAGATATTCACCACCATATTCTGAGAAAAGTTTCTCAATATTTTAACCATGTTAGTTATTGAATTCATTTTTGTATTTTTTTAATTTATCAAAAAAATATGAATTATACCTCGTTATGTAGACATATCCATATCTACTAAAATAATTAATAAAATTTATGAACTATGTGAACCCAACCCTTACTTAAATAGGATATGGTCCAAACACATTGGTATGGATACATTCAAGAAGCTCTTTATCCCATTCACCTTTCCTACTAAATGGGGATTTGGATATTTTCCCTTATAAACATGTGTGACATACAAAAAATGGTTTTAGTTCACATAAATCTAAATATCCATGTTGATATAACTTTTTCAAGAACTTTTCATTTACATGATCTAGCCGGTGATGCCAAAGTTGGGTGTGGTATGAGTCATGTGAAGTAACTTTGTTATCAATTTCCATTATTTAGTCTGTGCAATCCAACACTTACATACTATTATTTAAATGTGTATTACAATAAAAAATTATATATTTTTAAAATAAGAAACATGTATTCTTAAATTTTAAAATAAATCAAATTTTATCAAGTTTGGATATAGAAATAATTTTTTGGTCACTGAAAGAACATAATAACAACTCTTTAAAACGAATTTCATTTTTTTCAGCAATGTGAGGTAGTAGTCTCTTATAGATAAATCAACAAGTTTAGATTTTTTGGATACATGAGGAAAGACCTATCCATGGTCAATCTTCATGAATCTACTTGGTTCCTATATTTAAATAAATATTTTATCACCACAAGATATATACAATAACCAATTTTTAAAAATAGATAAATTGCACTTGATAAAAAATGCACCCAAAGCTTACCCTTTCTTCTTTGGATGGGTGCAGTTTTTCTAATAGTGGACCTTCATGGAACTTAAAAAAGAAACCGCATCCATTTCTTTTATTTCCCATTGATCTTCTTCTTCTTGGAAGGGTGTTATGAATCTTTGGTCATAAATCTCTCTGTTTTCCATTTCTATTTTTTCACCAAAAGGATCGAAATTTTTTCACAGTTCATATCCTTACCTAATCAGTGAATAAGAGTAAGAAGATCTTGAAAAGACTTATTAATGTTGTTTTTATTAAAATCCACTAAAATATACAGAATCTCTTAGGTAGTGATTCTAGAATGAGGTCGGGGTCCATTTCTTCAGGGATTTTAAACCCTAGAACCTATAAGCACTCAATGTGGATAATGATCTTTACTACATGAGGCCCAGTTGGAGAACCCTCTCAAATATTTATGTTAAAGAGCGACTTCTAAATAACAAATTGTTCCTATCTATATATCTCCTGATATATACCATGGATGTTATTAATAATTATATATTCATCCATGTTTTAATGAGACTTCATTAGTTCACTAGAAATTGATAAAATCCTAAGACATTGAACATTGATTGTGTCTCTCAAATGTTTTTCATAGACAATGAACTATTCATCACTCACCTCTTTAGTGGGTAGATCATTCATTATGGATTCTAGCATGTAATATTTCTATTCACATCATAGCAAAACTCTGAGGTGTCTAAACCACTCTGGTAATTTATTTCTAGATAGGATGGTAGCTTTATCCAATGTTGATAGTAGGGATAGTGTGGATTATGAAGTATTAATTTTATTCTACAATTAATAATAGAATATTATTAGTAATTTTCTTAATTTCAAAATGAGTGAGATATAATAAATTATATTTATTAATTTATTTATTATATATCTCCCTATTATATCAAGTCTCAGTAGCCCTCACCATTGAACTTGGAATGTCTAGTTAATTTAACATTCTAGTGTCATGGATCCCCATTACCTTTCGTAATGATACAGAATTTGGCCTGGAAAACCATAATAAAGTAATTAGGTAGGGTTTCTTTCTAATTGTGGGCATCCAGATCCTTCATCTATTGATGGGATTCCCATATCCTGAAATCATGACCTATATTTTCTTAACTCTTACCTCCAAATTTTTATTGAATAGAATTTGGCTATAAAACTCAATAGAATTTCGATTAATTCAACCCAAAACTCTCATGAGAACTCCCTAATAAAAGTAAGTTTCCCGACTAGAGACATGTACTACACTTAGTTATATAGTTTCATTCCCAATCAAATAATGGAAGGATTAATCAAAAATAATATTTAATTTATGGATTTAATTTTTTTTGGAATAAATTTTATCATTTTTTATCCATTAAACATATAATAATATTAAGGGGATGTCACTTAATTAATTAACAATGATGGATAAAACATTTAAACATAATTCATTTATTTAATTTCCATATTTACACATTAATTCATTTATTTATTTGATCACGGGTTTGCATCTAACAAATAAATAAATTCATAAAAATAAATAAATAAATAATTAAATGAAATGTTCGTGAGTTTTATCTGTTGATTGATTTAATGAGATGACATTAAATAAACCACTAACCTAGGGTAAATAACTCTTATTTATATTATTGACATGATTTAAAACATTCCACATGTCCATCTGTGTATCACTCAGGTTATCATCATTATGGTTACATCTTGAACTACCACCACACACCTTGGGATGCTCCATTAATTTCAAATATTTATTACTCACATGCTAGTGAGGGAAACCAAGGGTTTAGATAAATGGGATTATAAAAAAATACATGGACACATTTTTCATTCATAATAATAGAGGGATGAAGGATTCATAGGCCATCATTTAATTTAACATCAAATAACTAAAAACTCATGAAATAAATTAATTTAAAAAATTAGACACATACAATGGCCTTGGTCAAGCTCATGTATGGTCATAATTGAAACGAATCTGGAAAAGTGAAATGATAACATTCATTTATTTATCAATTCACTTATTTTTTAACATTAACAGACTTTAATTACTTACTTAATTAGTTATTTAATTAATTCCCTCGCATCATAATGATAATCTGATATAATTCAGAGGTACTCATAATTGATGGAAATTATGTAAAAGAAACAGTAGAACCAATAACGACATATTAATTACAATAAATTAATTGAGATTTTAATATTATTTAAATTGATTATTTAATTTTCAAACACACAACGGGGTTACAGTCAATTAAATAACATTTTCAAGATGTCATTTTAAAATTTAAATATAATTTTAATTTTATCCATTAATGAGATACTATAAGGAATGTACATCCAACAACATGTCCTGTACCTTGGTTTCTGTATATCCAAGTCACACATCTGGGGCTTCAACATGTTAACTCATCCATAATGCATGACAAGTAAAATCCAATTACACACCATATTTCCACTTTTCATGTTCCAGGTTATCCTAATTAACATGTACTGTGAAATAAAAGTACCTCATGTAATTATTTTCCTAGTGCATCTAGATACAATGTGCATGGGTATATGGAATGTGGTTCGACAGTACACTGTGTATCCCAGTTTTACCAGCCAAATATTTGGTACTTCCCGATGGCATCTCCGGTAGTTCTTCATTAATTCTTAAACCTCTATGAAAATGAAACTCTAAATGAAGATAAAAAATATATCAAAAATATGTTAATTCAAATTGGATTAAAGAGAAATTACCAAAAAATGAAAATCTAACCATAATTATGCATAGATCAACAATAAAATCAATAATTATAAATATAAACGTGCCTGATCTAAAAACACATGATTGTTCCAGGATTAGTAGAAGCATACAGAGGTGGGTGATTTTTTAAATTCATTTTAATAATATCTTCCTGAAACCAAGTCTGAGGATATTTAATGTAAAATTTATAATTAATTTATTTAATATTTTAATAAATAAATACCTAGGATTAGGAAATAACATCATTGATGAATGTTGATCATACAAAAATACCTCTTTGTATGACCTTCATTCTTCTATGAGGATCCAAAGATATAATCCCTCTAGAGGTGACCCACACATGCGCCTATGATATTCGAGAAAAACTACTTGATCTTCGGGTGCTATCACAATGATTCAAATTTCTTACATTGTTCTTTCTTGATTAGCTGTTCTTCAGTCTTGGAGAAATATCCCTCACACCTTTCATTATTATGTGGGGGAGATAAAGAGGATCTAAGAGAAAATTCATTGTGGGAAACAATTATCTATTCTCAATTTTGCATGCTCTACACAATAGAGATACCCATATATTTATATATTTTGGTTTTATGTTAAAATATTTTTTAATTACATATCATCCATTAAATAATTTTTTTAAATTTAACGAATTCCATTCCATATATAAATAATTATATTATAATAATTTTGTGGTCTGTTCAAACTTTTACCATAACAAATATTATGTAATAGTGTTTTTAATTAATATTTTTCTCCAAACATGGTCTTGGTCTATTAGAAATCCTCTATAATTTATTAAACAATTGAATAAATATTTAATTCATAAATAAATCTTTTATCCAAAATCTAGAGAATAAAAAGTTTATTAAAATATTCAATAAATAAAATAAATGTTTTTTTCACAATTAATTAAATAAATATTTATTTAATTTATTCTATCAATATAACTTGAATAAATTTATTCCCCAAGCTTGAGAATAATATTTATTTCAATAATTAAAATCAAATAGAATTTAATCTAGATCAGGGGAAAAACATAGTGTGTGGCCCTCTATGATAGTTTCTTATTGGAATTAGGAATGCTAGCCTAAAATCCAATATTTTTATCTAGAAATCAGTTATGCAATCCAAGATAAATAACATAATATTACAATGTCAACAACCATATATAAACACTCACAATATAATATAATTCCTTTAACACAATATATACAAAATCTGGTTGTACATCTGTTTCACCAACCTATATGTTCGATATATCTCTCTTTTACTATCAAAAATAGAAACATAGTTAAACTATGGCTATAGAATTTAATGTGACTGTTCGATTCCAATAAAATTGATGATATGTCACTTTCCACAAATATGGAAGGGACAAATCATTCCTCGAACTATTCATTAATGACATGTCACACATGATGCACCCAAAATATCCAGCTTATCTATCAAGTTTTATTATCATGGTCTATGAAATATACATAAGTACGTGAGTTGTAAAATGCATTAATAATAGTTGTAAAATTTAAGGACCATCACACTAGCTCATAGATAGGAATATCTGATGCGAAAAAAACCTGAAAAATGTCTATTTGTGGGTATGTTCTCATAGTATCCCATATTATATATTAATAAGTAAGAACTTAATGAGAAGAATATCCATCTTCTCATGAGTACTATCACCAAAAAGGAAATGTATTATTTGTCCCATCATAGTATGTTATCCAACTACATAACATTATTAGAGAATATCATCATATAACATCATGGTTCTAATAATTGTGTGGAACCAAAATGAGCTTATCATTATGAAGTACACTCAAGGAAATTATTAAATTAGATTCATGTAGAACCAAAAAAAATATTTAATAAGATGTTTTATTAATATTCATTACATCAAATATATATGTAATCCAAGTACAAATAGATGGTTCTAGGAAACCAACTCCAACGAAATGTTAGCTTCAAGTAATATAAGCCAAGGCCTCTAATTTATATTAACCCATTTGGTACAAGTAACTACACATTATCCTATTAGTGGTAGCACTAGGAATACCACTATCCCGCATGGGGTCCTGGTAGGTCAAGTCCTGTCAAATTGGTACCAAATTGATTTAGTCCTAGAGATGGAATTTGGAATTCAGGGTCTTGTGAGGATTGGTTTGTAAAATTAAGGGAATTTTATATAGTGGGTATTTAGTTTTTATTTATACCATGTAACCTAGTATTGATGTGGAAGATAATTAATCCATTCACCAAGACTCTTATAAAATGTTGATCAACTAGAAAACCTGAGGCACTGGTTTCATGGTACAGTCATAATAGTACACGCATCATACATTAGTTTGTTGTGTTTTTCATGTCTTTATATTTTAATCTCATACAATTATGATATTGAGATTCCGTCTTACTAATTAGAGGATGTCTCCAATAGATAGCCATTACAGATTCAATATTAGGGTCATGACAAGCCCATTCCAGTGCGTGAGCTTCTCATCACTGGTCAATTGAGTGATGAGGTATCTATTTAGAGAATGATTAGATGGTTTATTTTCCATATATGAATATGTAAGAACCTTGTAATGGATAAAACATTCATGATTTATTTATTTATGAGTTTTGGTTGTTTTAAGATTTGTGAGAAAAATATAGGTAAGAGGATAGAGTTAGATCATAAATTACAATTGAAAGGGTTGTGTTGTGGTGTGGCCTAGTGTGGTATAGTGTGAAGGGTTTGTTGGAAGAGGTAATTATTTGTGGTCTGATTTTTTACACCATGAAGAATTGGTCTATGCCAAGGTTCTTGTATTATAACTAGTGAGAGGGATATTGGTGTTTTATATATTGTTTTTTTGAAGCAGAAGTCTAGTTTCATTATGAAGGGTTATGGTTACAGCATGAATGTTATTAGGTTATTTTGACATAGAGTAGTCTCTACGTTAATCTAACGTGAGGCCTTTTATATTATATTATTATTTACTTGTTTCCCTATAAAGTGCAGTGTTTCATGTGATGGTCCTAGGGTGTTTTGATTTTATATTACATGATTTTTTCCCATGTTGGTGTCTGTTCCGTTGTAATCGAAGCATGCGATGGGTTATACCCAAATTAGCTTTTTATCATGATAGATGATCAGTCCCAGATATACACGATGATAAACACATTGATCAAGTTAATTGAATCAAATAAAACTAAAATGGTTAAAACACTAGTACTAGAGATAGGATCATCACATATAATTTATAATTAATTTAATCAATTAAATAATTACCATTCATGAATTCTTTCTTAGTTTATGGATCTAAAAATAAATCTACATTGTATGGTTGTTTAATTATAGGAATCAAGATTAGATACCCTCTAGAGGTGATCCTCATGTGTTTCAAAAATTTCCAAATGTCTTCGTAAGAATCTTTGAGTGCTAGCATGATAGATTATATCTCTTGTGTCATTCTCCATTGATCGCCATGATAATTGCTTCTAAATAATTATACTTGATCCCTATATACTTGAGAGTTGATGGTGGATGATTATCACTCTCTATTCCTAGGAGCATTCTTGGAGAGGGATCTCTCTATGTCTTGAGAGGATTCTCTTAGGCTGTTATTGTGCACAAAAAAAATGAATTGTATCTCTGGGAAAAATAATATAATTGTGTTTAAATACCAATAGGGTTTTGAAATTAACATTTTCACAAGTGATCTTTAATATTAATTTTATCCCCTACGGAACCCCACATATAAAATATTATTATTATTATTATTATTTCCATGACATATTCTTACCTTTCCAATTATATTAAATATTATTTAATCAAATAATATTCAATATATATTATTTCTCCCTAGACATGAAAACATAGTTCGTCATTCCACCACAATATTTATCATTCCATTAAAAATGAATTTTGATTTTATAAATAAATATAACTACATTATTTTCCAATAAATTATTAAATATTACATTCAATAAATAGAGAATAAATATTTATTAAATATTTTTCGCACATTATATTTTCTTGAATAACTAGTGGTAGAATATATGTGATCAATAAAACATGAATAATTATTAAACCATGAGAGGGAAAAATATTTATTCAACTTGGTAAATGATAAATAATAATATATATTATTTATCTATGATTCAGGATAACCTTAGTGTATAAAACCCTTGGCCTCTTTCTTAGTGGAATTAGGAGAAGTAACCTAAAGTCCATGGTTATCATCTAGAAATATGACAAGGCACCCATATTAAAATAAGTTAATGAAACAATGATACAATACTTCATACAGACACTTTCTATGTAATATAATCACATTATCATGTTGTCTCTAATCAAGTAGGTTGCACGCTGGTGTCATCAGCCTTTGGGCTTGATGTCTCTTTCTTTGACTTTCTAGAAATTGAAATTTCCTATTCAACACCATAAACATGGATTTATTTAGGCGATATCATTTACATCAAAGATCCTAAGATATCAACTAATATTAATGAAAAAAAGGGACAAATCCTTTATCACATTATTCATTAATCCAATATTACTAGTGACATACCCAAAGTATCCTACCATTTAGAAAAAATATGTCTTCATGGTTTTCATCAATACATCAAATTTCATGACTCATAATACTCAATAATAATAATATTAAAGTCTATAGATCGATAAAAACTTCCACATATAGGAACATCCATTGAAATATATAAATGTGGATAAATACTAGTGGATATCCTTCTCATAATATCCTACACTAGATATTACCAAGGGTGTACACCCTGAGAAGGTGCCTAAATTTCCAATGAGATTCAACTCGTAATAGCTCATATTATTTGTGTATCTCAATTGATATCATCCTACTAAAAAACAAATATTTAAGAATATTGTCATAACACTTCCATGTTCTCATCATTGCAGAAAACTGTTATGACCTTTTAGTGAAAAAACAACTCTTAGGACATTATCACAAATAATGTTGCATCGAATAATAATCATGATGTGAAAATAAGTTTATTAACATTAAAAAAATATAAATACTGGTTATCATAAATTACCTAGAAGATGGTTTTAGGGAACCTACTCCAACAGACTCCCACATTCACAAGATCCAAATTCTATCAACCTTCAGTCTGCTAGCTCTCACATTATACTCATGTTTTTGGTGATATAGGACTTTATTTAATTGTTCTAAGAGGTTCTCTTCCACGGGCAATTTCCATACATCAAATTTACCCCTTTAAAAAAAATCCCCAAGAGGTGATACTTCTGAACTATAATCTTCATCTTTTGGTGTGACATTGGCTCTTTTTTAGGAACCATAACTATAATATTATCACAATAGAATGTGATATAGTCTTTAAAGATATGTCCCACGTCATGATCCTTGAAAAAATTACATATCAAAAAGGCTTCCTTTGATGTATCAAATGCAGATATATACTCAAAATCCATTGTAGATTCAGTAAAAACTGGCTGATTTGAACTCTTCTAGCTCACAGCTCTTCCGTTGAGATAGGAAACTTATCATGGCTATGACTTCAGATCATTTTGATCAATTTGAAAACTACCATTAGTATACCCCCAGATGGCCAGTTCATCATCTCCTCCATACACTAGGAATATATCCTTAGTTGTTCTCAAATACTTGATGATATCTTTAATAGTAATGTAATTTTTTCTTTTGGTCCTCTAGATATCTACCTTCCATGCTCATTTCATGTGTAACATCAATTGTAATACACAAAATTTCATACATGACTGATCCTATCACCAAAGTGGATGGTATATTAGTCATTATCTCGTTCTCTTGTTGTGTCTGAGGACAAATTTTCATAGAAACATGTAAACCATGTGATACTAGAATCAATCCCCTCTTGGATTGATCCATACTAAATCAGTTTAGTATCTATTCAAAATATCTCCTTTGAGATAGTCCATGTACCCTTTTTGATATACCATGAATGATATTTATCCCTAGAATATATAAGACATTTCTTAAGTTCTTCATATAGAAACATTTGTTTTACTAGTCCTAAATAGAATATAAGAATGGTATGTCATTTCTAATAAGTAATTTGGAATCAAAATATACTACTAGGATAATGACCTCATTACTACTAAACTTTTTGTAAACACCTATCCCAAATTCATTCTTAATAAAACTAAATTCTTTTATAACTTCATTGAATTGAATGTTCCATGACCTTGATGCTTTCTTCAATCCATAAATGGATCTCTACAACCTGAAAATACTTTTGGAATACTCTAGATTCCCAAAACCATTATTCTGTATCATATAGATATCTTACAGAAGGTTTACATTAAGGAAAGCATTTTTAAAATCCATCTTTCAAATTTGATAGTCATGTTAAGATGTTATAGAAAGTATAATTCTAATGGATTTAAATATAGAAACTAGTTAAAAGGTATCATTGTAGTCAATTCATTGATTTCATTTAATCCATTTATCTGCTATTCATTCTTTATAGGTATTTACTTTACCTGCCATGTCTATTTTTCTCTTGAATACACATTTCAACCCTATAGTATTTACAACAACTGTCACATCGACCAGATCCCAAACATGGTTATGATACATAGAATCCATTTTAGAATTCATATTTTCTTTCCATCTTGCAGATTATGAGATCTGTAATGAGTTTTTAGGAGCGAGGTTCATCATTTTCAACCAATAATGAGTCACCATCCTTAGTGAATAGAAACCCTTATAACTCTAGTTCCCTTACCACTCTTGATCTTTTAAAACGAACTTGTGTTTCTAGAGCTAATTCATCCTTGGGTAGTTGTGGAATTTGTTCTTGTACCAAATATTTCATATCTTCAGCATCAACATCATCAAACTAAATAATAATCCCACTATCCTTTTTGAGGATGTTCTCCCTCTAAATAAAGACAACTTTTCTAGAAATAATCACTTTCTAGTTTGTGGGTGTTTTATAGGCTTTGTCCCTTTTTTATGTTGTGATGCCCTATAATGATACACTTTGTGCCCCCATGGTTCTATTTTGTTTCCTGATAAGGCCTTAACAAACAAATCTCAGCCCCATACATGTTTATACGATAAAACTATTTTCTTTCAACTCTATAACTCAAATGGAATTCCATTTTCTACTTTATTTGGTACCCAGTTTAGTGTGTATGCCACATTTTTTAATGCATTGCCCAAAAGGATAAAGGAAGATCTGAATAACTCATCATTTACCTTACCATATCTAAAAAGGTACGGTTCCTCCTTTCACTAACACCATTCCAATATGGTGTCTAAACGTGGAGTGAGCCATGATAGAATCCCAAACTCCCATAAAAAGTTTATAAACACTTGTTTAATAAATTCACCACCATAATCCTATTGAAGCTTCTTTGTCTTCTTTCCAAGTTGATTCTATACTTCATTCTTGAATTACATGAATTTCTCAAAGTACTCGGACTTATACCTCATCAAGTAGACATAAGCATATCAACTAAAGTCATCAGTAAAAGATATGAAGTAAAAATACCCACCTCTACCTTCTACTGAAAATAATCCACACACATCAGTGTGTACCAATCCTAAAAGCTATGTGGCCCTTTCACCCTATTCATTTACTGATGTTTTGGTCATTTTTCCTTATAAAGAATAATGACATCATTCTATTGGTTTTATTTTAGAAGAGTCTAAATAACTGTCTATAAAGAGATTTTTCAAATGCTTCTTGTCTACATGGCCAAGATAGTAATTCCCTAGAATGTTGTTATATGATTCATGGGAACATGATTTTTATCACTTGCTTATACTTGTTTTTTTAATTTAACACATAAACACTATATTTAAAGGCGTCATACCATAAAAAAGTTGTCTTTATGAAAGAAACAATTATTTTTCCAAATTTGAAAATAAAACCATTTTCATATAGGCATGAAATTAAAACAATGTTCTTGGTAATCTTTGGTAAATAATAATAATCCTTTAAAACCAAAATCATTCTTGTTGGCAATGAAAGGTGTTAGTCACCAATGGCTTTAGTATCTAGACTCACACTATTGGAAGCATGTAGATCCACCTCTCCTCTAAATAAATTTCAAAACATACTTGGTTTATTCATTTGGATACAGATATAATCATCACAACCTATATCAAATACCCTATGTGTAGATATTTAATTATTACCCTTGATAACGAATGCACTTTTATCTTTTCATTACATCTAGTTGAATTTGTTCTTCATGTTGCCTTTATTTACACATGTAAGCTATACTTTCCCATTTTTCATTCACTACCTATATATATTCCTCTTATTTGAAGGATTGTTCTTGGGATATTTATAATTTTTTTGATTCTTTATCCCCTTTATCTTTTTATTCATTTTATTATCCACCATAAGGACTATGGGTTTATCACTCCCCATGTACGTATCCACTTGTTTAATCAAAGTAAGTAGTTCTGAAAGTCTCTTCTTATTATTTATAATATTGTAATTAATAATAAAAAAGGTTAAGGCCTTGTATAGTGATGAAATTATGATATTTTATTCAACTCATATGGGAAAATTAATCCCGAAGATTTATAATCATTCAATGCACCCAATAAAGATAAGTACATGAGGAAAAAATGGAACAAACTCATAGATATTAGTTATAAAAAAAATATTGGAAATCTCATATGTCTCTTATCTTTTCTACTCTTGATAGAGATCCTGAAGGTGAGACATCATGCTATATGAATCCAAGTCTTCAAGCCACTCTAAAATCACATTATTCATGGATGATAGAATGAAATAATGAACATATACAACATCATCCAATTATTTCTCATAGAGAGACAACACTTTCTCACTAGCCTCATTTTCTTGTGCTTTAGGAATATGTTCTTCCAGAATATAAAATTTCCTATCATTTAAAAGGAAAATTTGTAAGCGCCTTTTCCATAATTGGAAATTTTTTCTATGAGAAGGTTATCCTTATAAAGTATAGATCATAGTGACATGTTTGATGTAATTTTTATTTCTATTTCTATAAGTAATGTTATCATATATATTAATACGTTATCTGAAAAAGTTTACACAAATAAATAAAAGTTATATTTAGTAATCTCACAATATTTTTATCAAAACCCAATATCCCTCACCATTGGATTTGGTATATCTTGTTACCTAGACATTCTAGTGTAAAGGATACATGTTTCCCTTCTCATTACATAAACATTAGTTGTCCAATCAATATGAATGGTTTTTGTTAGGGATTCCAAATTACAACTGTATTAACTCACACTTACATGATCTATTTAGTGGACTCCCCAATCAAAAAATCCTTAAAGTGGATCTCCTAAACCCTTAAATATTAGTTACAATAATTCCTTTATAAGTCATACCATGATGTGAACTATATTAAGTCAACCCAAACATCATGTTTGAATTCCTTGGAAATTGAAATCACACCAACTTTGGCCGGACAAGAACCCTGAACTATGGTTCATTTTTACTGAATTAGTAGAAAGCTATACCGACTTAATATATGATTGATGGATTTTATATTTTATGTGTAGATTTCTAGTTATTATCTGTATCACATTATTTTTAATATTGAGTGGATTTACTTAATTGATTAACCATGTAATAGATATTTTTATGCATTAGAAAATTTATTTTGTTTCTATCTGGATTTATTGTTTATTCATTAATTCATGTGATTGAAACAAAAAATCCTTAATGAAATAACCATGAAACATTAAAAAAACATAATAATAATGTGGTATGATCATAATATTTTACTTATGGTTAGTTTGTTTATAATTTTATAAAATAACTATTTATGAAATAGGAAAACCACTTCAACCAAATTCTGTTCGAGTTATAGTTATCCACATCACCACCTATGTATCTCTCTTGGATTGGATTCATCTCGACTCCCAAATTATATTGCCTCCAATAGCATGGGAGCTCTATCTATTACATTTTCTTTTAATCACACACTCGTGAGGGGAAAGGACTTTACATAAAAGAAACCATGGATAGGCTGACCATTACATAATTATAGGAGAGAAGGAAAGAAAGACAATATTTTAATTTAATAATAAATTAAATGAAACTAATTACATACAAAGGTCTGGTCTATTATCATGATCATCCACATGCATGTAATGAATTAAACATCTAATAAAACTAGAATTCAATTCATAAGAAGTCGTATTTAATATAATTCATGTTCGAATCAATTATTTATCTTCTTTAATTAAACAATTATTTTATCTTAGTTCCTATCTGAATTTATGTTATATTCTTATTTTTCCTAATTTTAAACAAATTAGTTGAATTTATTTAAAATTAACGGTTTACATAAATGTACCTTGGACAAAACAGGGTGAATAATTTTTTGAATTTTCCAAAAAGTTATTTTTCTCACAAACTGTTTACTCTTATGACATATGGAATACATGACATATCACTAAATTTCATGATTTATACCGTCTACTTAATGATAACACAAATTACATGATTTTCATGTTATGTGTTATGCCTTAATGTATTTAGAGTAACATCTTTAATTCAACTCATACATGATATGCATATTTGAACATTACATAGAAATTTATTAAACATATATATATATATATATATATATTAAAAACTCGTTACATGGCATGTACTATCAACTTAATTTCCACACGAAAGCACATGTTGATAAGGTTAACAATGTGTTACAAATTTATTTTGATTCTAATTAATTTGGAATAAGTACACGGAATGTACAAGTGAGATTCATAGAATGTATGTATCTCATCGTCTATCTGAGGCACTTGCCTAGGGACTCAGTGTGTAAAATGTGTCATAGAAAAAATGGAGTACATGATGTGTATAAGAGATACATGGTGTATGGTCTCCAAGTTACATCATCACCAGTCAGGTGGGCCATGTATGAAAATACATGTCCCATATGTGACTAAAACATTATGTATGTGGGACACACTGCATTTACAATAGCTGATTATGTTCCAGGATAGCCTTGTAAACATGTTGTGTAAGAAATTAAAATCATCACATGTATTCAATGAACAATGTTTGAATTAATTCCAATTTAACTCTTGATGTATTTAATACTAGAGCACTACAGGAAACTCTAGTTACACGGTGTGTAATCATGTGTTATCTGGCTAGAATCCTCATCACATCTAGATGATTTCATCAATTTTATTTCATTCCTAAAGTTAAAATATTTGATTAGATATATGATAAATTAAAGAGTAACAAGTAGATCTCACAATTTAGTTTAAAGAATGACTATATTTGAATCGATAACTAAATCAAAAATGATTAAATAAATAAACAATATTTAAATAATCATAAATAACAATTTGAGCCCTTTGAAATTAGTTATATGTTATGGGTGTATTGAAAGCATGTGATGAGTCATACCCTTCTTTTATTTTTGTCATTGTAAATGATAAATCCTAGATCTTCAAAATAATAAACAACTATATCAATGGAATTGAATAAAATAAAATATAAAATGGATAAAATTTTATAACTAGATATAGGATCATCTCATATTATATAAAAATTAATTTAATTAATTAAATAATTACCTTGAATGAAGAATTTCTCCATCAATGAATCTGACAACAGATCTATGTTGTATGGTCATTTTGTTGTTGCAATCAAGGGAAGATTCCCTCTAGCAGTGATCCACATGTGTTCCACAAATCTCTGAACATCACCTATGGAATCTTTGAGAGGTAGCATGACAAATCCTATATCTTGTGTCATTCTCCCTTGATCACTATGAGAATCTCTTCAAAATCATTCTCCTTGATCTCTTTGGACTCGAGTGTGGATGGTGGAGGAAGATATCTCTCCATTCTTGGGAGCATTCTGGGAGAGGGAGAACTCTAGGTATTTAGAATATTTCCTTTTACAGTATTTGTGCACAACACAAATTAATTGGATCTCTGGGAAAAAATAATATAATAGGGTTTAAATTCTACTAGGTTTTAAAAATAAATATTTTCAGAAGTACCCTTTAATATTTATTAAATCCCTTGTGGAGCCCCTAATCTAAAATAGTAGTATTATTATCATTTCATTTAAATTTTTTATTTGAGGATGATTGTTTCCAATCAACCATTCAAGGTTCTGATGCTCTGCCAATGTGTGTAGGGGCAGTTGGGTTGACTCCTTGGTGATGGTACATATTTTAGAGGTTTTTGTTTTTATGTTTTCTATTTTGAAAGGGGGGTTTGTTTTTATAGCTTAAATAAATTTATTGATGGATTGTGTTGGGATTAAAAAATTATAAATATTTGGGTGGGTTTATTATTGGGGATTTTAAGCTTATGATATCATTGAGATTTTCATTAATTTTCATTAAATTAATACCCACTTTACAAGATTATTTTGATCGGAATTTCCAAGCGTTGAGGATTTATTCCAAGCCTTAACTTTAATTAGGGTTCTAATCTAAATCATAAATTTTTTAGAGTAGATTATATATGGTTCCAATAATCCATGTAATCCATATGTTAAAAAAACATGTCATTATTTAGTGACATATTAATTTCAATATATACAATGTTAACCTAAACAAGACTCGATGAGAAAAAAAACCTCACTCACATAACATCCCCAAATAATGAATCACCCCAATATTATATTTACTCATCCATTGATACATTTATTAATATGGTATAATATTTTTCTAGTGATGAGTTAAATGAAAATTAAAATAATGGGATAATAAAAGTGTAGTACATCAAAGACACACATGAATGGTGAAGAGAGTTAAAATGAAATTTTGATTGAATGAGAAGGTAGAATAAGGGAGTGATTATTCAACTTTATTTAAAAAAATTTATGAAAGTTAATATTAAAAAATAGAGGCTAGATTATAATAACAGATAATTATAGACAAACATGAATTGAAACAGAATTACAAACACAAACACTTACGAGATTACAAAAACAGAAGAATTAAAAGGAAAATAAAAATAAGAATAAAGAAATTATATCTCATGTAGATACATTAGTATAGAAGATCCTCCCAAGATTTTGTAAGATCATGGGTCATGAAAAAATTTAATCCTCTGTAATGAAATTTCAACCCCTTTCAAGAAGAGGAGCGGATGTATTTGTAGCCCAATGCGGTGGACTATTTTCTTTCTAAATATGCCCCTCCACATGGCTCACCTATTTTATAATTTAGACTGTAGAATATAGAGAAATATAATTAATCAATGTTTTATATATGAATTTTGAATGTCTACCCCCAATATTTGGTGGCCAATGGACTTAAGGATCCAACATTATCGAGGTTTTAATAAACACTTTTAATTTATCCATTTATATCCATGCTTTTTTGAAGGATAAAATGTGAATGGGTTTTTGAATAGGAATATTCCCTTAAATCAGAACCATTTATTATAAAAAGTAGTCCATCTAAATCATTCATTTCACAATGAAAAATTTTAGCTCTATTTTATGTCTATATCTTGTGAAAGGTCAATAATTTAGAGCTAATTTTAAATTCTTGATAGAATTGTGGGTTGAACATAAAAGAATATTTTGGGTCCCTTTCTTTTGGATTTGGGGCTTAAAATATTTATCTTGATTATTTTGGGTAATCATAAACATATTCTAGAGTTTAATCAAATTTTTTCTTCTAGATTGATACCATAAATTCAATCATCATGGATGTTCTAATTTATTCATAGATTGTTTGAGACATCTTGTGTGGACTGTCTGACCCTTGAAATGGCCAAATTGGAACAATCTCTAGTCTATTGATTGTTGGAAATTGAATAAGAAACTATAATCATACAATTTTAATAAGTATGGTGATAGTTACAATTAAAATTGTATACTGAATCGATTGGATTAATCCAAATAATGATAAAAATTTATATATGTTATTAAAACATGGGTATTTCCCACCAATTATGCACTTTTACATGAAAATTTATAATGTGATTATGCAAAACGATATGAATAAATTAATAAAATCAAATCCCCTACACATAGTATTGTGTATTTCCTCATGTACAACAAATATAAAAATATAAAAAATCATTATCACTCGCCAAACTGATATTAAAATTTTATTTTCCACAATCAAGGGAAGTTTAAACCATTTCACTCATCCATATTGAATTCCTCCACAATTTTTTATAAAAAAATATTCAAAAAAAATTCATTTTTCATGCTCAAATTTAGAAATTGAAAATTTGGGCACTCATAACTCACTTCTCTCAAGATGATAAAAAATTTATTTATGTAGGTTCACTAATTCACCATCCAAGAGTGAAAATATTAGAGTTTGAAAGAGTTCTTAGCTTCCATTCCCTATAATGAAGTGCACAAGAATAGAGTAGTACTTTTAGGGGTTTTCTATGGATATGGGATGGTTGTATGTTATTTTCCAAGATAGAGTAAAATAGGAGTAAAACTACAACATGGGTAAAGAATGCACAATTTTTTTTGAAATGAAACGTTGAAGGAAACGGAAACACATATTTACAAGGGAACTATTGTGTGAATCAAGATAAAACGGAGGATTAAAATTTTAAGGGGATGAGAAGATAAAATATTTACAAAATGGAAAACATCTCCCAATGACATAAGTATTGTTTTTCATTTCCATTTTTCATTTTTAAAAAGTTTTACATGAATCATATCTCACACTTATCTCTTATACCATGTTTAATATCCTCATGACACTAATTGTAATAGTTATAACAAGATCAAAGTATGAGAAAGAGTTATTTTTGACCTTACCAAGACACAACCAATTATTTTTTTCTATTTTTATACACTTTTCAACAATATTTTTACAATATATCATAAACATATATACACTCCCCAAATTCACATAATGAGATCCTCATCCCCACATTAAAATAGATTATTTCACTCAAGAATATTACAACATGCTAAAAATCAAGAAAAGGATACCAAAATGAAATACATTCCCCCACAATTAAATTTCAATATATAATGAAATTGAAATACATAAATATGTTGGGTGGGATAAGGTATTGGTCTTGTAACATGGCTATAATAAAATATTTTCACAGGATCGAAGCGGATTTCAAAAGGATGATTAATGTAAGGGTGGTAGGAAACTATTTTTGTATTATTATTCTCATGTGGTTCATAAAATTCCTCTATCGTATAAAATCACACCAAAGAAAGAAATTCAAGTTGATGGTCTACAAAAATCAGGAATCAAAATCCGTGGTGAAAACACACAAAATGAAAATATGGTCATAGGTTACCGTGGCGTGAAAAAAAAAATTGGTCTTCATGGGTGGGAAGGAATCATTTTACAAATGCAAATTTAAGCACAATACATTTTGTGGTTTGGACATAATATTCCTTATCCAAATTTATGATTAAAATATAAAAAACATTACATGAAAACATGACTTTAGACTCCCCAAAAAGTTTGGAAATTTTTTCAAAAGAGGATAGAGAGAAATTAGGATTCTTTTTTTGTTTTGTTTAGTTTTTTTAAAAAGACACATCCACACAAAAGAGAGAGAGTGTAAATAAAAAAAATTATGAGGAAAGTGGTGAAAATGAGAATGATAGAGTATGTAGAAGAGAGAGAGATTTAGAATTGTAATTAAAGGGAAAGAGGTGCTCCATGGTGTGAATTTGGTGGGTTTCCATCTCCATCCTGTGGTTGGTCAACTATAGAATTTGGGAATATGATGGTATTTTATGTGGTTACCAGCTCATGTATCCTCTCAGGGAGAGGATTTAAATATTGTATTTGAACTTTGAATTCCATTTTTTAAGAGGGGCTATGTACTTGCACTACACCAAATGGGTAAATATTATTAATAATAAAAGGAACTTCCCAATGAGAATAAGCTTACCTGGGTAATGCCTAAATCAAGATTTGAAGAGAATTACCTTTTCACCTTCATGAAATACCTCTTGTAGTATGTTTTTTTCATGGAGATCCTTGGGATTTTCTTTGTATTTTTTATAATTCTCATATTAATCAAGTCCAAGCCCCTCTAATTTAGTCAACTGCATCAATATTTCTTCACTATATTTTTGACAATCAAAATTACATGTTTTCACAGCCCAAAATGACTTGTGTTGGATTTCAATTTGTAAATGACATGATGTACCAAAAACTATCCAAAATGGAGAAATACTAATGGTTATTTTATAGAAATTTTGATAATCCCAAAGTTCTTCTCCATGTCTTCCAGACTAGTCTTTTCTGCTGGGCTTTACAATTCTATGAATCACTCTTTTCACTTATCTATTAGAAATTTCATCCATGACATTTTTTTGGGGGTGATATGCAGTTTATGTTTTATGGATAACCCCATTATTTTATAATATATTACATTTCCTAATTATATAAATGGTTTCCTAAGTTACTTATCAATGCTCACAATGTTTTAAATCAGTCAAAAATGTTGTTTTTTACGAACTCAATAACAATATGTGAACAATATTTTCTAGTCGATTTAGCCTTGACCCACCTAGAAATATAATCAATATCCAGAAGAATATATTAGAATCCATTGGATGGAGTAAATTTTTCCATGAAAAATATTCCCCAAACATCGAAGATCTCACAAAATATCACGGGATTTTGGGGAATTTCATTTCTTCGGAAATTGTGCTACATTTTTAGAAAGTGGGACATGATTAACCGAACTTGTGTGAGTCACTATAGAGTGAAGGCTAGAAGAATCCTAACTTAAGGACCTTTCAATAGGTCATTTTTTGTCTAAAGTGTCCACCAACATGCATTGATTGAAAAAATTACCAGATGGAGGAATGTTCATCTCTATAGACACATCTTCTAATTACCATATCAACCCCATTTTTCCAATGTTCATTGTCTTCCCAAAAATAGAATTTTTAATAACTTTTCACCTTCACTTTTTGTTCTCTTGAAAAAATTTCTAGAAAAGCACCCCCAAAAAAGTAGTTCAAAATTAGCACAAGCCATAGGGTTTTCTTTTCCAGGTCTATCTTTAATCAAATGTTTAAACTCTAAGAGTATAAATATCTATATTTTTTACCTAGTTTGGAATCAATTTTCTTATATAAGAACATCAAAGTTAAATTGTCTATAAAAATGATTATTTTGGAAACTAAGAGATAGGGCCATAATTTATCCAAGGAAAAACCACAGATAAAAGTTCATTTTCAATCATAGTATAGTGATATTGAGTTTTATCCATTATTTTTGAGGCATAATAGATGGCATGATGAATATTTTCTCGTCTTTGACCATGAATAGCCTCAATGGCCCAATCAGAAGCATCACACATCAATTTAATGGTTATGGGCCAATCTGGGTCTTGGATTGTTAGAGAATATGTAAGAAAATATTTGTCTTCAATGATTTATCTCTTTCTAGTTTCATTTAAATAAAATATGACATCATTTTGGAGTATTTGAGTGATTGTGAAGGAAGCCCTATTGAATTTATGGATGAATCGTTGACAAAAACCAGCATGGCCAAGGAATGAATGGATATCCCAAAGAGATGTGGGTTTAAGTAGTGACTGGATCACTTCAATTTTGTCATGATCGACTTTAATACCCTATTGTGAAACTATGTTCCCTAGTATGATCCCATTTATAACCATGAAGTGACATTTTTCAATATTCAGCACAAGGTAACATTTGAAACACTTTTCAGGGACTAGAGAAAGTGAATGCAAGAAGGATTCGAATGAATTTCCATAAATGGTAAATTAATCTATGAATTCCTCTATGAAATTCTCAATGAATTTAGAAAATATAATCATCATACACCTGTAGAATATTATAGGAGCACTGAAAATAAAAAAATTAATTTTCATATATGCATATGTTTCAAATGGGAATATTAATGTACTCTTTTCTTAGTCATAAGGAGTGATTGGGATTTAAGAGTAGATATTGAATTCATTAATAAAGAAATAACGTGACTTTCTATATAATATTTCTAGTATTTGATCAAATAATGTAAGAGGGTAGTGATCCTCTCATGTTTCAATGCTCAATTTCTGGTAGAATATGAACAAAAACCACTTTTTTTAATCGAGTTATGACCACCTACCCAAGTTCATTTGGGACAAGAGTTATTCCATCCTTCTTGGATATAACATGAAATGGAGTAACCCATTCAATATCAAAATTTGGGTAGATAATACCAGCATGAATAATCTTAGTGATCTCTTCCCTAACTACCTCAAGGATTAGTGGATTGAGTCTTCTTTGTGGTTGTCTTATTGGCTTGGATAACTCATCAAGATGGATGTGATACATGTAAAGAGAAGGGTTGATTCCTAGTGTTTCATATAGGTTCGAACCTAAGGCCTTTTTGTTTTCCTCTAACATATGAACAAGTTTGGACTCCTCGGATTTAGTAAGTGTAGAAGATACAATGAAGTTATAAGAGTGATCATGGAAGAGGAATACATATTTCAGGTGTGTAGGAAGAGGTTTCATATTAGTATCATATTTAATTTGTGGGTTAAACAACTCATGAATGGAGGAAGGTCTTTAAATTGTTTCTGATTAATTTTCCTTAATAATATCAAAGGTGTAGTATTTGATATTAGAGTTTATGTGGGATTCTGTATAGTTTTCAATATATTCAATGTTGATGGAGTCTATGAATAAAAGGTCAACATAAACATTCCCATTTTTGACATGGTTAAACATAGCGTAAATTTAAAAATTTCCTCTATCATTTTAACATGATGAACATGATGAAATGGGATTCAATTTACTATCAAACGTGTTCTTAGAATCATGTATTGAGAATGCAAAGTGATCCCCAGATGGTATCTCATAGAATGAAATTTTTTTAACTTGACTAGTTGGTCACCAAATTCCATTTGTAAGATGCCCTCATGGACTTCAATCTTTGTTCAATCTTCCATGAGGAATTTTCTTCATTGAATTATAATAGATTGAGAATATTTCTTATCACCTTCCATGTCAAGGAAATACAAATAATCTAGGAAGATAATATCATTAACTTAGACAAGGAAATCCTCAATTATTCCCTTGGGACTGGTTGTGCTTTGACTGAATAACTAGATAACAACACTTATTGGGTTCAAGGGACCTATAAAAAGATAGGACAAGATTGATTTGGAAATGATATTTATCTAGGCTCTTAGTTCTATGACTGAATCATCAAAATTGGAACTTCTTATTTTGTATGGAATCATAAAGGTCACTGGTTCTTGGAACTTCGTCGGTATGGATTGATGGTTTGAAACATTCTCAATGATCCTAATATGTCTCTTATGAGTGCATAATTCCTTAAGAAAATTGGAATATATATACTGTTTTTCGATGGAATCTAATAGGGTAATATTGAATTCAATATGTTTAAACATGTCGAGCATTTCAGGGTCAATTTCAATGGATTTCCTTAGCTTAGAAATGGCTTATGGAAAATAAATTGAGTTCCTTATAGAAATTAAAGGACGCGAGGGAGTGGATTCTTGTTCCTTTTTTGGTTTCTTTTTCTATTGATTTTTCATATCAATATCTAAAGGTGGGTTAGAAGACTCATCATGAGGCATAAAATTTTTCTTTCAAGATATAAGTGATATTGCACTAACATTACCCTTGGAGTTGGGTAATGGTTGAGCTGGGAGTTGGGAAGAATTTGGTTGTTGTTTCAGGCTTAGGTGTGATGCAAGTTAACCAATTTATGTTTCCACATTTTTTAGGATAAAATTTGTGAAAGAGGTAAGATCATCCCCTGCACATCCCCATGGTTTCTTGGAATAAGAGGCTTGTCCCCAATTGGGATTTCCTTGATTTTGGTTCTTGGTAGACAACTTGTATTGGGTTGGATATTTGGAATCATGGTTGGGATAGTGGAATCTTGGAGGAGTAGGAGGAGGAATGATCCTTTGAGATTAAGGAACAAAGGTGTAAAGTGTCGGAAGTTGAAACCACCTTGACCGTATTGAAATTAGTTTGGGTATTTCAGAGGGAATTTAGGGTTATGAGATACAAGACTACTATACCTCAAGCCAGGTTTATTGGTAAAAGAGAAGGGTTTAGAGTGGGTTTTTTTGAAATTTCTAATAAACTGACCTGATTAATGAAGGTTGGTGTTCCTCTAAGAATATTATGCATTATACTCCATTAGAATAGATGAATAATATGGATCATCTTGAATTTATGGACATGTGTCTCTTGGCTGAGCTAGTCATATGTTAATTCCATAGTTTATGATAGGTGTAGTTATCATAGATTGTGAAGAAGATGAGGTTGGGGATTTGGCATCCACAGCTAGTTATCACACAAGACATGTAATATCACTCATCCACTCTATCAAGTTGTTTGGATATATGTATTGATTCTATAGGACATTTTTAACTTGAGAAGTGTTTAGGTTTGGAATTATTGCATGTTTGCATCCATGTTTCTTATGAGATATCATGCAACTGTTGGAGTTTTTTCAACAGGATCAGCACCACTTGTAGCATGAATGAGTGTTCTCACCATTGCCAATAACCCCCCATATAAGTATTTGATAAATATTTTTTTAGGGATTTGATGGTTTGGTAAAGTTACCAAAAGATTTTTGAACCTCTCAAAATACTCAAAGAGTTATTTATTAGGGAATTGATGGATACCACTAATTTTCTTTCAGATAGAAGTAGTACGAGAAGTAGGTAATAATTTCTAATATAAGAGTCACTTCATATAAATCCATGTGGGTATGGAACCAAGATGATGGTGTTAGAGACATGAGTTAAAAGAGTCATCTAAAGAGAAATGGAATAATTGATGTTTTAATTTTTCTCTAAAAACCTATTGAGGCTTCATGGTAGAGCACACCACATGGAATTATTTGAGATAAAGATGTGGATCCTCCCTAGATAGTCGGTGTAAAGAAGGTATAATATGAATCAAACATGATTTGAGCTCTAAGTGAGAATCATGGTTTGGATATTGAATACCAAATTTTGGGTAATTCATATTAGGAGCAACAAGTTCTTTAATGGTTCGTTCCCTAGGATTTTCTATATCAAGTTCAATTGGCTGTATAATGAATGCCTCTTTAGTGATTTTATAATCTCTAATTTCACTCTTATGTTGGTGAAGATTTCTCACTACTTTAGGGTAAAAAATATCAAAATAATTTTTTTGGAGGATATTGGGCATTCAGATAAGTTTCAAAGGATAAGGATGGAGAGTTTTTCTTTGTGTTTTTTTAGAAAAAAGTTTAGGGTTTTTATAATTTTTTTTGTTTCATTTTACAAGAAATAAAAAATTACTGACTACTTAACACACCATCCCTAAAAATGGAACCATTGGAAGCAAATATGATTATCATCTATCAACCATTCAATAGTATGGTGCTCTACTAATGTGTATAGCAGCACTTAGGTTGAATCCTCAGTGATGGTATAGATTTTAGAGTCTCTTTTTTTTGTTTTTTGTTTTGAAATGGGGTTTGTTTACAAATCATAATTAAATTTATTGATGGAAGTTGTTTTATATTACAAATTTATAAATATTGGGGTGGGTTAATTATTTCGGATTTTAAGCTTATGATATACTTGGGATTTGATTTATATTGGGTTAAATTAACACCCATGGAATCCACATGTTAAACAAAACATGTAATTAATCCATTATATTTTAAGTTCAACATAAAAAACGTTAACCTAAAGAATACTCAATGAGTAAAATCCTTCAATAAATTAATATCCTCAAACAATGACTCACACAAATAGTATATTTACTTATCC
This sequence comes from Viscum album, assembly GCA_963277665.1. Lineage (NCBI taxonomy): Eukaryota > Viridiplantae > Streptophyta > Magnoliopsida > Santalales > Viscaceae > Viscum > Viscum album. The sequence continues at coordinate 1,480,047,606 of OY728120.1, forward strand.
ATTAAGATGGTTATTATTTTGGTTTAATATTTTTTTGGTCATGAGTTAAAAAAAGTGAAAAGAAAATGATAAGAAAAGAGTAGTGCACAGAACACACACACAAATGGTGAAGATAATTAAAAATAGAATTTTGATTGAATGAGAAAGAAAAATAAGGGAGTGATTTTCAACCTGATTTTAAAAATATTAAGAACATTAATATTAAAAAATAGAGGTCGTATTGTAATAATAGGTAATTAATAAGAAAGAATAATTAAAATAGAATTACAAACACAAACACTTAGGAGCATACAAATGAAGAAGAAAAAAAATTAAATAAAAATAGACATAGTGGACTGGTATCTAAAGTAGAAACATTAGTTTGAAATATCATACCAATGCTTTGGAAGAGCCTTGTTCATGATATAATATCCTCCCTTTCTCTGAAATGCCAACCATTTCCAAAGAGAGTATGGGGGTGTATTTATAGCCCAGGGTAGTGGAATTTTATATTTCCTAATATTATACTTAAATTGGATCTCTAATTTTATAATGTAGATATCCAAATATGGATAAATAATCTTCCTTAATGTTTTATATATCATTTTTAAAGTCTACCCTCAAAATTAGGCAGCCAATAGACTTACAGAGCCAAATTTACAGAGGTTTTAATAAAAAAAATTAAATATTTTCATTTATATCAATGCTTTTTTGATGGAAAACATGTGAATGTATTTTTTAATATAAATATGACCTAAAATCATATACATAAATTCTAAAAATCTGGCTTCCTCTATCTTGGATTTCACACAGCAAAATCTCAACTCGAATTGATGGCTATATCAGAATAAAAGTCAACAATTGTTTGATGGTTTTTAATTTCCAACCAAATTGTGAAATGGAATTAAAAGCATATGTTTGGCCCATTTATGTTGGATTTAGGCCATCAAAATTTTATCCCTGATTGTTTTGTGTAATCAAGTACATATTCATAAGTTTCATAAAATTTGGAATGTTGGATTGAGCTAAGAAATTCAATCATCATGGATGGTCCAATTTCACCATAGATTATTTGGTCCTCCTTGTGTGGACCATATGACGCTTTAAATTGCCTAATTGGCCCAAACCCTAGATTTATGATTTTAAGGAAATTTATTAATGAGTTGTACAATATAATAATTATACAATTTGGAAAAGTAGGGTGATATTTATAATTAAAATAGTTAACTAACTCAATTGGATTAATTAGAATAATGCTCAAAATTATATTTACTATTAAAACATGGGAAATTCGCACTGATTATGAACTTTTATTTTAAAATTACTAAAGGGGGAAGACAAAAAGTTTTGAATAAAAGAATAAAATTAATTCATCCACACATAGTCGTGTGCATGTCCTCATGTGAAAAAAATATAAAATCGCAAGAAAATCATTCTCACTCACCAACAAAATATTTGAATTTTGTTTTCCCAAATCATGGGGCGATTAGACCATTTCACTCATCCATATTGAATTCCACCACAACTTTTTATAGAAACAATATTACAAAAACAATTCATTTTTCATGATCAAATTTAAAAATGGAAAATGTGGGCACACAAAAATCACTTCTCTCAAGATGATAATAATTTATTTATGGAGGTTCACACATTCACCAACCCAAAGAGAAAAGTTTAGAGTATAAAAGAGATCTCATCTCTCATTCCATTTCATAAAGTGCAAAAAAATAAATAGGTCTCTTTAGGGGTTTTTACATGCTATGGAATGGTAGGAATTTAATTTCCAAGAGAGAGAAAAAGAGGGGTATAACACCCATATGAGTAAAACAATGCACAATTTATTTTGAAATGAAACGTTAAACGAAATAGAAATTCATGTTTATAAGGGAATTATTGTTTGAAACAAGACTCAATAGAGGATGAAAATTTAAAGGGGATGAGAAGATTAAATATTTACAAAACTCAAAACTTCTCCCAACGACATAAGTGTTATTTTTTCTTTTTTTTCTTTTTTTTAAAGTTAAACTCGAAAAACATCTCACACTCATCTCCTAACCCATGTTTGATCTCCTCATGAAACTAATAGTAATAGTTATAACATGGTAAAAGGTTGAGAAATATTGATTTTTGACCCTTCCAAGACACAACCCATTCATTTTTTCCATTTTTTAAATACTTTTCAATAATATTTTTAAAAGATGTCATAAACATATATACATTCCCAAAAATCAAAGTATGATATCATCCCCCCACACTGATGTGGATTCCATCCCTCAATCATACGATAACATGCAGAAAATCAAGAAAAGGATGCCAAAAATAGAAATCTATTACCTCACACTTAAATTTTAATAAATTATGCAATGAAAATACATGTAGATGTTGGGTGGGAGAAGCTATTGGGTTTGTAATTTGGATGTAAAAAATGTTTTCACAGGCTCGAAGGGGATTTCAAAATGATGATTAATGTAAGGTTAAAGGGAGGATATTTGGATATTATGATTCTAATGTGGTTCAAAAAATGACTGTATCATATTAAATCACACCAAAGTATAAAATTCAACTCTAATGACCAAAAAATCAAGACTCACAATCAGGGGTGAAAACAAACAAAATAAAAAGATGGTCATAGGTGACTGCGGCATAAAATATAATGTTCCTCCTCATGGGTGGGGAAGTATAATTTTCAAAATAAAAATTTAAGCACTCCAAATTGGGTGGTTTGGAAATAATATTTATTATAAAAATTTATGAAAAAAATAAAAAAATTAGAGGAAAACATTTTTTTAAACTCCGCAAAAAGGTTGAACAAAATTTGAAAAGTGGATAATGGGTAATTATGAATCTTTATTTCATATAATTTTTAGTTATTTTATTTTTTTATATTGAAACACCCAAAAAAATATACAGAGTAAATAAAATGATTTAAGATGGAAGTGGTAAAAAATAGAATGATAGAGTATGAAGAAGAAGTAGAAGAGAGAGAGAGGGTGGGGGAGGGAGTGAGAGAGGGAGGGAGAGAGAAGATGAGTTAAAGGGAAAGTGGAGCTCCCTAGTTTGGATTTGGTGGTTATCCATATCCATCCAGGGGTGGGTAAACTGTTTAAGTCATGGATCCTATGGAATTTGATGTAATTATATGGATTTTTATCCTATCATGGTGATTCTTTAACTGTTGTTTGGTAACCCTGAATGTCATTTTGGAAGAGGGGTCTTAGAATTTCACTACACTAAATGGTTAAACATTATTAACAATAAAAAGACTATCCCAATGAGAATTAAGATTACCTAGGTGAAGCTGAAATCAAGAATTCAAGAGAATTACAATATAAACTTCATAAAATACCTTCCATTAGTTGTGTCTATGATGGATTATCTTGGCCTTTTCTTTGTAGAGATTGGAATTTTCATAGGAATCCAGTCGAAGCTCCTCCAATTTAGTCAACTTCAATAATATTTCTTCACCAAATTTTTCACTATCAAAATGACATGTTTTCACATCCCAAAATGACTTATGTTGTATTTCAACAGATAAAGGAAATACTTTACCAAAAAATATCCTAAATGGAGACATACCAATGTGTGTTTTATAGGATGTTTGATAATCCCATAGTGCTTCACCAAGTCTTTCAGTCTAGATTTTTTTGGTGGGATTTACAATTCTCTGAAGAACTCTTTTCACTTCCCTATTAGAAAGTTCTTCTATTCCATTTGTTTAGGATGATATGAATTTGAAGTTTTATGTAATACCCCATTATTTTTCCAAAGATATTCCATGGTATGATTAATGGATTGGGTTCCTATGTCACTTATCAAGGAAAATGGTGTTCCAAATTAGTGGAAGATTTGGATTTTTAAAACTCACTAACAGTATGTGAATAATCCTTTCAAGTTGGTTTGGCCTGTACTCACCTAGAAACATAATCAATAGCTATAATAAGATATGATAATACATTGGAAGGGGGAAATGTTCCCTGAAAATTGATTCCCCAAACATCAATGTTCTCACAAAAGATTATGGTATTTTGGGGAATTTTATTTATTTAGGAAATTGTGAAATACTTTTAGAAAGTACGACATGATTGAAAGAACTCATATGAGTCCTTGATAGGTGAAGGCCAAAATAATCCTGAGTTAAAGACCTTTCAGAAGGTCTATTGTGGTCCAATGTGGATCCACCAGGCATTGAGTGACAAAATTCCAAGATGGATGAATTTTCATCTTCATCGACACATCCCATAATTACCATTTTAGCCCAATTTTTCCCATCTTTATTATCATCCAAAAAAATAGAATTTTGAATCAAATATCATCTTCACTTTTTTGTTCTTTTAAAAAAAACCAAACAAAACACCAGAAACCAAGTAGTTTACAATTGGGGAATACCATGGTAAATTTGGAGTGATAAATGAGAGGTGTATAGTTGGAAATTTAGGATTTAATATTTCAGAATGAGAAGAATTAGAAATTCTACTTAGGGGATTAGCCATAGTGTTTTATTTTCCTAGTATATATTTAATCACAAGGTCATACTATTGGAACACTAAAATCTATATTATTTTTCTAGGTTTAGAATCTCTTTTTAAGTAAGAACTTTAAAGTTGAATGGTCTATAAAAATGATGATTTTTTCACCTAAGAGATAGAGACAGAATTTAACAATGGAAAAAACCATAGCTAAATGTTCATTTTCAGTCATAGTTCAGCAAGATTGAGTTTCGTCCATTGTTTTTTAATCATAATAGATGACATGTTGAATATTTTCTCTTCATTGACCAAGAACAGACCCAACAGCCCTATCATAAGTATCACAAATCAATTCAAAGGGTAAGGACCAATCTGGGGGTTTCATTTTTTGGGAATATGTGAGAACTTATTTGAGTTAAATGAAGGATCTCTTGCGAGATTCATCAAAATGGAATGTGACATTATTTTGGAGTAGTCGAGTGAATGAGAGAAAAATTCAACAAAATTTATATTTTAATTGTCGATAGAAATCAACATGACTAGGGAATTAATGGATATCTCAAATTAATGTTGGTTTAGGAAGTGATTGTGTCTCTTTAATTTTGGTAGGATCAATATTAATACCCTCTTGTGAAACTATGTTCCCTAGAATGATCCCATTTGTTACCATGAAGTGAATTTTTTTTAAAATTCAGAACAAGGTTATATTTTACACAATTTTCAAGTACTAGAGTGAGTTAATTAAATTAGTATTCAAATTACTCTCCATAAATGGGAGTAACATGCATGAAGACCTCTATTAAATTACCAATTAATTCATTAAAGATACTCATCATAATATTCTGAAATGTTTCAGGATCATTTTAAAGGCCAAAAGGAATTCTTCTATATACATATTTTCCAAACAGGAAATTGAATGTAATATTTTCTTAGTTCTCAGGTGTGATTGGGATTTGAAATTAGTCGGTGTATCCATCAATAATGCAATAATTTGGCTTTTTTGTTTAATATGTCTATCATTTGATCAAGGAATGGAAAAGGGTAGTGATATTGTCATGTTTCAGCATTCAATTTCCAATAATCAATCCACACACACCATTTTTTTACTCATGTTATGTCCATATCCCCATGTTAATTTGTGACATCATTTATCCCACCCTTCTTCGTCACCACTTTAATTGGACTAACCCATTCACTATAAAAAATTGGGTAGATAATACCAACTTAAATAATCATGGTGATCTCTTCCCCAACTAACTCAAGGATTAGTGGATTGAGTCTTCTTTGTGTTTTTTTATTGGTTTGGATGACTCCTCATGATGGATGTGATGAATACAAAGAGTAGGGTTGATTCCTTGTATGTCATCTAGGTTCCCACCAAAGGCCATTTTGTTTTCCTCTAACACCTGAACATGTTTTGACTCATAGGTTTAAATATGTGTAGAGGAGACAATGACAGGATAATAGTTACCATAGAATAAGAATTCATATTTTAGGTGTGCAGGAATAATTTTTAGATCAGTCTCATCTTTTATTTTTGGGTTAGACAACTCAGGAATTGAGTATGGGTTTTCAATTACTTCTTGATTCATTTTTCTTAATACTATACAAGGTGGAATATTATATTTCATTGTTGATGTGGTATTCTAGAGTGTTCTAAAGATCATTTATGTCAATGGAGTCTATTAATGAATGGTCCACACAAACTTCCCCATTTATGACATGGTTAATCAAAGTGAAAATTTCATAATCTTCTCTATCATTCGAACATGATGAACATGATGGAATGGGGTTCAACTGAATCTAAAAAGTGTCCTTATAATAATATATTAAGAATGAAGAGTGATCCTAAGATGGTTATCACATGGATTTAAAAATGTTGAACTTGACCGGTTGGTCACCAAATTCCATGTATTAGATGACCTCATGAACATAGATCTTAGTTCTAGCTATTAGGAGGAATGGTCTTCCTAGAATTTTCAAATATTGGGAAGAGTTCAACTCACCATCCATGTCAAGGACATAGAAATTAGTAGGAATAATAATATCATTATCTTAGACAAGAAAATACATAATTATTCCCTCAGGATTGGTTTTTATTTGATTAGATAATTGGATGACAACACTCGTTGGGTTCCGGTTATATAAACCATGGATGGAGAAGATTTACATGGGCATGAATTTTTTAAGGATCCCAGGTCAATAAGGGAATCATTAAAATTGTAACTCTCTATTTGGAATTAAACCGTAAAGGTCCTTTTATCTTTTTATTTAAAGGGTATGGATTGATTGTTTGAAACATTCTCGATGGTCCTATGATGTATCTTATGAGTGCACAGTATTTTAAGAAACTTGTCAAACATAAGTATTTTTGTATGGAATATAAAAGGGTAATGTTTACTTCAACACATCTAAAAATGACGAGTAATTCAGTATCTAGTTTAAAGGATTTCATTGGATTAGAAACGACTTGGGGAAAATTAATTGAGTTTCTTATAGGAATGAAAGGAGGTGGGGGAGTGGCTTAAAATTCCTTTTTAGGTTTTTTTTCTTTTTATTTTCTATATAAACAATTAAAGGGGTGTTATGGGACTCGTCATGGGGCATAAAAACTTGATTTAATGATCTAAGTACAATTATACTTACATTACACTTGGAGTTGGGTAATGGTTGAGCAGGGATTTGGGAATAATTTGGTTTTTTCTACTGTATTAGGTGGGATGAAAGTTGAACATTTTTTGTTTTAATGTTTTTGAGGATAGAACAGGTGAAGGTGGCAAGATATTCCACTGCACTTTCCCATAGTTTCATATAAGAAGAGTTTTGTCCCAATTTGGGATTTCCTTGATTTTGGTTTTTGGGAAAATGCTTTTATTGGTTTTGGAATTGGGAAGGCTGATTCAGATATTGGAATCCAGGAGGAGAAATATAAGGATTGAATCTTTTAGGTTGAGGAACAAAAGGGCAAGGATTTTGGAAATTACCAACACCTTGACCATATTGTAATTGGTTTTTTTAGGAGGGAATTTAAGGGTCTGACAGATTTGATTACTATACCTCAATCATGGGTAATAGGTAGAAGAGAAGGGCACAGAGTGAGGTTGGTTGAAGTTTATAATGAACTGACCTGATTGTTGAGGTTTGGTGTTCCTCTAAGAATATATTTCATTTATCTTTGTTAGACTAGATGAATCAAATGGATCCCCTTTATGTTGTGGATATGTGTCTATTATATGAAACTACAAAAAAATTACACAATTATATGGGTTTTTTCTCATTTAGAAGGGTTCATAACCCCTTCTAAACACATTAGCGGAAAATATGAGGACCAGCCACTAATGTTCCTACGTACTCTTGATAATATACTATTTTTTTGTAGTGTGAGATGGTGAGATCCTAATATGCTAATTTTTTATTGTGTGAGCTAGTATCTATTGATTCCCCATTTTTTGATAGGTTCAGGAAACATATATTGTTAAGAATATGATGTTAGGGATTTGGTAGCCACAACTAGTTGTCTCACAAGACTAGTAAGTTCACACATACACTCTGTCATAATTTTCGGATCTATGGATTGATTCTATTGTACTTTTTTTACTTGATCATGTGATCAATTTTGGGATTTTTTTCTTGTTTACAACTATGTTTATTAAGAGATCTCATGCATCTACATGAATTTTTTCAATAATAGAACTTCCACTTGTGGAATCAATGAGTGTTATCTCTATAGCCAATAACCCCTCATAGAAGTATTGGATGAAGGGTTGGTCGAGGATTTTATTGTGTAGGAATGTTTCAAAAATACTTTTTAACCTCTCCTATTACTCATGGAGTGATTCATTATGGAATTGATGGTTACCACTAATTTCCTTTCGGATATAAGTATTATGAGAAGTAAGAAAAAAATTCTCTAAGAAAAGTCAATTTATGTCATTCCATGTGGTTGTGGAACAAGGAGGGAGCTAGTTTATCCATGACATAGAGGAGTTAACTAAGGATAAGGGGAATTCTCTAATTTTTATTTTTTCTTCAAAAACCCCTTTGAGGCTTCATGGAAGAGCACACCATTTGGAACTCTTTGAGATGAAGAGGTAGATAATCACTAGGTAGTCCACGGAAATTAGGTGAAGATGATTCCAATCCATTTTGAGTTCAAATTCAGCCTCAATGTTTGGATATTGAATACCAAGGGGTAAGTATTTCATATCAGGAGTAGTGGGTTCTTTAAGGGTTTGTTACCTAGGATTGGACTTATCGAGTTCAGTTGGTTAGACTATGATTGGATCTTGAGTGATTTGATTATCTATAATGTTCCTCCAATGTTGTCAAAGAGTTCTCTCTATTTTAGGGTCAAACAGATCGAAGGTATCTTTTAGGAAGGATATGGGGCATTCAGATATTCTTTGAATGATAAGGAAGTTAGGTTTTTTTTGTGTTTTTTTGAGAAAAAAATCCCTTTTAGCTTTATTTTTTTAATTTTTTTTGTTTTACAGAAAATAAAGACCTTCCAACAACATAAATCAACATCCCCAAAAAAGGCTCCATTTAAAGCATGTTTAATTGTTTCATATTGACCATTCAAGGGTCCGATGCAATTCTAATGTGTATAGTGGCACTCGGCTCGAATCCTAAGAGGTGATACACATTTCAGAGTCAATTTTTTTATGATTTTTCTTTTGAAACAGTGTTTGTTTGCAGACCATAGTTGAATTTATTGATGGATAACTTTTTATTTAATAATTTTCTTAATATTGGTGTGATTTCATTATTGGGTATTTTAACATTATGATATCCTTGAGATTTTCTTTATATTGAATTAAATTATTACTCACATCATAAGATGATTTTGCTCTGAATTCGAAAGTGTTGAGGCTTTAGGCCAAGTCTTAACATAAATTAGGGTTATAATCTAAAACAGAACATGTTTATGGTAGTGTATTTATGGTTCAATAATCCATGGAATCCATAAGTTGAAAAAAAAATATCATTAATCTATTACATTGTATGTTCAACATACACAATGTTAACCTAAATAATACTCAATGAGAAAACTCATCAATCACTTAATATCCACAAAACATGACTCACCCCAATAGTATATTTAATCATCCATTGGTTTGGTTATTAATCAGGTTTAATATTTCTATGTTGATTATTGAAAATAAATTAATAGAATGGGATATTAATCTATTAGTGCACCGAACACACACACGAATTGTGAAGAGAGGTAAAAATTGATTTTTGATTGAATGAGAATGAAAAAGAAGGGAGTGAATTTAAAATTGACTTAAATAATATTAAGAAAATTTATATTAAAAATATATAGGATGGATTATAATAATATATAAATAGAAAGAATAATTCCTTAAAATATAAATACAAACGCAAATTCTTACGAGATTACAAACAAAGAAGATTGAACAGGTAAAGAAAAATAAGCAAGGAAGAATGGTATATAGAGTAGAAACTTGGGTAAGTGAGGTCCTATCAATAATTTTGAAGAGACATGGTCATGAAAAACTATCTTCCCTTTCTCTAAAATGTCACTCCTAGGAAAAGAGGGTATGGGGGTGTATTTATACCCCAAGGTGGTGGATTGTTTGCCTTCTAAATATGTTTATCCAATTGGATAAACTATATTATAATTTAGGAAGCTGAATTTGGAGAAATATTTTTATTCAAAGTTTTATATGTTAATTTTGAACCTATACCCCCAAAATGCAGCATCCATTAGACTTAATTTGCCAATGTTTTTGTGGTTTTAATAAATAATTTTAGTCTATCCATTTCTATCATGTCTTTCTCATAAGACAATATGTTAATGGGTTTTTAATAGGAATATGATCTCAAATACTAACCATTTTTTCCTAAAAGTTGGTTTCCTATATATTTTATTTCACAATAAAAAATCTTATATCTAATTGATGTCTATATGAGGAGAAAATTCAATAATTGTGTGATGGTTTTAATTTACAGACAGAATGGTGGGATATACTTAAAACAATATGTTGTGGACCTTTATATTGGATTTGGGCCTTTGATTTTTTATCTGTGGTTATTTTAGGTATTCAAGATCATATTTTATAGATTCATAAAATTTAGGCTTCTCGATTGATCCTATAAATTCAATCATCATGGATAATTCAGTTTCATCAAAGATTATTTAGGCCTTCTTGTGTGGACCATATGACCCTTCAAATGGTCAAATAATGAAACCTAAAAATCATGAATCTTGCACTTTGGATAAGTAGGGTGAAATTTATAATTAAAATGGTAAATTAAATCAATTAGATTAATTTAAATAATTCTCAAAATTTATATTTTTGTATTAAAACATGGGTATTTCACACCAATTATACACTTTTACATGAATATTACTAAAGTGAGTTGAAAAAAATTATGAATAAATGAATAAAATAAATGTTCTTAACATACAAATTAAATTAAATATTATTTAATCAAATTATATTCAATATATATTATTTCTCACTGAACCTAAAAACTCAGTCCACCATTTGTCCACAATATGATTGGTCCTTGAATAATGAATATTTATTTAATAAATAAATATCTCTTTATTATTCTCTAATAAATAAATAATTATTATATTCACTAAAAAATAAATATTTATTAATTATTCTGCTCACATTATATTCTATTGAAGAAATAGTTACCGTATATATATGATCAATCAAACAAGAATAAATATTAAATCACCTGTGAGAATAATATTAATTAAAATTATTAAATAATAAATAATAATATATCTTATTTATATGATATTATAAATACTAAAAGAGTGTGACCCTTTAGGTCACTTTCTTAGTGGCATTAGGAGAAGAAAAACCTAAAGTCCAAGGTTAGCATCTTGAAACACTCCAAGGAATGCGTTGAGAAAGATGTTGACATTGAAATGATATAATACCTCATATGGGAACATAATTTGTAATATAATCCATTTATTGTGATATCTTTAATCAAGTAGGTTTCACACTATTGTCATCAACCTATTTGCTTGATGTCTCTTTATTTGACTTTCTAGAAATTGAACATGCCTATTGAACACCATGGCCATGCATTTTTTTAGGCTATATTATTTCCCTCAAAGTGTTTGAGATACAAAATTCTATCAAATAACATAAGGTTCAAATCATTTCTCACGTTATTTATTAATGTAATATTACTCATAACTCACCCAACATATCCTAGCTCATCACGACCATATTTATTCATGATTTTCATCAAAACATCAATGAATGTGACTCATAATACCCACTAATAATAATCTTAAATTCTTAGTAACAATACATAGGTCTGTAAATTGGAACATCAAATGACACATATAAGTATAAATTTTCTACTAGAATGTCTCATTCTCATAATATCGTAAATTAGATATTACCAGGGGTGTACCCCATGAGAAGGTTCCACGAAGTCCTATGAGTACCCACCCCTGATATCATGTATCATTTTCCCTCAAATAATATCATCTAGATATAGAATGCATATTTCAAAATAGTTTTATAGCACTTTAGAGTTCTCGTCATAACAAGGAACTATAATGACCTTTTAGAGTGACAACTAATCTCAAGACATTTTCAAATACTATATTACGCAAAAGAACAATCTTGATTTGATAATACGAATATTGGTATTCAAAAATATGAACAATGGTTATCATAAAGTACAAAGAAGATGGTTCTAGGGCACCAACTCCAATAGTGGGGTCTTGGGGATTTATATTAAGTGATCTTTTTGGTTAATCTTTAATTTGATCTCCGGCATCATGACTCTTCCAATAGTGGCATGAAGTCCAGGGAGGTTTTTTTCATGGTTATTTGTATTTTTTAATTTTTATTCCAAAAAATATAGTTTTCCTATAGAGACCCCAAACTTGACGTACTTAGACATTGCATTACTTTTGTGGAATAATTTATACATAACAAAAATAAACACCAAAGGACCGTAACAGTTTAGTGTCTTTGGAAACATGGAACATAATCTTCTAATCATGGTGAAAGATCTTCATCATCTCCCATAAAGATCTCCCCCTTTTGTTTTCTTACCTAAAAACTTTCTTTTTATCCTGGGGAAAAGAAAACATAAAATGGGTGGGCTCAAATGATCAGTAAGGGTAAACATAGAGAACATAAGACAATCCATAAACATTTGAATGCCAAAACATGAATATAAAATCTAAACATCAAAATATTGAGCAAAGACATAAATCCTGGTAGTACGTAAGGCATATATCATAAAGGAACATCAATCATGATAAATAGAATGGTAATAAAAGATGTAATTGTGGAAAACCATTAAGCACATGATATGATTTCCATAGTAGCTAACGCATTGCTGCCAAGACCATCTTAGTGGACATAGTCCATTTCTGAATTGAGTTCACTCTAGTTCAAGTCTTGTATCACTGAACCGGATTAACATACCATTCTAGCCATGTATATCTAATGAGATATAAATCTTTACCCAATGCATTGGAGGGACATATAGGTCCCACCCATCTCATAATTAAATCATTCTTACTTGTTCCACAACATAAACCTAAATAATTCTTCATAACCCAAAGAATAAAAATGTGTTTCATAAAAATCATCCCATCTTAGCATAATCCATATAAAAAATGGATATAATATCATCATAAGAAAAGTGAAACCATGTAAATAATAGAGATATCATACTTGAAACATACACATATGAAATAATTTCATTTTAGATGGAAAATCGTTTAAATAAAACACTTGAAATGAATTCTTGAAGAAAATATCCTTTATTCTTTAAAATCATTTTCTTTTCACAAAATACCATGAAATTTTAAAAGAAAATGATTTTTTTGAAAACAATCATGAAATATTTTAGATTAAGAATCATTAAAATAAGGCATTATAAAACCATAAAAATACATTAATGTCGTATATGTTAAAAAAACCTTCTCCTCGTACTTTTGTCAGAAAAGTGAAAAAGTACCACGTATGGTAAACAAAAGAAATATTCCTTCAATAACACAAAGTAAAAGTAAAAGGGGGTAAACCTGACTTGAAAAATACATGTAATAATATTAAACACTTTATGAAGAACATTTTTATGTACATCGAGGAAAAATATAACCCCAGTAAATACTTACGTATAAGAAATCTCGAATAAAAATGAGATTGAAAAATCATCCCTTACCTTATGTTCGATATGATTCGTATGTATCTGAACCTCTAGTATAATGATTTAAATAATTCCATTTACTTATTATAGAATCATATTCATTGTTAGGATATCATATATGGTTCACATATGACTTTATATTACCGGTTCTTCTGTAAATTCCATGTTAAAGCAGCGTTTTCGGTAAAATCGTTTCATTTATCGTATGTGTTTGGAAGTGTTGTTATTGATATTATTATTACTTATATCAAGATTTACTAAAATACGTAATATAAAACATGAATTATATATCACATATATTTAGTATATATATATAATAGATAGATAAATGAAATGAAACACACCGTTCATGGAGACGGTAGGCCGTACGTATGCATGAACATTGTTTTCCTTTCCTTATTGACATGAATTGAAGTAAGTAAATAACATATACATAAATCCAGTAGAATAATTATGTTATATATACCATTATTATTAATTATATATACTTTATAATCATTCTTTAATGGTTAACATAGAGATTGAATCTCATCGCGTCATGGAGACTGTAATCCGTACGTACACACGAGCGATGATATCGTTCCCATAATTATTGAATGGAATAAGATTGGATGATATAATATCTCATAGTAATTATTATGTTATAATATACATATATATTTATTCTTTACACCATTAAACCCATCCAAGTAAGGTGGTGGAAAAACAGATTACACCACGGCGTGGAGACGGTATTCCGTATTTACGCACGCGTGGTGAATTAATTTTCCATAGGATCGATAAAAGTAGAAATGGGGTTTTTTAATATTTATAAAAACATATAATTATATTATTTATTCCTATTTTATTACTTTATAATGAAATAACTAAAGAAGAATAAGTTGAAGAATAAAGAAACTTGAAAGAATAGGTAGAAGAGATTACCTCTTCTTCGACGCACCTCTTTTTAGCTTCCTCATAAGGGACTAGGGTTGGTCTATTGAGAAGACCAGAACCTCCATAATGTTTCTAGGGAATTGGAGGAGAGAAATGGGAAGGGTTTGGTCGAGCTTGAATTCTAAAAATTGTGTAAAGAGAAGAGGGAGGAGGTTCCCTTATATAGGAAAGGAGAGGGGCACCTTTGGAAACCTCTAAAATATTAATTTATAATAAACCCAACCCCCACTTGAAAACATCCAAAGTGACTACAATAGGATATTAGATAATATAGGGTTGTAATATAATCATCCAATTAAATTTAGACATGTTTAGATTTTATTTTGAAACTTATCATTTTGATTTATCCTTATTTAATCAATTTAATTTTTTTTGTGGTAAAAATGTTATAAATTTTATATGGTTATAAATACTTACTTACGTGTTGTTAATTATACATAATTTGATATCCTATGACATTTTAGATCATATAAATTTTAATTTTTAATTTTTAAATATTTTTGTGATTTTTAAACAATTTAATAACATAAAATATCAATAGTGTAATTTTTGACACAATTCATTTATTTGAATTTAAATTAAATCCACAGATAATATATTTTAAAAAAACTATTTAATAGATTAATAAAAAGTCATATTCATCTATAAAATTATTTTAGTACATTAATTAGTACATATATTATTCATTTTAATACTTTTAAAATCATTTATTTGATATTTCTCTTATTAAAATAATTAATACAAAAGTTTTGTATAATTATTTAATATACATATATTTTGTATAAAAAATAATAATAAAATAATATGATGAAGATAAATATAATATATTTCATAATAATACTTTTAACCTAATTTATCTTCTTAAACAACCCAGTTTTAAAATTTTATTATTATTAAATTATGAAGGTGACAACTTTGACATCATTTAAAATAAAATAATATAAGTGTAATAATCGCTTTTATAAGGCTCCAAATTGTCAAATATTAGACCCTTGGATAATTATGGTTTACATATACATGACCAAATAGTTTTTTTCAGGTTTTTTGTTCCTTTTATGGTCACTATTAGTTTAATAAAAACTATATTATTGATTTTGTACTAAATAAACAATTTCTACATCACCATTGTGTCACCATTAATGACAATTATTTAATCCCTTAAAATTATAAATAAATTCTCATGATGTAGATAATTTTATTATATTTCTGTAGACCATTCATGATCGAGTTTTCATGAATTTTATCACTAAATTAAAATTATTATACTTATAATATTTAAGAGAGTGACATGTTGTCACTTTCGTTGGTTTTAATAATAATTAAATTATTTTCAAGGTAAGAAGTACATAAAATAAATCTAATCAGACCCTTAGGTGATATGGGTCTACTTTTAGTCATCCAATAGAATTTTGTAATGTCTTAGGGTAATTTTATAATCATAGGTTTACCCTTAATTACCCAAATAATCATTAACTGAAGTAAATAGAAATTACCGTAGTTACTATTCATAATATCAAAAAATAAAAGTATCCTATTAACATAATTTGGACCCACTGAATCCAAATATGGAATCGATTTTTCAAAATTCAAAACATAGATTTTGCAGTAATTAAATTAAAATTTATCACGTTGTTAAGAAAACGGGTTTTAAAAAATTAAAATATTACCAAAGATTGAAATGTTTTTACCTATGAATTCAATGTAAAATTAATGGTAATGAAATAAATTATATTAAATGGTAAAAATATATTCTATTTATACTTTAAAACCAGTAAATATTATAATTAAACCCTATAAATTAGTGCGATGAAAAAAGATGTTTTTAATTAAAATATAGCGTGTTTTTATGATTCATTAAGATATGAAAGTTATCAGAATAATATGAAAATTTTATCCAAAGTATATTTTTATATACTTATTCCAAAAAAGAATTTCATTCTGTCAAATTGAACTTATATACCTATCAAAAACTAGATTTAATGTGGGGGCACCATCAACAGGCGGCAAAACTGTATTTTTTGAAAAATACTTATATTACCTGAAAAATTTATTTTGTTCATATACCGTGTTTTATAAAATGTGTAAGATGAATAATAATGTTATAAAATTAAAAATATAGTTAATACTATTCATAACGGCTAGTTAATAATATTATAATAATATATCATTGTTTAGTGAATCCTGGTATTGCGTACTACACACGCTATAGAGGAAGGTCACGATTGTGTGTAATGCAAGACGAGTCAGAGATGCATGTATTTCAAGATCCCATTGGTGTTTTGTATAACATAATCAAAACTTATTTCATTTATACATTAAACAAAATTTATACTTAATGTTGCGTAGAATAATTCCTACAAAACGAACTTGAAATTGTGTGTAACACGAGCCAAGAATAGTGTTGCGTTTACTACAAGCTAATATGGTGTTGCGTATAGCGCAAGATAATTTTGGTGTAGCGTACAACACAATATATCAATGAAATTAAAAATAATAATTCTCATAAAATATCGGGTTGTTACATTCTACCCCCTTAAAATGAATTTTTCCCTCGAAATTTGTCGAGGTTACAAATCGTTTACTACATGTAAGTCTCTTTCATAGAAACCCACATCATAAAAATGAATAATAAAATTAAATTTTAAAAAGTGAAGTATGAAACATATCAGTTACCCAAATTAACTCATCACTGGGTTTCCACATAAGAGAACATAGGTGAAAATATTGATATGGAAGAGAAACATAACCATCAAGTTTTGATGGAGAGTGGTAGAGAACATGGCTATGAAAAATCCAACAATCACAAAGCCATAAATATGTGATGATCCAACGTACCATCTTATTCATCAGATATGAAGATATTAGGAAAAAAATTAGGTTTTCAAGATCCTTTCCCTAAGGTAGAAAAAATTGGAATTAGAATAAATACTTTCTTGATTCTTGTACAATCCCATAGTTGGTCATTCCCTGAACAATTTCCACTTCATCTCTTAAATAAATGAATTTAAATTTTTCATTCGTGAAGTGCTAGTAGATCATGCGATAGAATAATAGGTCATTCCATCTGTCTCAAACAAAAGGTTATCAAAAGTTATTAATTATATATAAGTCCAAACATAGTGAGATTAATCCTATATGGTTCCTAAAATGGACTTCTACGTCATATATCATACAAATTAATAAATTAAAACTAATTTATACTATCCAGGGACTTCATGTCGGTCAATGGTAGGCGATAAATGCATATCACACTTTGGTTGTGGGTTCGATTCCCGCAACCTTGTCCGACACGATTGGTTATCACCCGTCCTGCAGGTTGTCCTTTTTCTAAAACTAAATTATTATAAATTCCCATCAATAATATCGAAAAAAGTTATATCCTTAAACAATAATAACTTATGTCCAACATAATCCATTCCAATATTTAGGCTTATCCAAAATACTTCTTTCCAAGCTCATAGTATAAAGAAAACGATTACTTGAAAGGTCACATAACAAGCATATGGATACCACCATTTATCCCCCATATATCATAAGATATATCTTGTTGGTCACATTCCAAACATGTGATTACCTTAATATTGTATTCTCTTGCAACATGAATTACCATAGAACCATAGTGAAAACATGAATGCTGTCAAAAGTTAACTCTTTCTACATACCAAAATCCCAAAATTTTTATATACTCAAACCATGATATAACGTTGTCCTTATATCAGTCCTGAGCTCATTAATACTATCGAGCATCTCATTATCTCTATATCCCTTAATTATGCGCATATCATCTACTTTCCAGAAATATCTGAATAACCTTTCATGGTTACCAGTACCATTCCACATATACTTTCAAATACTTTAGGAAAAAAATTATGAAACAGTCCTTAGATGTGTATTTATTCCATAGTACCATTGCCTGTATAAAATAACTCTTGATAAACATAAATTATTCCACTACCTTCTTAAACCATTGATTGAGGTTGAATAATTATTTCATCTCACATATCATTTGTATTGTCTTCATCGTCATCAATATAAATAATACCCATACGACCATGCTGATTCTCTTCATGAGACTTTACCTTAAGTAATTGGTTTGTATATTTCCCATGCATTCCACATTTAAAACATTTAATCGTTTTTGATGTCATAGCAATACCATTATCCTTATCCATGGTCTTATCTGATCCTTTTCCTTTACACTTACTGGCTTTGTGTCCTTCTTTTCCACACCCAAAGCATCTTCCAGTTACTTTGAAACATTTTCCTTAATGCCTCTTCCCACAAGAATTACATGGGGAAAACTGATCTTTCTTTCCTCTGTGATCATCATGAAACTCCATCTTTCTCTTATTAGCTGAGTCAGGAAACTCACCAAATATGAGATTATTGATCATATTATGAGATTTTTGATTAGGAATAATAACGATATATGTACTTCCAGATCCAATTTCATTTGGTTTCTCACAAAGAATATCATTGCAATGTCTATCATATCCTCTATTATAGTGAATCTTCCTGTTTCCAGCCATTTTCTAAAACCCAAAAAGAATAGTGTGAGAGACAAAAAACATACTAGGAAAACAACAAAATAAAAGGGGAATACCTTTAATATCTAACATCATAGGTTTAATTATTGGATCGTTTCCGTAATTATAGGACTATAAACTATACTTATGATTAACCTTAGAGACGTCCCTATACATACCTTAGAAATATCTCTACGGATCTCACTAAACTTTTTGCATCCTAGTTTCCAAAGGTTAACTAAACCTTTCCTATGATACCAACTTTAGAGACCCCAAACATGATGTATATAGACATAGCATTACTTTTTCAGAATACTTAATACATAACAAAAATAGACACCAATGGACTATAATAGTTTAGTGTCTTTGGAATCTTTGATCATAATCTTCTAATCATGGTGAAAGATCTTCAACATCTCCCATAAAGATCTTCCCCACTTGTTTTCTTACCTAAAAAATTTCATTTTATCCTGTGGAAAAGAAAACATAAAAAGGGTGAGCTCAAATACTCAATAAGGTTAAACATAGAGAACATAAGACAATCTATAAACATTTGAATGAAAAAACATGAACATAAAATCTAATCATCAAAATCATGAGCAAAGACATAAATCTTGGAAGTACATAAGGCATATATCATTAAGGAAGATCAATAATGATAAAATAACATGGGAATAAAACATGTAATTTTGGAAAACCATTATGCACATTATATTATTTCCATATTAGCCAAGGCATTGGTGCCAAGACCATCTTAGTGGACAAAGTCCCTTTCTGAATCAAGTTCACTCCTCGTTCCAGTCCTGTATCATAGAACCGGATTAACATACCATTCCAGTCAGGTCTATCTCATGAGATATAAATCTTTACCCAATTCATTGGAGGGAGATATAGTTCCCACCCATCTCATAATGAAATCATTCTTACTTGTGCCCCAACATAAACTTAAATCATTCATCATAACCCAAAGAAGAAAAATGGGTTTCATAAACATCATCCCATCATAACATAATCCATATAAAAAATGGATATAATTTCATCATAAGAAAATTGAAACCATGTAAATCATAGATATATTATACTTTAAACATACACATATGAAATAATTTCATCTTAGATGGAAAATGGTTTTGATAAAACACTTGAAATGAATTCTTGAGGAAAATATCCTTTCTTCTTTAAAATCATTTTCTTTTCACAAAATAACATGAAATATTAAAAGAAAAGGATTTTGTTGAAAATATCCATGAAATATTTTAGATTAATCTTCATTAAAATACGGCTTTATAAAACTATAAATATCCATTCATTCCATATAAGTTAAAAAAACATTCTCCGAATACTTTTGTTGGAAAATTAAAAAAGTACCATGTATGGTAAACAAAAGAAATATTCCATCCATAACACAAAGTAAAAGTAAAATAGGGGTAAACATGACTTTAAACATACATGGAATAATATTAAACACTTTATTAAAAACATTTTTATGTACATGGATGAAAAATATTACCCCAGTAAATACATACGTATACGAAATCTCGAATAAATATGAGATTGAAACATTATCCCTTATCTTATGTCCGATATGCTTCGTATGTATCCAAAACTCCTATATAATGATTTAAATAATGTCATTGATTTATTAAAGAATCATAATCGTAGTTATGATATCATATATATGGTTCACTTATGACTTTATATTACCTGTTCTTTAGTAAATTCTATGTTAAAGCAGCGTTTTCGGTAAAATCACATCATTTATCTTACCTGTTTGGACTTGTTGTTATTGTTTTAATTATTACTTATATCAGGATTTACTAACTTCCAGAATACAAAACATGACTTATATATCATATATATTCAGTATATATATATATATAATAGACAGATAAATGAAATGAAACACACCGTTCATTGAGATCGTAGGTCGTACGTACGCATGAATGCTATTTTCCTTTCCATATTGACTTGAATGGGAGTAAGTAAATAACATATACATAAATCCAGTACCATAATTATGTTATATATACCATTATTATTCATTATATATACTTTATAATCATTCTTTAATGGTTAACATGGAGATTGAATCCCATCGTGTCGTGGAGATGGTAATCCGTATGTACACAAGAGCGATGATATAATTCCCATAATTATTGAATGGAATTAGAGTGGATGATATAATATCTCATAATAAGTATGATGTTATAATATCCATATATATTTATTCTTTACTCCATTATACCAATACAAGTAAGGTGGTGGAAAAACAGATTACACCACGGCGTGGAGACGGTATTCCGTATGTACGCACGCGTGGGGAATTCATTTTCCGTGGGATGGATAGAAGGTGAAATGGGGTTTATTCATATTTATAATAACATATCAGTATATTATTAAAACTGATGTTATTACTTTATAATGAAACAACTAAAGAAGAATAAGTTTAAGAAGAAGGAAACTTAATAGAATCGGTAGAAGAGATTACCTCTTCTTCAACGCACCTCATTTAAGCTTCCTCATAAGGGACTAGAGTTGGTCTATTGAGAATACCAGAACATCCAGAATGTTTCTAGGGAAGTGGATAAGATAAATGGTCAGGGGTTGGAGGAGCTTGAAGGCTCAAAATTTTGTAAAGAGAAGAGGGAGGAGGTGCCCTTATATAGGGTAGGAGAGGGGCACCTTTGGAAACCTCTAAAATATTAATTTATAATAAACCCAACCCCCACATAAAAAATTTAAAATAGACACAAATTAGTATATTAGATAATATAGGGTTGTAATCTCATCAACCAATTTAATTTAGACACGTTTTGATTTTATTTTAAAACTTATCATTTTGGTTTATCCTTATTTAATCTATTTAATTTTATTTGTGGTAATAATCTTATAAATTTTATATGGTTATAAATACTTACTTATGTGTTGTTAATTATAAATAATTTGATATCCTATGACATTTTAGATCATATAAATTTTAATTTGTGATTTTTAAATATTTTGTGATTTTTAAACAATTTAATAATTTAAAATATCAATAGTGTCAATTTTGACACAATTCATTTATTTGAATTTAAATAAAATCCACAGAGAATATATTTTCGAAAAAACCTATTTAATAGATTACTAACAAGTCATATTCATCTATAAATATATTTTAGTATATAAATTAGTTCATATAATATTTATTTTAATACTTTTAAAATCATTTATTTGATCTTTCTCTTATTAAAATAACTAATACAACATTTTCTGTATAGTTATTTAATATACTAATTTGTAGTATAAAAATTAAAAAAAATACTATGATGAAGATAAATATAATAGATTTCATAAGAATACATTTATTCGAATGTATATTCTAAAACAACCCACTTTTAAAATTTTATCTTTATTAAATTATGAAGGTGACAACTTTGACATCATTTAAATTAAAATAATATAAGAGTCATAATGGCTTTTATAAGCCTCAAAATGGTCAAATATTCAACCATTGGATGCTTATAGTTTACATGTACATGACCAATAAGTTTTTGTCAGGTTTTTTTCCTTTTATGGTCACTATTAGTTTAATAAAAACTATATTATTGATTTTTCACTAAATAAAGAAATCTTGCATCAGTATTGTGTCACCATTAATGACAATTATTTAATCCATAAAAATAATAAATAAATTCTCATGATGTATATAATTTTATATTATTTCTTTATACTATTCATGTTCTAAGTTTCATGAAGTTTATCACTAAATTAAAATTATTATACTTATAAGTTTTAAGAGAGTGACATGTTGTCACTTTCTTTGGTTTTAATAATAATTAAATTATTTTAAAGGTCTAAAGTCCATAAAATGAATCTAATCAGACCCTTAGTTGATATGGGTCGACTTTTGTTCATCCAATAGAATTTTTTCATGACTTAGGGTAATTTTATAATCTTAAGTTTTCCCTTAATTACCCGATTTATCTTTAACTGATGTAAATAGAAAATATTGTAGTTACTATTCATAATATCAAAAAAATAAAAGTAACCTATTAACATAATTTTTACCCACTGAATCCAAATATGGAATCAATTTTTAAAAATTCAAAACACAGAAGTTTCAGTAATTAAATTAAAATTTATCCCGTTGTTAAGAAAATGGGTTTTAAAAGTTAAAATATTGCCAAAGATTGAAATGTTTTTACCTATGAATTCAATCTAAAATTAATGGTAATGACATAAATTTTATTAAATGGTGAGAATATATAATATTTATACTTTAAAACCATTCAATATTATATTTTAACCATATAAATTATTTCGATGAAAAAAGTTTGTTTTAATTAAAATATAGCGTGTTTTTACTATTCTTTAAAATATGAAAGTTATCCAAATAATATGAAAATTTTATCTGAAGTAAATTTTTATATACTGATTCCAATTAAGAATTTTATTTTTTCAAATTGAACTTATAAACCTGTCAAAACTATATTTAATGTGGGGGTGCCATCAAGAAGCGGCAAAACTGCATTTTTTGAAAAATACTTATTTTACCCCAAACATTTATTTTGTTCACATACCATGATTTGGAAAATATGTAAGATGAATAACAATGTTATAAAATTAAAAATATAGTAATACTATTTTTAATGGATAGTTCATAATATTATAATAATATATCATTGTTTAGTGAAACCCGGCATTGCGTACTACACACGCTATAGAGAAAGGTCGTGATTGCATGTAATGCAAGACAAGTCAGAGATGCGTGTAGTGCAAGCTCCCTTTGGTTTTGCATATAAAATAATCAAAAATTATTTAATTTATAAATTAAAAAAATCTATACTTAATGTTGCGTAGAATAATTCCTACAAAACGAACATGAAATTGTTTGTAACACGAGCCAAGAATAGTGTTGCATATTCTACAAGCTAATACGGTGTTGCGTATAGCGCAAGATAATATTGGTGTAGCTTACAACACAAGACATCAATGAAATTAAAAAGAATAATTCCCATAAAATCTCTGGTTGTTACATTTTCTTCCTGACCTTATATAAATATGTAGATTTTAGGCTCTTTTTTTATGATTTCAACAGGAGATAAGGATGGACCACAATGTTATTTTTAAAGGTTACAAGATTTAGCCTTGTTGAAGTGTGATCATAACCCATCATAATATAATTATTTAATTTAGTAAAGTGATTATAAATTCATGCCCTATCTCAAATTAGCTCATCTATCTCTAACAACCATTAAATCCTAGGTGACCAAAGGTGTGACTTTGGAGATCTTTAGCTATACTTTTATTGGTTTTGGCCCTTGGGTTTGAGAGATCAAATCTTTATAATCCAAGGTGAATTTCACTTATCTTATCTTTGATTCTATTATTATATTTTCATATGGGGAAGCTTGTGATGTAATTTTTGATTCAGTTTTCTTTTTTTTATGTTTTGGTTTTTATGGGTAATTGTCATTTGTTTTATTTGTAGTTACTCCCCATTTATTGGTTTTCAATTAATTATAGTTTTCTCATCATCATATACAATGATTATTAATGATTTGTTTGTGGTAGGGGATTTATGTCCTCTCATTATTTATTTATGTGAAAATAATGGAATTATAATGATTTTATTTCAATGTATGGTACAGATTAACCTAAAATGATAATTAATTTACTAAATTAAATTGAAGGGAAGGGGTGATTCTCTTTTGTTTTATTAAATTGCATTATATTTTTTATATAGTTGAGGTTTTTTATGTTTACAATGAAGTATTTATGTCACATGATGTGATATTAATTTTTTCATATTTTTATTGGTTAAAATAACAATTCATAATGGTTTAATCACTTAGTTTTAGTAATGAATCAATTGTGTATAAATATGTAATTTGGTGTTGAACATACAATTCTGATTTAACTTGATTTAATGCTTGAAGAAAGGTTTTTTAGTTCGAGTTGTTGATATTTTTTCTGTTTCTTATTATAGTATATGAGATCTATTATTTTTTATTAGAGTTGTTATAGATATCTTCTGTGTTTTTAGGAGTATTTGGTGTCTTTGTTTTCGTGGTATTGATTGATGATCATTTTTATAGTTATGGATTAAGTTTCATATCTAGTTATTTTGAAAATAAACAGTTTTGTGGTTATTTGGGTGGATGGTTTCCTGTGTTGTGTTCCAATTTATGTGGTAATGGGTTTAATTTTCATGGGGTTGTATTATAGTTTCCTAGTGGGAGGGAATGTAGATTGAATTAATGGAAATGATAATGGGTGATGGGATAGAATAGAAAAATGGTGGGAAATTAAATGATAGTTGGTTACGGATAGAACAAATGTAATTGTGGAAATAATGAAATTAGAATAAATGTGAATAATGATTAATAAATACCATAAATTGAGAGGTGATTTAATGAATAGTTTGACATTAAATATGGAATATGAACAATATAATGAATATAATGATGCTGATAAATGGAAAATCAATAATTTAACGAATTATGTGATGAAATGGAAAATTGAGAAGGTTTTTATGGTTTTCTCATGTGGATACATGGGGTTGGTTAAGTTGTAGTTGTGGAAGTGGTTGATAGTAAGTGGTAATAATGTTCGGATAGTTATAGTTGGTGCTTATAATGTTGTTTTAGTGTAAACCCTTAGGTTGATCTTGTGTGTGACTATATATGATTGTATTTTCTAGTTTTTCTATACACACCACCTCCCAGTTTGGGAAACTTATTTTACACCCATATAAGGACATGTTTTTTGTGTTTTTCACAACATCCATGTTGTAGAGGGAACAAATGAATAACTATTTCCTCTTCCATGATCTCCCATTAGACTTATTATGAGTTGTGATGGATCATGGTAGGTATATAAAAATGGGTTATAATGGTTCTTTCTTATAGTACATATATTCTGGCTGACATGGGTTTTGATTATGATGGTGATGCAAGGTAGGAGTTGTTAATATTAGGTGGAGGGAAAAAAGTATGATGATATTCATTTTCACAATACCTTACTATGATAAAGATTGGATATTGGGTTATGATGTGGTGATGTGGTATGTGGATTTGAAGGATTTGTTATGGTTTTGATATGGTTTTTTGTTATATGAATATATGGATATGAAAGGAATTATAGCATTGGAAATATCTGATTGGGGAATGAATGAGACCAGATTATTTGGTAAGTGGATGTGGTTTTTCTTATTGATATATATTTATTTGATATTATGTTACTATACTTCAATGTGATATTGGTTGAGTAAGACTTAGTTAGGTTTTATGATAGTTGACCAAATATTAGTGTGAGGTAGTTATGTTGTTTATTCACTAAGGTATTACAATTATTCTTCCACATTTTCATAACATGTTTTAGAGAAGAACCAACTAAGTATAATTTTTTTCTCACCCTTATATATATAAACATATTTCCAGGTTTCCAATAGTGTGTTGAAGATAAATCTATCCCATACTAGCTCATTGAGGTCATTGGCTAGTGTTATTGTCACTTCCATGGGAGTTATTATTTGGTATTTTATATTTGTATACTTGTTTTCATAACAAATTTACAATAATTTTTCATTGAGTTTTATTTTTTCTTATATGGATTAGATTTTTGGTTTATCTAATGTTCCTCGGATTATAATTTATTTGTTTGTTAAATACCCTTGATGTTAGTTGGCATCCCATTACCTATTGGAGGTAGTATTGAAGGATCATTGTCATCTTAAATACCATCCTAGGGGGTTTCTTGTGGATAAAGGTTGTGAAATATTTTAATTAGAGATAATAATGAGTGTTATGGGGGATATTGAATTTAGAAATTTGTGAGGACCCCATGGGTTTGGAAGGAAAACAGTGCTAGTCAAGTTACCATGTGACATAGCAGGGGATACCAACAAGGTAATAGATGATTAAAGACCTATGTGATACTATACAAGGATCTTGAGAGTAAAAAACTTTCTAGGAAAGGTGATACTAGTTATAGGGTAGAGACCTAAGAAAGTTACATTATTTATGATTGATTTTTCTGGAAGTTGGATTAATGTGCAACTATGAAGGTAAAATAAATATAAATAAATTACCCTTAATAAATTATATATTCACTAGCCCAGGATTTTTCACTAAGAATATTTATAGTTGGTTGGTGGTCATCATTTGTGTGTGATATAGATTTTATAGGTTTAATAAGATGATCCGGTATACAATAAGATATTTGACTTAGAAGAGGTGGATGATTCATGGAGGAAAACACTACATGTGTTTCAGTTTCAAATCGTAAAAAACATGAGTGGAGTGTCTATTATTAGGATAAAATGAGTGAGTTGGAGGAGTCATATATTTCTTTTAACCATATCCATTCTAGGAAAGAGCACCATGTCCCTTTTTTTGTTAGTTGAGGAGATCTATAAATAAGTGGGGGTTTCTATTTCATGGGTATCATGATAAGTTAGTAGTTTCATAGGATAATTTTCAAAAGTAGTTCAATGTAGAGTGTCTTTCCCTGATGATGAAGTTGGTAATGTTTCTAGAATATCTTTCTCATCATAAGGGGATTATGAGTGTGAAAGAGCATTATATTTGATTCTAGGGCCTTCTCCTCTTTACCCCTAATCTTTTCACAAATGAGGAAGCCAGAGCATGAAATTTTATTGAGGCACTGCATCCCATTATTCAACACCAATTTACTTTATTTATGGTTTCTATGTATTTAGAGATTCTCACTAAGTAAAAGGTGAGAGGATGAATGCACAATTTGGGTTAACGTGAGTGTGGATTCATAAAAACTTCTTATTGAGAAGAGTTATAGTTTAAATATCATGGACGTATGGACAGTTGATGTTTCTACCAATGTAGATTCATTATCAATAGTCATTATGTTTCTCTAGAATTGGTAATTTTCATTAATCTATTGGGATCTTCATTCCGGTGTTTTTTATTTTTGAAGTTCATGTCCATTTTCAGTTTCAATTCCTAACTATTATCAATGGATAGCATGGAATAGGTGATATCCTATTAGTTTATCCCAAGTAGTAGTTGACTCTAAAGCATTATCATCACCAGGGCCTATAGGATTTCGACCAGATTTGGGGAAATGGAGTTGGTAGGGGACATCCCCATGACATCCCTTATCCTTAGGGGAATTGGTTAGAGTACAATCATGGAGGTTAATGTCAATGGGTCCAGTGAGGGAGAGGAGTGCTTGGCTAGTTTCATTCCATAGAGATGCCAGTGTCATGTAGTCACAATATCTTCTAATGTACCACCTATTTATCTTATACCATGGATTTTAATTTATTTTATTTTGGATATTTTCATTTCTTTATTTCACCCACCTTGGTTCATGCCTTAGGAATCATTGTGGAGAGTCTTTTGATGCAATTGGTGTTAACTACATAAGTTTGGAGGGAGTCTAGTTTTATGTTGTGTGGTAGGGTTGTGAGCTAATGAGGGGAAAATATCATTCATTAATAGATTTATTCTTACTACATATATTACTATATGATGTCATTATTATCATAGACTAGTTATACACTATCTATACGATCATAAATTTCTTCCTGAAAATAGTTGAGTTCCTAGATGTGGAATTCTAGTGATTTTGTTTTTGGGAAAATAGAACCATCGTATGAGTTAAAGTTGTTTGGAGGATATTCCTCTCAGTTGGTGGAGTTGAGTTTTTCTCGATGGATGTTCAGGAAGAAGTGATTCAAAAGGTCTTTTATTATTCCCCAAATTTTTTCCCTAACTAGTTTGTGACTCATCCCATTCAACTAAATATTGATTTTTTAGAATGATTTACAACCCCATGTTTCTTTTATTTTGATGAATCTTTATTTAGTGAAACCTTTTTAATTTTAGGAGTTGAATCATCATATCAATCATTTGATATAAAAGGGTTCTTTCCGTAGCAATGTGTTTTTCTGGGGTGCTATGGTGTTATTATTCATGAAGTAAGATGATATTCTATGATTTTTAATAGGCTATTGGATATTGAACGAGTTGACAATTATGAAAAATTATCACCTTATGAGGATAGATTCTTTGTTGGATTAGTTGAAGGTAGATAGATATTTTTTTACAATCAATATTTAGTCTTGGTATCATAAAATTATGGTGAAATTGAGGATATCCAAAATTGTTCTCACATGTTCCGTAATATGCACTTTGATTTTATAGTTATATCAGTTGGTGTCATGAAATCCCCATTTATTTTCATGGGACTGATGAAATCTATGTTTTATGAGTTCCTAAACCAGTTCACAATAGTGTTCATCAATTATTTTCTCATGTACTTAATGTTAGAGGAGGAAAATTTTATGTATTAGAGAACCATTTTAAATGTCTTTTGGAAATATTAGCTCTATGTTATGTTACCCAAATATTGGTTTTGGATTCATAAGGATATGTTCCTTGGCTATATAGAGTCATGGTAGGGAGTAAAAAAAGAGCCCTTCAAGATCATAGTAGTTATTTATTGGGTAGTACCCAAAAATTTTGTACAGTTTTTTAGTTTCCTTGGTATTATCTCTATAATTTATATTAGATTTCAACTCCTTAAAAAATCTTTTCCAAGAAGGAACTAACATTCATGTGGACTAATAATTGTCAGGTAGCTCTGAATCACCTGAAGGATAAGTTGATAAGTTCTCATATTCTTCAATTTACAAAGGAAGTATTTATATTCAAGGATTTATATTACTCTTACTATCATGTATTGGAGTGTTTTTTATACAATAAAGGGTGGTGATCTCATACGGTTCAAGGTAGTTACATCATTATGAGTGTAACTGTGTCACCCAAGATCTTAAGATAAAAGTCTGGGTGTTTTCTCTAAAAGATGTGGTGAAATTATTTCATCAGTGATTTATTTTTTGTCTTTATAAATCATAATAGATTGAGTTATAATCTCTCTTAATGAGATTTTATTTTGTGTCCACTATATTGGATAGATTTTTTATATTACCATGAATATAATACCTCTTTCATCCTAAGGATAATAATATAGTTTTTGATGTGATTAGTATGAAGTCAAAGGAATATGTTATTCTATATTATGTTGATGTATAGAGAGTGATGGAGAATCTTATATTGATTCATCTTAATGTGGAGGAAGACATCAGTATTGGTTTAATATATCATATAGTTCTTTATTCGTCCTTATTGAATATGGTTAATGAGTCATTGTTTGGGGATCTCAATGTGGAGGTTTGGAACAATAATATAATTTGTAGTGGGGATCCTAAGGGGTGGTCCAAGGATGGATGACATCATGTGTTGTTTCAAGGTATGCTATTCATTCTATTGGTGATGTGAGAGGTGGTTCTTAATGAGTTTCATAGATAATCCTTATCTATGAATCCAATTATTTCTTAGATGTGTTATTCCTTGAGGAATTGGTTCTGGAGTACATGGATGAAGTGGTTAGTGGAAGTGTCTTTGTCTTGGTGATTGGTTTTTCTATTTTTGAAATAATAGAATCATGTTTATGGATGCCTATTACAACCATTAAATGTACACCTGTGGAAGTGGGAGGACATTTATATGGATTCAATCAGTATTTTTTTCTCAAGTTCAAGGAGGATATGATGTTATTTTGTTGATCATATATTAGTTGAAAATGTTAACTGATTTCTTAGTGATTAAAAAGTCGAATGCCACTAATATTTTAGAAAGGAAATATAAATATTATGTACTAATGCATCATAGGTTTTTGAGGATCATCATATACATTATGTATCTTCATTTTACCATGTTATTCTAGGGTAGTATTTAATGGGATTTTATTTATCAGTTTCACCTTATCACTACTTTCCATCCTCAGATGGATGAACATATTAAGTTGTATATCAATAAATTAAATGTAATTTTTCATTCAAGTGTTCCTGAATTTTGTGGATTTTGGGTAAATGACCTAAATTTTTTTGAGTCTTCTAATAACACTAGTTATCACTCATATATCATTAGGGATATATTTAATGAATTTTATATGTTTCCATGTATATAATCAATTTGTTGGACTAATATTGAAGAGGTGATATTCCATGGATATGATATGGTGTAGATTATGACCAAGAAAGTGAAAAATGTTTTGAGAGTGAATGAAGATGGAGGAGGACCTTTAGAAGTCATATGCATATCATAAGAGGTGGCCTTTTTAATTCAAGGTTAGATATCATGTGTTCATTGTATTCTATCCTTATTGTGGGTTGGGGAGGCTTCTTCAAGGGTTGAAATATTTCGCCATGATTTATCAAGCCTTTCATGGTGTTAATGTTTTTTGGTGAAGTACAATATAGGTTATCCCTTCCCCCATAGTTGGATCGGATCTATTATTTCTTCCATGTGTTACATCTTCCACAATATCTTCATAAAGACTCTTATGTCATTGATTGGGGATAATTTTATGTATAGGATAATGTGAAATCTATAGAGTGGCTTATTGAGATTCCAAGTCATTGGGATAAACTGTTGTGGGGGTGCGTTAATCCCTTTTTCATGCCTTTTCGAGGAAAATTAGCTTGGAGGTGTGTGTGGGGGAGCATCAATCCCATATGTGAGCTCGGTATGATGAGTCATATTGAAACTTTTTTTCCTTCATATTGATAATTTTGATCTAGTTATGATTTTATTTAGATTTTTTATCTTATTTTGTGTTATACTTGGTGATGGTGTTGTTCCTATTTGAGAGTTATCTCCTTTTTATTGTTGGGTGTTGTGGTCAATGTTTACTCTCTATGTTGATTTTTATTATCGATAATAAGAATCATTTGATAGATATATAATGTAATGAATCAGACTTTCTCACACCATTACTTCA
This sequence comes from Viscum album, assembly GCA_963277665.1. Lineage (NCBI taxonomy): Eukaryota > Viridiplantae > Streptophyta > Magnoliopsida > Santalales > Viscaceae > Viscum > Viscum album. Next base: position 1,480,079,494 of record OY728120.1, read on the forward strand.
TGAGTTTTAGCTGTTAGAGGATTCATGGGAATTATAGAGGGAATATAATGGAGTTATTATTAAAATTTCGACTAGAAGGGATGTGTTGTGGAGTGTCCTGGTCTGGTTTTTCATGAAGGGTTATTTGGATGTGGTTGTTTCTTTTCGGTTTCATTTTTTTCACTATGAAGTGTTTGGTTATGAAACAATGTTTGGTTTGAGGAATGGGATATTTCAGGTTGGAATTTTGATTGAAATGCAAAGAGGTATTTTTCCATTATGAGGATTCCTAGGACATTATTACATAAGGAGGTAACTAGGTTAATCTATTGTGAGGAATTATGAGTTTATCCAATGAGATATTGTCAGCATCGTGAGGGGTAGAATTACTATATGATGGTGTCAAAGTGATTTGAGTATATCTTGCACGAGTTTGTTTTCATGTGGGGTCATTGAGGTTTATCTTATGTGAGATTATTGGATAATATTTTGTGGGGTCTGCTCTGGTGTGACTCATCCAGCTACAGTGTGGAGTCACGGGATATCATTCTCCTTGTTCTGTATATTTTGGCATCGTTGTGCTGTGGTTATAGTTTTGGGTCATGAACTTCTTTAAATTCATGTATTTGAGGTGGTTTTCAAAGTGTTATTTGGGGGAGATAATGGGATATTGTGTTGTGGTTTTCAAGGGTAAACTCATTTTAGCCGATTTGTGGCATAATCATAACTTTTCATGATGTAATTCTTTAATTTTCTAAATTGATTAAAAATTTAGGCCTTATATTGAATGATTAATTACTTGTATGACTTACATACAACCCTATGTGACCTGAGAGACATTTTTTGTGGATCATCAACCATCCATTGGTTGTTGATGAAGTAATTACATTTAATGTTTTGATATACATTGTTTACTAATATTGATTTAAAGGAATGACCTTTAATAATTTGTTAATGTCCTTTAATTTTCTATAGTGATTATAAATTTTAGAGTGGTCTTGAATTACTCTTATTTCTCCAACTTTATTCAAATCCTTCGTGATCATTGGATAATTTTTAGGAGTCAATTATCTATCCTCTCATTATTATTTCCATCTACGTCAAGAGATCAACTCATTATGATTTAAGGTGAATTCTTCTTCTCTTCACCTTGATTATATTATTATCATTTCTTCAAAGGAAAATTTTAATTTATGTAATGATTCAATTTTCAATTTTTTTTAATGGAGAATGTTCATACATAGGCCCTATGGATGATCCTAATGTGTTGGGTTTCATTTTATTTGAATTTTATAATCATATCGTACTGTGATTGTGAAAGATTTGGTTATGGTGTGGGGGATTAAGACCTATCCTTATTTGATTGAATGATAATTTTTGAATTATCATGAATTTTTTCTTTGGTTGGATGGTATGGATTAACCTAAATTGATAATTAACCAAATTATATGAGATTGATGGGAGGGGTCAATTCATAGGTTCATTATGAAATTCCATGATATTGCTTATATGATTTAGGGTTTATTGATGTTTATACTTGGTGATTTGTGTTATATGATATAATATAAATTGTTTACTACAACTTGATTTTTGGAATCATCTTTCATAATGGGTTAATCACTTAAAGATCATAACAAATTGGATGTGTGTAAATGTGGAAAAAAATGATGGTGTTAAACCCAAAATTATGCTTTAACATGAAAGAATGTATGAAGTGAGTTTCTTTAGTATGAATTACTAATCTATTTTTCATTTGTTACTATTTTATATGGGATATATTTACCTATAGAAAATATAAAATTATATGGGGTTATTTTTTCAATATATTCATTTATAACCACATCTAAATTTATTAGTGTTGATTATGAAAAACCACAGCAAACATGATCTCTTGCCTCTATTAGCAGTGATTTCATGTAACTGATGGTAATATAAATTTTTTTTGGTAAAAATGTTATAGTTATTTGTATCAATTTTTAATTTTTTAAAGCAATATAATATTTTAGAACATAAATTTACATGTTTTTCCAAAAAAAAATAGAAAAAATCATGGTTATTCAAGAATGACTCTTATTTTTTCCTTCCACCTAAAGATTTATCACTGATTATGACTGTCAATAAAACCCAACCCTGGATTTACCTAGACATTTCACACTCCCATCATGTGACCCTGATTCCTACACCCCCCCCCCCAATGAATCCTAAATTCCTAATGATGTTGGGACTATTAACATGCAAACATTCCAGTGCAAAACCTGATTCTTTCTTCCCACCCTCACCCTCTGCGCCTTTATTTCCCTCACATAATATATGATGTTTCATCCCATGATGTTTAGGGAAGCACTGTAAAGTGCACTCTAACTCATCTTGGTACATCTCATGTCTTTTAATATACCTCATATTTTATATAATGTGAAATATTCAATGTAATATGTCTTTAATATAATTATAATATATATATATATATAATATAATATTATTTATTTATTTATATTTTTATAATAGTAAATATATAATATATATATTTCGAAAGTGGTATAGGTTAGAACCCAAAATCCCTAACCCATTTATTAAAAGAAAAGAAATATTTCAAAATGGAAGAGATGGGTTCAAACATGATAGATTTTGTCATCATCAAAAATGAATGCAATAATTTTAATACATAGAGAAAATATTTAGAAATTCAAAATATTGACCCATAAAATAATTTGAACATCATCCAACCAGACCAACATATTTCATATATGTTTTTTAGACCACCATTGTGCACATTCCATTTCTTCTATCTTATAGGATTCTTCCAAGATTATTCTAGATAATCTACTACCTTATTAAATTTACAAGATAATTTCAAAATGTTTTTCTCTAGGTTGGACCCAAAATAATCTTCAATTTTTGAGGAAATAAACTAAAATAGAATCAGATATTTCTTCAAAAGTAATGGATCCATAATAAATTTTTGAAAAAATATACTCAACCTATGATTCAAACCATTATATGGTAGTATCACTAAGTCCTAGAGGAATCATTTCATGTAAAAACCCTTCTATAGAAAAGTCTGAGTTCTTAACCTTCACCTCCTTACATTACATGGATATGGCATTACCAAAATTTTAATAAATAAACTTCATTGATTATGTGAAATGAGGGGAATAATATTTTACCTCATTAAAATAGGTTTTACAACATTCAACATCCATAACCAACACTTTTGATTCTATATGCCATTTTTATAAAGAGTATTCATAGGAAGAAAATCCTCTCTGTTTTCAATAATAAAATCAAAATATTTTTAATTTTTCACCTTTAAATAAGAAATCATCCTCACCCTATCTTGGAATTTTTTTGGGGAAGTGATACCTAATTCCTTTATCCTAGGGCTCCCCATCCCCTTAAAAATACCCTCATTTCTTGATATGGAAGGGGTAACCATAATAATAGTTTGACTGAAAATCACATTAGATTTGGCATTCATTTTTAAGAAGCTTCATCATGAAAAGAAGAAGAATAATTATAAGAAGAGGCTTGATCATAGGATCCATCCATGAATTGGACTTCAAGAACTATAACCTTGAAGCTAGGATCCTTTGATACAAAATGTTGTGAGGTCTAAATCATTAAAACCCCAAAAAAATAGCAATTCTAAACTCTAAAACCATATATTCAATATGACCCTTTATTCCTTTTTCAATATCCAAAAAAGTTGAAACATCTTCATGTTACAAAATAGGTTTTTTAAGAGGATAATTTGAAATAGAATTGACTTGATCCAAATAAATATCAACCTTTTCATAGGAAACTAATTTCCCTTATTCTTAAACTTGATTGATTGGGTCTATATTGGTACCAACATTAGTACTACCTTATGTATTCAAATCAGGTTCATTTAGGGGAGTGTTACACCTATCATCATCCCTACCCCACTACATTATAGTGATTTCTGTTATGTGGGAATTCAATGCACCTTCTTAGTAGGAATAATTTATTAGGTACATGTTATTTGAAACCAAAAAATATGATTGTACAACGACACATTCCCTGTTATTAACATCGTCTTTGTGGAAGACTTATCTTACATCTATCTCCAACAAAAATAGATTTTCTAGCCACTCATCACATTATTTCCACCGACCATACCTTGAAAAAATCTACCAAACAGTGGATGATATTTCTACACCTTGGAAAAAATGACAGAACATTTTCTTATTAAAGAAAACATTAAAATTCAATGTTATAAAAATTTAAAATTAGAGTCTTGATTAATGGGGAGATGAGATGTAATTCTACTAAAATACATTAAAAGTTCTTGAACCTATCTATTTGAGTTTTCTTTTCAATATTAATGGGAACATCTATAGCTAAAGTAATCTCTCATAAATTTTTTGGGTGATTGAAAAACAAAATCAATCCCCTTATTTTAATCTAAAGCTATGTGGTTGAATTACTAACCTTAAAATGATTAAAGTATGGGTCATAGTCTTGTATTAATAAAAACACAAAGTTCATATTTATGAATCCAATAATCCAAAATTTTGATTTTAGAGATGGATTGGGGAATAAAATATGAAAAAAATACTTTTGTGGGGGAGGTTATAACCCAAACATAAAAACCCAATAATTCAACAATCCACTTATTAAGATCTATTTGATTGCCTCTATCATCTTGATATTTAAGAGAAAATGAGAAATTTTCAAGTGATAATATTCTTGTAGCCTTTTTATGGGAGTCCCTGATAATATTCCAAGAAAGTGGTGTCACCCTTCTTAATTATCATCTGGGAACTAAATGAAAATATCTTCAGAAAATCATAAAATATCATATGAATAGGTTTAAAAACCACATAAAATTGAGTCTAGGGGGGTTGATAAGGAGACTTCATGATATAGGAAATATATATTCGAGAAGATCTAGACAGGTCTAGAAAAAATGAGGCTCGATAATCATACATAACATTGTTATTATCTTCAATGAGGGAAGGATCCCCATTCTTCAATATTTGGGCCAAGAACAAAACCTACTAGTTTACAGGACCGTAAAGAGAGACCCTCTATTTTATCCCGAATAGGTTATAATTTTATCTTTATGTTCTTTAGGATCATATAAACCACTAAAAATGGGGTTTGAATCAGTGGTGATATTTTACAATTTCAATTATTTTGAAATAAATCCCTACAACTTGTTAGCATTTTTTTCCTAATGAACATTATATAAAAACCTTAAAATAATGAAATTATAATCATGTAAATTAAGGAACACAATATTTACAAGGTTCAGCTTCAGAATAAGAATCTTTATCCTTTCCATGGAAATTCTTGCCTATCAATGGAAATCCACTATGATAGAATGTAAATAAAACTGTGTTAACTCCCATTAAACTCTTTTTATCTCCAGATATAAAATTAGACTAACTCCCATTATTTAAAAAAATATTATAAAAATAATTCATAATTATAATTACAATCCTTAAAAATCTCACAATAATATATTTCATAAATCATATATCTAATTTTCTCTATCCGGTAAGAGTTTATATGATACTCTCTACATACATACAGTGAAACTCTTTCTAGAACACCTCAGGATATGGTGCCTATGTTACATTTTTTATTCAATTAACAAAAAAACTACACCTTAAAATATAATTGGAAACTTTTTTCCAATTCAACTTTAGTATATTATCCTTGACTAATGTATCCGACTAATTTCACTAATCGGACCCTCAATCCGATACAACTTCTCCCTACACCTTTGTTTGGTGTACTTATTCAACCAAATCTTAAAATATTTGAAAACTCACACTACATAAAAACATTCAAAACTTTTCCTATTTTTAAACATATTAACAGTGAATATTTTTTACACATGTATTATACCTGAATCCCCTATTTATAGTTGTTCTAAAATGAGAGTGGGTGGGAACGCAAATTCATTTTCCCACTCAATGAAAAATAAAATTTAAAAATTCCCAATAAACACTAATTCAATTGATGATTCTCAAGAATTCTATATTATTATTAATGTTTTATGAAAATGTAGTTCCAATGGTATTTCTTCAAAAATCCTAGTGATTTTAAGAAAATTCTTTAAACTTCCTTTAACTCAATATTAAAAAAATTCTTAAAACATTCTTAACAACAACATTAAAAAACATAAAAAAACTCAATTAAAATTTATATATAAGAAACAATGAGTGGGTAATATAGAATCATAATTTTTAAAGAAATTAAAAATATTTGTAACGATTTCCAGAACATCATCTAGGAGATGTTCATCTGATGACTTTCTAAGAACATCTATATTGATGATCTGGATATTTCTATTGTAAGTGACCAAACTTAAACATTACATAATCTAATTAATTAAAATAGAATTCACATTCATAAATTCCCAAAAATATTTTTGGTTTATAGTTTTAGATAATTATTTAATAAAAACATACTTAGAATCTCATATATTACAATGTAGTAAACTTTTTCATAATATCAATTTCTATCACATTATGAAATTATAAAAAATAAAACATGATTTATTTCAATAAAAAAACTTCTAGACCTTAATATTTAATTTTTAATTTCTATTAACCACCTAGAAAACCTTTTAAAAACATTTTAAAACATAGGATAATCACAAATATGTCTATAAGGGACATCAAATGGAATAAATTTTTAGTCCATGAATGAAAACATTTTCACAAAGTTATTCCTTCTACACATAAAACAAAATCTATTCATCTTACCTTATGATTCCAAAAGATTCATGTAAAACCATAGAAAGAGTGCATAAATTATAAAAGGAAACTAATGTAATTCTTTTCATATCACTCTTACATATAACGTAACTCTATTGGTTACAAAGGGAGTAACCATCTTGGTTACACCTGGAATAACCGTCATAGTATATTCCGATAATCTCTTAAGAGAATCCAAACTAGTAAACACTATCCCATTACCCAATGCATTGGTGATATATGATGGTATCACCCACCCTATTTTGTCATGGAACCACTCATTATCAAAAAAATTACCAGGAAACATAACATGATTATAACACATAAATCTTTCATAAAAAATATTATTGAGGAAAATAAATTTTCCATTATAAAATCACATTTCATTTTTAAGAATCCACCCAATTATAAATGAAAAAATAATAATTTTACAATAAACATTAAAACTTATAAAGGAAATATAAAAAAAATAAGGCATCATAGAAGTGGAGAAATATTCTTATTTCATATATGTATAATAAAATTCTTTAATATATATATTTATAACATTAAAAGTGATTTTTTTAAATAAATTCCCTTACAAATTTCATATCAATGATGAGAGAATTAATAAAATGAATTGGACATATATATTCCCTATGAAGACACATAATTCAACATAATATAATCAAAATTCATTTAAAAAATATTCTTATCATGAAAAAATAATGAAAGTAAAAGGTTATCCCAAGGAATTTAAATTGGGATTATAATTCCCTTACTTTATTTCTGAAAATGTTCTACACTTGTAATTAATGTTATGGATAATCAAATTAGTGTTATTAATTACATTAGTATTAATATTTTAAAAAAATATTTTATTTATGATCGATTTATGAGGTTAATTTATGGAAAATTTTGAAGAGTTGTAAATAAAAAAATCGTTGTTCCTGGAGCATTCATTTGATAAATTTATGGTTAGTTCACATGAGTATAATTAGGGGAGTTTTTTTAAAATGGAAAGAAAAACTCCAAAAGTAACAATAAATAGAATTAATATTTTTCCAAAATATTAAATGGTCACATATATCATTTTTTTCTAATATTACAATGATTCATTGTATTCAACATTAATGATAAATGTTTGGTTTGTTTTTGGTGGGTTTTTCCGACCATCAGAAACTAGTTTCATTTTATCTAATTATTATGTCTATAAATTAGTTATGTAAAATTAAACACATAATAATATATATATTAAAATATTTTATAACCATAATAATGGTTATATGGTGATACTTGAATGTTGAAATGGAAAATGAAAACTCATCATCTATGAAGGTGGTGAATCAACACGCCACATATGATGTTTTCATTTTTTATAATAAGTGGAGGAGACAAGAGGTTTGTTGATGGATATTGAACTAACATACTAAAAGTATTGTATATATATGATACTGTAGTTATTAAACCATGTTTTATATGGTAGGTGAGTATAAGGTTGAAATAAAGTGAGAAATAAAGAAAGAATTTAAAAGAGAAATGAGGATTTTTCCTCTTGAATATCGTCCCCTTGAGAACATCCTTCAGTCACATGGTTTTGGTATTTTGGTGAGAAAAGTAGGTCATAGACCTAGTTAAGAGTTTCGGTAAGTTAATTGGGATCAATTTAGACAATATACATTGTTTTGGAGGTGTTAGGAGTAGGGGGTCTGGGGTGTTATTTAAAGGGAGAGGAGATGGGTGTTTTGAATTTTTTTGTTCAATTGTTTATTATGTTGGATCAATACTATCAGTTGTGTTTATTATTGTGGATAAGTATATTAAATAGTTAATATGAGTTAAAAATAATGGGTTTATACAACATAAATGACTAAAAAATCACTTATTTAAATTATAATTTTGAGAACCGTATTTCATTATTCACCAAAATTTCAACTATTTTAGAAAAATCCCAAAAATTCACCCTAAGAATTTTTTAATGTGAAGATTTAAAAAATGGACTCTAATTTTGGAAAATAATTTTTTAAATATTATAAATTTTTTTAATTAAAATCATCAATTATTCGAAAAATACTAATTTCTATTTTATAACCGATTTTATGAATCTTTGAAAACTTAAATAATGTATCATAAAATTATCTTATAATTTTAATAAAACAAATTATTAATTTATGAATGTGTTTTATGAATTTTTTTTTTCAATATGTTATATTAATTATAAAATTGTAACTAAAAATTTATGTATTACAAAAATACCAACACTTAATTTTTCATTTTTCAAACATTTATTTATTTATTCAATGATATAAATATATCAAATTTTAATTTATGAGACCCCTAAATTTATTTTATACTTTCATAGTAGAATTTATTATTCTAATGTTCAGATTACAATTCTTAATAGTAACATAAATATTCTTATGGTTAGGATACGATTCCATTATTATAGTTTTCTTAATTTCAATAAATATCACTTATTTCATTGTACATTTATAATGAATTTTATTATTTAATTCCAAAATGAAAAAAATATATACAATAATTACCTAAGTTGTATCATCCCCCCTATATAAATTGACTCTTTATAATTTTATTAACATATTAGACATGTGAGGACACTTTTTCCCTCATACAATATTTAGATTCCCATGTGGCTTCTTCAATCATGTGGAATCCTGAAAAAACCTCAATCTGGTGAATTAACTTATTCAAAAATACTTTCTATATATGATCCAAAATCTGAACAAGATTTTCCCCATATGAATGATTATCTTTTAAAGGAACAAATTCTTAGAGAAAAACATAGGATGAGTCTGGAAAAAATTTCATAACATAAAAACATAAATACATGGTGCACTTGGGACAAACATGGAGGAAAATATACTTGGTAGGAAACTGATCCAACTTAATATATGCTTTCATAGTATCCAATGAACTATGGACTCAAGTTACCCATATTACTGAAAATTATGACACTTTTCCAGGAAAAAAATTTAAGAAATACTTGATCACCTACCTTGAAAGAACCACCCTCCTCCAATTATCCTTATAACTTTTATGTCTACTCTGGTTTATCCTCATGTTTCATTGAAAAAATTTATATTTTTCTACTATTTCCTCTGCCAATTCTAGTCCCATAAACATTATTTCACATACTTTATCATAAAATGAAGGACTTAGACACTTATTTCCTTATAATGCTTCAAAATGTTCCATATGTATACTAGAATGAAAACTGTTATCATATAGAAACTCAACCAAAGAAAGATGATGATTCCAACATCCCTCGTAATCGATTGAACAATCTCTAATAATATCCACCAATGTGTGCATTATTTAATCTTACTATACATCATATTGAGGATGAAAATCAGTGCTAAAATTTAATTTAGTTCCTAATGAGTGCTAAAGTCCCTTACAAAAGCTAGAAGTACACATGGGATCATGATGTGATATAATGGAGAGAGGAACTCCATGTAACATGACTATAACTTTGAGGTAAAGTCAAGAAAGAAGATCTAAATTCATGGTATCTCAAATAGGATGAAAATTTATAGATTTATTCAGTTGATAAACAATAATACAAATCACATAATTACCTCAAGATGTTTTTTCTATTACCACTATGTAATTCATTGATATATTTTCCCATTTCCACTATAGAACTAGCAATTGATGGAGAATACCATTTGGTAATTTTCATTCTTATACCAATTGATAGGTTAAATATCTTATTGTAAATTCAAAAATATCTCATTCCATTCCATCCAACCATTAATACTCTCTAAGGCCTCGGAACAACTTAGTGCTTCCAGGATAAACTGAAAATGGAGAACTATGAGATTCAATTAATAATTATTTTTTCAACTATGAATCACAAGTCACACATAATATCTTAACAAATATCAAAAAGAAATATTTATCAATGTTAAATTCCAAAAAATACCATTTTAAACCAATTATAGCTTTTTCTATAACTCATAGTATTCATTCTTTGATTTCTTAATTTAATTTGAGAGATATGATTTCTTTGAAACCGAGAAAAAACTGTGGAATTTCCCCAACCAAAAACATCTGATGAAAAATTTCTCGAATCATTAACCCAGGGTTTATGTTCTAAATGTAACATGGTTAATATAGCATGATGTTTTCAAATCAAGGCATCCACCAGTTTGTTTTTTTTGTCAGGATGGTAATTGATCATGCAGTCACAATCCATTATCTATTCCATTCATCTTATTTGTATCATTTTCAATTAATTTTGATTGAATATATAGTTCAAACTTTTATTATCAGTATATATTTCAAATTTTTATCCATATAGATGATGTCTCCAAATTTTTAAAGTAAAAACCATAACTGCTAATTCTTAATCAGGTATAGGATAATTTAACTCATGAGGTTTCAATTGTCGTGAAGCCTTAACAATTACCTGATAATTATAAATTAGAATGTAACCAAGTCCCATTAAATAATCATCACTATTGAAAGAAAACTATCTATTTCTATAAGGTTGGGAAAAAATTAGATCATTCACCAATATTCTATTCAGTTCCTAAAAAAACACCACATTCTTCTTTCTGAATAAATTTAACTCCATTTCAGGTTAAATTAGTTAGTGAGATGGATAACTGTGAAAAAGTTTTAATAAACCGTAAGTAATAGACTAATAATTCATAAAATCTATGAATCTCAATAACATTAGTAGGCCTTCTCCATTTTTCAACCACTTTGGTTTTCAGGGGATCAATTGTTATTCTATCCGTATTTATAAAGTTCTAATAAATATATATTTATTCTAAGAAAAAATAAATTTTTAAAATTTCCCATATAACTTCTTTTATTTTAGGGTTTTTAGAACAATCATTACATGTTTTTCATGATATTTAGTACTTTTTTAATAAAACAAAATATAATCAATTAAAAAAAATATTATCCAAATATTCCTAGAATATTCTATATATAAGATCCATAAATACATCCGGGGAATTTGTCAAACCAAAGGTCATAACAAAAAACTCATAATTCCCATATAGTAAGAAATATTGTTTTCATACTGTCATCCCCTTAACCTTCAACCAATGGTACCTGGATCCCATGTCAATCATGGAAAAATACTAAGCTCCCTGGAGCTAGTATAACAAGTCATCGATATGAGTCTAAGGATACTTATTCTTAATGGTGATGTTATTTAATGCACTATAATAAATAAAAATCACCCTAGAACTTTATTTAATTTTAACAAACAAAACAAGAGCACCCCAAGGTTAAGTACTCAAATGAATGAAACCTTTATCTTGAAACTCTTGCAACTTCTCTTTCAATCCTAGAATTTCTACTTGATTTATTCGATAAGGGTGTTTTAAAATAGGTTTCACATCATGGAATAAATAAATAGTATACTAGACCTACCAATCATATATAATACTAGGAATCTCATCCAGAAATACATCTAGATACTAATTTACCCCTAGAAAATAATTAATCTGAATAGTTTAATTCTTTTCAAAAACATGTTCAATATAACTTTCATTTATTTCTTTTAATAGTTTCCCATATTCATGATATCTAATAAATGTTATGGGTTCATTATTGTATACAAACTGAAAATATTTCTAAAATACAACTTCTTTATCTCTATAATAAATCATAGCATTGCAAATACAAATCCAATCCATTACTAGAATAACATCAAATCATACTAGGGGTAAGAAAACAAGGTCTGTAGGTAAATTATTCTATACCACATTAGCAAGAAGATTCTTATAATTTATTTTTTCCTTAATATTTACCCAAGGTGTTTTTATCATAAGTTATAGATTCATTTCATTTGGAGCAATTTCAAACTTACCAAAAAAATTCTCAGATATAAAAGAATGCGTGGACCCAAAATTACAAAAGACATTATCAAAATATGATTAAAAAAATATACCTGATACCAATTCATTGGATATCCAAACAACTTATCTATTATTTGAAAAGGATTTCACACAAATTTTTGTCTATATTCTGGTTTCTTCCCATTATTCGGGTTCTCCTCTAGACATTCATTTTCATAATGAACCATCTCATTACATTGAAAACATTTTACTATTTGTAAATCATAATTGTTCCTACCACTAACATGATCTCTTCCATTGAAACTACGAGCCATATGCCCAAATATACCACATTTGAAACACTTACCAAACATTAAAATAAATTCCCCAGTGTGTTTTTACCACAATTATCATAAACTAAAAACTCAATTTTCTTACCATCATTCTTTTTTTATACATTCTTTCGTTTTTCCTGCCACCTAGACTACTTTTTCAACTGGCTCTCAGATAACTCATGATCATCGATAAACTCAATTTCCAACTTTTATCAACATTGAACAAAATTTTCAAAACTTTATAATTAATGGGAATCCAATTCTATCTGATATTTTGGCTTCAATCCTAAGTAAAAAACGATCGCATTTTCTATAAAGATAACAGATAAAATTTGGAGCAAACATTGTCAATCGGGTGAATTTTTCATCTTATAAAACTAATGAATCCTCCTCCTAACTCAATTTCATGAATTTTTTTTCATCATAATTTGAGTCTCCATAGGAAAATATTTTTGAATTCATCTCATTCCAAAGAATCATTCTCCTCGTTATCCCTAATATTCTTAACCATTAAACACCACTGGTTCTATTGACCTTAAAAATGATTAATATAAAGGCTAATATTTTTATGGTATGAATGCCCCATGAAATTGAAAATATTTTCTAGGGATTTAATACACCCTTCATCTACCATTGGGTAAAAAGATCCACTAAATGCAGGAGGGTGTTGCCTCATAAAATTTTCCACCATTAAAATATTCCTAGGAGATTGGTATAGCTAATCTTGTTCATGGATGTCGCCACCATTTATAGATTATGTCAACTGATCCATTATTATCAAAAACAACTCAATTCCAATACCCACCATTCCATATTGTGGATTTGAAATCATATCATCTTCTCTGTGTCATCCTATTTCAACATCCCTATTTCGTTAGTAGAAAATCATTCTGAACAGACCTATATTTGAAAAACAAACCAAGTAATCTTTAAATTATATATCATTTCAACATAAACATAAACTATAAAAAACATGTTCATTTAATTAACATTATCATAACCGCTAAAGTTATTTAAACCTTGATCTGATACCAACTATAATTTCCCGGCCATAAACATTTAATAATCTAGTTATATCATCTAGAATTTACTTTCCTACATTATCAAATATATTTTAGGTTTATAGTTTTATATAATTAGGTCATAAAATCATATATTACAAAGTAGACACTTCTACCCAATATCTTTTTTTTCACAATAAGAACCATTTAAAAATAGAACATGATTTCTTTCCATAAAAAACTTCATGAATTTAAACTCGAATTATTAATTTCCATTACCCATCCATAAACACTATTATTCTTTTTTAAAAAAAATAATACGAGCATAGAAATTTTGGTATGGGACAAATAATGGAAGAATGAAACTGTTAGTCCATGAATTAAAACATTTTCACAAAGTTGTAACCTTTACAAATAAAACATTAGCTCTTTAGATAACCTAATTAAATAAAAATTTTCTTATAACACTATAGAAAAAATACATAGATCATAAAAGGTATCATGTGGATTCATTTTAAAATAACTCTTACATATAAAGTATCTCTCACGGTATATAGGGAGTAACCATCCTAGTTATGCTTGGAATAACCATCAAAGTATATTCCTATAACCTCCTAGGAGAAACCTAGCCGGTTAACTCCATCCCTTAAACCAATGAATTTAATAGTTATAATGGGCTCAACCTAACTTGGTTTATTATGGAACAACATATCATCATAATAATTCCTAAGAACCATAACATGATCATAAAACATAAAACATTCATAAAATAAACATTTTTGAGGAAAATAAATTCTCTATTTTGAAATCACTTAACATTTTTAAGAAGTCACTTATTTATAAATGAAAATAAATTATTTGATAATAAACTTATAGAATTTTAAATGAACCATAAAATCAATAAGGTTTCATGAAATCATGATATTCCTATTATTTTATATACGTAAAAAAATTTACTTTAATAAAATGAGTTGTAACTTGAAAAGTGGATTTTAAAAAGGAAAGTCCCATACAAATATCATATCATTGAATATAATAAAATGAAATTAATATGTGTAATAATTGTGAAGACACGTAATAAAATATTTTATAATCAAAATTCATTTGAAAAATAATCCTATAATGATAGAATAAATTAAATAAAAAGTTAACCCATGTAATGTAAATTGGTTTAGGAATTCCCTTGCTGATTGTCTGAAAATGTTCTTGACTTGTACTTAATGTAAAATATAATAAAATTAGATTAATTAATTAAATAATTCATAACATTTTCTAAATATATTTTATTTATTAACATTTTATTAAGTTCATTTTTTCCATTTATATTAGTTTTAAATATTACAATTGTCATTCTAGGAGCATTCCTTTCACGGCTTTATGGTTGTTTCCCTTGAGTTTAATTATTGAGTTCTTCTCAAATGAAAGAAAAACTAAAAAGTGGGACAAAATGATATTAATATGTTTCCATAATATTAAATGATCCCATATATCATTTTATTTTCTAATATTATGATAATTCACTAGATAAAACATTAATGATAAATGTTTTTTTTCAATTTTTCCAACTATCGCAAACTAGTTTAATTTTATCTGATTGTTATGTATAACAATTAGTTCTTTAATATTAAAATAGTTATAATATAAATATTAAAATCTTCTTTAACCATAAAAATGGGTTTATTACCATCTTTGAAGGTGTTAATGTAAAATATAATTTCATCCCCTATGAAGGAATTGAATCGACACGTTACGAACAATGTTTTCATTCATTAGAATAAGAGGAGAATAGAAGGGATTTGATTATAGATATACCACTAAAAAATGAAATTATAGAATATATATGAAACAATAGTTATCATTCAATATTGTAAATTTTATTTTAGGATATGGTAGAATGAAATTAATAAAGAATTTAAAAGAGAAAGAAGAAGGGTTTTACATACCGAATATTGTCTCCATAAAGCATTTGGTTTTGGACTTTTGGTGAGAACCGTAGGTCTTGGGCATGGGTAAGAGTCTTGTTAAGGTAATTGGGTCTAATTTATACAAGAAAAAATTCTTTTTAGGTATGAGGATAAGGGGTGGTGGTGGGTGGTATTTATAGGGAGAGGAGACGGGTGTTTTTGATTTTTTCTTCATTTGTTTATTATTTTGGCTCAAGACTATCAATAGTGTTGAATATTATGACCAAGTACAGTAATTGGTGCCTTTATGTTAGAAATAATGGGTTTTTAAATCATAAATGACTCAAAAATTCTAGTATATAATATATAATGTTAAATATTGTAAATTACAACATTTCACTATTCACCAAAAAATCAACTATTTCAGAATAATCTTAAAAATCATCCCTAGCCATTTTTTGACATATAGATTTAAAAAATT
Organism: Viscum album; assembly: GCA_963277665.1. Taxonomy (NCBI): domain Eukaryota; kingdom Viridiplantae; phylum Streptophyta; class Magnoliopsida; order Santalales; family Viscaceae; genus Viscum; species Viscum album. The sequence goes on from OY728120.1 coordinate 1,480,095,720, forward strand.
GAATCCATTTTTGGAAAATAATTTTATTAATTGGAGATAATTAATTTTTAATTAAATTCATCATTTATTCAAAAAATACTGATTTTAATATTATAACCAATTTTATGACACTTTTAAAAATTAACTATGGTTTCATAAAATTATCCTGTAATTATAATAAAATAAAATATTAATTTATGAATATCTTTTAGGGAAATAAATTTTATTTTAAATCATTATATTAATTATAACATTATAAATAAACATTTATGTTTCACTAAAATTCAAACACTTAATTAATAATTTTAAAAATAAAAATTATTTTATGATATAAATATATCAGATTTTCATTTATGAGATACAAAAAATTTATTTACACTTTTGTAGTTGTATTTATTATTCTAATGAAAAAATTATTATTCCTAATAGTCACATTACTATTTCAATGGTTAGGTTACAATTTTGTTTTTATATATTTCTTAATATATATAAATACAACATATTTTCTTATACATTTATAATGAGTATAACTAATTAATTCCATATTGAAAAAAAATTATTCTTTAGTTACCTGGGATTTTATATCTCTAACTGGTGATCTCACACATCATTAACTAGCATCCTCAATCATTTCTTTGACCGATCAAATCAGCCAAATGAACTAATAAAATCTTGGACTAATTCTCTTCACATTCAACTTTTAAATGATACAACACCATTGTACTATCTTTTCCATCCAGCATCTACTCCAACATTATACATAGATTTTATTTCCAAACTAGACCTGGTACATCTTTAATAATCATCCATTTAATGAAATTGCATTGATTGTCTGATGTACGTCTATCCGATTGAACTTTTTCGAATCACATGAATTTACTAAATTAATTTTGACAAATCATTAACCATTTTACTTTTCGTTCCATTTCTCTTTTATGAATATTTTCATATGATGAATCCTATACATATCTCCCTAATAATATTTATAAGGATCTGTATGTATTCACCTTATACTATAGTGACTTCATATATGAACAATCCAAAACACAATTTGATGGTTCTTCATTTGATGGACTCGAATTTATGCCTTCATACTGATGCCCCCTTAATGCCTTATAAATTCATACATCATATAACTACAACTTTAGAATTGTATTCCCTATCTATCCACCAACTTTTATCTTGGACATCCACTCGAACAAAAACATCCACTTTTTACTAATTCCCATTTTTACTTTTTTAATTTTTTCAAAAGTGTCAAAACTCAATACCTTGGAATTCTTCTTATTCTCCATCCAGTAATAATGTCTGTGGTCCTATTGAAAAAATTATTCATTTTACATCCATTGAAATGGTACACATTTAACCTTATACACTTTATACAAACTCATATTTGTTCATGAGTATATTCATGATGATTGGAACGTAAAGATTGATACAGAATATTCTGACTTAAGGAATGTTTGATAACATGGTTAAGAAAACGTTCTTACCCTCCTTCGACACATCACAATAAAAATATTCTAAACAAATTTATAAATCTTTATCAATTGAAATGAAAAAAAATTACAATAAGATATGTTGAAAACAAATAAAAAACATGTTACAAAAACATTTCTATGGTTCTTCACTCTCTCCCTTTGTATTTGTTAACAAAATTTACAAAAATATTAACAACTCAACCAATTTTTGAATTTTTCATAAAACTATAAAAAATTTTAAATAGAATTCCTTGACACCACATTGGTGGATAAATCAAGGTTTTGAAATTAATTTCATCCTTCAAGGGAAATTAATTTTTCTCTATGAAAAAATAACCCCCCACCTAAATCTTTTTCTCATTCCTTTTTATGATTAAATAAGATTCAGATTCACAAATGATTTTTGAAAATAGTTTAACATTCTATCCCACTTGGAAACAAAATCTAATTAATCATGGGGGAATTTCCTTATAACCTTTAGGAATTCATTAGTGGATTTTGAACATGTAGTTTCAACCTGAACTCCACAAATATTTCCCTTGGAATAGATTGAGTGAAAATATAATCAATTTGATACAATGTTCCAATGTACTAAAGAATAAAATCTCTACCAATGTCTCCCTCTTTCATGGAATGATACTTAATATCAAAGTGACTTGATCTCGAATTTTGTATGGGGTTTTTTAAGATATTAATGTAACATTTATTATTGTAAAGAATATTTATTGGTTTTATAACATTCACTCTCAAATATTCCAACTATTTCATCCATATCTTTTATGTACAAGCTCAGGTGGCATAAATAGGTTTTACTTCTAATGTGCTCAATGTGAGAGATCATTTTTTCTTACTATTCCCTTTCATATATAATTCCCCAAATAATAATGTTCCTCCTAATTTTTAATTTATATCATTATAAGGTATTATCCAATTAGAATCAGTGTAACGTCCCGACCAAAGTGCCACAAATTGGTGCCCCGAGTCAGACCACTATGTGACCTCAAATGCACCTCCCCATATGGAAGAGGATGTCGACTTGTAGTGGGAGTCTAATATCAGTCATGGGGAGACTATACCCTCTTTTATTAGTATAATACACCAAAGGAAAATAAGAAATAGTAATAGGATAACATAAAAACATAACTATAATTGTACCAATATCACATGATGACCAATGAATTAAATTCAATACCAAAACTGAATAGTAAATATTTCATGATAAAGTAAGTGTCAAGTGCCCACATGAAAACCCAAAATTAAAGACTTAAAAAACTCCCATGTGGGTCCCAAACATTGTCTGGTTCCCTTATCCATGATCCATACCAACTCACCCATCTAACACAATGCCTTTTCCTATATCTTGTCCTACAACCATGAAATCAATTTGGGTACTTATTCGGAAACCCATAGAGTGAATGAGTACAACTCAGTAGGCCCCCATCAATGGAATCTAAAACAATATCCAGTCAAAATATTGAATTAATTTGTATAAAGAATAAATACCATCAATAAATTAAAAAATACACATTTATTCAATTACTCTTTATTTATCCACACAAACCCTCGGGTTCCCAAGGACTCCCAAATGATATCATATATCTGAATACTATAGTTACCATTCACAACTCCTAAATGAATACCAGTGTTACCATTCATATTTTATAATACACGAATTAATCTCATTGTTACAATTCATCATTTCAAAATATATTTCCATTGTTATTGTTCACATCTCATAGTTGAATTCCATTTTTAGCATACATATTTTATAATACATGACTTAATTCCATTACTACCAATTATCATTTCATAATTGAATTCCATTGTTACCATTCATATCACATAACTTAATTTCACTATTACTATTCATATTTTATAACACAAGACTAAATTCCATTGTTACCATTCATCATTTCATAACATAAACATAATACCACAATATAACAATTATGAAAAAATCACATTAATTAACTAACTATTTAATTAATAAACATAAAAATTGAATATTCAATTCATTCAAATAAATAATTTAACAATTAATTAATCACCATTATTTAATTAATTAATTTAACAATTAATTAATCACGTTAATTATATTAATTAAATCAAAAATTAATAAATACAGTTCAATAATCTCAATATTTCATAATTAATTAAATAATTAATTATTTCAATCCAAAATTCAATATTTTGACCACTAAATCAATAATTAATTATCTTTTAGTCACAAAATTTAAATATTCTGGTAATTAACCCAAAAATTAATTATCCCCAAATCCCACAATTTCAATATTCTGATAAATAACTCAATAAATAATTATCCCCAATTCTATAATCCTATAATTAATTAATTCACCAAATTAATTAATTCAATTAGGAAATTAAAATGTTAAAAAGCACTCAAAAATCTACAATTATATACACATAATTGAACTCATGACCAAAATTTTTTAATAATAGGCCACCTACCTCAATTCATTAATAAGTGATCGTCAAATGGAAATTCCCAATTTCAGTGGCATATGACGTAGAATGAGATCTGAATCTTAAACCCTGATTCAAGATCAAACAATTATATTACTATAATCCTATATCTTGATCTAAAAATCCTAGATCCAGATCCAATAATACAGAGAATAGATTCCCTTTCAAGGATAATGGAGATATAAGAGAGATAAATAAAACCACATGAGATGAGTTCATTTTACCGAGAGGGGTGCAAGTCTTCAATATGGGATTCAAATCATGAAGAACAGTGGTCATACTTGCATGGAATCTTTTTGAAAGGCTCCAAAATCATAAAAATACATTTGGGGTCGATTTAAGACCAAATAATGGTTAAAATAGGGGATTTGGAAATTTTAAATCTAATTTTTGGGGGATCAAAATCTCGTATGCATGGTTTTCTACTCGGGGCGCACAGTTTCCCTAACTGTTCACCTTAACCATGCACCTTATCTAGGGGGTGAACTATTTTTCATAATAGGTCGCATGGTTTGGAAACATGTTTTCCATCCAAGGGAATAACATCTATTTGTGTTCTAATTATTTTTTCATCCAAGGTGCATGGTTTGGGAAAATCGTGCGCCAACCATACAGTTTCCCACATTTAAAAAAAATCAATTTTCACCCAAACACACCTCAAGGTAAAACCCAAATTAAGTATTCTCAAACAAAGAAAAAATAATACCTATAAATAAGCTCAAGGAATATCAAGAAAAGGTTGGGATCTTATAATATCCCCACCTTATAACAGGTCATTCTCAAGTTTTACTTCTAAGAAACTATAAGATTCTGAGTCAAAAAGATCGTGCCACTGATCCCTCCTATATACTTATCTATCCAAATTTTCCTCTTTCACGTGCCCATATTTCGAAAATACATGAACTATCCACAAGGTATTTTCCCGAAACACTTTATTACTATGACCCAATACATGTATTAGATTCTCCTCAGAGGACGCATCTATCTCAAGCTCAACATCATCCACATAGATCACATGATAAGGGTCCGGGTTTTGTTGTCATATTTGTGACACATAGAAAACATTATGCATAACATAGTATCTATGTGGAACATCCAATCAGTACTCCACCAGCCTGATTCTCTCCACATCATCAAACGGTCCAATAAAACTAGGCACCAACTTTCCCTGTCTCTGTATGCTCTAGTGACCCAGTATAGGAGAATCCCAAAGGAATAAATGATCACCATCTATAAACACTAGGGGTTGTTGATGTCTATTAACATTGGATATCTATCTACTCTGAGATGTATCCATACACTTTTGAATCAACAGAACATGATCTGACATCTCCTACATGAGAATCGGTCCCAATAACTCTGACTCACTTGCCTCCACCCATCATAGAAGTGATCTTCTTGTCCTACCATAAAGAGACTTATATAGTGGAATCTAAATAGTTTCCTGATAAATATTGTTATAGAAAAACTACACCAAATCTAGGTACTTCTCTAAACACCCACTAAAGTCAAGGACACATGATCTTATTATATCCTCAAGTACATGAAATAACACTCTGACTACCCGTCTGTCTATGGGTGGAATGTCATACTAAATAAAACCTATGTACCAACTACCTTCTGCAAGACCTTATAGAAGAATGATGTAAAATGTGATTCCCAATATGAAACTATAGTTTTTTGCACCTCCAGTAGATGGAAAATCTCCCATACATACAATCATCCCAGCTTCTCCAATTATAAAGTCTCCCGTATATGAAAAAAATGGACTAACTTTGTCAATATTTAAATAATAGCCCAAATTGATTAATACATATAAGGATTCCTTAGGATACCCACCACAAATTCCATGGTAACATCATCCCACTTCCATTATAGAATGTGAAATCTGTTTAGAAAACTACCATGTCATTGATGTCCATCCTTCAATTGCTGACAGGTATAGCATCATGTCACGAAACTTGTTATCTCCATTTTCATGTCTAGCCACCAAAACTGTCGTCATATGTCACATTACAATTTGGTCAAACCTAGATTAAACACCCACTTCTAGTAATTACAATCATTCATTTTCTCCTCCTACATGAACATAGGCACACCAACTCGATTCATAACATATATGATCTCGTCCTCATCCTTGCTCCAACCTGAAGGTGAATCCCCACCTTCAAGGATTTCCCTCAAAGTCAAATACTCTGGATCCTCATAATATCATTCTATAATCTATATCAAGATTATATACTCTACTAAAACTAATATTAGATTAATCTTCTCCTAGATATCCTGATCCAAAATATGAATCTATACTAGTAGATTCATCACCTTCTACTTAGCACTAGACTCCCAAACCGCTTGACTCTGTGTTTTCCTTCTTAAAGAATCAAAAACATTGTTTCCCTTTCCAAGTGTATATGGTAGATCAAAATCAAATGATTTCATATTCTCAACCCATCTACACTACTGAAGATTAAAATCTCACTAAAAAGATACACTTTAAGATCTTATGATTTGTATACATAGTAAACACAACAAAATAAATAATGGTTAATAGTGGTTATTTATTGGTCTAGCAATAGCTTAAAATTTATCCTAATTGTTTTGAAGTGGTTCATAAAACCATTGCATATTTATTGGTCTCTAGTCAACTAAATATGGTTTATTTTATTTAATAGAGGTTTTTTAAGTTTCATTTTTTGAGCATTTAGTGGAAGATCATTGTTTAATTACCAATAGTTTTTTATAAAAATTATCCATTATTAATATAAATAAAATATAAATAACCACCACAAATCATTTCATGGTAGTTATTTTTAGAGATGGTTAATCTGAAATGACACTAAATACATTCAGTAATATATGTTTAGTAACAATTACAACAAACCTCCACTAAATCTATTCTATTTTTTAAAAATATTTTACAAAAAAACTATAAATATACAAAAACTGACTTTCTATAAACTAAAACATAAATTTATGATTAACCCATCATTCATACATCACACATCTACAATTATACAAATATCCATTACCATTATTAACTATGTCTCAGTTAGCCAATACATCAACCAATACCTCAAACATCATTATATGCATATAAAATATGTCCAAAAATAGCCCCTGCCAAATATACATCCATGTCATGACCTCCACTATATCTGTCTACCTACACATCATCTCATCATCTAAAATGGACCACATCATCTCATCAACTGTAACAAAAAATGAAACAAAAATTAAAACAAAACATAATAAATTAGAATTATAGTACAATAATTGATACAATTTTAAAATAACATGGACACTAAGAACATTCACTACTCCCTTAAGAAAAGTTACATGGATTTGAATGATCAATCACCTACCTACTTCCAGCATCTGCCACCTACAATGAAAACTATAACATTTAATAAATGAAATGTGAAAGAGAAAAGACATAGAATATATTAAAAAATGCGGGAAATTTTTTTTTGTTAATAAATAAGAGTTAATTTTAACATAAAACAAATAATATATAATGAAATAAAATTTGAAAATAGAAACATACCTATTTAAGATAATATTTAACACTTAAAATGGAAAATGGATATGTAAATATTTTGATTTAATTTTAAAGCGATGCGTGGTGTGCTTGAAATTTATTTAATAAAAAAATTAAATATTTTGATATCACAACATATAATATACTTCAAAAATAATAAGGTGTGATTTTCCCATGATTTCATATCATTCGGAGGTTTTTTTCTATGGTTTTGATCGTTCCATGCATGTTTTAGTATTTTCAAACACCAAAAATGATTTTACGACCATAATGGGAAAAACATCATTTGGAATGGTGTGATGTCAGTTCCAATAATTCACAATTAAATATATAGCTGTTTTACCATAATTTTAGGATAATCCAACATCATTTTTCTAGTTTCGACCCTTCTAGGAAAGTTTACGTGTTTTAAATCATGAAAAATGTATCTATAGACATAACAGGAAAACCTTCACTCAGAAGGACTTGTTGTCAGTTCCAATATTTCAAAATTAAATATATAGTGGTTTTCCCTTGATTTTAGGATAATATGACATTGTTTTCCTATTTTTTATCATTCCACGCATGTTTTAGTTTTTAAAACACTAAAAAATAATTTATTTCCCTAATTGGAAAAACATCTTTCAGAATTACGTGGCTTCAGTTCCAACATTTCAAAATTAAATCAATGGTGGGTTTCCTATGATTGAATATCAATCAACGGTCTTTTCTAGTTTTGACTATTCCGCACATCCTTTAGTGTTTTAAAATACTAAAAACACTTTTACAATCATAATGAGAAAACTGTCATTCAGAATGACATGTCAGCAGTTACTAAAATTCATAATTAAATCCATGGTCATTATCCCCTGATTTTAAGCCAATATGACGTGATTTTTCTGGTTTGGAGTGTTCTACACATGTTTTAGTGATTTAAAACACTAAAAAAGTATTTATGGAAATAATAGCCAAACCATCATTCAAAATTACATTGTTTAAATTCCTTCATTTCAAAATTAAATATATGGTAGGTTTCCCTTGATTTTAAGACAATTTGATGTCATTTTTCTTATTTTGACTATTCCATGCTCATTTTAGTGTTTTAAAACACTAAAAATGGGTTTACAACCATAATGGGAAAACCATAATTCAGAATGATATGTCATTAGTTCCTATATTTCAAAATTAAATATAAATTCTTTTTCACTTATTTTAGTGAAATATATAGTCATTTTCTTATTTTTGACCCCAGACAATTGTTTTTTAAAGGCTGGTTTACCTTTCATAAGTGATTACCAAGTAATTATGATCACACCGCACATCGGATTGATGTGTTGCCTATGTGTACATGTCAAACAAATCTAATTTATGGTTCTAACTTGAATTTAGTAAAATATAACATTATTTACTTGGTTTTGATAATTTCAAGCATGTTTTAGTGTTTTTAAACACGAAAACCGCATTTACTATCATAATGGGAAAAAAGTCATTCAAGATGACATTCTGTTAGTTAATAAATTTTAAAATCAAATATACAGTGGTTTTTATATTATTTTGAGATAATCTCTTGTATTTTTCTTAGTTTTTACCATTTCACACATGTTTTAGTGTTTTAAAACACTAAAAACACATTTACGACCTTAATGGGAAAACAATCATTAGGAATGATGTGTTATTAGTTCCTAAATTATAAAATGAAATATATGGTCATTTTCCCATTATTTATTTAATATATAATTGTAACGACCCGAATCCGGAGCCACTCAACTGGTTCCCCATACCCGATTTTCCACATGACCACAAGCGCATTCCCCCGAATGCCAAAGGTTTATGACTAGAAGCGAGGGCCTTGGGTAAGGTAGTTGGGGGAACTATTCCCTCATAGGTTATGAAAATAAAAGGAAGGAAACAACATATAACAGCGGAAGTAGTAAACAACATTCTCATCAGAATTTAACACCAGATGATTTTATAAAATAATAAATAACCGGAACTGAAGATATGATGTGTGGCATGTTATAATCTAATAAAACAGCCAAACCAAACAAAAGGATGGAAGCAATATAATAACAATGAAAGGAAAAAACAAATCATCCAAAAGTCTCATCAGCATCGCAAGCCTTAACTTGGTCCCTTTCTCCCCAACTCCACAGCAAGTCAGGTACCTGAAGTAGAAGGGTGTTTTCCCTTATCTATACCTGCAACAACAATGTCTGTTTGGACCCCAAAGCATGGCCCACACATGGTGTGAGACAAAGTCCTAGTAGAAAATCATGCAAAGGTCTGTTCCTAATAGTCAATGAATACATGGTAGTAAAATACATGAAGCAGTAAATAGGAAAGCACAAAGAAGCCACAATCCAGTGTCTTGCATATAAAGTACACAAGTAACAACCAATAAACAATTAGAACAACAGGTAACCCCCTGGGTAGTTCTTACAGCCTATCCCATATGGTTCAACCTACAAGTACTAGAAACCCTCTAGGATGCACACATAGTCTCACCCCTCTAGTTCAGCTAAGAATAATTGACTCTCTGGGAGAATCACTCAACGTCAATTCCCCATGTGGCCTACGTCGATTAACTACAGAATCTCTGAGGAAGCACTCAACGTCAATTCCCCCTGTGGTCTCGCATTGTAAAATAGAGACACTTTGGATAATTCCTTTCATCAATTCTCCATATGGTCTACTACACTAGGTTCTCATAGCCCTGTGTAAAACATACATGCATAGCGCGCGTATCATCCCAAGTAAACCTCAAGAACTACTTGGCTATCATTTTAAGGCACAACAGCATAACAGTACAACAGTTCACTATCCTACAACTAGGCATGGAAACTGGAAAAATGCCTAATAAGCAAAACATGCAAGGAAAAGCACATGAACATAGTATAAATTATCCAAATTTACAACCATTTACCTCTACTCAACCAATAAAGCAAAGAAGGCAATAACAGGGGTAAAAACAGGAAACACGCATTACCCCGTTTAAGGGTATTGGTGTAATTTGTAGAAAATACTAAAAGACATTCTACAGAAAGGCACAAAACACCTACCTCGAGGTGAGAAGGACAATATACTTGGATGTTTCCTTCCGGTTTTCCCTCAGAGTGGACCTAGGTTAACACGCATTGCTTTACCGGTCACGCAGTCACACGTACTCGACTTTTATGTGCATATAGATATATATATATATATATATATATGCATATATATATATACCTATACACATACATGTGATGCGTATATATAACCTTCAATGTAAACATCAACATACTGCTAAAACATCGAAACCAACACAGGACCAGATAATTCAATTAGCGTAAAAAGAACTATAATGGTGTAAACATACTTTCATACCCAAATGGCAATAAATCATAATTGTGCTCGTCCATGGGTGTCGGAGCATGGTCCAATGGTCCCGACATATTTCTCGCACAACCTTGAATACAGAAGAACACAAGAGTCTATCCAACCCAAATAAAGAGTTACAGGTGAATTCAACCGGGCATAGAAACAACCCCAAACCACAAAAGCAATAATAAGCAATATCACGAAATTATATACCTTGATGAATCAACCCAAACCAAAGAAGAAATATTCGTGAATCGATGCGTGAAGGAGAAGCTTGGAAGGGGTTGGTCACGCGCCACAGGTCTGCCTAGCCATTGTGTTGCTGCAGCGAGTGTCTGCCAAGGGAGCCTGTTTGGGTCGAGGGAGAAAGAGAACTGGGGAAGAGAGGACTCGTGTCGTGGGGAAGAGCCGAAGTAGGGCATCATGATACGGGCGCTGTCCAGGCGGGATTCAGCTCCTTGTGATCGCACTGTAGAGAATCCATGATCCGAGGTCACGCCACAGCAGGTCCTTCGCGCCAGGAGGAGCTGTCCAGTGGGAGGTCTAGCGCTTAGGGAGGAAGGAAAACCTTCATGCGCCAAGGTTTAGGAGGAGGTGTCGTTTGGGGGAGAGGTGAAGGGGAGGTCACAATTATTTTTGGGGAAAGAGAATATATATATATATATATTTAAGAGAGGGGCCACACACATTAAAGGAGGAGGAGGACCATGTGATTGAAGAATAAAAAGGGAAGGGGGAGTCACGCCCCCTTGCCCAGCACCTCTTAAAAAAATATTCTTATTTTTCTTACTCATATATATATATATATCATAATATATATATAGTCAATTATATTGTGTGAATCCTTCATTGTATTAAGTAATATATTTAACCACATAAATTACCACTATTATTATTCTTTATAACAATAATAACTCTAAAATAATTGTAATTATTTTACTTATGAAACCATAAGAAGAATTAAATTACAATTGTTCAACTATGATTAAAATCCAAGACCACCAACTAAAACAAGGCATCATCAAAAAAATGTTTCATTATTAAATTTCAATTCTCCATTTAAAGCTAACCCAATTAATCCATCATTATTATTATCCAAATTAACAATAATCACCATAAATAATTATTTTTACATTTCCCATTTAATTATACACTCTTTATTTAATTAAATCCTTCACTGCGAACTCATCGAAATAACGCGTTATTAAAATAAAGCTTCTTTATTAAACCATATCATAAATTAAAATCCTCTTATCGGTGATTTTAATTTAACGTTCATGGTCAACTACAACATCACATTAAATGGTGTTTGACCGCCACTTAAATAAAAACGTTTGCGTAATATTTAATAACAATATTCTTCTAAAATTATTATTATTAAAACATCAACATTTAATCTTGTTTGACAATCATTTTATTAAACCCATTTTCACAACATTTAATAATAATACTCTCTCACTATTATTATTATTAAAACATCCATTAAATAAAATGAATTAGATAACACGTTTTGGCAATTGGTCAACTATGTGACTTGACCCGCATGGTCTAACCACACATGCGTAGCCCAATGTCACCACCTGAACCAGTTCGCGCACTCGGAACATCCTTCCGAAGCACGGTTTTAAAACTAACCCACCAATAAATGTAATTTTTTAAAAAATACTCGTATTTTATCCAGTCTAAGAGCGTGGTTTCTTACAAACTACCCACCTTAAAAACTTCTCATCCCTGAGAAGCCTTCAGGAACCAATTAAAATATCACCTGCCCTACAATGGTTGTGAAGTTCTGTTCAACAAGATCACATTGCGTTACCAACGCCCAGTGCATTTTTAAGCATTTCCTAAGAAAACCGCACTTGAGATTTTAAAACCTGAGCCAACACTCACTTTAAAACTCAAACACCAAAACGAAGCTTTATATTTGAGGCCATTATAGGGACCTCATCAACGAAAATGGTCAATCTCAATCAACCAACATAAAGAGGTTTCACATGCTTCCTCAAAAGACATCGCTGACCCAAAACCCAGACTCGTCCTTTAACTGGCAACGTGTATTTAAAACCATTAGATTACCAACTGTGCGTACACTAAAGTCCTGACCCGATTTTAGTTGATGTTTCGAAGTCAAACCTTCACAAGGATATTGAAAACAACCATACCTTGGCATCAATAAGGTCAAAGATTAAGGAAAACACACATCCTGTGAACAACTACAAACGAGATTGAAAGACAAGCCTACATCTTTAAAACATTAGTGTGGCGTATAACCGACGCTGTCCTAGTTCCTCTAGCATGAGTTCAAGATGGGGGACATTCTCATCACATTTGAGAGAGCGCACTAAGAGGAAACTATGATCATTAAGAAGATCATTTGTGCTACTAAGTATGCATCGACACGTTTATGGAAACAAAAGTGACACTACCCACCTTAAGATTTTCAATGTCATTGTAAAAAGAGATTCCCCGCCAACCGTCATGCTATATGAGAATATCTTAACCCATGTGTGATGTTCCAAGAACCTCGATCACCACACGAACATCTTACACCGAAGATGACAATTAAATCGGTCGGTGTGTCAAAATACCAGAGGCAAAAGTTCTCCCGAGCAGTGGGATGCAACTTATTCCTTAACGCACAGGTCACTCTACCACGGAGGAAACCTGAAATCATACTCAACAGAACAAGAAGGTTTACATCAAGGTTGTGTCACATCACATGATGATTTTCCCGGATGACATCATAACAAGTCATCCCGTTAAGAAGAAGCAAAGGGGTCAATGACCACCCATCCGAATGAGGATGTATTTCTAAATTGAAAAAGTACTACTAGGAACAACGTCCCGAAAGGCACCAACCATAAAATTTCACAATTGAAACAAGGAATATTAGGCTCTAAGGGTACTATCTACCATGGGCTATCCCCTTATGAATCCCACAAATTGACACTATCTCTTGGTCACGCCAAGCAATTTAAATACTAGGCTCAATAGCCATTCTAATTTTAACCATTTAATTTAATTTCATTTCAACCTTTAAACATTTGAAAGAATTCTAAAAACACACAAATATTGCTCACAACAAGTTCACTTAGTTTTCAATCAACACCCATGGAAAAATATGAAAGTTAGAAAAAAATTCCTCTTAACATTTAATCATACAATTTCATTCAATCATTAGCAGGAAATTTAGCATCTAAATTCCTTTTACTGAAAAGGCAGCCTCTGAGGGTCCCATTCATTTAATCCTGGGTTCTTCAAAAAAGTAACCCTAATATAGTTCATTTTATTAAAAATAATCAACTATTTTATAACCATTTTAAAACACACATAGTTATAGAAGTATTAGTCATATGGGTGGCCACATACCAATCGATAAGGCACTCATGCACCTTACCGCAGACATTTGGCTCCCATTCAAGATCAATTCACTTTATGATTAACTTTAGCAACCTTTTTCATATGTTTGAATACACAGGTTACCCTTTTCTCAGTTATAAGGCGCCCATACATCTTACAACAACAAAAAACTAGTTCCGTCATATTCGTAACCAATAACATTTATCCATAACAACCAATCATTTATCAGCAAGGTACAATGTCACTACAAATAACTATCAAAACACAACATGTTTAAATCACCAAAACATGTTATAACATAAAAGCATGGCATATAACAAGATAGGAAACAAGTAATTTTACCACACAATCATGTTAATTGTATCACCGAAACATGCTATGTAATCAAGACATACAAAATAAATGCAAGACATGTCACATATTCAAGGAACACAATCAATATTAGTAGGAAATTTACTAATGAAACTACATGGAATGGCACATATGCATGCATATGAATCTCTAAGTGCCTAATATGATGCATGTAATGTGATTTTTTTCCCATAATAGGCCATGGAAAATTTTCTTAAAACTTTTCATAATCAATAAGCAGCAGAAAGTACAGCATTCACCAAAGGTGAAATCATATCAACTATAACAGAAACCAGTATGAATATCAATCCCAACCCTGGTCACATGGTCATTTCCTATACATGGGGTGATCAGTCCCAAGCACGGATATTAACCCAAGTGTCGATACATCCATAGTCTCCTATCTACCTAGCCCTAAATAGTAAGAAAAAAGGAATAGAATGAAAAAAAATCATCTGATACCACTTTGTAACGACCCGAATCTAGAGCCACTCAACTGGTGCCCTGTACCCGGTTCGCCACATGACCTCAAGTGCATTCCCTCGAATACTAGAGGCTTCCGACTAGCAGCGAGGGCCTTGGATAAGGTAGTTGGGGGGAACTATGCCCTCAAAGGTTCTGAAAATTAAAGCCAGGAAACAATATATAATAGTGGATGAAATAAAAAACATTCTCATCAGAATTTAACAGCAAAAGACTTTATAAAATAATAAATAACTAGAACTGAAGATATGATGCATGGCATGTTATAAGTCTAATAAAACAGCCAAACCAAACAACAGGATGCAGTAACAATGAAAGGAAAAAAAAGAGGACAAAATTCTCCTCAGCATCGCAAGCCTTAGCTTGGTCCCATGCTCCCCATCTCCATAGCAAGTCAGGTACCTAATGTAGAAGGGTGCTTGAACATATCTATACCAGCAACAACACAGTCTGTTTGGACCCAAAAGCATGGCCCAAACAGGTTGTGAGACAAAGTCCCAGTAGGAAATCACCCATGGATCGATGTCTAACAATCAATGAATACATGGCATTAAAATACAGGAAGCAGTAAACAGGAAAGCACAAAGAAGCCACAATCCAGTGTCTAGCATATAAAGTACACAAGTAAAAACCAATAAACAAGTAGAACAACATGTAACCCCCTAGGTAGTTCTCACATCCTAACCCTTATTGTTCAACCTACAGGTACTAGCAACCCTATGGGAGGCACACACAGTCTCACCCCTCTGGTTCAGCTAAAAATAATATACTATCTGGGGAAGCACTCACCGTTAATTCCCCCTATATTCTCATATCATACTAAAGGATATCTGGGGAAGCACTCAACGCCAATTTCCCATGTGGTCTCGCATCATAAATTAAAGACACTATGTAGAATCCCTTCCATCCATTCTCCCTATGGTCTACGACACAAGGTTATCACATCCCTTTGTAAAACAAACATGCATAGCGTGTGTATCGTCCCAAGCAAACCTCAAGAACTACTTGGCTATCATTCTAAGGCACATCAGCATAACAGTAAAACAGTTCCACTATCCTACAACTAGGCATGGGAAATAGAAAAACACCTAATAAGAAAAACATTCAAGGCAAAGCACATGAACACAGTATTAATTATCCAAATTTACAAGCATTTACCTCTACTAAAGAAATAAATCAAAGCACGCAATAACATGGAAAAACACGAAACACCCAATACCCTGTTTAAGGGTATTGGTGGAATTTGTGCAGAATACTCAAAGACATTCTACAGAATGGAACAAACCACCTACCTCGAGGTGAGAAGGATGATATACTCGGATGTTGGCTTCCGGTTTTCCCTCGGAGTGCACCCAGGTTAACACGCATTGCTTTACCGGTCACACAGTCGCATGTACTCGAATTTTATGCACATATATATATATATATGTATATATATATATATATATACCTATACACATACATGTTATGCGTATATATAAACTTCTATGTAAACATCAACATATTGCTAAAACACCGAAACCAACATAGGACCCGATAATTCAATTGTTATAAAAAGAACTATAACGGTGTAAACACACTTTCATACCCAAACGGTGATAAAATGTAATTGCGCTCATCCGCAGGTGTTAGAGTGTGGTCCAACGGTCCCGACACGTTTCCTGCACAACCTAGAATACAGAAGAACACAAGAGCCTATCAAACACTAATAAATAGTTTCAGGTAAATTCAATAGGGCCCCCAAACAACCCCAAACCGCAATAGCGATAATAAGTAATATCAAGGAATTATATACCTTGATGAATCGAACCAAACCAAAGAAGAAATCTGGGTGAATTGATGCATGAAGGAGAAGCTAGGAAGGGGTTTGTCGCATGCCATTGGTCTGCCCGGTCGTTGTGCTGCTGCAGTGAGTGTCTGCCAAGGGAGCCTTTTCGGGTCAAGGGAGAAAGAGAACCAGGGAAGAGAGGACTCGCGCCGTGGGGAGGAGCCAAAGTAGGGCGTCACGCTATGGGCGTTGTCCAGGTGGGAGTCATCTGCTCGGGGTCGCACTGTAGAGAAGCCGTGATCCGAGGACACGTCGTAGCTGGTCCATCATGCGAGGAGGAGGTGTCCAGAGGGAGGTCTAGCGCTTAGGGAGGAATGAAAACCTTCATGCACCAAGGTTTAGGAGGAGGCTCCATTTGGGGGATAGGTGAAGGGGAGGTCATGATTTTTTTGGAGGAAAGAAAAATATATATATATATATATATAAGAGGGGCCACACAATTTGAAGGAGGAAGAGGCCCATGTGATTGATGAATAAAAAGGGCATGGGGGAGTCACGCCCCCCATTCCTAGCGCCTCATAAAAAAATATACTTTTTTTTCTTACTCATATATATATATATATCACAATATATATATATAGTAAATTATATTATGTGAATCCTTCATTGTATTAAGTAAAATATGTAGCCATATAAATTACCACTATTATTATTCTTTATAACAATAATAACTCTAGAATAATTTTAATTATTTTACTTATGAACCCATAATAAGAATTACATTATTATTATTCAACTACGACTAAAATCCAAATCCACCAACTAAAAAAAGGCGTCATCAAAATAATGTGTCATTAATAAATTGAAATTCTTCATTTAAAGCTAACCCAATTAATCCATAATTATTATTATCCAAATTAATAATAATCACCACCAATAATTTTTTTTTACTTTTCTCATTTAATCATATGATCTTTATTTAATTAAATCCTTCACCATGAACTTGTCGCAATAATGCGTTATTAAAATAACGCTTCTTTATTAAACCACATCATAAATTAAAATCCTCTAACCGGCGATTTTAATTTAACTTTCTTGGTCAACTATAACATCACATAAATGGTGTTTGACAGCCACTTAAATAAACACGTATGCATAATATTTAATAATAATAATCTTCCAAAATTATTATTTTTAAAACATCCAAATTTAATGTTGTTTGAGCACCATTTTATTAAACACGTTTTCACAACATTTAATAATAATAATATCTCACTATTTTTATTATTAAAACATCCATTAAATCAAATTAATTTGATAACATGTTTTGACAATCGGTCAACTGCGCGACTTGACCCGCATGGTCTAACCACCCATGCGCAGCCCGATGTCACTTGCCTGAACCGGTTCGTGCACTCGGAACCTCGTTCTGAAGCACAATTTTAAAACTGACCCACCAATAAATGAAAATTTAAAAAAAAAATCTTATTTTATTCAGTATAAGAATGCAGGTTCTTAAAATAATGTCATTTTTATGGTTTTGACCATTCCATTCTTATTTTAGTGTTTTAAAACACTAAAAATGAATTATTGGTGAAAATGGAAAAACAATCATTTAGAATGATGTGTAATCAGTTCCTACTTTTCAAAATAAAATTTAAGGTCATTTTCACCAGATTCAAGGACAGTATTATATTATTTTTCTGGTTTTTACTGTTCCACGTATGTTTTTGTGTTTTAAAACACTAAAAATGAATTTATAGCCATGACAAGAATAACATCTTTTAGAATGATGTGACATCCATTCTTACATTTGACAATTAAATATACAGTCACTTTCAAATTATTTCTAGACAATACAATGTCATATTTCTGGTTTTTAACATTCCACGCATGTTTCAGTGTTTTAAAACACTAAAACATGATTGCATCCATAATGGGAAAACCATCATTTGGAATAAAATGTCATCAGTTCCTAAAATTTAAAATTATATTTCTAGTGTTTTCCCAAAATTTCAAGATATTTTGACATCATTTGTCTAGTTTTTACAGTTCCACACATGTTATAGTGTTTTAAAACACTAAAAACATATTTACATCCATAATGAGAAAATCATCATTCAGAATGATGTGACCTCAGTTCTTATATCTCACAACTAAATGTATGGTTTTTTCCATTATTTCAAGATAATATGATGTCTTTTGTCTGGTTTTGACAATTCGACGCTTGTTTTAGTGTTTTATAACACTAAAAATGTATTTATATCCACAAAAGGAAAATAGTCGTTCGGAATGAAAATCTGTCGGTTCCTACATTTCACAGTTAAATCTACATTCATTTTCCCCTGATTTTAGGGCTATCTTACGTCATTTTTCTATTTTTGACCTCCCAATACTTGTTTTTAAAGGCTTTTTTACCATTTCTAAGTTTTTAAAATGTCAAAATAGATCACGCAAGACCACGTAGTTTTCAAACTACTAGATAATGATATATATTATATTTTTGACATATAGGTTTCAAACACATGTAAATATTGCACAATATGTGGTTAATATAACTCAAAATGTGTGTTTTCTCAATAAAAATTTCATTTTAGTTTTTTTATAGATATTGTATGTGTTTCTTGCCAAGTCCATGGGCATGTAACAGAGTCAACGACGTTATAATGAAAAAAACATATAGAAATAAAAAAACATATCATTTTATAATTATATTAAAAAATTTACTCATTTATTTAAAATTATTTATCCCAGAATATTAAATTAATAAAACCTTTACTTGAGTATTAAAGACCTCATTTTTTCAAGCTACAAGAAGATTCCTCTAATATTTATCTGTTTGAAAAATCCATTAAAAATTTAATAAAATATTTTTTAAAAAAAAATTACATACGTATCAGTAATGGTAACCTTCAAATATACCCTAGATGGAGGGGTGGCCAATTTCTCTATCACTGGAGGTGAGTCAGTCGGTGGCCTACTAACGAAATTAGGGGAAACAATTAGGTCGCTAGACATCATGGTTATAATGGAATCACTAGGATCCATGGAAGATAATAGTAGTGGTTTCATGCTTCGAGATATTGATCGGCTATAATCATGAATTTATTTATTCTCTTAATTATTTAATTTCAAATGGTTAAATAATGTTAAATATAAAATAATGAAAGACTAGAATATTTTTACAAAAAAACTAGAAAATTTTATATATTTATAAAAAAACATATCAATTAGAAATTTTATTGTCATTTCATTGCCAATTTATACATTCAATTATCTTCAACTTCATTTTCTTTAGTGTTATCAACCTCCATTGTGACAAGTCCGTCATTTTCACCCTCTCTTTAAATTTCTAGAATTTTGATATTGTTAGGAAAAAACTATTCAATACTTTTTGGTTGATGAGGAATACTATCAAAAATCACCAATTGATCTTGATCACCCATATCATATAAGACTCTCTTCTTTCAGTGTACTACAACACTAAAACCTTCTTGTATTTCATCATCCACATAATACACCAAATTCACTTGTGATGTCTAGATAAATGGATCATGCTCTACACAATCACTGGTATCCATCACGGAAGAGAAGTTGATCGAAGTAAAATTTAATGAATCTTTCATTATACCCCTATCAATGTTGAACCATGTGAATTTGAATAAGACAACTAAAAAACTGTACATGATAGTTTAATTCAATTATATCAATCAGTTTCCCATAGTATCCCACCTTGGAAAATGAAAATACCCCACTATTTTGAGTATTCAAGTATTCGTGATAAATTTTACTAAACATGAATCCATGTATATTATAATAATAGAATCTATTAGACTTCCTTATAGGGCCCTAATCCAAAAACACAAAATAATTCAATATTTTATCCTGATTTTATGCATTCATTATCTAGAAAAAAGATACTTTTTATTACATTTATCATAGAAAAAATAACTACATGTCAATAATTTGAATATGGTAATATAATTACGTGATGGGAAAACTATTCCAAAAGCACCTTATTAACATATTTTATTAATTATCGCTCATTTAGTGATCAACCCCTTAGTCCCATATTTTTTTTAGTCATAATTCTCCAATAAATGGATCTAAAATAACAATATTGAGTAAAATATATCAATTTCCTTGTAAAAACTCAAATCCTGTCAGTGTAAACTTTTAACCCTTTATAATTGGTCATCCAGTAGTTGGAAATCTCTATTATTGATTTTCATAAATGGAGTTAGGGGAGATGTCATCACCAAATCTAGCACAATTGGATGTAGTCTCAATCCCTTTCAAATACTTAGAAGAAATGGTCATGAACTCTCCAACTATGTAACCTTCATTAATACACCCTTCTGGTTGAGTTTTAATACTTACATATTATTTCAAATTACCTACGTACCTAATGAAACAAAATAAGATACATTTTAAAAATACATGCAATGATTTGATAAAATCCAATTATACAATTAAAATGAAAAACAATATAAATGTATCAATCTACTGGATACATCCATTGATAGTGTATTGGTCTACCAATTTTAGCCCATTCCAGAAAATGTATAGTCAAATTAATCATGGTTGTGAATAATAAAGTGGTAAATAACAGTGCTAAATCACATAGATTCAAAAAAATCATTCTTAATGTTTATCATGCTCGGTTGAATTTAGTGTTGTTTTTAAAATCTCTCTAAAAAAGGTACAAATCTCTACTAGAACCACAATTACATTTTAGTTAAATAATTATAAAAAAGCCAATGAAAAAAACTACTCCCTAAAAATATATGATTCATCAATTTTTAATCCATATAACTTTCAATGTTTTAATCCAACTCACCTTGATATGTTACTTGAATATCCATCTGGCACTTTTAAAATCATTAATGTTATAAAGAATACATATTTCATAGGATTTTTCATTGTAAAAATATCCAAAGGATACTTTCCATTATAATTTACCCACAAACCATGCTTAATGTTACTTTTAATCCAAATCCTTATGAGTATTAAGGTGATCCTTTAATTTACCCTTTCCATTAACCACTATAAAAATTACATTGTCACATGCATTATTATCAATATGCATTATGTCAATATTATGAAGTATCAAATTAAACTCCCAATAAGGAATTTTGAAAAATATACTCATTTTATTCCATTGTTGTTTTCCATATTTTTCAGATACTAAAACTTGAACCATTTTCCACCTTCTTTAAACTGATGACATTTTTCAAATTCTTTAGTGACATTCATTAACTGTCCCATGATTTCTAAACTAGATAACGCCTCCAGTTACATTCTCATTTCAATATCTCCACTGAATTGTGTCTTGTTAAACCTAAATTTATGAGAATCATAAAAAATCAACTATGACACATAAACCACCATTTTCTGCTATGAGGTAATCATTGAGGTTCAAAATCAAAATTAAAAACTGGAAAAGATAAAACAATATGATTGTTCTAAACCATATAAATTTCCTAGTCCATGAAATTCAATAATTGTCCATATTAAAGAATCATTCATTTTAAATAGTTTTCTTATTGAAGAGACGTATGTTTCCTTGCCATCAACCTATAAATATCTCAATTCATTGATTAGAGGTTGAACGTATACATTAATGTCATTTCTAGGAATTTTCTTTACTGGAATAATCATCAAAATAATAAAAGAATTCTTCTTCATACACATCCAAAGATTTAGATTATAGGGGAGCAAAACAAATTTCCAAATGCTATAATTATTACTTAATATACCAAAAGGGGTAAAACCCTCATAATCTAATCCCAAACATATATTCCTATGATCCAAAAAAATATGGACATAGTAAATCAGGAATCTTCCATGATGCTAAATATTTTGGATGTCTCATCAAGACATCATTACTACACTGAGTATGCCACTTCATGTCGTCTATAGTCTTAGATGACATGAATAATCATTACAAGTGTGCCTTCATTGGAAATTAATGCAATAGATTTACAGGAGTTTTCTTCATCCATTTCTTCCTAGAGTTGTATTGATTTATACTCTGACTATTGTTCATTGAGTTCAATTTTATTCTATAAAATATTGTGAATTTTTATTTATTATACGCTTCTCCCCAGTGAAGCATAAAATCATTAGGTCATGCACGTATCTTTTTATAATCAAGTCCAAATTTTTTGATGACTATCATCATCTCATATAATGATCTAGGGATATTAGCTTCACTAAATGCATCAAGAAGAAACTCTAAAATCATAGACATTTTTTTTCAATAATTCCATAGATACACCAGATATGATACAAGTTAAGTAGAAAAAGACAACTTTGAATACATTGAACACTCTTCATACTGTTCTTGTTGTCCATATTCCACTAATTCATAAAAATAATTTGTTTTGATCCCTGATGTTTTGAGAATGATTAACCTACTCAGGATCAACTAACAGTTCTATTAATCTATTGAATGTTTAGACATTATGTTTTTTAAAAGAAAATGCATCATTCAAAAAAACTTATAACTGAATTCTCCTCTGTTTGGTCACTTTGTATTTTGTTGATAGTATTTTCAAAGTTTTAACATTCAATAACACTTGATTCATCATGCCAAATCCAACATACATATTGATTAGGAAACTATTTCAATATAAAATTCTAATATAATTCTTTTCTATTCAACCATTACTTGAATTTTTAATTAGGGAAATGAAATTTTAATGTACCATCCAATGATAAAGTTTAATTGCATAATCTAAAAAAATTTCCAAAACCTTGGCATATTAAGGTGTGTTTAAAGGTAAATTAATCCAAATTTTTTTCATAGGTATTGGATTGTATTATACCAGTACATTGAGATATAAAGATATAAATTTTTAATAAAATAAGTAAAATCAAAATTAAATATCATCCAAATTCACCATTGACCCTTTCATAACAAATATAATGGAAAAATGGATGAATCAAATAAAGATATTTTTCTTACTAAACATCTCATATAAAAACATGAATCAAATAAATTATTATTTCTCAGAAAAATAGATTAATGAGTTGAATAAAATAATAGATAATGGTGTATTATACCCTAATTTAGTAACTAAGGACGTTTCATTCGATTTAAAAATTAGCTACGTTGATCAATGTTAGAACCACATCCCATGATGTAACTTAGACAAAGAGAACAACTTAAAAATATGAATGAAAATTATTCTTTCTTTGTATATCACCATATGTCATGCATACCCAAAATATTCAACTCTATATGTCTATATTCTATTGAAACGGTTGAGTGTGACTTCATGTTGTTCCTTGAATTATATAAATCAATTCTGCACACATAACATCAAATAAAATGTTCATTAAATATCTACTAAACATAAAAAACATGATGTTAAGGTAAATTTAAATATTGTCTGTTGTGGTTTTAAAATCAAATGATAAAAAATCAGTCATTTGAATCAACAAAAAAACAAACTAACACAATATAATTAGTTTTATTATAAATCATATCATTAAAAATAAAATCAATGAAACTATGTTGGTTGTTCCAATTACCATAATCAATAATTGATTATCATAAATTTAAAACATAAACCTAACTACACTATCATTATTCGATAGATTTTATTAAACTAAATTTTTCCTCACATATGCATAAAACATGAATCATTATGATAAATTTAAAACGGGTCTAATATCTCATTTTTAAGGCTTTTATCCTTGGATACCTTTTATAGGATTGGTGATGAAACCATGTGTGACCCCAAACCCTACCACTAATTGGTCAAGAGTTAGAAAATAGCCTCAATTAGGTATCTGTTAAAAATTTGAGGCATTAACATATAGAGAACAAATTTTAATTCAATAATATAATATCCAAATCATGAAACTATGAATGATCTATATTCCATAACTGACATATATCATAAATTAATAAATGTTTTAAATTTAATACAATATGACCAAAATTAATGATTGTTATGAATCCAAATAACTAACTAAAAAATCCAAATAACCCATTATAAAATAAAATTACATATATATTTATTATCTAAGGAATAAAAAACAAATTATATAATATTTTTATCATCCATGATTGTCTATATAATGATACACAATAAAAATATTATGGTGGGGATGATGAAACCTTTATGGGGTCTGCGTTGATGCTGAGGAGGGGATCTGAGCCAGGTAGAGGGAACTCAGAGGGGGGCGGGGCGTGTCACTACGATAGAGGGGAACCCAACCGAGGTGGGGGAGGTTGAGGGTGGGCAATTATCATCCTCAAAAAACCCTCCAAAGAGGATGTCAGGGGGGGAGGGTCACATGGGGAGGGGTCGAAGTGGGGTCACAAGGTTTGGGGGTCACTTGCTCGGGTCCACAAGGTTGTTGTCGCCACCAGGGAAAGGATATAAAGAGGGGTGGGGAAAAGGGGGTCATGGACTCAGGATCTCCACAAAGAAGAGGAGAGGAGGTGGTTGGTGGAGGTGGGATTATGGGATAGGGTGGCACAATGGTAGAAGGGGAGGGGGAGGTATTAGGGTCTTTTTAAAATGACTATTAGTGGTTTAAATGGAACCACCTAAAATCAAAAATATAAAAAATATCATTGTAGTTTTATGAAACTGCTGTTGTAACATATATTTTTTAACTGGATTGATTTCATGGTGTTTACTATAACCACATCAAATAAAATTCCACTAACTCTAATTTTTTTGTAGAAAAACAGTTTTCCAAACAGATATTGTCACTAACACTTCAACAAATAAATCACTAAAGATAACTATAAGTTGTAGGTATGGTAGTTCTATTCATGTTGCGTCAATTTATGAGACCCATATGCCAAAACCTTATCTCCCTACATCAACAAAACTCCATGTATGATTCCATATGCTTCAAAAAGCATTATGTACTCCACACCTACCTCAAGAAGGATCAAAATTGGTGCTGATGTCAAGAAATTATTCAACTTATATAATTAATTATCACATGATTATCACCATTAAAACATTATCCCCTTCTTGGTGAATCTTTAATGTAGTGATACCAGTCAAGAAATGTCTTTGATGGACATTTGATAATATCCTGATAAACCCAGGAAGCTATAGATATCAAAAATGTTCTTAGGATGCTCTGAAAAACCAACTTCTTGAACAATCTCTAGGACCACTAACACACATTCCTCTGAGATTATTGAACCAAGAAGTGTACATGATTAATCCAAAACTAACACTTAGTTAGATTGAAATATATTTGGTTCTATATTAGTATACTTAGTATGATTTCATGATGTTGGGAATGATCATCATGAGTCTTAAAGTACAATAAGATGTCATCCACAAACACTAACAAAAACTGATCCATGTATGGATGGAAGATTCTATTCTTCAATGCCATAAACACTATTAGTGAATTCATCCACCCAAATGGCATTATAAATAACTCATATAGGTTGTACCATCTTTTGAAACTAGTCCTAGCTATATCAGAAGGTGAACTCTCAACTGATGATACCCTATTCTCAGGTCAATCTTGGAGAAAGATTTAAGCTCCTCTAAACTAGTCAAATAGATCATCAATACGCATAAAGAGGATATTGGTTCTTCACTATCATCTGGTACAACTTCTGGTAATAAACACACAAGCATAAAATCTCACCATCCTTATTTGAAAAAAACACTGTTGAACCCCAAGGTGATGTACTCAGATAGAAAAATATCTTATGCTCTTAGTCTTCCAGTTGAGTCTTAAACTATAGAATCTCTAATAGTTCCATTTTTATGCTGGAATAGAAACAATCTCAGACACTAACATGATCACAATGGTAAATTTCTCATATATATCAGGTGAAAGCCTTGAAATGTCTTCAGGAAACACATATTGAAACTGTTTCACTGTGGATAGAAATACATATTTCTTTTCACCTCAACCATTCAGAAAAAGACTAACAACCTAGGCGGTGAGCTCTCCTAGTTGCTGATAAATTGGCCCTTCTCAGCCTGACTGGATATCACACTCTCTATAGTGAATGTACATATAACCCTTAGGAGGTATAATTGTAACTATCCTCTAGTAAAAATATATATGGGCTCAAAATGATACTAACCAGTCCATACCCATAATTTGGTCAAGGCCATACATGTAAATACAATAGATATCCCGTTTAAAATTATATTCCCCAACCTTATAGAACATCCCTCGCATAAAGAGATTTCTCTAGACCATACTCCCAATGGTGTATGCATCGTCAACACTCCACTCATTAACTCTACCGCCAGGCTCAAAACATTTGAAAGTTGTGTATAAATTAATGAATGAGTGGAACTAGTATCAAATAAGGAACTACCTAATGTAGAAGATATAATAATAGTACCTCCCATTGTTGATGGTTCATCCTCATTATCTACAAGCATAGGATGAATGGAATATAAATTTCATTCCCCTCTGCCCTACAATGAAGCCTAATATCCTTGATCTTCACCACTCTACTGATATGGGTTCTCTATCATAGAAGAACCATGTTCACTGCCTCTACCACCTCAGCCAGTAAAACTCCAGTTTCCAAACTGATATGTTGTAGAATATACTCATCCCACACATTGGTTCTGTCTAGCTCCTCCATCACTACCCGTCCTTCATGGGTTCCTGCAGAACCTCTATATATATACCATCTTTCTACAAGATCATCACTCCACTAATAGTCAGGTATAGTGTCTATGATAATGGACCTGCATACCGCACTGGTGAAAAATAATCCAGATAAGGTCTTGTGTAACTAATCTATCCCCTAGACACTCCCCATGCTGTCTCCTAGGATAATAGTCTCAATTTGATGTTTCCTACTCTTGGATGATATACGTCATTCTTGTATAGTATAAACCACATGTCCTAAACTAGAAGCCTTTTTTAGGTTCCCCTCAGCTATGATAGCCTAATCCATCACCTCAGTAATATTCATTATCATAAAGTGGAAAAAATGGGAATTAATATCACATTTATGTCTATCCTAGAAATGAATTTTCATAGCAGTATCATCCCCTAAAAATTCTAGATAAATGAACTAAAAATATTTAAAGCATCCAACATAGTTTGTCATGAACATACTACCCTGTGTAAACCCCATGAACTCGGATTATATATGATTCCTCTATGTCTCAAGATAGAAGTGGTCTATAAACTTCTTTCAAAAATGTTCCATAACATACTATCAGCTTGTCTAGTCTGGGCCTGATCATCCCACCAGTTCTTTGTCGGTCCTCATATAATATAACCATTCAACATGACCCTATTCTCAACACGAGTCTCTAAATGGTCATGTATCATCTTTATAAACTCAATCTCAAACTTTTCTACCTCTACACCACCCTCTACAGTAACAGACGGTGGGGTTTGTAACTGAAACTCTTTTTTAAGGTCATATATACTCCTAAAAACCCACTCTGGGTATCTGTAGATGCCGAAAAATGCTTAAGTGCTGGAGAAAGTTCCAAAGAGAAAAAGTGAAGTCATATTCAGACATGGAAACTTGGTTTGGAGGACCTGGAGGTGCTTCAGGAAAAAAGGGATGAAGTGTGTGAAAAAAGTTATCCTGCACAGAAAGTACCGGATTTCGCAATGAATCCCCGGTGCAGGCGTGAAATAATTTTGTGCGCGTGCCCTGCGCAGTTGATGTTTTGCACCATCACCTCGATCGCGCAATTATTTCACATTACCTTGAATTATTAACCACCGTCTACCTATAAATAGAAGGATACCACCTTAATTTTTGGGGCTGAAACATTCGAACCACCTCTCTTTTGAGAAATCCTCCTTCTACGCTCACGCAATATGGCCATCAGGTATGGTTATTTTTCTTGCCTAGTCGCCTCGGGATATGCCTTTGCGCGAGATCCCTGTTGCTTAGACTAAACTATAACTCCTTCAGGATCTTCCCCTTGTGCGCAATCCCTTCCATGTCACACAAGCCGTCCAGCTTCGCGCAATCCATCCATTGCGCACATTCCCTTACCTTGCGTGGAATACTCCTAGTCACGCCCAAAACCTCAGCCCCATATTTTACGCACGAACCACTAATTTCGTGCCAACCCATGGATTTTCACACCAGTCCCCTTTATTTTTCCCAAACCTCAAGGGTTGCATGCAATCCCCCGGGGCCCTTCACCTTGGTGCTCCTCAGGCACCCCCTTGCATGTGCACCCAATGCCCTTCCCCCGGGTGTCATTCGGAGGTGTCTCGTGCAAGCCGGGCATCCTCATCATACATGGTTTTCCAATGCGAACTTCTAGGCTTGTACAAAGTAACTTCAAATTCCCTTGGGAAATTTTTCCCATTGCGTTGCTTCGCCCCATGCTTCTTCACATAGGCACGCTAATGGCTATTGGTTCTTCACATAGCCATTCTAACATGGACCCCTCGATGGTTCGCGGCACGACTCCCCCACATTATGGCCTTATCGATGCCCTCCCTTCTACAAGGGGAATAGGGTAATGGTTATGTAAGTCCTAGGGGTGTGGAGGAAACCCACCTCGTCTGAGCTGCAGGACGTTAATTTTCCAAGAACCTCCTCCTCAACACATGACGTTAAACTGTGACCTAACCTTGTGCCTCGCATGCAGGGTCCCCCCGCCTTGGAAATTCTCCATGCCCACTCATATCCACGGGGATGGGATCATCACTAATAGGGGGTGATTTATTGGAGTGGCGTTTGTCAGTGGGGAATGACAGCCACCTTGGTGTAAGCCCCTAGCTTTTCTTGAAGGAGGTAGCACCCCTCCTCCTCCTCACTTACTCGGTGTCGAGGCCAAGGAAGGGCATGATAAGTAATGGGCTCCCCATTCCTTCAGTCCCAAGTCCCTCTCCTGCTACGCTTTGTTGCAACTCGGGCCGCCATCCTGGAGTAAGTCCCAGCACCATGGGCCTCTCAACGCGTAAGCCCCTTTCCACATCACACGGATACACCCTTCGCGACGTGATCATTAGGTCTCTGCTAGCTCTTGTTTCTCACATCGATCATGACTTCCGTGAGCTTAGAGTAATCCCTAACCATGAAACACCTTGGTCTGCCTCTGACCGTAAGCCCCAAATGCCCTCGTCCGAGCTCTAGAATGTTAAACTGCCAAGCACCTTTGTCCCGCATGACGTTAAATTGTCCATCCCGAACTATGGGGACTTTGATCCGTGCTAAAGCATGGTACGTAGGAATCCTCCATGAGGTTCAATCCCCACAACCTTGGGTCCTCTCAGAGTGTAAGCCCTAATCCAACATGAACTATGGGGACTTTGATCTGTGCTAAGGCATGGTATGTATGTAGCCTCCATGAGGTTCAAGCCACGCCTCCTTGGGCCATCCCAAAGTGTAGGCCCCAATCCAACCTGAACTACGGGGACATTGATCCATTCTAAGGTATTGTACGTAGGAAGCCTCCATGAGGATTAAGCACCATCACCTTGGGCTGTCTCAGGGCATAATCGCCAATCCAACCCGACCTATGAAGACTTTGATCTGTGCTAAGGCATGGAACGTAGCAAGCATCCATGAGGTTCAAGCCCACCTGGACCCCAGGTCCCTCTTCACGACGGTTCACCAACCCCATATCCTTGGGCCGCCTCAGAGCGTAAGCACTAAATGCCTTTTTCCCGCATCACGTTAAACTGCATTCCATCCCAAACTACAGGGACTTTGATCTGTGATATGTCTTGGTATGTATGAAGCCTCCACGAGGATCAAGCCCACCATCTGGTCATTCTGACCCCATTCACGTCTGTTCGCCAACACCATCAGGCCGCCTCAGAGTGTAAGCCCATACCCATCCTGGATGATGTTAAATTGTATCCACCACCTGTTCTACGCGTTCGTTGATTCCCTGCCACAGGGATACGTAAGAGGCCTCCATGAGGCTCAAGCCCATCACCCATGTCTCATCTGAACCTCTCCCTCGAGCCTATGCGCCTCGGCAATCTCATGCCCTAACCCGAAGGTTCTACTTCCACTAGGTCCCATCCATTCGTCCAATCTCACGGGTCGCCTCTTCAGGTGTCCCATCATCTCACTGAACTACGCAGACATTGATTCCCATCCACGGGGATACGTAGGAAGTCTCTTCGAGGCTCACGACCAAGGCCATCATCCATCCTGATTCTTACTCGGGCCGCCACATCCCAGTGAGATCATACCTCCTCACTCCCCTCCATATCATTCGAGAAGCCGCCCACATGCTGGCCCTAATATCGGTGTCTCCTCTGGGGGTTATGCCCATCTGATCCACTCTAACCAGTGTTCTGATCAGTCCGATCTGTCTCTGCTGGACATTAAACATATGGTATACCCTGTTTTACACATGGGAAGCTGAGGAAAACCCCATATACATGCCAATGGCATACAATTCCCGGCGTTTGATTTGGGATTCCTCGGGCTTCCGCGCCTTCGAGAAGACCTATAATAAGGGACATAAGACAGACATTCCAATTCCCTAGTGTCAAGACATGCCAGTGATGCCCCAATGTGACTACTCTCCTAACCGAAGGTTACTTCCTTGACCAGACACCTTGGAAGGTCCTGACAGATGTGGTGTAATTAACTGGTTTCCATAAAGATATGGAACTGAGAAGAGCTTAAATAACTACGTCTTAAATCTATGAGGGAGACCTGGACTAGGTGACGAGTTCCAAGGAGGAATCCATTGAAGTAAGAACTCACATCCCATCATACCATTTAGATCAGGGAGAAGACGTCCCTGAATAAGGATCGGATGCCTCCCGCCATGGGAAAGCGAGAATGTGGGGTAATAGCGGCGCGTCCTCTACGTGAAAGATGTGCGCGCCCTGGTGAAAGCATTGGAAATAGAAAATGGTAAACTCGACGTGAAGCCCCTCTCCTCTGCATGGAGGCTAGTAGAATTTGGGGCATCAGTGGAATAGCATGTCATCTGACCTTGTCATCCGGTACTAGGTCCCACCAAATAGACCTGACGTGAGACTCTCCAAAAGTTGGGACAGTCAAGACGTTGAGCATTCTGTTCTGCAATGTTGTTAGTGTGGATCCCTCTTGTTGACCATGGAAGATGGAATGGCGCTGGGGTGGTAGTTGTCGATTTCTTTTCCTATATGTATTAATGAGTTTGTCTCCTTGCTTTTAGGAATCAATTTGTTGCACCCGGAGCTTGTTCACCTGCCTACTGGTGCAGGGGAAAGGGAACTATCGGCATGGCTACCCCGTGTGGTTCTACCTTTTCCACGATGGCTTCGATCTCCATGACTGTTGGGTTCCCACGCCCCCTCTCCCCATCTGAAATTATCCAGTGAAGGGTAATCAATGACCTTGTACGCAGGTAAGAGGAGGAGGAGGTCATCCCCACCAGGGACATGGCCCGTCTAGATGTCGAGGTAGTTGTGCCTCACCGTCAACGCTGCCCCTGGGGGCCATGCAGGGAGCCACTGCTCCCCACCCCAACATTCAATCATTTCGGGAGCTTGTCACCAAAACTCCTTGATAGCTCTCTCCCCTACGCCGATGAGGTAGTGGATGTTCGGGCTGGACCAACCAAAGTTCTACTTCAAGGGCTCTCGACAAGGGCCCCCACCAGGTCGTGTCAGCGCCACCTCCCGGTTCCCTGAGCCAAGGAGCAGGTAATCCACATTCCTGAACCAGAGGCTCCAGTTCATCTGACCTGAAGCCAGCGTCGGGTGCAAAGGGAAGAGGATTCCTTCCTTGGGGCGTCAATGTTAGGGACCAGTGTGGCACGGGCCACCGCTGACTCCTATCACCAACTCCCTACACACATTGAGCAGGGGAATCTATACGCCTGACCCAGATCGAGGCCCCAACCACCCCACGGGCTGGCTCAGTTGACTCTCCTAATCACCGGCATAGGTGATGGCCACTACGGACCAATCCGCAGTAATGCCACCCAGTGTGAAGGCCTACTCCGTTCCACCGTTACGGAAGGTGCAGGCCCTCCCTACATCCAACCTTGGTTTGGAGGTCTGCCCCATGCCACCTTCGGCCCAAGAGAGGGTATTTCCCGTGAAAGCAACACTCTGTGTGGGGGTCCCTTTGGGGCTTACTACACTAGGTACGGGGTCACTCCCCCTGCCGCAGACCGCGATTATGGAGACGTTGCATGTCCGGTCACTCGCCAACATGGAGGTCCTCCCCATGTCCCCTTGCTAATCGGAGAAGTTCCTTCTCGCCCCAGAAATCGGAGTGGTGGAAGCCAACCCCACTTCACCAACTCCCAACACAGAGGTCCTCTCCATGTTCTTCTCGACATTGTTTCTGGTGCTCCCCGTACCCTGGCTTTCTCGGGTGGAAACCCTCTCCACCCCAGCACCAGTGCGGCTAGAGGACCCCATGTTGGAAATCAGCCATATCCCGAGGAGCCACCCAGGGGAAGTATGGTGGGTCTTCACTGCCACAAGGGGAATTTTGGGGAATGCAGGACATGAATCAGTCCAGTCCGCTTCTCAGACTCTAAAGCGGAGTACAAATCGGCACTGGAACCCTCCCCTAAGTCCCCTGAGTCATGGGATAGGGCAGGGATGAGGTGCATCAACCTCTTACTCTTGGAATGTGAGATCCACATGATCCCTTCCTCCCTCCGAAGGTATATCCAGGAGGATGAGAACTTGTAATTCTCCTCGGGACCGACCATACATTCACCACCAGAATCTCTAGAAACACCCTCTGCCTCCGTTAAAGACTATGGGGAGTTGTTTTGGGGGTTAATAGCAAAAGAGTCATGAAATAACCCACCCACAACAGACACGGATGATGCATCAGGAGCCCAGGTTTCCGGTACATTCTATCGTGACAGGGTGGCCAGGTCACTACAACCTTCAGAGGACAGTCCAAGATTCGGCGGCCAATCGGCTCGCTCGCCGTATTCCCCGTCGGCTAGCCCACTAGCCCAGCAGCCTGCCTTAGAGCCACTGCCAGTTCATTAGCCACCCTCAGTTGATGAGTGGGGAAATCAGAATCCAGACTATGGATTTGAGTCAGGGTGCTTCTGGACCATCCTCAAAGCAGGCCACTTCCACTAGATGTTTTGGCTGGTTGCAGGGTCAAAGTTTGATACGCCAATATCACTCACCCCGGAGGAGTTTAAATGTTTCCATCAGACCCTCTGGGAAACTCACCTCCGTCGTTGCCACCGACAAGTGACTTATCCTAGGATCCAAGAGAACCTAAAAGACATCTGCGAGCAATGCCATCTTGTTGACCTATCCATGCTCCACGTGGTCCAGCACCCTGAGTCACCTGGCCACCACAAGGCCCTCCAACAGCAACGCGTTCAGATTTTCCAAGTACTCCGCAAAGTTATTAAGGAGGCTACCCCTCACGTGCATGTCCATGGTTGGGGACAGTACACTACCCTCCTCTTCAGTACGATTCTCCGGTAGGTCGACTCACTTGGAGATAGTGAGGGCATGCCCCCGAGAAGAGTGGAACCCAACATGACTGATCTGTTAGGATGGGAGAATGAGTTGGGAGTTCTTGATAGGGACGTCCCCCCTGAGGATGTGTCGCCACTAGACCCATCAGGGTGCATCACTTGCCAGTAGAGGAACCTACTAGGTCTCCCTCCACCCACTAAGGTATTGGTACTGATCCAGAATGTCAGTAAAGGAAAATAGCACGTTGAATTTTTCAATATATCTGACCCATCCGCCTTAGTGACAATGATGGAAGAGGACCCCGAGAAGACCATGATGTGCCAGCAGATTGCTGTGCAGAAGAAGTTAGTTGATGAACTTCTGGATGAACGCATTGCATAGAGGCGACCTGACTACGATGATCCAAAGCGGGGGTAACATGGGCAGGAACAACTACCCCTCGAAAAGATTCTCCTACGAATCCCTGATCATGCCATATTTGCTGACAGGATGGAAGCCGGACCTCATGTAAAGAGGGCGTGGTATGTCTCGTCGAACCCTTCCGAGCGGCGCGACAATCTAAGGAACCCCGCTCAGGCTCCCCCGGCCACCCCAAGGGTCGCTCCACGTGCTGCTGAGCTTGGCTACCGCATTGAAGAGCCTGAAAATGCACTCATGGTTAGGGATCCCTATCAGGACAGGGTACCACGTCCAGACGATCTAATGGTGGTTCTCATCGCCCACCTTGAAACTTTGGAAACACGACAGGTGTCTATTCCACCTGATGGCTAGCCATATCTGGCATTGGTGGATGACATGCTATCACCCCGAAGATTTGGGAATCCTACTTTCTCCCCCATTAACGGGACGGGGGACCCTCGGTAGAACCTAACACACTTTAACTCAAGGTGTGGTCCTATGTTAGAGAACCCAAACACAGTAGAAGGCCTCCAAGCTCTGTTGCTTTGTTCAGACACTGGAGGGGTCGGTATTTGTTTGGTATATCCATCTCCCCATTGGATCTGTGAATAGATGGGAGGACCTTAGCAGGTAGTTACTTTACCATTTCAGCTCTACCACCAAGAAGAAGAACATTGCAGACCTCTTTAGGTGCAAACAAAGGCTCGATGAGCGAGTCGTGGACTTCATCACCCGATGGAAGGGGCTCACATACTCCCTTGACATTCCACTGAATCCGGAGAAATTACATACAATTTTCGTGGGGAATGTCAAGACTGAACGGGTTCCCTCCCTAATCACTGAGAACTATCTAGGAGGGTTCTGAGACTTCCCAGATAAGGCCCATAGCTTCGAAGAAGCCCTACAACAGGCTAGTCAGGCAAGCCTGCAGCCCCCTGTAATCCCGGAAATGAGCGCTGCCAGAGCGAAGCCTCTTGCGGTGGCCGAGGTAGAGGCCCCCAGGCAGCTAGAATTGCTACTAGTGGAGCCAGCTCCACAGCCCCACAGAGGTCCACCACCACAGGCATAGTTTCCTGCCCAGTAGTGCCCACCCCAAAATCGGCAGGCACCCCAGCGTTACGCACCCCCACCTCCTAGGGGAGATAATCAAGTTCTTCCTCCTCGACAGGCTCTTTCGCCCCTACGTCAAGGACAGGCTCATAGAGCCCCCTTTCCAGACAGATGGAATCCATCCTACTCGTTCAACGAGGCCCAGGTCTCTGGCTACTTCCACAGTGCCTTAGAGTAGAGAATTTTGCAAATTAATGTGTGCCGAAAGCCAGATGAGGGGCATCTCACTAATCACCCCAACTACCGTGCTTACCACCGGATCCTGTGACACACCATCAAGAAATGCTATGTGTTCAAGGACTGGCTCCAAGACCAGATTAACAACAACATAGACAGGTTGGGCCCAGCCCCGACACATGTGGTGGGTGTCTTTGTGAGATCAGATAACAGTAGCGATGGCGAAGGTGGGTGGAAACATGTTTCTGACTGTGGGTCCCAGAAGTATAACAATTGGATGGCTCGTAAGACAGTCGCTTGTGCCCATGGAATCATTCAGGCATGACTGAATCATCCAGGGCCTTTAAAAGCTATGACCACCACTTCTTAATCATCATCTCAGTCGGCTGCATCCTAGAAGTGCAAGCATTGGCGGCGCAAAAATAAGCAATGAGCCCCGCCAATGCCGTCGTCGTCCCGCAATCTTGGCGACTTTATTCCCCCGGAGATGGGCACTCCCCCAGAATCCACCTTGTGGTGGATGAATCATCAAGTGACAGTCAAGGGTATGATTCGGTTAACACCGTCGAGTTGGTAAATCCCTATATGACTCCTGACGAGTGGGAGCTCCAGTTGAACCTCCCCAACGTCCCCTACTGATGCCAACGTCAGCTGAACCGAGACCATATGGGTCGATGGGGCATGTTAGTTGGTAACTCCATCCTGGAAGTGCATGCCACAGAGACCAAACAGAAGGTCTAGCACAGAACTCAGCATGCACATCCTCTTCATCTAGTGTCGACAGGTCCGCCTCCACCACCGTTTGAGCTACTGGATCAGGTAGAGCCACTTCGTCCATACCGCGACCAGTTCACCCCACTGCAGGCCGATCTCAGTCACACAGTCCTCATCTGGAAACCACTCTCCATGTTTAGACTAGTGAGAAGCATGATATACCCAGTACCAGTCCACTGCCGGTCCAGTCAGCAGGGCCCGCCATGCCTCCAATCGTAGAGTAGCCTCCTATTAGTAGAATTTCGTGCCTAGTGCAGAAGTATGATGTTCTTAAACACCACATTGACATCCCAGTGATGCTCTCCATCCTTGAAGCCCTTCGACTGTCTCCAGATATGCCCGGAGCACTCTCCGAGGCTTTAAGGAGCCCCCTCCAGTTTGAGACAGAGGTAGCAGCTATAGAGGCCTTCCATGCTGAAGCAGTTGAGGATGTCGATGCCAGGCTTCCATCTCATTATCAAGAGAGGAAAAAGGCTCCCCCATATATGGGCACATCCTCCCACTGTAAAATACCATCCAATTAAATAGCGTGGAGATTTTTCAACTTCTCGTTGACACTAGCTCTGAGATCAACCATATCCCGGCGCAGACACTGTAGAAGATAGGGTTATCTGAAGATGACCTAAATCTGTAACACCCCAAACCCAGTTACCCAGAGTCGGTGCATTATTATGTAACATTGGCATGATCACAAAAGACCAAGTATCGAAAGACCGATTAGTTTAGTAGCCTTGGAAACACTAGATACAATCATAAATGTTACATTACATCATAAAGTGAAAAACTACAATAACATGGTCTTCATAGTCCACACTCATATCCCATTCAGACTATCCCTGTAGTTCAGTCATAAAATACTTATTCACATCCTGGGAAAAATAGAACATAGAAAGGGGTGAGCTCAGATGCTCATTAAGGATAACAATATAGCGAAAACTTTTATAAATAAACATAAGCATTTAAGACAATGTATAACTAAAACAAAACCCTTTTAAACTTGAACTTCAGCATAATATGGCAAAAATAAAATGAAATAATGCCATTTACTTATTCACATGGATATTCTACTAGTCGAATAGTCACATGAAATATCAATAACCACTTCCATAATGATGGAATGCATAATTCCAGACTATCATAACAATATAGGCATGGCCTTGTGCCAAGACTACAAATAATATTTTGTCAAGGCCTTGTGCCAAGACACTATTTTGTCTCATTAGACCTACCGATGCATCGATGAGCTATAGTGGGCTCCACCCATCACATACTAATTCCAATGCATTCCTTATATGAAAAGGTTTAAACATATCATAAAACATAACGTAATTGTATCACATAAAACACGAATAATGGAAACAGAACATTTCAAAATTTCAATCACAAGATATCAATACAACACAATGATATGATAAAAAAAATTTAAATTTCAAAATAAAAGAAAAGTAAAACATGGTATTTATGTTTTATTTTAAAAAATGTTATGTCTTGTAGAGGAAGTCGAAACTCAAATAATGGTCATGGCGGCATAGAAGTTGTTTTCGCCGAATACATACGACAAAAAAGAATTCCCTTTTTTTGTTTAGTAAAACGCTTCGTATAAAAGTATTCCTTCTGAATAAATGTAAAATTCAAAGGGGTTTATAAACATTATAAAAGAAAGTTGTGTATAAAACAAAATATGCCTCAATGAAATGAGATTGAGACGAAGTCCCTTACCTCGTGTCCGACTTGACTTGATCCTTCTTTAACCTCCTGAATAATAAAGTAGAGTTGATTTATACTTGATTAAGAACCTTTTTCAAGTTAATTACTCCTTTTATATCACTTATTACCATGTAATGAACATTATGTAATTATTTAAGATAATAACGGTCATTTTGTCGATCTTTGGTACTTGAGTCAAAAATAAACTTCTTATAATTATAAGTAGTTCATGTGGTCAAATATCCATTTTACCCAGAATTATATTCATGATGTAGATATCATATATATCATATATATCCAGTATATACATTCATTTATAATATTACATAACATGTAGAGCTTGGAAATGAAATGCACCGTTCATGGAGATGGTAAGCAGTACATACGCATGAACGCTACTTTCATTTCTATTTCATATTTAATGGAATGAAATCCTAATGATATAAAGGTATATTAAAATTACAGTATAATATCATATATAATATCATCTACTCTATCCTTTATACATCCCAAATATGTAATTAACGATTCTAATCACTTTGAGGGGGTGGTAGTCCGCACTTCCTAAAATGAACTTTTTTGCATTTACCCATAATGGAAATCATAATGGTATGCCATAAATGAAAAATAAAGAAGCATAAGGAAAACATAAACAAAATATATATCATATATACATACAGTTACATCTTAACGGACACCATGAGAGGTGTTAAAAGAATATCGAACAATCAGCGTTTTGTGAGGTAGTAATTTTCCACCCACAGAAACAGTATGTTCTTTAACCTTTAGACGAAGGTGTGTGTAATTGTAAATCAATTAAATGTCATAAAAACATCCTAATATATTTAAGATACTTGTGTAGTTACAAAGT
This sequence comes from Viscum album, assembly GCA_963277665.1. Lineage (NCBI taxonomy): Eukaryota > Viridiplantae > Streptophyta > Magnoliopsida > Santalales > Viscaceae > Viscum > Viscum album. Next base: position 1,480,134,914 of record OY728120.1, read on the forward strand.
AAATGAATAAAAATAGTTTAAGGGTTTGGAGAAGCAAAATAAAACAAAAGAACATAAGAGAAGACATTGCCTTAAAATCGGGTAACTCTTTTTGATTTGAGCCAAAGGCTTCCTTGGAATGACTTCTTCCCAAAGTGAGGCTTCTAGGAGTAAGAGATTGAAGTTGAGAGAGTATTTGGGCAGAGGTTGTCCAAGCCAAGTGGCTTTGAAGGTGTGAATAAGGTGGTAGTGGTGGGGGCCTTTTATCAGAGGAGAGGAGGGGCACTCTTGGAAAGTCATGAAATGTTACATTATTATGAAATGATTTTCGGATTTTAAATGTCCCACAATGATATATTTCTAGGATAAGGTGATAAGGGTTTGAAATATACCCAAACAATATGTTTTATACAGGTTTATTTCTTACATTTTACCTTATATTTTCATTTTATTTAAATTGTTCATTAATGAGGTAATCGTTGCATCATCATGGTGTCATAAATAAGTTTATTTATTTAACGCCAAAAAATTATAAAAACATTAACATGATGTGGGAAATATTTTTAGAATTCCAATGAAAATTTATAGCAGAATGTTTAACTTATATAAACCCATTTAATAATTTTTTTAGTAAAACAACACATGTTTTTGACAATTTTATTTTTACTTTAAATAAAAAGTTATTAATGTCATTTTCGTACCCATGTGGCTCCATGAGGTCCCCAAGTTGACACATGGATTGTCTTGGTCGGACATGACTCATCCAACAAGGGTAGGACAAGTGTAAAGGCAATTTCATATTATTATAACATTATATTTACCTTAAATTACACTAATTACCTTTAATCGCGATTAATAAAACATAAAAGTTACTCTTCACCAAAAATTATTTTCATCTCATTGAACCACATTTTAATTACTAATTAAAACCATGTATGTCGGATTTTTGAAATTCATTTCACAGAAGTGGTAAAGATTCATTTAAATGAAAAATTAGTTTTTTAACTACCACTTAGTGGTATCACTATTCATCAAAAATTGAAGTTTCTCAGAACAATACCAAAAATCCACCCTAAGCTAAAATTGATATTCTAAATTCAAAAATTATGTCTATTTTACAAAATTACAAACATATAAGTTGTATTAATTAATTTTATAATTAATTCCCGTTTTCAAAACAAATAGAAAGTTTGTAAGAAACAATATCATGCAAAAGATTGACAATTGTTTATGTCCAATTTCAAAGTGAAATTAATTCTAATGACCACCATTGGATAAAATGGTAAAATTATATTCTAATTGTACTTTAAAACCACTCAGTAGTATAGTTTATCACTATAAATTATTTTCATTAAAAATGTTTTTTTCAAGTATTTTTCACTATTCATCGAAAATCGGAAGTTCTCAAAAAATACCAAAAATTCAACATGGGCAAATTTAGATATTCCAAATCCAAAAATGAAGTCCATTATGAAATATAGAAATTATATAATTTCTAAAAGTGGGTCTTACTATTCATAAATACTCCTTTTATTGGTCGCGGTGGGCTAGAACTTGAGGTTGCGTACAACACACACTGCTATATTATTCAAAGAGAAGCGTACCATGGAAGCTTGGGGTGTTACATTATCCCCTACTTCATATAATTTTATCCTCAAAATTTCTAGAATATTACTGCATAAAAAGACTTGGGTGGTTCTTCATCATAAGTTCCTCGGGTTCCCACATTGCCTCTTCCATCTTATGTTTCCTCCATAGAAATTTTACCAGATGAGTCATTTGGTTTCTCAGCACTTGTTCTCCCATATCCAGAATCCTGAAAGGCTCTTTGCAATAAGACGAATCGAGTTCCAGTTCTAATTCTTCATAGGTGAGTACATGTGTTGGGTTAGGCATGTATTTTCTCAATAGTGATACGTGGAACACATTGTGAACTTTAGAGAGACTTGGAGGCATTTCCCAATGGTAAGCTACAACCCCAATTTGTTCTAGAATTTCGAATGGTCCAATGTACCTGGGACTTAATTTTCCCTTCCTACCGAATCATATAACACCCTTACATGCAGATACCTTTAGGAAAACATGATCTCCTACCTGAAATTCCAAATCCTTACTTCGGTTATCGGCATATCTCTTCAGCCAACTTTGATCTTATTTGATGTGGTTTTGGATTACCTTCTCCTTTTCCATCGTTTCCTCACCATGTTCTGGTTCTTTGAGTTTTCTTTCACCATAATCATCCCAACAGGTTGGTGTGCGAAAGCTCTTTCCATATAATGCTTCATATGGTTCCATCCAAATACTTTAATGGAAGCTATTGTTATAAAAAAATTCTACCAGAGGTAAATATTGATCCCACATACCCTGAAAGTCAAGTGATCATGATCTCAGCATGTATTATAAGGTTTTAATAGTCCGTTCTGATTGTCCATCTGTTTGAGGGTGGTAAGAAGTGCTCAAATGAAGTTTTGTGTCAAGGGATTTCTAAATAATTTTCTAGAATCTTGATGTAAACGGGGATCACTATCCAAAACAATTTATAGGGGTACCCCATGAAGTCTTACAACTTCGTTAATATATAGTCTTGCTAAACATTCAAGTGGTAAATCTTCTTTTATAGCAAGAAAATGTGCTGACTTGGTATGATGATCAACAATGACCCATATTTCATCATTCCTTCTAGGAGTCTTGGTTAGTCCCATGAAAAATTCCATCGTAATATTATCCCATTTCCACTTAGGTATGGGGAGAGGTTTCATAACTTCTCTAGGAAGTTGCCTCACAGCTTTCACTTGTTGACAAACTATGCATCTTGACACAAAATCAGCAATCTCCCTCTTCATGTTGTCCTACCAAAAATGTTCCTTCAAATCTCTATACATCTTATTGCTACCAGGGTGTATAGAGAAATTGTAACTATGAGCATCATCCAATAATTCCCTTTTTAGACCAGCTATATTGGGAACACAATGTCTCTTCCCAAATTTCAAAATTCCATCTTCATACACAAAGTCACTCAATCTTCCATCTTTCAATGTTTTAATCTTTTTTTGAAACTCTTCATCATCAGTCTGAGAACTCTTAATCCTTTCTAGTAAACATGGTTTGGAAACCATTTGAAAAATCATATATGTTTCACCTTCCATAATTATTCCCATGTCCATCTTCACTAGATCCATGAAAATAGGATCCCTTTCAATTCTCATATTGTTCAAAACTCCATGATCTTTTCTGCTCAAAGCACCTTCCACCTTATTTTCCTTCCTCGGGTGGCAGTGTATCATGAACTCATAATCCCTGAGTAATTCAATACATCTCCTTTTCCTCATGTTGATTTCTTTTTGTGAGAAAATATACTTCAAAATCTTGTGATCAGTATAAATCTCACATTTTTCACCATAGAGTTAGTGTCTCTATATCTTCAAAGAAAATATCAGAGCTGCTATCTCGAGATCATGAGTATGATAGTTTTTCTCATGAATTTTTAACTATCGTGATGCATAAGCAATAACCCTATCATTCTGCATGAGGACACAACCAAGTCCTTTCTTCGATGCATCATTATAAATAATGAACCCATCATTCCCCGATGGTAAAGTCAATATAGGAGCATTTACTAATAATTTCTTTAGTTATTCGAAACATTCCTCACACTCTTTTGTCCAAACAAATTTAACCCCTTTACATGCCAATTTTGTTAATGGGTTATCCAATCAGGCAATGTTTTGGAAAAAACGTCGATAATAACCTTCTAAACCAATAAAACAGCGTACCTCAGTTATACTTGTCGGTGCTGGCCATTCTTGGATTGCTCTTGTCTTAGAAGGATCCACAGAGATTCCATCCATAGAGATAATATATCCAAGAAAATAAATTGCATGAATCCATAATTCACACTTGCTAAAGAATCCCATATAATTCGTGTCTTCTAAGAGTCTTTAGAATAATGCGCAAGTGATTTTCATGATCTTCATAGCTTTTTGAGTATACAAAGATATCATAAATAAATACCACTACGAAGTAATCATGATATTCCTTGAAAACTCTATTCATTAGATCCATGAAAATAGAGGGTGCATTAGTCAGCCCAAAAGAAATTACTGTAAACTCGTAATGTCCTTACCAAGTTCGAAATTCTATCTTCAGAATTTCTTCCTTCTTCACAGACAACTGATGATATCCAGATCGAAGGTCAATATTTGAAAATTATAGATATCCATGCAGTTGGTCAAATAAATCATCAATGGGAGGTAGGGGATACTTGTTCATTATAGTTATAACATTGATCTCCCTGTAGTTGATAAATAACCTCCTAGATCCATATTTCTTTTTAACAAAAAGAACTGGGGATCCCCATGGAGAAACACTAGGGAGAATAAATCCCTTATTACTCCATTACTCTAGTTGTTTCTTTAGTTCAACTAATTCCACAGTGGCCATTCTATATTGGGTCTTCAAAATGGGCCTGAACTAGGCATTAGGTCAATAGAAAACTCAACTTCTAGTTCTGGAGGATGTAGAGGTAAATCTTCTAGAAACACATCAACATATTCTCTCACAATAGGTACATACTCTATTTCAACATTACCTTCCTCACCCACAGTTATTTCATTCTCTTCCCCCCCAATAAGTGAATTTAGTTGAGCTACCGGGGGTAGATCTATATAAGAATTAGGTGGTGAAGATTCTGCTCTAAAGATAAGGTGTTCCTGATCATCATCATAAAAAATTGTATCCTCCTTCTTCTTACAATAAATCATCGCATCATGGTCCGAAAGTCAATCCATACCAAGGATTATATCAAATTCAATCATGGGTATGATGATGAGATCTGTAGATAAAGAACATTTATGTGCTCTAATGGGAACTGATTTACAAAACTTTGTTGCAATGATATTTCCCTTAGGACTTTTGACTGACAACTCCCTTGTTAAATCAAATTGGAAATATCTAATTTTCTTAGCAAACTGGGAAGATATGAAATAATTCGATGATCTAGAATCAAATAATGCATTTTCTAAACTTGAGGAAACCATTAAATTACCTTCCACCATTTTTTTGGAGCTTCTACCTTATCGGTAGTGATAGAATTTGATTATCCTTGATCCCTTGGCCTTTTCTGAGGTAAGTTCCCCTGACGCTTAGGAAATTCATTTTAATAATGTCTCATATACATGAAATTGTAGCATGGAACATCGGTAGCTTCTTTCATCCCCTTACAATCATGAACTCGGTGGCATTTTTCACCACACTTGTAACTGACTCCCATTCCTTTCAATCAAGTACCAGGGTGTTTCTTCCCACATTTACTATAGGATGGATAATAAAATTTTCCCTTCTTCCCCTTATTTCCATTTCCAGAGTGATCATCATATCTCTTCTTCTCTTTCTTTTCTTTAAATTCATAAGACATAGAGTATTCCTTTTCCATTTTAATAGCACATGAGACAATGTCTTCGTATAACAAGAAGGATTTTGAGACCAATGCTCGATGGAGAAACGGTTCTAACCCATAAAAGAAACGATAAATCTTACTTATTGGGTTACATATATAATTTTAATCATGCCTCGCTAACCTTGTAATGCTAGAATCATACTTTGCGACATTCTCAACATCCTTTTGCCTCAGACTCAGAAATTGCATTTCCAAATCCGATTGATGGTCACGAGAAAAGAATTTTTCTAAGAAAAGCTCCTTGAACTCACTCCATTCCATACTTGATACTTATTCATATTCCTTTGTATTTTGAATCAATGACAACCATTGATCAGCATCTCCAGTGAGGCGGTAAACATCCATGATAACCTTTTCCCTTTCGCTACTCCCTAAGGCATGGAATATTTTCTCGAAGGAATTTATCCATTGCACAGCTACTAAGGGATTTGTACTCCCATTGAATGTTGGTGGTTGTTGCCTCAGGAAGCGGTCTAACATTGATCCTCCACGTTGCGGATCTGGGTGCTCTATATGAGTAAGGTTATTAGTCATAACCTGAGTGAGTTGTCCCAGTATGGTGATAAGCTGATCAACACCAGTTGTATCACCAGATCCACTATAATTATCTTGATCAGGATAGAAATACCTACATGGAGAGTGTGCATTGATACAGTTTCCATTCCTTCCACTAGACGCCATTTCTAAACAATGGCATAAACTAGATTAGTTTGTGAATCGAAATACCAAATAACAAACTTGAAAAATACCTAACCAAAATTGAACAGTTTATTGATATTATCCATAATCAGAAAAATGTTTTCTTTGAGGAAGTATATACTCATAAACCCTTCATAATGGTTTTTAATGAAAATTGGAATTATCCTAAGCATATCCCCCTGGAGTGTCGTAATCAAGAGTGCAGCAAGGCCCGTTGTCGTGTACTAGTTCCCGTTCGAGTCTAGCTCAAAGCGGTGTTTTCAGGTTTTACCCCTAGCTACATATGCGCTAGAGAAGCCTCTACCTACTCGTAACCATACAAGGATGTATTTCTCGAAAAACTCACAAAATCTCTATAATACCAAAATTCTAGGAAGATATTCTATACTAATCCTCAATGTTTATCGTAGGGCTATGTGCTCTAATCAGATTTTTTCTAAATCTAGCTTCCAAGGTTAGTACTAAACTGCCTCTGATACCAACTGTAATGCCCCGACCCCAGTTACCTAGGGTCATTGCATTATTATGTAACATTGACATGATCACAAAAGAACAAGTCTTGAAAAAAATGATTAGTTTAGTAGCCTTGGAAACACTAGATACATTCATAAATGTTACATTACATCATAAAGTGAAAAAATAAAATAACATGGTATCCATAGTCCACACTCATATCCCCTTTAGACTATCCCTGCAGGTCAGTCATAAAATACTTCTTCACATCCTGGGAAAAATAAAACATAGAAAGAGGTGAGCTCAGATGCTCAGTAAGGATAACAATATAGCGGAAACTTTCATAAATAAACATAAGCTTTTAAGATAATGTATAATGAAAACAAAATCCTTTTAAACATGAACATCATCATAATATGGAAAAAATAAAATGAAATAATTCCATTTAATTATTCACATGGATATTCTACTAGTCGACTAATCACATGCAATATCAATAACCACTTTCATAATGGTGGAATGCATAATGCCATACTATCATAACCACATAGTCAAGGCCTTTTCCCAAGACTAAAAATAAGATTTTGTCAAGGCCTTATGCCAGGACACTAGTTTGTCTCATGAGACCTACCGATTCATCAAGGAGATATTGTGGGTCCACCCGTCACATACTATGTCCAACGAATTCCTTATATGAAAAGGTTTAAACATATCATAAACCATAACAAAATCATATCACATAAAACATGCATAATGGAGATATAAAATTTCAACATTTCAATCACAAGATATCAATACAACAAATTGATATGATAAAACCATTTTCAATACCAAAATAAAAGAAAAGTGAAACTTTTTATTTATTTTTCATTTTAAAAAATGTTATGTCTTGTAGAGGAAGCCGAAACTCAAATAATGGTCATGGCGGCATAGAAGTTGTTTTCGCCGCATACATACGACAAAAAAGAATTCCCTTTTTTTGTTTAGTAAAACGCTTCGTATAAAAATATTCCTTCTGAATAAATGTAAAATTCAAAGGGGTTTATAAACATTATAAAAGAAAGTTGTGTATAAAACAAAATATGCCTCAATGAAAGGAGATTGAGACGAAGTCCCTTACCTCGTGTCCGACTTGACATGATCCTTCTTTAACCTCCTGAATAATAAACTATAGTTGATTTATACTTGGTTAAGAACCTTTTTCAAGTTAATTACTCCTTTTATATCACTTATTACCCTTTAATGAACATTATGTAATTATTTAAGATAATAACGGTCATTTTGTCGATCTTTGGTACTTGAGTCAAAAATAAACTTCTTATAATTACAAGTTGTTAATGTGGTAAAATATCCATTATACCCAAAATTATATTCATGATCTAGATATAATATATATCATATATATCCAGTATATACATTCATTTATAATATTACATAACATTTATAGGTAAGAAATGAAATTCACCATTCATGGAGACGGTACGCCGTACGTACGCATAAACGCGACTTTCATTTCTATTTCGTATTTAATGGAATTAAATCATAATGATATAAAGGTATATTATAATTCTTGTATATAATCATATATAATATCATTTACGTATTCCTTTATACATCCCACATATGGCATTAACGATTCAAATCACTTTGAGGGGGCTGTAGTCTGCACTTCCTAAAATGAAATTATCGCGTTTATGCATAATGGAAATCATAAAGGTATGCCATAAATGAAAAATACAGAATCATAATGAAAACATAAACCTAATATATATCATATGTAAATATAGTGACATCTTAATGTCAACCATAAGAGGTGTTAAAAGAATATTGAACAATCAGTGTTTCATGTGGCAGTAATTCATCACCCACAGAAACAGTATGTTCTTTAACCATTAGAGGAAGGTGTGTGTAAGTTTAAATCAAAAACTTCTCATAAAAAATCCTAGTATATTTAAGATACTTCTGTTGTTACAAAATAAAGGAATAAAAAGAGTTTAAGGTGTTGGAGAAGCAAAATAAAACAGAAGAACATAAGACAAGACATTACCTTCAAATCGGGTAACTCTTTTTGATTTGAGCCAAAGGATTCCTTGGGAAGACTTATTCCCAAAGTGAGGCTTCTAGGAGTAATAGAGGGAATTTGATAGTGTATTTGTGCAGAGTTTGGCCGAGACAAATGGCTTTGAAGGTGTTAACAAGGTGGTAGAGCTGGGGGTCCTTTTATAAGAGGAGAGGAGGGGCACTCTTCGAAACTCATGAAATGTTACTTTATTATGAAATGATTTTCTGATTTTAAAGGTCCCACAATGATATATTTCAAGTATAAGTTGATTTCGGTTCTAAATATACCCATCCAATAGGTTTTAGACAAGTGTAAGTCTTAGATTTTACCTTATATTTTCATATTATTTGAACTGTTCATTAATGAGGTAATCGCTGCATCATCATGGTGTCATAAATAAATTTATTTATTTCATGCCTAAAAATTATAAAAAATTACCATGATTTAGGAAATATGTTTATCTTTACAATGAATATTTATAGACGAAAAGTTAACTTATATAACCCCATTTAATAATTGTTTTAGTAAAACAACACATGTTTGTGACAATTTTATTTTTACATTAAATAAAAAGTTATTAATGTCATTTTCTTACCCAAGTGGCCCCATGGGGTCCCCAAGTTGACCCACGGATTTTCATGGCTGTAAATGACTCATCCAATAAGGTTTGGTCAACTGTAAAGGTAATCTCATATTATTATAACATTATTTTTACCTTAAATTACACAAATTACCTTTAATCGCGATTAATAAAACTTAAAAGATACTATTCACTAAAAATTATTTTCATCTCATTGAACCATATTTTACTTACTAATGGCAACCATGTATGTAGGATTTTTGAAATTCAATTCACAGAAGTGGTAATGTTTCATTTAAACGAAAAATTAGTTTTTCAACTACCACTTAGTGGTTTCACTATTCATCAAAAATTGATTTTTCTCAGAACAATACCAAATATACACCCTAAGCTATAATTGATATTAAATATTAAAAAATGATGTCTATTTTAAAAAATTTCAACCATATACGTTTCATTAACTAATTTTATAATTAATTCCCGTTGTCAAAACAAATAGCGTGTTTTTAAGAAACAATATCAATCAAAAGATTGACAATTGTTTATGTCCAATTTCAAAGTGAAATTAATTCTAATGACCACCAATGGATAAAATGGTAAAATTATATTCTAATTATACTTTAAAACCACTCAATAATATAATTTATCACTATTAATTATTTTGATTAAAAATGTTGTTTTGAAATATTTTTCACTATTCATCGATAATTGGAAGTTCTCGGAAAAATACCAAAAATTCAACAAAGGCTAATTTCGATATTCCAAATCCAAAAATGACATCCATTCTGAAATATAAAATTTATAAAATTTCAAAAAAAGTCGGTATTACTATTCATAACGGCTACTTTGATTGGTCGCGGTGTGTTAGAACTCGAGGTTGCGTGCAACACATGCGGCTCTATTATTCAAAGAGAAGCGTACCATGGAAGCTTGAGGTGTTACATAATCCCTCCGATTTAAGGATCCAGGGATATGATAGGACAGAGCAGAAACCAGTTGGAAAGATCCATTGGAAGACCTAGTTCAGTGGCCTAGTTCGTAGCACCGTGTTCATGGTTGTCTCCCAGGACACCGTGTACAATACATTGATGAGACGGACATGGATCCACCAGAACACAGTGGTCCCCTCATCGTATCACCAATGCCTCAAGTACTCCCTTAATGTTCGAGTAGACATACTCCCAGGTGATGCATCTCCTTACGCCTCTTGTGATGCCCGATACATGGATTCTGATTATGACAAGAGAAAGTATAAGAAAGTCTAGGCAGGCGAAGTTGAGCTCATTGCCGCTACAACCGACCCTTGGGAATGACTAAATGACTCATACGTCTTCCCGATCCATCAATTGGAGTCCATGACCCGCGATATGGGGCAATGCTTTGCCATTTCTAGGAAAAGGGGGAATCATGCTCCCAAATCCAGGTGGCTTCAGAAGATCACTCCTTATTCTTATACGAACCAGGCTCCAGTGATCCTGGAGCCTCCCACTCCTATCAGGTAACGAGACATCTAGCACATGGCAACGATAGTACGTCATACATGTCTGTTTCACTAGGATGGAATAAGTCGGCTCCGACCAATGTTCCACTATTACAATGATATTTTCAATCATGTCCCCTTGGGTCGGAGAACAGAAAATATCAGGTCGAAAGCCTTCATAGCCATGGTCTCAAGAGCACCGGAGTGCCCCGATGCAATGAACACAACCGCACAATCTAGTAGCATCCTCCCATCATGGTTTTCTAGCTCATAATAAGCTTCCCCCATATAGTATCCCTCCATAAGTGGGGAAGAAGATATAGAGGATGCTCCCCCTGCCTTTGAGGAAAGATTCTCAGCCATTGTCGACGAGTTGGTATAGGTGAACCTCAGAAGCGAGGCCGATCTGATACCCACATTGACTAGTTCCGCCATGTCCCTTGAGGAGAAGCATCATTACATGGACATCCTGAAACAGAACCGTGACGTGTTTTCATGGAGTTATGATGAGATTCCAGGACTAGATCCTTGGGTATTCATCCACTGCCTCTGTCTCCCGAAAAACCATCGTGGGTTCAAGAAGCCTCCCAAAAAGATGCACCATTCTCATGGTGCCATGGTCGAGGCCGAAGTTGAAAAGATTATCAAAGAAAACTTCTTCAAGGGGGTCCAGTACTCCAAGTGGCTAGCCAACATCGTGCCAGATAGGAAGAAGAATGGGTAGATCCGAGTCTGCATCGACTTCCATGATCTCAAACATCACTGTCTGAAGGATGATTTTCCCCTTCGAGTGGAATAATTGTTTTTTGACGCTACGGCTAGATTCCAAGCCCTCTCATTCGTGGATGGTTACTCTAGATATAATCAGATCTAGATGGCCCCTAAGGATGAGGATTCTATGGCTTTTAGGGCGCCCCAAGGTACTTTCTGTTACCAGGTTATGCCCTTTGGCCTAAAGAATGTAGGTGCCACCTATCAGTGGGACATACATCGCATATTCAAGCTAATCATGGGAACGTTAGTGAAATGATTTGTGGATGACCTGGTAGTCAAATCTGGCCAGTGCCAGGACCATATCAAGGTCATTGAGAAAGTGTTTAGTTTCCTTCGTTCCCATCACCTGATGATGAACCTATTGAAGTGTGCTTTCGGGGTCACTTCCAGGAAGTTTCTTGGATTTGTTTTCTGATACTGAGGAATTGAGATTGATCCAGAGAAGATAAAGGCCATCAGTCAGATGCCTCCCCCGTGAAATATTCAGGTGCTTTGAGGTCTCCGAGCCCACTTATCCTACATATTCTGGTTCATTTTGAATCTGGCTAGCAAGTGTAAGACCTTTTCTTGGCTCATGAAGAAGGGCACCACTTTTGAGTGGGATGAGGTGGGCCAGTCTGACTTTGAGGAAATCAAGAAGTATCTTTTCCAGCCTCCGGTTTTGATTCCACCCATCTCCGAGAAGCCGCTTATTCACTATTTTACCACCCTGGAATGGTCCCTCAATGACCTTCTTTCCCCGAAGAACAATGAGGGGAAAAAGAACATCCTTTACTACCTCAGCTGCATGCTCCTCGATACATAAACTAGGTACTCCCCCATCGATAAAAGTTGTCTTGCGCTTGTATTTTCTATATAGAATCTGTGGAAATACCTGCAACACCATGAGGTACAACATGTCTCTCAGGTAGACCCACTGAAGTACATTCTGAATTTCCCCATGTTGACTAGCTGACTAGTGCAGTGGGTGGTGATCCTCCAACATTTTGACATCAGGTTCGTACCCCAGAAGGATATCAAGGGGTCAGTGTTGGCAGGCTTTCTAGCTGCCCATCCAACCTCTGCGAACCAGTCCTTGGACTTAGATATTCCTGATGAGGCAATCCTCTTAGTAGATCAGGATGTCCCTTGATGGCAAATTCACATTTATGGTTCCTCCTGGAGCCCAACTGGTAGGAGGCTCAATGATCCCAGGCTCAACAGAGTAGGCATGGGTATCTTCTTCATTACCCCGGCGCAAGCCGTCCTTCCATAATCATTCCTATTTTCAGAGGATTTCACTAACAATGAGGTAGAGTATAAGGACCTCATTACTGGTCTCGAGCTGGCCCTTGAGATCGACATGCCCCATTTTCATGTCAAATGGGATTCTGAGCTATTCATCAAGAAGGTCAATGGTGACTATGTTGTCAGGAATCCAGATCTCATCCTATTGTTAGAACGCACTCTCCAGCTAATGGAACAGTTCCCTTCTCAGCTAGAGGCTATCCATGTCCATCGGTTACAGAACGTTCAAGCAGATGCTTTGGCCAGCCTCGCTGCATTGCTTGCAAAACCCAAATAGGATAGTCTGATTATCCACGTGGAACACTAGAGAGTCATTGCTCCTGTCACCCCAATGGATGACGATGGCCCACAGGTAAACCATCTTACCGCTAGTGCCTCTACGTCAGGACCCTCGGGCCATTCGAATGTGGGGATTGAGGTGGTCACCGATTGGAGGGCACCCTTGGTCAAATATCTCCAACATGGTAATCTCCCATCAGACCAGGCCGAGTGCGAGAAAATCCAATGTTGTGTGCTGTATTTTACTCTCCAGAGTGATCCCAGCATTGATCAGATCCTCTATAAATGCAGATTTTATGGTATTCTCCTTCTTTTCATTCAAGGGGTTGAGATTCCATAGGTCAGGCAAGAGGTTCACGCCGGTTCTTGTGGTGCCCATCTGGATGGGCCGAAACTGTCTCACCAGATTCAGAGAATAGGGTATTTTTGGCCCTCCATGATGCAGGACTACGTTGAGTTTGTCAAGAGGTTCCATGTGTGTCATGTCCATGCTAACTGTGTGCATCAGCCACCAGAGCCTCTCCATACTACCAAGTACTGTTGAACTTTTATAGTCTAGGGGTTAGATATCGTGGGATCGTACCCACCGGCAACAGCTTTCCAATGTTGATTCATTCTGACCACCATAGATTTCATTTCCTTGTGGACAGAGGCAATTCCGATCAAGAAATTCAAGGCATGTTCTATCATCGACTTCATGAGTTCCAATATCATCTATCAATTTGGGGTTCCTCACGCTATCCTAACCAATAATGGCACCAACTTTCGAGCAGCTGAGCTGATGAAATTGTACGCTAATTACAACATTCACTCCAACCATACCTCCCACTATCACACAAAAGAAAATTGACAAATTGAGGCATTCAATAAAATCCTCTCTGACATTCTATAGAAAATGGTTGGTTAGAACTAGAAGAGTTGTCAGGACAAGCTTCCCAATGCCCTCTGGGATTATCAGACGATGACCCATAATTCCACCCAGGTGACCCCATATTCTCTGGTGTACGAAACCGAGTTTGTCTTCTCCATTGAGATTTAGTTTCCCTCATTGGGCACAACGGTCTATGACCAGAAAGCGCCAGATAGAGTGGCTGAAATCCATCTAGCTGAATTGGAAGCACTGGACGAGAACAGGCTTCGTACCCTGTACAACCTTGAAAGGAATCAATGCATGATGGCTTGAGCTTTCAACAAGAAGGTTCGCCTCCGCTCTTTCCTACATGGCGATATGGTATTATCCCTCGGGGCACTAATGACCCCCTGCAGGAAACCACCCAAGTTAGGGCCCAAATGGGAAGGACCTTTCATTGTTCATAAGGTTTATCCTAATGTAGAATACTCCCTGGTGACTATGGATGGTGAGCATATAACTCCTCCCACCAATGCCAAATTCCTCAAGCTATACTTTTCCAAAGCATTGTGGTCCGATTTCTAAGACCTTAAACTAAGACCCTTTCCAGAACTACGTGCGGCATGATTCTCATCCTTATGAGATACATAGGAACGCCCAGACATTTTATCTCGGGTCCGGCCCCGAGGATCACCAATTTTATCCCCCATGACTCTCTTTTTTTTGGTCTTGCATGACCATAAACTGCGTTTGGTCCTACATTGGGCCCTTATTGTCCCACATAACCCTAAAACTGTATGTCATCCCGCAAGACCATAAACTCGATGTCGTCCCTCATGAAGTTAAATTGTATCTTCAAGAACAACTTATGGCTTGATTCCTATCCTTATGGGATACGTAGAACCGCCAGAATGTTTAGATTTCACGTCCAGCCCCATCTCGTAGAGATCCCACGATCTCTCAGTCACCTAGGCCCCTTGGAAAGTTCCTCTCCACAAGGGGGATATATAGGTGTGGTATAGGGTTTTCGGCATCATGCACCCCTTCTCCTGGGAATCTTCCATATCTTGGCTACTCTCAAATTGAGCCCCTCGACCCTTTGTAGTAGTCCGCCAATGTGTTTAGAGTACTCTAGTCTAGGACCTGGAGTGTCAGATTCAACTTAGGCAAGTTCCTTCCACTTTTCAAGCTTCATGTCTCCCTTCATTTCAGCCCCCGTTATCTTTCACACCCGAAGGGACCCCCAAGAACGACATGGATACCACGCCTAAGGGATCTCCTAACATTACGAGAGAACACCTTAAAGGGTTTCAGACAAAAAATTGTTACAAATCATGCATTTCGAACATGGTAAGTGGTCGATGCTCAATTTTTTGTCCACATTTCTGGCTAACACGACTGAATGCTATTTTGAAAACATGGTCAGAGGTAATCCTCTGTCACCATTCCATCCACTTCAGGCCTCTAATGTTGGTTGCATGATTCACATTATGTTCCACCCCAATCATTATTAGGTGGAATCTTGACACTCTTTGCACTACCCCTCAGTGCACCTCCACATGTCTGGCCGATAAGCTGAAATACGGCTTCTCTCGGGGATCCCTCGATTAGAGTGCTATGACTATAGGCTGGGATCTTCTCTAAGAGCTATTCACAGCTTTACCCTCAACCCCATGGGATGTGTGGGGTCACACAGACATTTCATTTCGGGTACAGTTCATCTAGAAGCTCGCATCTCTTACCCCTTATCCTCTGACCCTCACTGGCCTCTGAGCCTGAGGATCCTCTCCTGAAATCACGCACGGTGATGATGTGTACCTCATCGTCATTCATGTCGGGTATGCTTTCTCATGTCGTGTGCATTCCCACAAGTCCAATCCATATGACCTTAAACTATGTTGTCTGCTCCTACCACATGACCATAAACTATGATGATATCGTTCAGGTCGCACAAAGTAAAATAGCACTGCATTGTGATAACCTCATCATAGAGGACATCATGTTGGGTATCATTATTTTACCATACCATTTGACAATGCCTTTATCCGTCTCGATTATTGTGGCGATGCCTGGAATTTTTACCCTAGGTTGGTCGTTCCACAAAAGAAAAACCATTCACCATAAAGGACAAACAAGATACATAAAATGCCGCTCCTTTTGGTGCGAGGTCTAGTCCTGCACGCCCCTTTCATCCTTTGCACTGGTACCTTACCATGCCATGCCACCCTCCAAGAACTACGTATGGCTTGATTCTAATCCTCATGAGATACGTAGGAGCACCCGGGTACTTCCCCACGGGCCCGAAATAACTTTTGTGTTCGGTCCCTTGACCGTAACACTTCCCCAGGGAACACGTGGTAAGTAGGACTCATGTCCTCTTTCACATCGGGTTTCGTAATCACCTTATCATGTGTCTCATATATTCCTTATTGCTCCCCCTAGTCTGAGTTCTACGACCTTAAACTAAGACCCTTTCTAGAACTATGTGTGGCCTGATTCTCATCCTTATGAGATACGTAGGAATGCCCAATCATTTGGTCTTGGGACCAGCCCCGAGAATCACCAATTCCATCCCCCATGGGGAGTTGTGTAACTATAGAATTTTCCCTAAGCAAGTTCATGATGCCCCATGATGACATTGGGAAGTGACAGTTCCCTCACCAGAGAGGTCCTATCTAAAAGAAGGGATGATCCATGACTAGATTAGTATGCCCGCCTAACAAATTCCACCATGGTGGCGTAATCTTGGGAGTGTTGGATTCTATGAGAACAAACCACCACTTCACTTTCCATGCTTTGAGTGCCCTTTATTCGGATCTTCAACCTCTTTCAAATTTGAAGGGACGCCCTAACAGTACGGATGCTCTACCAATGGTCCACCTGCTGTCCTGGGCCAACGTTCCGGAAGACTGACCACGTTTTAAGGGACCCCCTATCAGTACAGATTCTCGACCTGTGGTCTGCCTGCTATCCTGGATCAACGTTCTAGAAGACTAATCGACGATATTTGAGTTAGGCCCCGTGTTGCAAACATGGTCTGCGGTTGGACCTCATTAGTTGTCCCCATTTCAGGCTAATGCAATAAGGATGCTATGTTTCGAACATGATCAATAGTCTTCCTTAATTTACATGACCCTCCCATAGTGTTCCGAATTTGGGTAACGTTGTAACACCCCAAGATTTCATAGTGTGTTATTTCTTCAAAATAATTCAATAACTTGCACTACACGCAACACCGAGTTCAATCACACCATGGATTACCAAAAAAATCCATTCAAAAGAGGTTATGAATAGTATTTACTAAATTTTAAACATTATATAATCCTTATAATTTTAGAATCCATATTATGAGTTTCTTACACATAATGCAAGAACAGATTCATTTTCAGTATTGCACTTTTATCAACTTTTAATAGTGAAACCTTTTTAAATACAATATTTTAAACTTTTTGACTAAATGGGGACATCAAAAAATTTAAAATGAAACATCCCAAGCTTCCACGGTACGCTTTCCCTTTGAATAATACAGTAGCGTGTGTTGTACGCAACTTCGAGTTCTAACACACCACAACCAATCAAACTAGCCGTTATGAATAGTAATACCTAACTTTTAAAATTTTATAAATCTTATCTCTCAAAATGGACTTCATTTTTGGATTTGGAGTATCGAATTTAGCCTAAGGTGAAATTTTGGTACTTTTCGGATAACTTTCAAATTTTGATGAATAGTGTAAATTACTAAATTTTAATTAAAAACAACTTTTTTAATCAAAATAATTAATAGTGAAAAATTATGAATTTGAGTGGTTTTAAAGTATATTTAGAATATAGTTTTACCATTTAATATAATTTTGGTCATTGGACATAATTTTACAATTAAACCGAACATAAACAAGTGTCAATCTTTTGATAGTTATTATCTCTGAAAAACACGCTTTTTGTTTTGACAGCGGGAATTAATTTTAAATTAATTTCTTCCACTTCTTTGTTTTGAATTTAGAAAAATGGATTCCATATTTGGAATCAGGATTTTCAAATTGTGTAAATATGTAACTTTTATTTTTAGACATTTTGAATAATTACTGCGGTAAATATTTTATTTACCATGGTTAAGGGTAAATCCGATAAATAAGTGTTAAAAAATAATATTATAATAATACTAAATTACCCTAAAACGTGTCCTAGCCTTATTGGTTGATACATGCTCGGACATTGGCATATTGGGGTCGATTTTGGGACCCCATGGTGCCACTTGTAGGTGATAGGGACACTTTATTTTAATTAAGTTAAAATGAATACAAAATTGACACAAGCATATATCTTTTAGAAAAACAATTTGTACATAGGGTTATATATGTTGTATTTTTTATTATAAATATTCATTAGAAAGATAAAAAAATTTCCTACATAATTATATTTTATTTATAATTTTTAGACATTAAATAATTTAATTTATTTATGACACAAATATGATGCAGTAATTACTATAATAGTGAAAAATCAAAATAATTGATATTATAAATACCCAAATAAATATAATATGAAACTTTTAATGAATTAAACTAATTATATAGGATTATATGATATATTAGGATTGATTTAATTGACTTTGTTTGAAGTAATAAATCTTTTATGAGTTTCACAAAAATCAACTATTGAATAGTGTCAAAATTGACATAGAAGAGTTTTTAAAACAAGTATTATATTATAAATTGATATTAAATTCCTAAAAATCTAAGGTTCGGCTAAGAGACTTATATCATGATATTTTTATAATTAATGGACTACTTTGGGGTCCTTTGGATGTATATGGTTAGTTTATTAACCATATAATATAAAAATACAAAGAGACATTGTAAAAGTGAAACTAATTAACTTAGAGTTAATACTTAAAGATAAGGTTAATATAAGTACCCAAAACCTGTCTAAATTCTATTGTTTGAGATTTTTTCGACCTATCCCCACCTTAAAATTTGAATAATCAACTTTGGTGCCATTATAAACCGAATATGAATTTAATATAAACTAATATTTCTAGATTTTCCAAAGGTGCCCCTCACCCCTCTTATAAAAGGGAACTCTTACATCCCATTTCTTCACACCTTAACAGCCTTTTGGTTCAGAAAAACTCTGCACAAATAATCTACCTACATCCCTCACTACAACCTAGAGGCCTTAGTTTGATCATAAAGCCATCCTAAGGATCCCTTTTGATCAAATCAAAAGGAAGAACCTGAAGAAGAGGTAATGTTTTCACCACCCCTTTTCAAGTTCCTTTCTTCTTCCACTTCTTATTTCTTTGTTATAACCATTCTAAAATAATAACTCCAGTATCATATATATACTGTTATGTTATTATAAATATGGTACAACCATATTCAGTATTCTATCCACCCTTTAAATAACATGTCACCATACGTGCGTACGTACGGCTTACCGTCTCCACGCCGTGGTGTAATTGTTATTCAATATATTATTATTTGGATGGGTATAATAATGATGTGTAACTCATGTAAATAATAAATATAACATGTTAATGATTCTGTATATATGATATACCATCCATTTATATATTATTTTAATATCAAAAGTATGATATTGTCGCTCGTGCGTACGTACGGACTATCGTCTCCACGAACGCGATGAGATTCATTCTCCATCGTGTCCATTAAAGTATAATTATCATTTGATGATTTAAAATTATGTTTAAGGACATGATATCATTCTGGATATGAATAAGATACAACTTATCGATAACAAACACGTCTTATGTAACAAAACATATAAAATAAAATGAGTAAGTTAACACCCGAAACGACGATAATTAAAAGATATTATTAACAAATCAATGTTAAAAGATCATATATGATATCATATTAATATATATGATTCTTGAATAATTTAATTACAATTATTTCACCATTATAAAGGAGTTTATCCTACCCCAACCAAGGAAAAGTACAAGGTAAGGGGTTTTCATCTCACTCCTTATTCTGGTGAGATTCATGCCATATTGCCACCAATACCTTTTGTGTGGTGTATGTACTGCCCATAATTATATTCTTTGTGTAATACACATTAATTTATGTGTATTTACATATTCATTGTATGATACCTCTTTCATGTGTTGTATGTTTCGTAAGTTACCAAATTGGTAAGGGTTTATTTCACAATCTCTTCATTATTCGAGGTTGTTTATACGCAATTATCTACTGGGATCTCTTTATCATCCACATCCATGTTTCTTCGAAATGTATTTCAAAACATTTTTACTATTTACATGAATATGGGTTAAAGTCATTTATACCCTTATTTTACTTTTTATAAGTGGATTATAAAGGAATATTTCCGTCGTTTTCCAAACCAGGTGCTTTTTAACCTTTTCGACAGAATTAAGGTAAGAATGTTTTTTTAACTTATACGGCGGGTGCGGTAATTTTCTGCCGTTATAAAATCGTCAAAACTTCCCTTACAATCTTATAAGAATATTTTCAAATTTAATGTATTATTTTATAATTATGTTACTTTTAAAATGATTTCAAATAAAAGAGATATTTCTCTAAAATAGTTTTGATTTCATCTATGTCAACATCCATTGATGGCTTTGAAGCTTATTTGAAGTTGATTTATTATGATACAAAACATCCATATTTTATTGAAGGTTTTGTGATATTTTTGACTGTGGATAATCTATTCTTATGTCACTCATGTATTTTTTAAAAGTATTGACATTTCACAAGTTATTTTTAATCCGAATGTGTATGTTATATTTCAACCTTTCATTCTGATGAATGTGTTAGACAAGTATGTTCCGAGTTGGGGACCGGTAAAAGTAAGCCCTCCGGTTTGGTCTCTAGTTATTAGAGGAACTCCGTTTTGGTCTCCGGTTATTAGAGGAACTCCGGTTTGGTCTCCGGTTATTAGAGGCACTCCGGGTTGGTGTTCGGTTATTAGAGGCACTCCGGGATGGGTTCCGGTTACAGTTAGCCCCAAGGTCTTGGGACGAGGCCTTGACAAAGAAATTAATGTTTATCATTATGCATTCCATCATTATGAAAGTGGTTATTTATTTTTCATGTGATTATTTGATTAGTAGAATATCTATGTTAATAAGTAAATGGAATTATTTCATTTTATTTATGCCATACTATGTTGAAATTTCAAGTTTGAAAGGCTTTTGTTTTAGTTATACATTGCCTTAAATGTTTATTCTTATTTATGAAAGTTTCCGCTATATTGTTATCCTTACTGGGAATTTGAGCTCACCTCTTTTCTATGTTTTATTTTTTCCCAAGAAGTGAAGAAGTAAATTATGAATGACTTGCAGGGATATTATATGGGGATATGAGTGTGGATTATGGAGACAATATGTTGTTGTAGTAGTTTTTCATTTTATGATGTAATGTAAGACTTATGAATATATCTAGTGTTTCCAAGGCTACTAAATCAATCAGTCTTTCGAGATTTGATCTTTCTTGTGATCATGCCAATGTTATGTAATAATGCACCGACTCTGGGTAACTGGGGTCGGGGCGTTACAGTTGGTATCAGAGGAAGTTTAGTACAAACCGTTGAAACTAGATTTAGATAAACTCTGATTAGAGAACGTAGACCTAAGATGAACTTTGAGGATTAGTATAGAATAACTTCCTAGAATTTTGGTATTGTAGAGATTTTGTGAGTTTTCCAAGCAATACATCCCTGTCTGGATATGAGCAGGTAGAGGCGGCTTTGGCACAGATGTACCTAGGGGTAAAACCCAAAAACACCTCTTTGAGCTAGACTCGAACGGGAACTGGTGCATGACAATGGGCCTTGCTGCACTCTTGGTTACGACACTCCCGGGGGATATGCATAGGATAACTCTTATTTTCTTTACAAATCATTATGAAGAGTTTATGAGTATATACTTCCTCAAAAGAGACATTTTTATGATTATGGAATATATCCATAAACTATTTAATTTATGTTATGTGTTTCACAAGTTTGGGATTAGGTATTGTTATTCATAAACTAATATAGTGTATGCCATTATTTAGAAATGGCGCCTAGTAGAAGGAATGAGAACTCCAGCAATGCACATGATACAAAGAGATAAAAGGATCATATATTTCTTGGTCTTAAGCCAGAATTTATAAGAGAAATAGTCTTTCATGTATTATCATCATATGAAGAAATAATATCATGTGTTGATAAGATAAGTAAAGAGTTTACCGAGTCCTATGGATTTGAAGGGAAGCAAGAGAAGAAAGGGATGGAAGAGAGAAAGATGGATAAAGGGAAGAGGAAAAAGATGAAATTTCCCATATGTGATAACTGTGGGAAGAAACACCCTGGAATTTTCCTGAAAGGAATGGGAGTTTGTTATAAGTGTGGAGGAAAAGGGCACAAAGTACGTGACTGCATGGGTATGAAAATGGTTTCAAATGTACAATGCTTCATTTGCAAGGAGTTTGGACACTACGCGAACCTATGTCCCAGTCATCAGACTATGCTGCAAATTATTCTATTGGATAATAATCAAGTTATGATACTACCACAGATGAAGAGGAATGATTATAGTTCTTATGTTGATTATGTCAATTGAGTGTTGTATCAACAATGTACTTTTTATAATAATTATGTAGTATATATGGATTGTACTGCAGTACTATTTCATTAAGGACTTGAGATTGTGTGGAACAAAGAAAAGTGACTCAATAGCAGGATAAATTTTTTGGAAAATATATGGTTGAGAGAATGATAAACCATAATATAGTTCTGATATCGAGGTAGTGATTTTGGAATAATACATGATTGTTTTGGATAAATTATATTAGATATTCTTGACTACCTTGGAACTGATTAATGATTTTTATATTCCATCATTGTTGGGGTTTAAAACATTTTTGGATTGATGAAGTATATCCAGCATTCTATATGTAATAAGGGAGCATGAATGTAATCAATAAGGAATATGGTAATTCAGGATGTTTCAGTGTATTAAAAGAATACATGATGATGGTATTCATATGATATTACGGGCTAAAAAGGATCTACATTATGTTTACCTTCCTTATAAATGTTGGACTGTGAGTTTGGACAGAAGTATTTTGGATAGTTCTAGTTTGGATTATTTTTGGATTGCCATAAAAGGACAACCCGGAGGTCGGGCGGCAACCCGTCGCGTCCGGCAAGGCTGCGAGACTTGAACCCGCAACCGAAGGGCGACAAGGGTGTATCAACTACCACTGGCCCACGAGATGTCCTGTATTAAATAATGTAGTTTTTATTAAAAGATCTTGTAGATGAATTATAAATTCGTTTATTTTGGAACCCTATACGAATAGTGTAAATAGAATTTTTTTACGTTCTATTATCTTTTAGAGTGAAAGATGAGTTTGTGGTAGAAATTTATTAATGGATAAAACTCTAATTATAAAGTATTTATATATCCTTATGATCTTAGCCAATATCATAAATAAATTCCTCAACATTAATAAAAGGAACTTAGAAAAACAATGTTGTCCTAGATGGTACCTTAAATCATCACTAATTTATGGCTTTGGGATTGTTGGCCTTTTCATAGCCATGTTCTCTACCACTCTCCATCAGATAATTGATGGTTATATTTTTCTTCCATATCCATATTTTCCTACATGGAACCCTAGTATGTGTTATTTTCAGTAATCTTCATACTTTCCACTCTTTATTTTAAATAGAGGCCTCATTAATTCATTTTTCGATGTGGGATTTCAACTAAGATATTTTGAAACGTAAAAAATGTGTTATCCTAATACCCAATGTTTTGTTGAACCGATGGTATTTCAAATCAACATAGATTTATGAATTTAAGGACCTCAATTTTACACTTGTTTGTGATTTATGACCTCAATCACTACCAATAAATATTTACATTTTTCCTCCCATTATATGTCTCTAATTTCCACCAATGTTCTCCTAATCGAGATCATAATTTGGTGGTGACCCTTTGATTTCTCTTTTCCTCATATTAAGACTAAATTTTAGTAACCTAATTTCCGATATGGGTTTTCCCACAAATATATTTTCTATTTTCAACCTTTTATTTTCGAAGAACAATTTCAAATTGTGAGGACGCAATTTATTGAAGGAGGGGAGAATGTAACACCCCAAGATTTCATAGTGTGTTATTTCTTCAAAATAATTCAAAAACATGCACTACACGCAACACCGAGTTCAATCACACCATGAATTACCAAAAAAAATCCATTAAAAAGAGGTTATGAATAGTATTAACTAAATTTTAAACTTTATATAATCCTTATAATTTTAGAATCCATATTATGAGTTTCGTAGACATAATGCAAGAACAGATTCATTTTCAGTATTGCACTTTTATCAACTTTTAATAGTGAAACCTTTTTAAATACAATATTTTAAACTTTTTGACTAAATGGGGACATCAAAAAATTTAAAATTAAACATCCCATGCTTCCACGGTACACTTTCC
The DNA here is from genome assembly GCA_963277665.1 of Viscum album. NCBI lineage: Eukaryota > Viridiplantae > Streptophyta > Magnoliopsida > Santalales > Viscaceae > Viscum > Viscum album. The sequence goes on from OY728120.1 coordinate 1,480,159,283, forward strand.
CTTTGAATAATACAGTAGCGTGTGTTGTACGCAACTTCGAGTTCTAACACACCACAACCAATCAAACTAGCCGTTATGAATAGTAATACCTACCTTTTAAAATTTTATAAATTATATCTCTCAAAATGGACTTCATTTTTGGATTCGGAGTATCGAATTTATCCTAAGGTGAAATTTTGGTACTTTTCGGATAACTTTCATATTCTGATGAATAGTGAAAATTACTAAATTTTAATTAAAAACAACTTTTTTAATCAAAATAATTAATAGTGATAAATTATGAATTTGAGTGGTTTTAAAGTATATTTAGAATATATTTTTACCATTTAATATAATTTTGGTCATTGGACATAATTTTACAATTAAACAGAACATAAACAAGTGTCAATCTTTTGATAGTTATTATCTCTTAAAAACACGCTTTTTGTTTTGACAGCGGGAATTAATTTTAAATTAATTTTTGCCACTTATGTGTTTTGAATTTAGAAAAATGGATTCCATATTTGGAATCAGGATGTTCAAATTGTGTAAATAGGTAACTTTGATTTTTAGACATTTTGAATAATTACTGCGGTAAATATTTTATTTACCATGGTTAAGGGTAAATCGGGTAAATAAGGGTTAAAAAATAATATAATAATAATACTAAATTACCCTAAAACGTGTCCTAGCCTTATTTGTTGATACATATTCGGACATAGGCATATATGTGTCGATTTGGGGACCCCATTGTGCCACTTGTAGGTGATAGGGACACTTTATTTTAATTAAGTTAAAATGAATACAAAAATGGCACAAGCATATATCTTTTAGCAAAAAAATTTGTAAATAGGGTTATATATGTTGTATTTTAGATTATAAATATTCATTAGAAAGATAAAAATATTTCATACATAATGATATTTTATTTATAATTTTTAGACATTAAATAATTTAATTTATTTATGACACAAAGATGATGCATTAATTACTATAATAGTGAAAAATCAAAATAATTGATATTATAAATATACAAATAAATATAATATGAAACTTTTAATGAATTAAACTAATTTTCTAGGATAATATGATATATTAGTATTGATTTAATTGACTTTGTTCGAAGTAATAAATCTGTTATGAGCTTCACAAAAATCAACTATTGAATAGTGTCAAAATTGACATAAAAGAGTTTTTTAAACAAATATTATATTATTAATTGATATTAAATTCCTAAAAATCGAAGGTTCATCTAAGAGACTTATATCATGATATTTTTATCATTAATGGACCACTTGGGGGTATCTTGGATGTATATGGTAAGTTTATTAACCATATAATATAAAAATACAAAGAGACATTGTAAAAGTGAAACTAATTAACTTAGAGTTACTACTTAAAGATAAGGTTACTATAAGTACCCAAACCTGTCTAAATTCTATTGGTTGAGTTTTTTTCGACCTATCCCCACCTTAACCTTTGAATAATCAACTTTGGAGCCATTATAAACCGAATATGGATTTAATATAAACTAATATTTCTAGTTTTTCCAAAGGTTCCCATCACCCCTCTTATAAAAGGGAACTCTTCCTTCCCATTTCTTCACACCTTAAAAGTATTTTTGTTCGGCCAAACTCTGCCCAAATAATCTCCCAACATCCCTCACTACAACCTAGAGGCCTTCGTTTGATCATAAAGCCAACCTAAGGAGCTCTTTTGATCAAATCAAAAGGAAGAACCTAAAGAAGAGGTAATGTTTTCACCACCCCTTTTCAAGTTCCTTTCTTCTTCCACTTCTTCTTTCTTTGTTATTACCATTATAAAATAATAAATCCAGTATCATATATATACTATGATGTTATTATACATATGGTACAACCATATTCAGTATTCTATCCACCCTTTAAATAATATGTCACCATACGTGCGTACGTACGGCTTACCGTCTCCACGTCGTGGTGTAATTCTTATTCAATATATTATTATTTGGATGGGTATAATAATGATGTGTAACTCATGTAAATAATAAATATAACATGTTAATTATTCTGTATATATGATATACCATTCATTTATATATTATTTTAATATCAAAATAATGATATTGTCGCTCGTGCGTACGTACGGACTACCGTCTCCACGAACGCGATGAGATTCATTCTCCATCGTATCCATTAAAGTATAATTATCATTTGATGATTTAAAAATTATGTTTATGGACTTGATATCATTCTGGATATGAATAAGATACAACCTATCGATAACAAACATGGCTTATGTAACAAAACATATAAAAGAAAATGAGTAAGTTAACACCCGAAACGACGATAATTAAAAGATATTATTAACAAATCAATGTTAAAAGATCATATATGATATCATATTAATATATATGATTATTGAATAATTTATTAACAATTATTTCACCATTATAAAGGAGTTTAACCTACCCCATCCAAGGAAAAGTACAAGGTAAGGGGTTTTCATCTCACTCCTTATTCCTGTGAGATTCATGGCATATTGCCACCATTACCTTTTGTGTGGTGTATGTACTGCCCATAATTATATTCTTTGTGTAATACACTTTAAATTTTTTGTATTTACATATTAATTGTATGATACCTCTTTCATGGGTTGTATGTTTCGTAAGTTTCCAAATTGGTAAGGGTTTATTTCACAATCTCTTCATTATCTGAGGTTGTTTATACGCAATTATCTACTGGGATCTCTTTATCATCCACACCCATGTTTCTTCGAAATGTATTTCAAAACATTTTTACTATTTACAAGAATATGGGTTAAAGTCATTTATACCCTTATTTGACTTTTTATAAGTGGTTTATAAAGGAATATTTCCGTCGTTTTCCAAACAAGGTGCTTTTTAACTTTTTCGACAGAATTAAGGTAAGAATGTTTTTTAACTTATACGGCGGGTGCGGTAATTTTCCTCCGTTATAAAATCATCAAAGCTTCCCTTACAAGCTTATAAGAATATTTTCAAATTGAATGTATTATTTTATAATTATGTTACTTTTAAAATGATTTCAAATAAAAGAGTTATTTCTCTAAAATAGTTTTGATTTCATCTATGTCAACATCCTTTGTTGGCTTTGAAGCTTATTTGAAGTTGATTTATTATGATACAAAACATCCATATTTTATTGAAGGTTTTGTGATATTTTTGACTGTGGATAAGCTATTCTTATGTCACTCATTGTTTTTTTAATGTATTTACATTTCATAAGTTATTTTTAATCCGGATTTGTATGTTATATTTCAACCTTTCATTCAGATGAATGTGTTAGACAAGTATGTTTCGGGTTGGGGACCGGTAAAAGTAAGCCCTCCGGTTTGGTCTCCGGTTATTAGAGGAACTCCGGTATGGTCTCCGGTTATTAGAGGAACTCCAGTGTGGTCTCCGGTTATTAGAGGCACTCCGGGTTGGTGTCCGGTTATTAGAGGCACTCCGGGTTGTGTTCCGGTTACAGTTAGCCCCAAGGTCTTGGGACGAGGCCTTGATAAAGAAATTAAAGTTTAGCATTATGCATTCCATCATTATGAAAGTGGTTATTGATTTTGCATGTGATTATTCGATTAGTAGAATATCCATGGGAATAAGTAAATGGCATTATTTCATGTTATTTATGCCATACTATGTTGAAAGTTCAAGTTTGAAAGGCTTTTGTTTTAGTTATACATTGACTTAAATGTTTATTCTTATTTATGAAAGTTTCCGCTATATTGTTATCCTTACTGGGCATTTGAGCTCACCCCTTTTCTATGTTCTATTTTTTCCCAAGAAGTGAAGAAGTAAATTATGAATGACCTGCAGGGATATTATGTGGGGATATGAGTTTGGATTATGGAGACAATATGTTGTTGTTGTAGTTTTTCATTTTATGATGTAATGTAAGACTTATGAATATATCTAGTGTTTCCAAGGCTACTAAACCAATCGGTCATTCGAGATTTGATCTTTCTTGTGATCATGCCAATGTTATGTAATAAGGCACCGACTCTGGGTAACTAGGGTCGGGGCGTTACAAACGTGATTCACATGTTTCATTCCCCTATGTTCGGACTGATTCCAATGCCCCATTCATTGCCCCGTTCGTGCGTTATAGCACATTGAGAAGACAATACTTCAATTGGTGTGAGGTCCTCTTCATTTGAATGGGCCTCCCTCTTCTCCTCAGAAATCCTGGTTCGAATTTCGAATGCCCGAAGCTTGGTTAACGATCCCACGATCAAACGAAGTGACAGTACGAGCCTCATTTCCTTCTCACGACCCACGTGAGCTTAGGGATGGATTTCTATTTGTTTCGGGATTATATTTTATAATGTTAAACCAAAGGGAAAAATATGTTACCTAATGGGGAAATTAAGTAAATTTGACTATACATATGGTTCGAAAGAAAAAGTAGCAGTAAATCAGGACAAGTGTATGGGTTTGGCCAAAATAGGGCCCCTAAGGGTCAGATTCTTGGATAGATCTCTCAAATGCCACCACCATTTCACTAGTGGCCCCCAGGATTTCCTCCCATCCCCTGAAGACCCTTTCTTCATCGGCGGCCGCGGAGCACAGCTCGCTGACCCTGGCCCGTGCCCGCACATGTTCAGCTTAGAGCTCGGTTATCTGCCGACTCGCTTCTATGAGTTGATCTTGGGCGTCTACCAGCTGGGACCTCAAAAGCTCCACGAGCTCAGGGTAGTTTGTGATGAATAACTCATGCTCATTCGCCTATTCATGGAGGCATTGGACCACCTGCTCAGCCCTTAGAAATGCCTGGGTACTCCTCGACTCCTCTTGGCACCGGAAGACGTTGGAATTCCAGCTGCTCTCACACATCTTCTCAGCCATGTATTCATGGATCGTCAGATGAAGGCGTTGAGCATATACCCCTATAGCACACAGGAGGTATAACTAGTTGTGGAGTGACCCCATCCGCTTCAGCCATTCCGCCTGGGGCTGATTGAGAAAATGCCTGATGCACTCCCATCCCTTGCGTCATGTCATCTGACTCTCCTCGGCCGCTTCTGAATCAGAATCCTCAATTTCTTTGGGATCAGTGGGCCGATAGATAGGGAAGACAACCAACATGGTAGGAGAAGTGTCTTAGTTAGAGATTCCTTCCAGGGGAATGGGCTCCTAAGCCTTTGGGTGACCTTCCTCTCTCCCCGCAATCTTGGTGGCACCCTCGTCGACTTTTGGCCCTGCCCCGACAGCAGTGTCGCTGGTGTTCGCCGCTCCATGCTCACCAATTTTTGGTACCAACTTAGTTTGGGAGGAATGTTCTCGATGGGGAAACACATTTTCCATCAGCACTCTCGTGGATGGTCTGATCTCAGTAGCCCAACGAGCCTCCAATGTCGTGATCACTGTACAGACAAGGAGCACCCTGATCAGTTGGGTCCCCTGATAGTGAGTACCGGTATCGAATAAAGGGACTTACAAGAACCCAAGGCATTAGAATCTAGTGCTCTGGCTACTATAGGAGCTGTCGTGGCGGGGGATCCCTCAGCACTTGTCAGCTCGATAACAAGCGCCAGTGCCCCACCTTGTTCCATTGGTGCTCCTCCTCCCCCGATTGGGGACTCCTGATCAGTCCCAGGACTAGTGTGCTCCTACGCAAGATAAGGAATATGGGTTAAGGATTTCTAAGGAAAGAGAATACAGGAGAACATGAGGGTCAAAGCATACCTCGAGAAGCTCAGTCACATCCATATCAGAGTCGATTATCTTGCCGCTCTCCCGGAGTCTCCCTTGGTGGGACTCCCCCTACGACCCTTCACCTTTGGGTTCCACTTCTCCTTCTCCTTCACCTTCTCCTTCTCTTTCCCCCTCCTCTCTTGTTTCACCACCCTCCAAATCCTCATCTCTGTCATCATCCCCCAGCAGCATTTTTTCTGGATCATGCTCTTGGCCAAGTATCACTTTCACCAAGAGAGGTGGCTCCACATGCCGAACCCGTTGGTGTGCATAAACGTCCATGGACGTTAGATATGCATGCCGTCGGTGGAAGTTCACTCTGTCAGAAACCCAGTCAAGCCCGACTTCTTGCAACTGGATCTCGTCTCACACAATCTTCTGCTAGAGGGATTCCATACTCATTGACTACCACAAGGTTATCCAAGCTGACCACAGAGTGGGGAAGATGGAATCTTGAATGGTTGAAGAATGTATGTTATTTTCTTCCCAAGAAGTTCTCTGGACGCTCTGTGGGACCCTACTCCTCCAGGAGGCGAGGGCGCGACCACGCCCCGTGAATCCCCCACTGCTGAGGTTTCGCCCTGCGCGGTCCCCATTGTCGGAGGTGCTTCTAATCCTCCCCCCTAGCAGCACCATGCCTGCTCTATCGCCACCGTGGTTCCGCACTGGAAACATTATGCTCCCGAAGACTTTTCCGAAGAAGCCCCTCAGGGTATGCTATGGTCCAATGTTCAGCATACTTATTTGAGAGGCATGCGTTGACTCCAGTGGGAGGAAAAGTGATGACGTCACCAGAGCTGTAAGTCGTGAACATCAGCCACAGCTGATGAAGAACGCATAGATGCCTCTCCTCCCAAACATCTGTGAATACTCTCTTCGGCATTCGCTGGAGGCATCCAAACTGCCTGGAAAATCTCGACGACACATATGGCTCACATAAGATCTTCCCATCAATCCGGGCCACAACTACCCCACGTCTGAGGCTCTAGAAGTACTCCTTCGGCTCTAGTAAGCATTTCCCATTGTCTATCAGTAGACCAGTTTGGGTGGGGAATGGGCTGAAGGCGAATTTGGCATGGTTACTACTCCTGATCCGTACTCCCTCTTCATTGAGCGTCATCGACATGACCTTGGAAGTATTCAACAAAGAGGTTCGCAGGTCGTTGCCTGGAGGACAGATGACATTCGGGAAAGTGTATCCACCGTAGTGAGCCACAACCTAGCCATGGAAGATCTAGAATGGGGCACATACTCTCCTAGGTGATCCCCCTCTTGAGATGTATCCTAAGATAGCGTACAGCCGATCCAGCAGGGGGACCCCAAGTTTTAACCTCTTGTTGGCAGCCATGATGCCCGCCATCACCAGAGTCGCTGGACAGACGCCCATCCTTGCGCCCTGCACCAGCACGATCCACCCACTCAGGAATGTGGTGAGGAATCTAACATACCGAACATTCAGATCCTGGGCCTCATTTATGATGTAGCCCCATGATTGGTATTTCCCTACCTCCAGGAAGCTCTAATATGATCCGCTCTTGCTCCTTTGAGCGGCGGTTGGACACTTTTTCCCCCGCCCTGACATCTTGACCTCCAGATCCTTCTCCAGGAATAGGCTAAACCAGTCCTTGTAGGAGATGTCCTTGAGGAAGTCCTTGAACTTCAGCTTCTCACTAGCGAACTCCAGGAGGTTCGACGTCTATATGGGGGTTCAATGCCAGTCACCCCAGATGTTCATTAGCGGGAGGAACTCATCGTATTGATGGCCCTCCAAAGGGATGCCTCCAATGTAGTGGATGTCCCAAATACTGATGTTGATGTCCCCATGGTGAAGATGGAATGTGTTGGTATCAGTGGACCATCGAGTGGACTTCTCTGGCTCAAGCTCAAGATACTGGTAGAAGTGGAACTACGATGTCCAAACCACCTCGAACAGACCAATGTGCCGCAACTCGGCCCCAAATTGGTTGCATGTCTGGCGAACCCGGTACACCCAGGACCAATCTCTAGTGAATTTGCCTCCGGACCACAGGTACAATCCTACAACCATCCTTTGGTCTCATCAGTGATACTCTGATGGAAAGTCCTCACGTAGAGAGTCAGTGAGCTCTCTACAACATCATTGCCCCCAGCAATGCTCTGGGTCCTGGGATTCTAGACATAGACATCCATATTCCTGGTTTCTCTAGTAGTATTACCATTTTTGGTGATGTTGTATCGAGGAAGGTTATCTTCGTGGGTCAACCACGACCGTGGTGTATCACCCTCAAAACCTGACAGGGGAACCACATCCTGAATGCCGAAGTACCACAGCGGAAGATTGTCAAACAAGGCATATCTTTCTTGTTGGGGGTTAGCATGTTTAAGAGGGTGTGGTTATTGGAGACAGTCCTATTTGTGCCATAAACCGCTGGGTTTGCAGCCATTTCAGCTCTGTGAGCAGTGGCTTCCCCTTCATCAACCAGGTTTCCAGTCATCTTATTTTGACCAAGTGTTTCAGGGGTTGGCACAAAAACTAGAAGGTTCGTGGAGAATCTGGGAGTCCAGTGCATAAAATCAGCATGCAAAACGAAATTTCAGGCCATGGCGTGCAATGTCCCGGGTCTGTGCATAAAGTCTCGACAAATCTCGCTGAAAGTACATGATTCTAAGTGATTTTGTGCGCAGGAGCGGATGAAAATTCGCGCACGAGAGATCAATTCTTATTGCATGTGAAACGCCATACGAAGCATGGGACCCGCAGTGGCTTTTATAGGCTAAGCATGGGTTCTGCGCCCGTGCAAAAAAATCAGATTCTATGCCTAGCCACGTTTTGCGTGCATCTTGAAATTTTTGCGCGCAAGGGGCCCACAATTCCCTACATTTCGGCATTTCCCTCATAATCATATCGTTGGGACCCCTCACCGATCCATTTCTGAGGGGGGCCATTTGTAGACACCGAAAAAAGATTAAGTGTTGGAGAAAGTTCTGAAGTGAAAACGAGAAGTCATATTCCGGCCCGGAGACTCGATCCGGAGGCCCCAGAAGTGCTGTGCGAAAAAAAGGATGATGTGTGTGAAAAAAGCTGTCTCGCACGGAATGTACCGGGATTCACCGAGAATCCTCGACGCCGGCGCAAAATAATTTCGTGCCTACGCCCCGTGTGGTTGATGTTTTGCACCGTCACCTCCGTCGCGTAATTATTTCACACAGCCATGAATTATGTGCCACTGGCTGCCTATAAATAGAAGGAGACCCCCTTCCTTTTGGGGCTGAAAAATTCGAACCTCCTCTCGTATGCGAAATTTTCATTCTGTGCTCACGCAATATGGCCTTCAGGTATGGTTCTTTTTCGCATCATGTCACCCCGGGATCTACCTTCGCATGAGATCCCCATGGCTTAGACTAAACTCTATCCCCTTCGGGTCTGTCCATTGCGTGCAATCCCTTCTATGGCATGAAATCCGGGCAGCTATGCGCCATACTTTCTTTGTGCGCATACCCCTTAATTTGCGTGAATTCCCTTACCTTGCGTGCAATCATCATAGTCACATCAAAAACCTCAGCCCCATATTTCATGCAAAAATCACAGAGTTTGCGCCAACCCGGGGCTTTTCATTCCGGACAGCTTTATTTCTCACAAACCTCAAGGGTTACGCGCAATCCCCAGGGGCCCTTCACCTCGGTGCTCCTCAGGAACCCCCTTGCGTGAGAGACCAATATCCTTCCCCTGGGTGCCATTCATAGGTGTCTCATGCACCTCGGGCATCCGCATCATACATGGTTTTCCCGTGCGACCATATAGGATTGTACGAAGTAACTTCAAAGTCCCTTGGGAAATTCTTCATGTTGCCTTGCTTCGCCTCATTATTCTTCGCATAGGCGTGCTAACTACTGTTTCTTCTTCGCATAGCCATGCTAACGTGGACCCCTAGATGGTTCGCTCCATGACACCCCCTCAGTACGGCCTTACTGATTCCCTCCCTTACACAGGGGGAAGAGGGTACCGGTTATATAAGTCCTAGGGGTGTGGAGCCAACCCACCTCGTCTGAGCTGTAGGACGTTAAACTGCCAAGCACCTCATCCTCAAAACAAGATGTTAAACTGTGACTTGACCCAATGCCTCGCACGCAGGGTCCCCCCCCCCCCGCCTTGGACATTCTCCACGCTCACTCGTCCCCACAGGTATAGGATCATCCCTCACAGGGGGTGATTTATTGGAGTGGCGTTTGTCCGTGGGGAAGGGCAGGCACCTTGGTGTAAGCCCCTAGATTTTCTTGCAGGAGGCAGCACCCCTGCTCCTCCTCACTTCCTCGGTGCAAAGGCCAGCGGAGGGCATGCTAAGGAATGGGCTCCACCTTCCTTCAGTCCCAAATCCCTCTCTGTTGTTCTTTGTCACCACTCAGGCCTCTATCCTTGAGTAAGTCCCGGAACCATGGGTCGCTCAACGCATAAGCCCCTTTCCACTTCCCACGGATGCACCCTTTTCAACGTGATCGTCAAGTCTCTACTAGCTCTTATTTCTCTCACCGAGCATGAATCCCATGAGCTTAGTGTAAGCACCAACCAAGAAACACCTTGGGCCACTTCAGTGCGTAATCCCTAAATGCCCTCGTCCGAGCTGCAGGACGTTAAACTGCTAAGAACCTTCATCCTGTATGATGTTAAATTGTTCGTCCCAAACTATGGGGACATTGATCCGTGCTATGTCATAGTACGTAGAAGCCTCCACAAGGTTCAAGCCCCACCACCTTGGGCTGTCTCAGATCGTAAGCCCCAATCCAACCCGTACTAGGGGGACTTTGATCCGTGATAAGTCATGGTATGTTGGATGCCTCCATGAGGTTCAAGCCCCACCACCTTGTGTCGCCTCAGAGTGTAATCCCCATTCCAACTCGAACTATGTGAGCATTGATCTTCACTAAGGCATGGTACATAGGAATCCTGCACGAGATTCAAGAACCATCACCTTGGTTCGTCTCAGAGCGTAATCCCCAATCCAACCTGAACTATGGGGACTTTGATCTGTGCTAATTCATGGTACCTAGGAAGCCTCCATGAGGTTCAAGCCCACCTGGACCCCAATTCCCTCTTCATGTCTGTTCACAGACCCCATATACTTGGGATGCCTCAGAGCGTAAGCCCTAAATTCCCCTGTCCCACATGACGTTAAACTGCATTCCAGCCCGAACTATGGGGACTTTGATTCGTGATAAGGCATTGTACGTAGGAAGGATCCATGAGGTTCAAGACCACTATCTAGTCATTCTGACCCCATTCACATTGTTTCGCCAACACCATCTGGCCACCTCATAGTGTAAGCCCAATACCCATCCTGCATGACTTTAAACTGTGTCCACCACCTGAACTACATGGTCTTTGATTCCCTGCCATAGGGATACATAAGACGCCTCCACGAGGCTCAATCCCCCCACCCATGTCTCATATTGACCTCTCCCTTGAGCCCATGCGTCTCGGGAAGCTCATGACCTAACCCAGAGGTTCTACTTCCTCTAGGTCCCATCCATGCGTCCATTCCCACGGGTCGCCTCTTCAGTTGTCCCATCATCTCACCAAACTACGCAGACATTGATTCGCTGCCATGAGGATACGTAGGAAATATCTTCGAGGCTCAAGCCCAAATCCATCATCCATCCTGATTCTTACACAGGCTGCCACATCCCAGTGAGACCATGCCACCTCAGTCCCCTCCACAGCATTCAGGAAGCCTCCCAAGTGATAACCCCAATATCGGTGTCCCCTCTGGGGGTTGCGCCCATCTAATCCACTCTAACCAGTGTTCCAATCAGTCTGATTTGTCTCTGCTAGACATTAAACTTGCGGAATACCATGTTTTACACATGGGAAGCTGAGGAAAACCTCATATACATGCCAATTGCATACAATTCCCCGTGTTCGATGTGGGATTCCTTGGGCTTCCACGCCATTAAGAATCCCTATAATAAGGGAATGAAGATAGACATGCCAATTCCCCAACATCAAGACTCACCAATGATGCCCCAACGTGACTAATCTCCTAACCGAAGGTTGGTGCCCTGACCGGACCCCATGGAAGGTCCTGACAGAAGTGGCATAATTAACTGGTGTGCATGATGATATGGTGTTGGGAAGAGCTTCAAAAACTATGTCTTAAATCTATGAAGGAGGCCCAGACTAGGTGAAGAGTTCTAAGGAGGAATCCACAGAAGGAAGAACCAACATCCCATAATCTCGTTTTGATCAAGGATAAGACATTCCTGAATAAAGAGCGGATTCTTCCCACCTTTGGAAAGCGGGAATGTGGGGTAACAGCAGTGCGTCCTTTGCGTGATAGAAGCGCGCACCTCGACCAAAGTTTCGGAAATAGTATCATTCCATAAACATCATGATTTAAGAAAATTTATCTCAAAATTTATCTCTTGCTTCCTCCCCTAGAGCTATTTGTGCCTCTGGTTCCACTACTAGTGGAGCATCACCAGCCATAACCTCTTTCCTTCTTCTCAAATATCATCATCATGGAGGCCTATCAATAAAATACCAAACACATTTCAGGGAACATAACAAAACATTAACACATTTCACAAGAGGGTTTTAACATTAATCCATAACAATTCATTCCCATTTTCCTGCCACATGGTCAAAACCGAGGCACTATCACTACCCTTAACAATACTAAATCTAGGTCACGTTTAACAAGGGTAACTCATTCACATTATTCAATTTTATCATTATAAGTCCATTTATTCACATATTGTATTCACAATTCCCAATTTCATATCAGAAACATTTTCCTCTCAATGTAAAAATAATAGAAAATCATTTGATGTTCAACAACATACCCAAACCCAATTTTCTTGTGTGTGCCTAAAATATTGCATGTCACAATATTCTTGAGTTCCTAGAATTATACATGGTTACTCAACACTCATTCCATACCATCCCATGAGTAATGACTTTGAGAAAATCAGAATCAATAATCACATCACACAACATGTGCATCCCCCAAGGTGAAATGTCATTAAACCATAAAAGAAAATACCAATAACAATCATCCCACCATAGGTACTTGGGTTTTCCCCCAAACATGGGTTATCTAGTCCAATGAACAATCTTACAACCAAGATTAGACACTTCCTAGTATCCTCTTTAAATTTCAAAAATAGTAAGACAGACGAAAATAATAGAAAACTAAGATCTCATACCACTTTGTAACATCCCGGCCTGGGTTCCACACTTTGGTTCCCCAGGCTGGAACACTACATGACCTCAAGCACACCTCCTAATACTCTAGAGGCTTAAAAATTGAAGTGAGGGGCTAATATCTATCGTGAGGAGACTATACCCTCTTTTATCAAAGTAATACGCTATAATAATGTATTTATTACCATTAATAACTCATAATAGTGATGCTATAATATCAATCATGGGGAGACTATCCCTGAGGAAACCTGAATGATATCATATATTTTAATGTAATTGTTACCATTAATAAATCATAATTGAATTCCAATGTTGCCATTTATATTTTATAATAAATGACTAAATTAAATTGTTATCATTCATCATTTCATAATTTAATTCCATTGTTTCCATTCATTTTTCATAGTTGAATTCCATTTTTACCATTCATATTTTATAATACATGACTGAATGTCATCATTACCATTCATCATTTCATAATTCGATTATATTGGTTCCATTCATATCTCATAAGTTAATTCCATTGTTACCATTCATATTTTATAATACATGACTAAATTCCATTGTTATCATTCACCGTTTTATAATTCAATGTCCTTTTTACATTTAATATTTCATAACATAAACTACAATACAACAATTTCTCTTTTATGAAAAAATCACATTAATTAAAACACCAATTCATTAATCGACTTAACAATTACATATTCAAGACATTCCATTACTTAATTTAATAATTAATTAATCACCATTATCTCATTAATTAATTCGACAATTAATTAATCGCATAAATTCTATTAATTAATTCAATTATTAATTAATAAAATTCAACAATATTGTTATTTTATTATTAATTCAACAATTAATTATTCTAATATATACATAAATATTTCAATAATTATCTCAGCAATTAACTATCCTCAAGTCAAAAAATTTCATTTTTTAGAAAATTAACTCAACAATAAACTATCCCCAAATCCCACAATTTCAATATTTTGAAAATTAACCCAATAATTAATTATCCCCAATTCCACATTCCCTTAATTAATTAATTCACCAAAATAATTAATTCAATTAGAAAATTAAATTACTAAAAAAAACTCTTGAAATTTTACAATTAAATAGAATTAATGGAAATCATGAATATTTGATTTGAATAATAAGACACATACATAAATTCAATGAGAACCGTTCATCAAACAATAATCCCAAATTGGTGCAGCACAATGACAAAGAAAAAGATATAGATCATAAACACTAATTCAAGTTCAATAATTCATGATCCCATAACCCTAGATCTAGATCCCATAATATAGAGGATAACTTCCCCCTAAGAGATGATGGGAAGATGGGAGAGAAGAAGGAAATCACATGGGATGAGTTCCTTTTATTGGTAGGTGTGTATATATTCAATTCCCACTAGAAATAATAAAAACAGAGGTTAGAATGGCCTCTAATCGTTCTAGGAGAATCCAAAATTGTTAAAATACATTAGTTTTTAAGTTAGGGATGAATAGTGATTAAAATGGGGGCTCCTAAAATTAAAAAAATCTAATTTTTTGTGGATTAACATCTCATACGCATAGTTTGCTACCCTGGGTGCACAGTTTCCCCTAACCATGTGCCTTAATCATACCCCTCATCTAGGGGGTTCATGGGTTCTCATAATCTGGTGAATAGTTTCAAAAACCATGCACTATCCCTTTGAATCCCATTTATTTTGGGTATCAAGGTTTTTTGGTCCAGGGCACATGGTTTGGGAAACCATGCGCCAACCATATACGTTCGCACTTTCTTCCAGAATTTCTAATTTTCACCAAAACACATCCCTTGGTAAAAACCAGACAATGTATTCTCCAAAAAAACTAAAAATAATAATTTCTAAAAACAATCATAATACATCTCCATAAGATGTTATAATCTTATGATCAGTGTACCCAAGAATGTTTATATCACAACTTCTTCAATATAACATCCCATAAAAATATATTCCATTAACATACCTAAGTATTCTTTTTTCTCCCAGCTTATGTTATTATATTAGATCACTTTGATAAATTTTACACAACTTAAAATCATATGAAATGTATATAATTGAATCAATAATTTATATTAATATTCCTATCAACATTTTTATGTCTTCCAAGTTCATAATTTTCTCAGCTTCGTATATAATCGACTTTATGCCATTAGAATTAAGAGTTGAAACTTATTTAGAATCCTCAATCCCAAACTTCTATATAAAATCCTTGAAATAGTTTTCATATTGTGTATATATATATATATATCCTTCTATTAAAATTTTAATCCTAGATATAAACTTCACCCTCGGACCATTGGCATTTTAATTTTTTTATTCACGTGTTCCACAAGTTATTCAAAATATTTATCCTTGTCACCTACAAAAAACAATATCATCAAATAAAAATAAAAATATGGTTACCTATGATATTTTCCTTAACATAAAGTTCACTATCATTTTTTTATTTATAAATGTTCATCCAATTTATGAAATTTTCAAGTATAGAGTACCACACATGAGGAGATTATTTCAAAATATCCATTTCTTTCTTCAACTGACACATTATGCTTCCATATTTATCTTATAGAAACCCAATACATTACCCAACATAAAATTCTCCATAAATTTATCTATTTAAAAAAAGATGAATTAAATTCTATTTTATATAATTTTTTACCTGAATGTACATCAATTTCCAGGAACATTATTATAGTTTTGAGTCTCACAAAAGTGATAAAAGCTTTTTCAAAGCCAATATCTTCCATATATGAGTAACCATTTCAAACAAATAGATCTTTCTTTATCAAAATTTATGCATATTAATTGAGCTTATTTTAAAAAATACACTTTTCCTATAACATTATTTCCTACTAGTCTTGGAACATGATCTCGGGTGTAATTTTTCTCAATTTCATAAAATTGTTCATTCATATAATTTAACCTCTATTAATATTCAACTACCTTTAAAAATGAATATGGGAACATGTATGAGATAAGTGTTATTTTATTCTCCAATGTCAAATTTATTCTTGTATAAATTAGAGTTTCTTGATTTCAATTACATTTTCAAATTTAACCAGTTTCTATAAAGTATGGAATTCAAGAGATTTTACTCATGTCTATCTTTTTTTAAAACAAGACTCATCTGAATCATCTTGTACAAATTTTGGCTCACATTAAACATCCTTTATCATTAATTAAATCCATCAATATATATTTTATTACATTTTCCAAAATATCTTAAATAACTTTTTTAATGGATGATTGATTTTAATTAACTTTCACATCCAAGAAATACTCAATCTTTTTTAAAAGTTTATTACAACATGTGTAAATTAATCCATTAGCTGAATAACCCATGAAAATTCCTTCCTCAAATTTTTCATCAAACCTTCCAAGATCTAGATTTTATATCTTAATAAAAAAATCCCAAAAAAATTAATATATTTCATTCTTTATTATACCACATATCATAGGAAAAGAATATTAGATTCCAGCAGAAATAAACACCTATTTCGAACATGAACAATTGCACTAATAAATTATATCCAGTATAATTTACAATGTTTTTATTCTGCAAGAATTTTTGTTCTCATTTATACTTAACATATACTTTTCCATTATGATACTCCATTTTTTGAGGTGTTTATGGAGCACTATATTGATTTTTGATACCATTTTTCCTCATATGGGATTTGAAATCATTTCTAGTGTACTCCTTTTAATTTATAGTTCTCAACTTTTTTATATTAACACCCATATATCTTTCAACATCCCTTATAAACAAACCAACATATTTTCAGCCTCTTATTCCTGTTTAATGAACACTATATTGGTTATCCAAGTGAAATCTTCAATAAAAGTAATAATGTAAAAAATCACATTTTTTGTTGATGTCTCATGAACCCAAAAAGACCAGATTGAATGAGTTAAAGTGGTCTGTTGGATTAGAATTAAACTTTATTATATATTCCACTAATATTATTCCATTTATAAAATATTTTACAAACAAAACCTACTTTCCATATTAGTGGTCATATGTTTCTTATAAAATTTACTTTGGAAAGTTTGTTCATAATTGTTTGGACATGATTTCTTAGTGTTATTTGCCACAAATTATTTTTATCCTCAGCACATACATAATAAGAGTTAAAAATATCTCTAATTAGTGTTAGGTTTTCACTGGTTCTTTCTATCTTAGTAACAACATATCCAGAATTCAAAAATTTAAGGATACATGAGTATTTTTTGAACATAATTTTTTAACATCATCACAAAGTTTGGTTACACTCAGTATATTGTGCTTAAGCCCATGAACATATAACTATTCCTTATAATTTAGTTTCTGATCTTCAATCTCAGCTATTCCAGTTCCGTTAAATTTTAATGAACCATATTTTATGAAATTAACTACTCCAACTTCATGTTTATAAACATTTTTCATTATTTTTATATCATATTTCATGTGTAATGAATAACCACTATCAAGAATCCAGGGTTTGTTACCTTTTATAGCCTTTAGAGAGGACTCTAGACCAAAATATATTCCCACTACTTTATTATTCATGGATTATTCTTATTTATTATCAAAAGAAACATTTACAAGAATTTTTTTTACACATTCTTCAATATAGGTACATGGTTGATCACACATTAAAAAAACATTCACCAGGAAATCGAAATGTTTTTTAAGGACCTTTATAAGTTATGATGATTTTACTAGTTGTTTCCATATGTACTGTTGGAAGTGACTTTATTTTATTCAACTATTTATCTCCCTCAATTCATAACTATTTATTATTATATACATATTGAGTCAATAATTATATTATTTGGGGCCATAAATTACACAAAACCAATAAAACCCATCGAATCTCAATCTTATAAATAAAATTCATTTTTCTCTCTGATGTGTTTTTTTGAGGTTCAAAATAAATTCCAGGCCTTGATCTGCCTAGGTGTTGGGAAGTAGTCTTATTAGGATAATTTTCTATTTTTTTGTTTGATGTGTTTATCACATCCTCTTTGAACCCAAGGTTTCATATAGATATTTCCAAAACCTGCATTAGAACATTCATGTGAACTTTTATGTTTAGAAAGTGTATATGTCACCTAATTTTTGGGATGAATTCTTCAATCATATTGATATGTTTCATACATATCTTCTGAATATATGTTGAAATTTTCATTTAACTTTATTAAGTAATTTTCCAATACAAGGCATCTTGATTGTGTATACATAGTTCATATTCTATGGATGGAATTTTCTTCCAAATATCATCCATCATCTTTCCTCATCTTGAAATTTTTTTACTGAGGTTTCTAGTCTCCTCAATCTACACATATTATATTTTAAAGAGATCTTAGTTTCCTTAATTTTTCTTCTCACTTTCCTTATTCATAATTGTTTCTTCTTTCTTGATTTTTCTTTAATTTTTCAATACATTCCACAAGTTGTCATATGAGATGATATTCCATATAGGTTTATTCACCTTCTTCTACTTCACAATTGGATGTATCTTATTTTCATTCAACATTAACAAATAATATTATAATATTTTATAATGCTTCATTTTCAAATGAACAATTTTCATAAGATTCATAATCAACATTATTTCTCAATATATTTTTTTCAATGAACGTTTTCTTATGTATATTGGGTTTTTTATCTTCTAATGAAGTTTTTCTCTACTTCTTTATCTGATTGTTTTATTCAAAATGATATTAACATTATCCAACATTCTTCGTAGGTTAATTCATTGAAAAATGATCAATTCCTTCACACTTGAAAATTTTAAGTGGGTGTTTTCCTCCATATTTTCCTCTACCACCTTAGTAATTTTTAGAGATAAGAGACATTATTATTTCATTCATTTCAGCATCTTACTTATCTTTCGGATCACTATGTCCATCAATATTATGATAATCAACTTGGATTTTTAGATTTCAAATATATTCAAAAAACATTTCAATCATGATATTATTTATTTATATTGGAGATTTCATCATCTCATATACAACAAGAATTTAATGTAATTAATCGATATATAAATCAATTTTAATTTCTAAGGATGAAATTTTAGACTCAAAACTATATTAAAAGCTTCCCATAAGTTTGTTAAAAGGGGTTGACTCTTATAAAGAATCTCTAAATCCTATGATGTTTCTAAAAACATCATTAAATTTGGTGAAGTACTTATCCATAGTTTCATCATCCGCTATTTTTATATCATTTAAATTACTTCACTAAATTTTTATCTTTTCGTCCTTTACATAGATATTTCCCTCAAAGATACATTTGAATTTTCCCCATGATTCCTTTGCATTATTTTGACCCATCACCTTCATTAAAAAATTTTCTGACAAATAAATTTTAATAAAATTTCTGTATTTCCCATCTTCCATAAGATTTATTTTGTTAGTAAATTTCAAATTATCGACTCTCTAAATGGGTGGAAACTCAACTGTAGTTGCATCAATTAACTCCAGGCCAAGAGACAGAAGATAGGGTATCATTCTATTTTTACAACCATTATAACGTTTTCCATTGAAGGTAAAAATATCTCAAATGTAAACTAAGTTGAGATTACCCATCATAAGAATAAAATAGGGTAAAAATCCTTTGATAGCACTTGAAGGTCGTTAGGATCATGTAGACTAGTGAGAGGGGTGAACCGGTGGTGATGTTTTACAATTAAAATTCTCTGGAAATTAACCCCTGAAATGTGTTTGAGTTTTTATCCTTAAAAAGGTTATATAAAATATCATATTAATTAAATAACAATAAATTTGAGTAATTAACATATATTTATACATTTCAACCTCTGTGTGAAATCCTATATCCTTTCCAGGGAGACTCTCATCAGTCCGTGGAAATCCACTATGAAAGAAAGTGAATACAACTAGGATAACTCCTTTTAATCTGCTTCAATATCCTAATAGAAAAGAATACAACCTATTGTCAATTAAAAATTTTTCTTATGAAAATAATCCAACATACCAATGATAAAATTTTGAAAAAAACACACAACAATATTTTCTATAAAATTGCCTTTCGATTTTCATCATCTAATAAGATTTTATCTAGTGCACTCCATCTATGACTGGTGAAACTCTTTAAGTTGTGTCTCAGGATACTATGCCTCTATTCTATTATATTTCCTATGAAAAAAAACTACACCTCACAAGAAGATCAGAAACTCTATCTACTACAACATCATTCAGTTATCTTTAATGGATTTCTATGATCAACACCTTTTTTTAGTACCAATTCTCAATACACCTCTTTATAATGTCCTTATTCCACCAAATATTAACCTGATTGGAAGGTCACACAACTTTGAAACATTCAGTACTTTTCCCCTTTGTGCACATATAAATAGTGTATCTTTATTATAGACGTATTGTACTTGAACCCCCAATTTATAGGATCAATCATAGGATAATAGGTGGGAACTAGAATTCAACTTTCTTCTAAAAAAATATAAAATTTTAAAACTTCTTATCAACTCAATTTGTATGGATTCTTCTCAATCCTTCAACAAAATTATTTATGTTTCATGAAAACTCAGGGATAATTATATTTATTTGAACTTCCTAATGAATTTAAGTAATTTCATAAAACATCCTTAAACTTATCATTGATAATATTTTTCAAATATTGTTAACATTTAGAGATTTGAAAAAATTGATTGAACATCATAATATTGTAATTATTAAAGACTTTACATAGATATATAATACATATTTTAACTCAATCATGTGGATTTTAATATGATGACTTTATATAATAAAATATATATTTGATGATCTGGATAGTTCTCCAACAAATTATCTCACACATCTCTTACTGATGACCTTATGATTTTCTTTTTCAATTGTCTAGGTTTGATGAACATGTAAGTTCTTCTAATGGTGCTTTTATCATTAAATTTAAACTGATGAAATAAAAATTATCAGTACATTCCATCCCGTATCTACCCCAAATTTATATAGATCCTGGATTTCTAAACTCACCTTGTTATATCTTCCTGAAATTTTTCATCTTATGATATCACTATTTTATGATGTTCATATATCCAATATAACTTTGATCAATCATATGAATTTGATAAACTCATTTTGGGAACTCATTAATCAATTTCCTCCTCCATCCATTGATATTACTTGAAATCATTAATCCGATTAAACATTTACCTTCCAATCCAATGATCTTTGTAAGGACCTATATGAACACACCTTCTTCTTGAGTGACATCATCTCTATTTAAACAAAAACTCTGTCTGATGGTTTTTCATCCAATGGGATCAAACCTATGCCTTCATACAGTACACTTTGTATGAATGTGGCATCGATGATGAGTATCATTATGAATGTAGTAACTTGAAGATCAACACAACATCACCCATCTTAAAGAATGATTCTTAACATGTTTAAGAAAAATTTCATTACATCCTTCCACACATAATATGAAAACATTTCTTAACAACCCCAATAACTATTTCTCTCCTAAAATAAAAAATTTATTAGAATATATCTAAAAAATATATAATACATGCAAAAAAACAACCCAAATTATCTTCATATTTGATTGTTCCTTCCATTGAAACCTTTAGGTTGAAACTCAAACCATCTATCTTAGAAGTGTTATCTTTAATAGGAGTCATCGAGTAACTGATAGAACGAACCACTGAAAGTAAGAATCAAGTAGTAGCATTATAATATATTTATATATATAATAATACATTATATATATATTTACATAATAAGAAACATAAAATATATTTTATATGACATAATATAAATTTATTATAAAAAAATTTATATATTTATTAATTTTTAATAAGGAATATATATATTAATTTATAATAGGGAATATATAATATAACATATATTTAATAAAATTTTATTATATATATGTAATGGAATATAATATATATTTTTATATAAGTATTTGTATATACAAGCATATATATATATATATAAAAGATGTATTAATATATTTTCTATATTAATTTATAATAGAAAATATTATAAATATGATTATATAATATAATTGTAATATATATATATATTAAATTGGTTGAGGGTCAATCTATCTTAATTGAATGAGAAAAAATAATAAAACCCCTTTTTAAAATTGGAAAAAGGGGATCCCATTACAAAACCCAAAGGACAAAGGCGAAAATGCCAATGAGAAACAAGACTGTAAGGACCTAACATGACCAAACACCCAAAAGAAAGCATACATCTTGTCAATAACCAAACAGACATCTCATCACCCCCTCCTGGAAATGCACTTGTGATTCCAGGAAATGTACTTGCAATTCAAGTTAATAGTGATGCATCGCCCCAACTAAGAAGTTTCATTATACTGGTCCAAAAAAATGTGGCAAAGCACCCCTAAATCCTACATTGTAATGTGGAGGGAGTAACATATGATTAGTCTCAACACACTCATCTCCATGTTCTACCACCCACCCAAAGATGCATGTGAAGAACTCATTACACTGTCAACCAAATGCTTCACAAAATCATACTAAATTCACTATGTATAATGATCATGACAGAGTTCCCCTATACCCTCCAATAAATCAGCGTAAATGGATTATTGATTGGTGTTAGTGCACTCATCTCCCTTTCGATTCAGTCCTCCTAGTGACACCTACAAGTAATTTGTAAAGACCTGATATTTCCATGTAATTTTTTTTCTAAATATATGGGAATTTTACGAGTCTGTGAAAATTAAAGGCTCGTGATTCTGAGGCCCAGAGTGCTCGGAATGAATTTCTGAACTTTATTTCGAGTACATTTAGTAAACATGTGAGTGGGGTTTTCTATCTTTTGAACCAGTTCTTGGAATTGAAATCTGAGGGCACTGTTGAACTCAGTGTGTCGGTATTCTCTTATGGAGACTTTCACCTTGACGATAGATGGTCAAGGGTGAAAGTTAGTATTTGGGTTTTTTTGGAAATAATAAAGAAAATAAAGACACGATTTATTTTATTTTTGTAGTAACGACCCTCCATGTGGATGTTTAGGGGTGGGGTCCACCAGAACAAAACTTCATCTTCATGTTTAATTGTGGTGCGGACCACCCGTGTTTTCAATAATATCTCAAATTGAATTTAGGGAAGGGACCACCCGACCACTATTAATGGGGGGATTAGAAACCACTCAAACCCCTATTTAATGTGGAGGAGCCTATTGAGATTCCTCCACATTAATTATGCCAACCACCTTAATTAAATGTGGAAATCTAGGTGTTTAATTAGGCTATTTTTTAATTTGTACCAATGATTAATGTTGGGGGAAACACATCAGTTGGCCATTTTCTTTTTGGTGGAGCCTTGGGGGAAAAGCTCTCAAACTGAGAAATACTTCTCCAAATGAACAACGTGTTCTTCCAATGAAGAAATCTAATGAAGAACGCCAACCCTGACTTTGTACTTCTTCCTCAAGACTTCCTCCAATGTAAGACATCTTCAACTATGACGAACCGATGCCCAAATCGACGATCGAGGAAATCACCGATTACACTGATGTCCATATTTTTCCCAACGATTCATCTTCCTCCCAGCGATTATGTCAAAGTATCAACCTGAGGTAGGGGTTTAATTCTATTTGTTTATCCCTTTCTAGGTACTCCCTTTTCTCTTGTGTAGGATTGGGAATGATTAAATTACGGAAGATCAGGGTTGACGTTCGTTTCTTCATTCATGTGAATTGTATTCTACCACTCTAAATGCAGAGGGTATGGGCCAAACTAACATGGCATGGACCACCTTCGTCGTTATTCATTCTATTGTTATTCTGAATGAAGGAAGGAGATGAAGGAAACGGTGCCACCACCTACGACCATCGCGACCCACACCGCCCCACAGTGCTCCGGCCTCCTGGGAAAACTGGCCCTGTGCCCGCCGGCCGTGCTACCCTGGCCGCACCGGCCGCCGGACGAGCCACCCCAGCTGCGCCGCCCGCCGCCCACGGCACCCCGGTTGTACCATCCACTAGTCGGGCCGTCCCTGCTCAAACTGGATGTCGGCCACCCGAAACAACCTGTTCCCCTCGCAGCACCCCAGCCGAATTGGCCCACTCCCCGGCCGAACCGACTCGCGCCCCTCAAGATGCCCCGGATGAACCGGCCCCATGCCATTGCAACACCCCCGCAACCGAGCTGCCATGTGACACCCGTAGGATCCACGGCCCCTCGCATCCCTCTCAAACTGCTGGACCTCCAAGTGGACCGGGTTGCATTATGGGCCGGGTCAGTCTGACTGGGTCAGATCGGACCCGGGCTCACTATGACCCGTATACTTATTTTGGCCATAACATTGGAACCAGATGTCCGTTTTACAAACCGTCCATGGAATTGGGAACCTTGCAGATAGACGGTCACTTTGAGTGATACCCCCAATGAGTTTTGGATTGAGATGGGGTATGGCTAGGTTGGGTCGAGAACGAATCCAACCGAGGCCCCGTGACTAAAAGGCTAATAACTAACAGATCGGGTGTCCGATTAACGTGTCGTCTATTATGTTGAGACCCTTATGACATGGCGTACCTTTTTTATAGTTCTTCATGGGACTTCATGATAGTTGGGGTATCGACCAATAGCTTGTGGAGCATATCCTCATGAAGATGAGAAGGCATAGTGTAGAGACCTAGTAGCTGGTTAAGACCTGACGACTGATGACCTTTTTGACTTGGAGTTACTCTACTAACCCATTGGGGAGCACCTTGGTGTCGCGGAAGACCCACAGTGGGGAGAGCCTCAGTGTCACGGCAGACCCACGGTACTCGACAGGAGGAGTACCTCAACAGGATACGAGGAGGAGCATGCTTGGTGACGCGGAAGACCCACGGTGGGGAGTAAGCTTGGTGACATGGCAGATCCACGATACATGATAAGAGGGGAAACTTAGTAGTCGAAGGGTAGTGGGAATCACACTTGTTTTCACAGTAGGCCCACTGTACTCGATAGAAGAGGAGTTCTCCAGTAGCCTAGGTTTCGAAAATGTGACTGGTCATGTTACTTGATACTACCACTAGAATAAAATCCAGGTTTTGCTGAGTCAGTTTTTCTGTTTTTTCCTCATGATTGAGATAGATCACTTGATAACTTAGGTATATGTATGGGAATATACCTAGTTAAGGTTATCTGTTTATTTCATTCTTTTTTGTTTATCCTTGTTGGATTTTGTGAGACCATGAGGGTCTCGAGGTCCCTAATGAGTATTGTTATACTCACCCCTACACGAGCTATGCCCACACCTTGTTGTGTTGGTTGCAGACAACGGAAAACACTGACTGGGGCTGAGAGTACCAGGACTGAACGGTGCCCGCTGGTGGAACATATGGTGTGTCGGTTCGTGGAGAATACGTTAGGACATAGAGTGCTGAGGAGGTGATTTTTACTTACCCTTCAGGTAAGAACCTCGGAGGATGATCTTGTGGCTGTCGTTTATCTTTCATTAGTTGTATTTCATTTCAGTTGTACATGTAATTTCCAGCTTGGATTATATTCTAACCCCTTTTTACTTACTATACTCACTTGTTTACTATACAATTTACTTGCATTTGTTTCTTGAAATGTGTTTGGTTGCATGTGTTTATAGTTTATAAAGGTTGTGCCTTCCCAGTTTTAGGGAATACTCCTTTGGTGCTAGTCGTCAGCCCCTAGTCTATGGAAGGAAGTATTGGGGTAGTCACAGCACGGGCCCCAGGTATGGGTCTAAAAAAATTTGTATCAAACGTGTTGGTTCTACTACATAACGTAGAACTATAATCTTTTCTATGAATCAATAGTGTTAAGTTTAGTGAGTGTGGTATTCATTTTAGGGAGTCCAGTGTTGGTGCGGCAGCGGACGTAACAATACACAATGACCCTAACATCTTATTTCTGACTCAGTGCACGAAAACCCTGATTTCATGTGTGTTTTCAAAACTTTTCTTTATATAATCTCACCAGGTCAGCTCACCAGGTATAAATTTTGACCGTAGGTCACCTATTCCTATTTAGGATGCCTCCATGTAGACAGCCTGCTAGAGTTCCGAGAGTTGTACAAACAGATATCCCACCGAGTGATGAGGCCTCGGTGTAGGGACCTTTTCCGATGGAGGCACCAGTGGAGGAACAATGGTACCACTCCCTATTGATCCACTAATGCCACCATCCCCAGTAGCAGACGTTGCATGCCTATTGAGTGTGTTGCATGTGTTCTAGCACTAGAGGCCACCCAGGTTTAGGGGAGAGATGGACCCACAGGCAGATGAAGATTGGATAGAGGCTTTGGTGAGAGTCTACTGACTCCTAGTGACACCATCCAATCTCATGGTGATCCATGCAGCCATCCTTCTACAGGCAACAGCAGGCAGATGGTGGAGCTTGATTCTCCAGGTTCATAATGAAGTGACGCTTCTCTGGGCAGACTTCAAGAACTTGTTTCGGGAAGAGTTTTTCTCAGAGACTATTCACACTGTTCTTATATAGAAGTTACTTCATCTGTAGTAGGGAAGCATGATTGTGGCTCAGTACTCAGCGAAGTTCACAAACCTCTCACACTACTACACATATATGGTTTGGGACCCAATTTTAATGGCCTATACATTTGAGCAGGGACTCAGGCGGGAGATCAGGGCTTCGATGATCTCACTCAGCATCCCAAAGTAGGTGGGGGTGGTAGAGAGAGCCCTCTTAGTAGAGAGTTTCCTTACTGATCAATTACCAACAGCGATACCCTCTACCAGTCGCCATGTAGCAGAGTCTTCTACAGGTTCCAGCTGACAGATGTCGTAGAGGTCCAAGAGGACCAGACTACAGGTGGATGACTGCATGACTCGGGATCGGGTGTGCGCTGCACCCGAAGTTGAGATAGTCATGCCTGGAGCGGGCAATGTTACTCATGCGGCGAGCAGGATCACATGGCTCGTGAGTGCCTAAACTTCCATTAAGATGATCAACATATATTCAAAGTACTGCCCAGGTAGAGACAGAGGTTCGATGGAGGAGGTCCGCATGGAGCAGGGGGACGTGGCAGAGGAGCTGGTCGTGCAGCTGGCGATGGGAAACGATTTGAGACATTACCACCACCACCAACATGAGGTCCACCCTGACCACATGGAGTAGGTGGACAAGGTTGAGCTCAGCTCTAGGCAGTTGAGGCCTACAATCGCGGTGCTCCGTAGATAATATGAGGTACGATGTGTGGCTACTCTACCTTAGATGCAGTAATTATAGACACAGGTTCCAGTCACTCATTTATATCTACTACCCTTGTTCGGAGCTCAGAGAATCCAATGGAGGCATTAGATCGATCCTTATGGCTAGAGACTCCTATGGTAGTGGATTTGATGATTATACACTGGTACCGACAGTGTGAGATTACTCTAGGATGTGAGAGCTTTGGGTGGGATCTCTTAGTAGTGGGGTCTAGGCCTTACGATATCGTCTTGGGTATGGACTCGTTATCTATAGTCCATTCTCAGATAGACTTTATTAGGCACAATGTGTGGTGTGTCCACATGGATGGGACTAGGTTTACCTTCACCAGTGAGGAGGGAGCCTATGCAGTGTAGAATGGTCATACTCAGAGGAGGGTGAAGCTGATTACTCAATAGTGGGATAGCCTTACCCTCGGAGCAGTTGATGTGGAGATTCTGAGCTATCCTATAGTGGTGGACCTGTACGTGGATGTTTTCCCTAATGATTTCCTAGGTCTACCTCCTCGCAGAGAGGTGGACTTTTACATTGACTTTTACCTTGGGATGACACCGATATCAACACCAGCGTATCAGACGAATCCCACAGAGCTTCACGATTTGCGAGTACAGCTAGAGGACTTGTAGGGGAAGGGGTTAATCCGGCCCAATGTTTCACCTTGGGCAGCCCCAAATCTTTATACCAAGAAGAAAAATGGGAGCATGAGGCTTTGTGTCAACTACTGGAGCCTGAACCAGGTGACAGCGAGGAACAAGTACCCACTCTAGAGGATTGACTACCTCTTTGATCAGCTGAAGGAATCACAGTGGTTCTTGAAGATAGACCCCAGATCAGGCTATCACTAGCTCTGAGTTTGAGATGTTCATGTGCAGGAGATGGATTTCAGATGTCATTACAGCCACTACAATTTCTCGGTTATGCCATTCGGTGTAACCAATGCTCCAACAGTGTTCATGGGACTCATGAACAGGGTCTTCCAGTCATACCTTGATCACTTTGTAGTGGTCTTCATCAACGACATTCTGATCTACTCGGCTACTGAGGAGGAGCATGCCTATCATTTGTAGGCAGTACTAGACACACTCTAAGAGCACCAGCTTTATGGTAAACTCTCAAAGTGCCAGTTTTGGATCTGATAGGTTCACATTCTAGGACATTTCACATTGGAGGTTGGAGTTGTAGTGGATCCAATGAAGATTGAGGCGGTACTTTCTTGGGAGCCTCCCAAGAGTGTGATGGAGGTACGAAGTATCCTGGGTTTGGCTGGATACTGCTAGAGGTTTGTGCCAGACTTCTCCAGAGTTGCAACACCACTACCAGCATTGATGAAGAAGGGGAAACCCTTTGTTTGGTTGGAGAGATGCCATAATAGTTTTTAAGAGCTAAGGAAGAGGTTGAATAGTGCACCCATTTTGAGGCAACCAGAGGAGGGCGTTGGGTACGTAGTCTATTGTGATGCATCAGGGACTAGACTGGGACGTGTCCAGATGTAGGAGTGAGCAGTGATCGCTTATGGTTCTCCACAGCTGAGACAGCACAAGTAGAACTATGCTACCCATGACCTAGAGTTAGCATCAGTGGTCTTCACCTTGAATATGTATCGACACTAGCTGATGGGCGAGCGCTTTACAGTATACTCTAATCACAAGAGTGTCAGGTATATCTTCTCCTAGAAGAACCCGAACCTGAGACAACAACGTTGGTTTCAGTTACTCTAGGACTATGACTTTGAGATAGTCTATACTCTTGGTAAGGGAAACATTGTTGCAGATGCACTCAACCGGAGTTCTGCTATACAGCTTCTAGGTGAGGCGATGGAGCAGCTAGCCGCTTTACAGTTATCCTTTGTGGATAGAGAAGGGGCAGAATTTCTACATTCTCTTACAGTCACTCCCCCACTTCTTTAGTGAGTCAAGGAGGCGCAGCATGGGGATGTTGACTACGATACAGGATGTGCTCAGATATCCATAGGATAGGCACCAGATGGATTTTATGAAGGTGGGGAGCACATCATCCTCTTCAGAGGACGTACCATGGTACCAGTGTCCCTTTAGGTGGAAGTATTAAGGGAGTTCCACACATTCCATCTAGTGGTACATCCAAGAGTTGCGGTGATGTACCAGGATCTATGAAAACAACACTGGTGGCCGAGAATAATGAAACCAGTAGCAGAGCTTGTCTCCCAAGGCCTCACTTGTCAGCAAATGAAGGCAGAGCTTCAGGTATAAGTATGCTTGGTCTAGCCTTTAGAGGCCCCAGAGTGGAAGTGGGAATGGATATCCATGGACATCATGACAGGACTTCCACGTATATCCAGGGTACATGCCACGATTTGGGTGATCATTGATCAACTCACCAAGTCAGCTCACTTCCTACCGATCAGAGAGCAGGGTTCAGTAGAGAGCATGGGATGCCTCTATGTGCAGACGATTGTGCGGCTACATGGAGTACCGTCTATGATTATATAAAATCGTGATAGATGATTTAATTCTTGGATTGGGAAGGGGTTGGATGAGGCTTTCAGGATGCAGCATTGTTTGAGAACTGCCTTCCATCCCCAGACGAATGGTCAGACTGAGCGGACAATTCATTCCCTCAAGGATATGTTGTGTGCTTATTTCCTCATATTTGGATGAAGTTGGGAGGATCACTTACCATTGGTAGAGTTTTTTACAACAACAACTATCAATCCACCATTGGGATGTTACCTTTTGAGGTGTTATACGGGTGACCTTGTAGATCACCCTTGTGATGGACTGAACTATGGGAGTTAGAACTAGTGGGAACAAAGATGGTATGGGCTACCACAGAGAAGGTGTAGGTCATCCATGAGTGGATGAAGACTACACAAGGCAGGTATAAGTCGTATGCCGATAGGATACAGAGACCTCTATAGTTCAAGAATGGCGACCACGTCTTTCTAAGAGTCTCACCTCGATGATGTTTGCAGAGATTTGGCCGAGGCAACAAGTTATCTCTGAGGTTCATCGGCCTTTTTAGGTCCTCATTAGAGTTGGCGAGGTGGCATAATTCATAGCTCTTCCACCTCGGTTACACTGGGTACACGACGTCTTCCACATATCCCAGCTGAAGAGATACGTGCACGACACGTATCACATCATCGACCATGGCGAGCTGGACGTCAACGATGGGGCGAATTTTACAGAGGTTCTTTTATAGATTGAGGATCGACATGAGTGGGTCCTTCGTGGATGGTCGATACCTCTAGTGTGTGTTCACGGGCAGCACAGAAACCTCTAGGAGAGCACATTGGAGCGGGAGGCTCAAATGCGTTCTTAGTACCCTCACTGGTTCCCTTAGTTTTGAGTTGTGGCTAATGGGGAGGTAAATCCCTAAGTTATGGAGAATGTAAAGACCCATGATTTCCATGTATTTTTTTAAATATATGGAAATTTTACGAGTACGCAAAAATTGACGGCACGTGATTCCAAGGCCCGGAGTGCCCTGAATGAATTTTTGAACATTATTTCAAGTACGTTTAGTAAACGTGCGAGTCGGTTTTTCTAACATTTGAACTGGTGCACGGAATTGAAATCAGTGGGAACCATTGAACTCGCAGCATTGGTATTCTCTTAAGGATACCTTCACCTCAACGATATATGGTTGAGGGTGAAAGTTATTTTTTGGGTTTTTCGTGGAAATATTAAATAAACTAAACAGACGATTTATTTTATTTTTGTTTTAACCACCCTCCATGTGGATGTCCAGGTGTGGGGTCCACCAGAACCAAACCTCCTCTTCATGTTTAATTATGGTGGGGACCATCCGAGTTTTCAATAACCTCCCAAATTGAATTTATGGGTGGGACCACCCGAACCCTATAAATGGGGGGGGGGAGAAGAAACCACTCAACCCCCCTCTTTAATGTTGAGGAGCCTCTTGAGAATCCTCCACATTTATTATGCCAACTAAACTTAAATAAATGTGCCTACCTTGGTGTTATTTAGGCTATTTTTTAATTTTTTCCAATGATTAAAGTTGGGGGAAGCACATTAGTTGGAAATTTTCTTTTTGGTG
This sequence comes from Viscum album, assembly GCA_963277665.1. Taxonomy (NCBI): domain Eukaryota; kingdom Viridiplantae; phylum Streptophyta; class Magnoliopsida; order Santalales; family Viscaceae; genus Viscum; species Viscum album. The sequence goes on from OY728120.1 coordinate 1,480,190,430, forward strand.
GAACCTTGGGAGAATAGCTTTCCAAAGAAGAACTATTTATACGAATGAAGAACACATTCTTTCAGTGAAGAATGTCGACCCCGACTTTAACTTTATTACCCAAGACTTCCTCTTTCGTAGGACATCTTCGACTACGACAAAACGGCACACAAACCAACGATCAAGGATGAAGCAGATGACACTGACATCCTTCTTTTTCCCAATGATTCATCTTCCTCCCTGTGACACCGTCGATGTATCAACCTGAGGTAGGGGTTTAATGTTATTTTTTCTCACCTTCTAGGTACTCCCTTATTCTATTACGTAGGATTGAAAATGATTAAATTATGGAAGATCATGGTTGACGTTCTTTTCTTCGTTCTTGTGAACCATATGCTACCAATCTCAATGCGGAGGGTGTGGCCCAAACTAACATGGCTTGACCCCCCTCCACAGTTCTTCTTTGTGGTGTTCTTTGGAATGAAAGAAGAAGACAAAGGCGACAAAGGCAACGGTGCTGCCACTAGCAGCCCCCGCGACCCGCGCCGCCCCCGCGGACCTCCAGCCTTCTAGATGAACCGGCCCCGTGCCTTCCGGCCATGCCACCCCAGATACGCCGCATGCCAGCCACGCCTCTCGTGGGTTGTGCCCACCGGCCGTGCCTCCTGCTGGCCGCGCCACCCCGGATGCACTGTCCACCGGCCGAGCCACCCCGGCCCATGCCGCCTCGGCTCCTTCCACCCGCCGGCCTCCAAAATGGCTCACGCCCCTCATAGTGCCTCAGTTGAACTGGAACACACCCCTCGTTGTGCCCCGGCTGCGCCGTATATGGTGACTTGACCAAACTGGCCGCGAACCTCACGGCACCCCGGCCAACCGCCCGCACCCCTCGCGGCGCCCCAGCTGAACCACCAGCGCCCCTCGCGGCCCCTCGGCCAAACCGCCCACGCCCCTCGCGGTGCCCAGGCCGAACCGGCCGCACCCCTCATGGCGCCCCGGCCAAACCTCCCGCTCCCATCGAGGTGCCCCGGCTGAACCGACCATGCCCCTGTGGCGCCCTGGCCCAATCGACCAGCACTCCTCACGGTGCCCCTGCCGAACAGGCCCGCACCCCTTGGGGTGCCCCGACCAAACCAGCCATGCACCATCGTGGTGCCCCCACGACACCTGTAGGATCCGCAGCCCCTTGCGGCCTGCTGGACCTCCCAGCAGACCGGGCCACATTTTGAACCCGGATGGTCCAACCGAGTCGGACCGGACCCGGGCACACTATGAACTGTAAACTTCTTTTGGCCATAACATTGGCACCGGTCATCTATTTGATGAATCATTAGAGGAGTTGGGAACCTTGGAGCGAGACAACCCCTATGAGTGATACCCCACTGAGTTTTGAATTGAGATGGGATACGACCAGGTTGGGTCGAGCTGGAATCCAACTGGGCCCCCAGGACTAAAAGGCTAATAACTAACAGACCGGGCGTCTGATTAACGCGTCATCTGTTAAGTTGAGTCCCCTATAATGTGGAGGACCATTGTGAGACTTTTTCATGGGACATCATGATATTTGGGGTATCGCCCAGCAGCTTGTGGAGTGGATCCTCATAGAGCGGAGCGAGGATAGTGTAGAGACCTTATAGCTGGCTGATACCTGACAACTGCAGACCGTTTGGACTCGGAGTGACTCAACTAGCCCAGTGGGAAGTGCCTTGGTGTCGCGGAAGACCCACAGTGGGGAGCGCCTTGGAGTCGTGGTAGACCCACGGTACTCAACCGGAAGAGTACATCAGTATGCTATGAGGGGGAGCACGCTTGGTGTCATGGCAGACCCACTGTGGGGAGGGCACTTTGTGGTGCGGCAGATCCACGGTTCTCGATAGGAGGAGTACCTCAGCAGGCCAAGGTTAGGGGTAAGTGTTCTTTGTGTCGCAGCAGGACTACTATACTCGATAGAGGAGGAGTTCTCTAGAAGTAAAGGTTTTGAAAATATGATCAAAGATGTTACTTGATACTACCCCTGGAATAAAATCCTGGTTGAGCTGAGTCATTTTTTCTATGTTTTCCTCATGATTGAGATGGATCACTTGATAACTTTGGTATAAGTATTGGAATATACCTAAGTATTGTTATCTATTGATTTCATTCTTTGTGTTTTATCCTTGATGGATTTTGTGAGACCTTGAGGGTCTCAGGGTCCCTACTGAGTATCGTTATACTCACCCCTGCACGGGCTATGCCCGCACCATATTGTGTTGGTTGCAGATGAGGGACAATGATGACTGTGGCTGAGAGTACCAGGGCAGGGTGGTGTCCGGAAGTGGACCATATGGCATGTCGGTACATGGAGGAGACAGATAGACATAGAGTTTTTAAGAGGCCATTTGTACCTACCCTTCAAGAAGGTACCTCGGAGGACGATCTTGTAGCTGTCTTTTCTCTTTGATCATTTGTATTGCATTTCATTTGTACTTGTACTTTCCATTTGGGCTTGTATTAAAGCCCCTTTTTTACTTACTATACTCACTTGTTTACGATACACTTGACTTGAATTTGTATCTTATTGTGTGTTTGGTTACATGTGTTTATAGGTTATAAAAGAAACGCCTTCCCATTTTTAGGGAATACGCCTTTGGTGCTAGTTTCCAGCCCCTATCCTATAGAAGGCGGGCTTCGTGTAGTCACAGAACGGGCCCTAGGGGATGGGTCGTGACATAATTCATGTTGTAATCCCTTTATAATGAAATGAGAAAAAATCTAGGACTTTAAATGACACCTACATTCCATCAGAAAAATAGTCCAATAACTAATAAAAATCATAGATAAATCCTTATGAACCATGCCTAAACCACCAATATCTGATTTTCTATCATCACCATCATTAACAGAAAACTTAGAAACATCTCTGCAATTGTTCTCCCATGAGAACCCCCACTATCAGACATCCATATCTCTTAAATTCGTGTCAAATCAGGGCCAACCACAACACGGTATACGCGCATCTCTAACCCATCATCGTCCACCCAGAATCATTCTTCTTGAATGTCAAAACAATGGAAGGAACAATGAAGACACCTAAATTTAGGTCGATATCAGATCTTAAAATCTTCTCACATCCCTGATGTTGACCGCTGATGAACAACGTGCTACCAAGCATGGAACAACAACCCCCATAATCACAATATTAGAGAAAGAAGATCCATGATTGGTCAGACATCTAGGGATAAAGGATGAAACTCATGATGATGAGAGATCAACTATAAGTGGAAATGGGAACAAGAAGAGATTTTAGTAAAGAATCATGGACCACTACTACCCCACAACCTTTGTTCCTAAATTCCAAACCACAATGGTCAATGCAACGAGAGGGAGGTAATGAGGATTCAATCCACCAAAAGGGATTCAGATGAAAACCCTAGGAGAAGGGTTTATGTAACTGGGAAAATGCAACACCATCAGCCATGGTGATTATAATACATATGTGTGTTTTTTATATAATATAATATATATTTTTATAATTATTTGAACATACTTATACACACAAAAACACAACCATATTATTATATAAATATATTTATATAAAATACACACACACAAATGTATATTTATATATCTATCAGTAAATATTTATTAGTATTTTTTTTATATGTACTTATTTGTGTATGATTATATATATGTATAATATATATTTATATATTTACTATATTGATTTATTATAAGAAACATATAATATAATATAATATAATATAATATAATATAATATAATATAATATAATATATTATATTATATTATTACATAACATAACATAACATAGTATATATAATAAAATTAATTGTATATACTTATATATGTATATATTTATATATATACAATGTAAATATAAAGTAAATTTATTAATTTAAATTCATTTATTAGTAGAATAAAATTATAAATACATATTTGTAACATATTTTGTATAATAATAATAATAGTAATAATAAATACATTTATATTAAATGTATGTGTATACAATATATTGTATAATTATATATACAATTAAATAAATTTCAATTATATATAATTTATACAAATATATATAATATATGAAAAATTTAATAAAAGTATTTAATATATATATATGTGATCTAAATTATATTTTTACCATACTTTAGTAAATGTATTTATAATTACATGTATATTATGTGTATATATATATATATTTATAAGTATATTTATGTAAAGTATTTATATATTTAAATATATATATATATGTGTGCATGTTTATTTATATAATGCATATAATTAATTGTTTAAAGTATTTATATAATATCTACATAAATATATATATATAATAAGTTGCGTATATAATGTAATTAAATTCATTTATGTAATGTGTCTAATATATATATATATATAATATGTTATTAAAAAATAAAGGGGTAATTAACCACCAATAATCAAAGAAATTAATGGCGGTTAATGACCTCATCTAATTTTATTTGTAAATAATGTTTATTTTAGGGTGTTTTCTCTCATAATCACAGATAAATATTTATTTATCAATGGTCGATAGAGATTCACTATGAAAATATACCTGATTTATTTTTTAAAAATAGAGAGATTTATAACCACCACTAATCTAAGAAACTAAAGGTGATTATTAAGAATTGTTAATCTCTTAGATTTGCAATAGTTGATAACACCCTATAGTTTATTAGTTTATTTTTTAAATAAAATTGGTATATTTTAGCAGATTTTATCCCTTAATAATCGTTAAATTTTAATTTAGTGATAGTTACGAGGGAACCACTGCTAATTTATATAGAAATTTAATTTAGAGGGGTTTGTGCTTAACCCACTTTAAATAATCACCATTAATAAGTTGTTATTTTAATAGAGGGCTGTAGTTGGTTGTTATAGTTGGTTGGGAGGATATGGTGTAGTTGTTGATGTGGTAGTGAAGGATGGGTTGTTGTGTTGTTATGGTAATGGTAGTATGGCTGGTTGTGTGGAAAGTGTTACACCCCAACATGAGACCACTTGCCAATGTCTGAACAAGAGAGTCTCATGACCTCGGGAGTGCCTTCTTGTATGTCAGAGGATTCTGACTGGTAATGATCATCTAAGGTGTTACCATGGGGATAAATACCATCATATTAGTGTAAAACAATAGTGAGAATTACCAAACAACATCCATAATAATAATAAGAGTATTTAGAATCTAATAAACAATAATCATGTCTTAATATTGAAATGGTTTCATCCAATCATGTGTCCCACTAATTTACCTTTGGCCAAATCACATATAAAAAATAACAAATGGGATAATATATAAGAGTCTCTTCCTCCATCCCCTCACCTCAACTCATCCTAATCACTATCCAATATATTCAGCTAGACCATGAGACATTAGGCCACTTCCCTAGTTGAATCTATGAGCATGCGGTGTACTCGGGTACCATAGTTCTAAGGTCACTCAAACAGTGTGTGATTAAAACAAAGTAGATTTACACTAATAGTGTCACTAACATAACTAGGATATCTAGTTCACACACATGTGATATACTCAGTGTAATGAACAAGTAAATTGAAAAAATATAATAAAATAACCATTGTCTTCCCTCTTGTTCTAAGGTGGTATCAAATATACATGCTATCGATAGTTCCATATGTCTCTGATCATAATTCACACCACATAGGGGGAACCACATCAGGCCCTAAAACTAGTAAAATTTTATCTGGGTGGAAACACGTCCTAACCTAAAACCCATAAAATATCATCAAGGGGTAGAATCTCCATAAAACATCATATAGTATGCACCCAAGGTAAAAATATCCACATAACATCATATAGAATGCACTAGGGTGAACCATCTATTAATAACCTCATCATGCAAACACATGGTCTCAAAATATTCATATAACCTCATACCACATATACACAGGGGCATCATCCTCCCAAGAAACTCATATCACATGCACTAGGTGATCGAATCCCCTACCCATAACCATCATATATCATCCACTTAGGGCACAACATCCCTTACCAAGAAGCATCATATAATTATGGCACACAAATCACCCTATCAATGGGTAAAAATATCCCAAGAACCTCACATAGCGTACAAATGAGGTCAAGATCTCTCTGGAAAATCATATATCATGTACCACACTAGTTTTCCACATTAATAAACCCCTCAAACATATCCTTTGTTGGTCTCTATGCACAAAACCTAGAATCATCTTTATGTCAACTTATGATATCTCCGTACCATCCTCCCTGCACTAACCCTCTATGGGTTATCGTAAAACTAGGGAAACCTATAAGGTCCCAAGGTCATATCATAATCTGAACACCCTACACAGTATCATCCCTCTAATTCTATAATCATGGGTTAATGCTCATCACGTAGACTACATAACATCATCTGACACCTCAATGATCACATTATGGCCTAATCATCTTTGTATGCAATACCAGACTGACATCAACTAGAGAGATGTTATAATGCCCATATCACTACTAAGGTTAATATAGGTTAAAAATATCACACCCAACCCCTCTATAGTCATACCAAGGGAATACCCACCAAGGTTATAACATTCTAGTGAGGATGGAATACTCACCACACTCTCTAATCAATTATCTCCATGTTCTACATGGTATATTAGGATTTCATATGCAATATCCATGTCCAATCATTTCAGTCCATCACTCTCCCGTATACAATGGGGTCTGAGGGAACCTATAATAAGTCCCTCTATGGTTATATTACTTTATTTATACCCTTATTAAGTTATTAAATCATATGTGTAGAATACTAGACCAGGTTCACTAATAAATAATCATTCCTATTTGGTCACATTGCCTCAAGCATGCCTCCCTGTACGCTAGAGGGTACTGAATAGTAGCGAGGGTTCAAGGTGGTATAGTGAAGAGACTATACCTTCATGATTAGAGTAACAACATGGTAAAGAAATGGATATATGGATAAAGTATAATATCAACTCAAAGTAGAATATAAATCTTCTAAATAAAACTAACTCTTGCCAGTAGCAATATCGAGTACCATTTGAAAAATTATGTAATTTAACGACTCTAATTAAAAAGGAATAGGTAAACATGGAAGCAGACACACATTCATAAAAGTATATCAAAATAATAAAATAGAACAAAATATTATCTCTAGATTGTATCATGAGCCATAGATCAGTCCTATGCTCCCCCACTCCCATGCTAAAATCTCATCAAGCGTCAAAAAACAGGGTTCTTTTCCCCATCTGTACTAGTATCCATGAAGTACATCTGGGTACCAAACAGTATCCCAAAGAGGGTGTGGCATGTACTCAATAGGCCACCACCAATGGTTTGTATAACTACTCATCCATGCATATAATATGAGATATTTACATATATTGTAACGGTAAAGTAGTAATGACAAATATAAAGGGTTGAATCTGATCCCTAATGGACATCAGGCTGACACTACCTACTTTGACGCATGCTAAGAAACCTCTAAACAGATATCACCATAAACACATACATATAATTGTATATGTATATATGTGTATATATGACATATATACATGATGAGGTTTATATCCATATATGTACATATGTAGTGCAATCTAGGAACCAAGGAGTAACTCATGTATCCATGTCTACTCACAAGAATCTCATAAAGTATCATGGGAAACAATGATTGAGTATCATGTATCGTAAGGGTTACCATGCTCAGTTATCCTAGGTATATGTAATTCCATCCCTGAGTATCATAAGTATATGGGATTCCATGCCTAAGTATCATAAGTATATGGGATTCCATGCCCAAGTATCAATTTATATGGGATTCCAAACACGAGTATCACAAGTATATTGGAATACATATCCGAGTAACACAAATATCTAGGACACCATGCCTGATTATCACAAGAATATGGGATTTCATGTCATAGTATCACAAATTCACCTCTCTAATTTCTTCAAGAACTTATCCTACATACACATATTTATAAATTGAAAACATATTAAACCAAACAAACATGGTCACAATAATATTAAAATAATCCAATAATATGAAAAAATAAAAAAAATAGACATTGGTGAAAACCATCTGAGGAAACTCACAAAGTAAACATGTGAGCCATCAAAGAATGAAACGTCTCCTTCATGAATAAAACCAAGAAAAAATTGGCTTTATCCTATGAGAATATGTAACTAAAATATGATAGGAATAGAATACAAGTATAATGTGCTTTCTAATGTACTAATTCTTATCATAGTATATCAATATCAAGACCGTAACCCCTAGAGGTCCCACACTCACAAGAATTTTCATATGTCTATAACCCAACACACCCAAGGTTCTTGGATGATATTTTTTTTCAAAACCATCAATTAAACCTTGAATATAATTTTAAAAAAAAATTCTTCAATATAATCATTACTTATCCCAATATTGGAAAATCATTTAGAGTCACAACCATCTTTGAGTAATTTCGCCATACGCATGAAGTGCATAATACTGTTTTTAAAAGAAACCCCCATTGAAAAACATTATCCATGCCAAAAAAGATGCATTTACATAATTATATCCCTCGTATATATCAAATAAATCATTTTAATATTCCAAATAAAATAAGAACACTGGAACAACATGGTATTCCATGAGAATGAACCATTTTATAGAAACACCCACCTCGCCAACAGAGGATACCTAGTCAACTTCAAAATGTTGATTGGAAATGAAGAGATCCGGACCCCAAAAGCATATATCCATAGTAAACACCATCAATTACTCACAAAAATACCTATATCTAGTTTTCTAACCCCATTAGGGTTCCAAAAAAATCATGGGGAAGAGATATTGAGAGTATATCAGGAGAAGAAGGAGGAATCAAGAAGATTTGAACATACCTTAAAGAAATCCACTAAACTCAATGGAGTATCACAAACAGACCAAGGGGAGAACTTATAAGAATGTCAACAGAAATATAAGTCAATATAATGACATATTAGGGTGAGATATACATCAAAACAACAAATTATATTAGGGTAATTTCCATTTTTTTATAAATCCATATGGTTTTCATGGTTAGTCCCATGGTTAGACAAACCATGTGCTAACTAGGTGGTTTCTATAGTCCCCTGAAAACTAATGTTCATGGTTACATGGTAATAGTTTTACAGTTATAAAAACCATGCACAAGTTGTACACAATCCATATAATTTCCTATATAACTAAACCCAGCCATCTGAATTTCTATCCTAGAACATTTCATGCTTATAAAAACTATGATAAAATCATAAAAAATTAAACTAATGTTAGAAAATTCATATCACATGGTTACTCCATGATTATTACAAACAATATGTAGACCATTCTCTTATCCCATTTCTCTCAATAATCCAAAATTTCAACCCTTGACTCTGGAAATTATTTAATCCCACAAGAGATTGAAACTAAACCCGTAATTAATCATACATATGACCCAAATGGTGTCAAAGTTCTACCCACCATGGCACTTTTTCCCCCAAAAAGATCTCTGGAATATTAATATGTAAAGTGATAAGGCCAAAATTTCATCATCAAAATTTCATGCTCCCATGTTTTTTGGTTATCCGTTCCTTATTTCCACAATGCATAGACCAAGGGAATATTTTTACCATGAAGAAACATATTTTGAAAATCCTTAATTTGAAATGGGTTTTCAACCATTGAGGTGTTAGGCTCAGGATCAATATCATCCCATTTTATCACATGAGAAGGTTCCGGTTGATATCTCCTTAAATGATAAACATGAAACATGTTATGAATTGATATCAAATGATATAGTAAGTGTAACTAATAATCCACCATTACAATATGTTTGATGATCAATAAATTACCAATAAACCACATTACTAACTTACCTTTTCAACCAAAATTATGGTGTCCTAAATGAGGTGAAACCCAAAGAAAAAACCGAATCACTTACTGTAATGTCAAACAGTCAACGAGGATAGTCATTATAGGGTGTGCGGCGATTCCAAGCTATTACTAACCTCTTTTGGATCAACATCACATTATTTTTCATCGCTTAAACAAGTCTTAATCCAACTAAATACCATTCTCATAAATCCACCCAATACAATGGTGATCTATAAGGGCACCCACACAATTCCAAAAAATAATATATTTTAATCAAATCCTAAAAATTATTTTTATATTAAAAAACAACTAATGGAAAATGATTTTCCCATGAACCACCATAATTAAGAATGAACGCATGAAGAATATATTTTAGTATTTGAATGGATCTATTAGTTTTCCAATCCATCAAAGGGTGATACTTTATTCTTAACATAAACTCGGTACCCATTTCCATTTTTAAAAATTTCAAAACCAAAATGTAAATTGTGAATCTTTATAAAAAATAGCAGCATAAAGTACTCCACAGAGCTTCATGATATCTCAAACACACATGTTCATAAACTATTACACCTTTATTACCTCCTTAAAATGATTGAAATGAGTTTATTTCATGAGTCAGTCAATGATCACCTAAATTGAATCTTTCCCACTCAAATTCCACGGTAAACTAACAAAAAATATCATATATATCTCATCCCACATTTATATTATACCTAGTAACTGTTGTATAAATTGATAGGTCTCTGGTGAACCACCGTAATATTCTAGAAGGTTAATAATTGTGATACAATGTCCATAATCAATCATATCATCACCAAAAACCAATACGCATATATAAAATCATGATACATCTTTATTGTCCCTAGGTATTTAGACTAACTAGATCGATGTAAACTATCCATCAAAACCTACCTCATAATAATCATAACAATCAATCGCCTCTAAAACATAACAAACCATTAAGAGATTGAGACCAAACATCCAAGGTCTCCCCAACATAAAGTATTTCACTAAAATGAAGGAAATTGGTGTTTTCTTCATGTCAAATTTGAATATAATCATCAAAATAAGATGCATATTCTACATATGATAAGTGAACCTTCCCATCAACTCCTTCCACATTTAAGCATGTCTCAGTGAATAGACACATTCTTCTATTGATTCCTTCAGTGAATAGACACATTCTTCTATTGATTCCTTCAAGTATTGAGTGAGTATCTTCATAATCAACACATCAATAACCACATTCCCTTTTCCTAGTGAGTATGAAATATCAAAATCAAATGTATAAAGATATTAAGCCCAATATATTTTTCATAAGTTGAAATATATATGGGTAAAATGATACTCCGAGATATTGTGATCTGAATATATAGTAAACCACCCTTTCAAGAGATAGTGGTGATGTGTCTCAAGAGCAGGTATCATTAAATCCAACTCAATAGCATGAGTATGATATTATTATCATGAGTGAATAGTTGGTGATAGAAATAGGACACTAAACATTTCCACAACATTATAACACATCCCAATGCCATACCTAATGCGTCGCAAAATATTTCATAACCCAAATTCGGTTATGTAAGAACCAAAATTGGATTCAAATTCAACCTCATCTTCTATTCCACAAATGATCTTTGAAACTTATCATTCAATTAAAACATAACACCCATATTGGTAAACTCTATCACAACAGATGAGAGCTTGGATAAATCCTATACTAAATACCTATAATAACCATCCAAAGCCAAGATACCATGTATATAAAATTCATTTATGAGTTTCTACTAATACACCATAGTATTAATTTTTATAGCATCCATTGAGAAACCTCTCTTATATATTACATTTCCTAGAAACATCACTTCTTTACTCCAAAACTAACATTCTGAAATTTTCCATAAAGATGATGTTCTTTCAAGGTTATGATAATAATACCTGATTGGTCCCTTTTTTCTCCATCCATATTGGAATACACAATGAAATTATCCACAAACAATACCATGAAAGAGTTTAATAAAATCTGAAAATATGATTAATCATATTCATTAACATTGTAGGAGAGTTAGTAAGACTGAATTTAATGACTAAATACTTATAATGATCATAACAAATCATATCCACCTTTTATACTCTTAGTTTATGGATCCCTGATTGAAAATAAATCATAGAAATACATTGGTATCTAATGATTCAATCCAATATATCATCAATCCTAGAAAATGGTTACTTTTTTATAATAGTCATCTGATTAATCTTTCAATAATGAACACAAAGTCAAAGGATTCCATCTTCCATATTTGTGAAGAGAAATGGTGTAACCCAAGCCGATGTTATCAAATGAAATAATCCTTTAGAATAAAGATCCTCAAGATTAACTTGAAGTCCCTTCAAATCAATAAGAACCATATGATAATTTGGATATAATATGGGACACCCTTGCAAACATTAGAGAATAAGTTTGGTCTTGAATCATTGGCAATAATATAACCTTACCCATAAATTAAATTACACAAATCATAAACACATATATAAACAAAAAAGATATCCATGTACCCCAATCTATTAGCAAACGAACCTTGCTCATTGAATCCAAATCCTTGATTTGACTCTGAATAGAGGAAATTAAAAATATGACATTACATTTTTATCAAGGAAAAACTATCAACATAATAAAGAATGTAGGAAGAAAAAATAAATAGATGATATAGGATAACAAGACAAACCAATGGTGACACCTACCTTCGGATTCTTTTCAAATAGATTATAATCAAACAAAACCCCACGTAGAAGGGGGATTGGGAATGAGATAGAGTATAGGGTGAGATCACTTTAGATATTGGATGATAATGAGGACAAATCTATCCATTAATAATAAATTTAATGAATTAATTTTTAAAAAGTTGGACATAGTTACATATATTATTATAATGTATATATGTTAGTAAATAAGCACATACACAAAAATATTTTATTATTTTCTTCATTCTTGATAAGCTTCTATTTTTTATTTTATTAGTATTTTTATATTGGTTTTTTATTTTATTTTTTACATTGACTTATTTTGTGTTTATAAAAACCCTCTCCAAGAACTCTATCATTATGATGTCAGAACTCATCCCATGTCCACTTCAACTAGTCATGGATGAAGAATCAACCCATTGTGAGTGATCAAAAGAATAATCATGAATAGGGACGGAAAACTTTCCATGAGGATTCAACTGCACTGGCCATGAAATTCCCCATGTTTCCAGGGTTTTTACTCACACCCAATATGAATGATGGATGAACACACTATTGCACCAACAACTAACTAGATCCATACCTGATTTGTTAAACAATGTTGCGGCGTATCAGAACTCTAAATTATAGATCTCATATCATCACATAGATCTATCATGGAACCCAAAACATCATATTTCCACCCAAACACTATTAAGGGAGCCTTAAATTAAGTATACCGTAACACAATACACTAAAACTTGAGCCTATAATATAACTATCATCCACTACAATTTTAGTGTTCATTGGTAGGCTCTGACCTAACCAAACCCTGCCATAGAAAAATAGTTCAAACTACATCCTTAACACTAGCTTCCCAGTCCTCATGATCCCACATTTATACTTTATAATGAACCAAGAAAATATATCCCTTGTAGTTAATCACCCAACATCCCTAGTCAATTTATTATTAAAAAACATTCCACACTATATATAACAAAATAGTATTGCATCAGTCTAGATCACTTAAACAATTTGTTCCATCCATCCCTTGAACTAGAAGATAATGAAGTATCCCATCTCCCTGAAAAAATGGAATAACCATAATAAAACCAACTACTCTGATCACTCCTATCATAGAAATATCAATAAAGAACCAAATCTATAAACATACATTTCATCTAAATCTCAGTCTTCATATGCTCACTTTTTTTATATCATACATGGAAGTCATAACTTACCCGATATATTGGGAATCACACACTTATATGGCCATGAAATCCATTATTTATCTGGATGTCAGCAAAACACATAATATATCCCAAATTCCACAATGAAACCCTACTACCTTGACTGATATGGTTTATCAATAAATTGATACTTTTATTGAATAGAAAAAACACTTATGTGAATATGTAATGGTTCCTTGATCTCTGCTATTTCGACACCTATATAGTTGTTAGGAGTAATAATATACATGGATTTCCACTATACAATAAAGAACCAAATTCTAGATTCTTTATTCTTCATGAAGGCATACATATTATCATATCAATCAGTTGACATTCCTTACAGATTATTTTTAAACTAAAGGTGATTTCAATGATTCCTTCCATATGGATGAAGATTTACATTATAATAATATTATATATAGTGGAAAATCATATAATTAAACCTTTCATGGTATGTAATTACATTTTATTTTGATCATTGAATGAATTCATCTATGTTTTTTTTGTGATTTTTTAACAATAAAATTGGGTGAATATGGTAAATAGGGATTGTTGGATCAATAAGGATGTACTATTTTCCAATATTTATTAATTTTCCTTTTAGAGTGATCTCATCCATAGCTGAATAGAACTTAAGGTTATTCCTTGACTTGGTATTTCACTAATCCTCAATTATAGTAGGGATTTGTGTAGTTTGAATTCATCATTTATGCGTTAAATTATTCACCTATTGATCATTATTTGTAAAATTAGCCATTATTAATTCTACTTAATTCTTTTCAAATTGGTGTGGGTTGAATAATAAATTGTAATTCACATTTATTTCAAAGGTTGAATCATATTTACCATTGGGAAAAAGAACAGATAAGAGAATTCCTTCTAATATAATAGGTAAACGCATATTTTTACATAGATGACTATAATAGGAGGTGGCTGTAATTCACAACTATTTTAACCACTAAAAATCATCTCTAATTGATTGGGTGATACATATTATTTTTTAATATAGTGTATGTGATTGAACCACTAATTTACATGATTTAATGAGTAATTTAATCAATAATAATCCTTAAACTAAATAATAGAATTTATTTTAACCAAATTAAATTAATCCCAAATCCCTCGCAATTAAAAATCAATTTATCCTCATTTTAATTATTACCCTTGGGTTTTGTTTGAAATCTGGCTTAATAAATCCCTTTACCATCAATTTAATTTTAGTATTACCTTATTAGATACAATAATACAACCCAATGTTATTACATTATTTATTTCTTATTTCTTATCATCCTATAATTCATTTTTTAAAAAATTTAATTCCACTTTTTTTCAACCTTTAAAAACTATGTTAAAAAAATATAAGAGTATTAAAAAAAATAAGTGGTTGGCCATGGTGATTTTAATTACACCCACTATTCCCTAATCTTTATGGAATAGTTAACGATTAAGGGAACCTAATTAATTTGAATTTAATTTTTTAAAGAGTGTTTTATGTCATTTTTCTTATTTATTTACTTTTAATTATTTTTCATTTTCACCATCTTCATGGATTGCACACCAGGAGATCCAACAGTGACCTAAAAACACCCTACAATGAAATAAAACATCACTATATGAAAATTACGGCCATCCAAAGATATTTGATAGATAATCAAGAATAAAAATAGAAAAATCTCATAATTACTAGAATCTTACAATAAAAAATCAACCCTCTATGATAACTATATTTGGGGAGTTCAAATTTCCATTCATCATAGTAAATCAATAGAGCAATAGAATTTTAACTGAAGTGGGGGATAAAAACTGAAACAATTTCATCTCTCAATTCTAATCACATTCAATAGGATTCTCGATGAAAATATATTAGACATTGTTATGCAATTTTTAGTAGTTTCAAATATTCCCACATTTTCAACCTCTTTGATAATAAGCATAAGATAAATTGTTTATCATACTACTTAAGAAAAGGGATAAAATTAGTTTTAATAACTTGGTGGGGGATTATTTAAACATGTGATTAAAAAAAGAAATAATTTTTATTGATGTTTAACCTAAATTCATTTATAGATAAATTAATAAACTAAGCCATAGAATCCACATAAGATGAGGGGTAAACAATTCATGGGGGTTTGGATAGACTTAAGGATACTTTTAAATATTACCCCAAAAGAAGCTCCTATAATATGTTGTAACAGAATCCTTCAATGGATTCGTGAACCTATAATTTAAAAATCATGTTGAATTTGCCTCAACAAGATACTGTTGGAATAAATGTTACCAAGAGATAAAATATATCATTAATAACCTTGCATCAAATTCACAATGATAATCTAAAAGGGATAAATGATATGTGGGTAATAACCCACTTGGAAACCTGGAGTAGGATACATTATTAGTTAACATTAAAATACAAATATATACCCCATTTAATCAAGACACACATAACAATCTAGTTGTAAATCACACTCATCACATAAGGGCTAACTTTTATTTTATTAAATTTTTTGTGGTGATGAAAACTATTTCCCTAAATTTGATCTTCCTCTACATGGTGTTGAAAGTGTTAATTATACAAGGTTTGAATAAATTTAATAGTGGAATAGAGATAAATTTTCTAATAACTAAAATACAAGAAAAAGAAATCATCATAACTTATCATTGTAGGAGAATGACAATATTTAGTATAAACCATCTAGGTAAAATTCTCATTATAGATCTCATGCACAATGAAGAGAAATTTATTTAAAATATAAAACAAATTGACAAGGTATTGAAGAATACAACAGGAATTGACACAAAAATTAAAATATTGGAAACAAGGATATATAAGGTTAACCGGAGGATGGATAAATCCACCCAAAGAAAGAAAGATTTTGAGGCAAAGTTTAGGGGAATTAAGTAAAAAAATGGCTCAAATGGAATGGTAAATAAATACAATATAAAAAGGAAATTTTTTTATTACCACTATATTCAACCCCGGGAAGGTTTCATAGAGGTTACCACTTAGATTATCTTATCCACCAAGGAAGTAAGAAAAAAATTAACTATGTTATAAGAAACATAACCCACACCAGTATATGGGGAGGAAGATTCCCATAACACCAAAGTTATAGAAATTCAAAAAAAGAGATATAATCCCTAAAATATATTGTATAAGATATAGAAATAGAAAATAAAAATATAAAAATCAGGAAAAGGATAAAAACAGAAGATTCTGCCACCCACCACTCAACAAAAGAATGAATCTACATTTAAAAATTAATTATCTTTGAAGAGAAAGAAGCTAGAAATAGAGCATGTTTTACCATAGATCAAGAATTTCTCTCCACTATTATCATACTCATAGAGACTCAAATAGACTAATAATGAGTCAAGTTATCATAATATTATAATAATATTTATAAAATCATGGATCTTCGAATAAACATTGTATTTCTGGATGATTTGGTCTAAATTACTTCATATGATAAATTTCTCAAGCGAATCATATTTGATAAAAAATAACCACTAGAACATGTAATTGTCGCATTATTTGTTTCATCTAATGTAATCATGGAAAATGGAATCAATTAAAAATAATTATACCCTATAACAATCATGAATCTATTCCAACTTCAAAGAATATAGGAGAAAAATGTCTCAATTGTCTTTGGGAAAGATTCAATATCATTCTATATTATTTATTACATGAACTAAAAATTGGAAAAATAAATAATTAATGAGTTTTAAACTAGTTATAAGACATATCCATATACATGTAATTTGACAGTGAAGTCACCATCATTATTTACTAACCATTTTGAGCCATATTTGGATTAGTTATTGATTCTTCTAAGGAATACGTAACTTTAAATGTGGGTGGTGAGTTTTAAGAATTCCAATTGTTCAAGATATTGGAAGAAATAAAATTAAATAAATATTTCCAATATGTTTAGATTTTCAAAGAATCATACATGGTGGAATTTAATGAAAAAAATGAAAACAAAACATATAAAATCATATGAAATCAGACAACCTCAAATAATTTTTTGAAAACCCTAATCCACCTTGAAAAAATAGCTTCCATAATTTTAATAATTAGAAGATACTTTCAAAATATCTTCTATAAAAATATTTATGGAACTGGAATAGGAGGTAAATGAATTAGAGTCTAGTGGAGGAATCTAAACAATCATGTCATGTGTTTCAACCCATGGTTTGTGGTTTTTCTGTTTACTTTTTATGAGTCTTTTCCTTATTTAACAGTAATTACCTCAGTCTATGATTCCTGATCTTACTATTTTTTCTTTATAGTGATATTTCTTGATAGAAGTCATGAAGAGACACACAATAACTTATGGAGAACATTTAATTACTTGAATGGGAATATTTTACACCCTTTAATTATTTCATTATCTTTTAGTTGGAATTGAAAAATATTTTAATCTAATAGCCACACCATTTATAATTTAAGATAGAGATAACATTGGATAAGTAAAAGGTTAGTAATTATTAGGTAATTCATAAGAATATTTACTTACTGAGGAGATCATAGTCAAATATAAGTGAGATTATTGTGTACTTTGAGATATAAAAAATATTATAGCAAATTTGAGATGAATATGGATGAACTACCTTCTAGAAATGAATTAATTAGATTAAAAACTACAGAAAGGGTTGTTAATTTTCAAAATGAGGGAGATTTATTAAAAAAATGAATAAATTAATGTAGAAACAATGTTTAGAGTAGTATAAACATATTAGATCCTAATTTCAAGATTTTTTATTTCAATGTAGGCACCATGTGAAAAATAAAAATATATATCAAAATAAATAAAATATGTAAAAAAATAAGTAAAACAGAAGAAATGAATGATAAATTCATAAATTTACTAAGATCATGGAATGAAATTGAAAATCATACCTTTTATATTATAATTAGTCTCAATGTATATTTATTTTTGAATTACTTAGTTTATGTGAATTACACAGATTCTAGGAATGACCAAAGTCATGGTATTCGTTCCCTTTTTTCCTTGACTATTATAGTAAATCATAAGATCAACTGATCTAGGGAATAAGGGTTATAATGTGTTGAATCATATGTAAAAAAAAGTGGGAGTAATTGTTCAAAAGATTCTAGAATTTATGTTTCTAATTGATTTATAATCATGTGAAAATTGAAATAAACTTTTTCAAATGAATAACTAATTTCTATAATTGCATCATCTGTATAGATATTGAATATGGATAAATTTAACTTGTGAAGTGAATTATTACTAGAGGATCTGGGAGTTGAAAATATGTAATTAATTTCAGCAAAAAAAAATTAAAATTCTCTAAATCTTATTGAGATCATTGAATTATGGCTAAAATTAGTAAATGGACTAAATTATTTTGGAATAATTTTTTAATTAATTAGTTTAAGACATGTATTGGTTTATCTGGGGATAGATTTACCATTTAAATTTAAAATGTTATTGAATATGATTATTTTGTGTGTTTTGAATGTTTTAGTGTCAAAATACCCCTTAGAATAATTGTTTTGTTAATTTTCAATTAAAATTGTAACTTTTGAAAAGTAATCAATTTTATTGAAATTTTCAGGTACATTTTTACATTTATATAATTTAATAATTTTGGGAATTCATAGTTTAAACCATTTACTATTTTATTTTGTTTTTGTTTTTATTAATATATTTATATATACATATTTGTGTGTGTGGTGGTATATATTTTTTCTAAAGAAATACTTAAATAATTTTCGAGTATCGAGATCATAGCTCCCAAAGAGGTAAAATAAATAAATTTACCCAAACTAATGACATCATAAAATTTTCCTAATCATTCACTTATCTTATAATGTAGGGCTTAATCTACAGATAAATTTAAATGGAATTCAAGATGGTAAAATTTTAAGGAATATTTAATACTTGATTAATTAATAAGTATTTTTCTCACACATAGTAGAAGTGACATCTCTAATGGTGTTTTAGTTAAGATAGGTATAATATTTATCTTCAGGATTTGGTCTGTGACTGAGGGGTTTTTGTTTCTTTAATTAAAATACCACTTGACCTCATTTATAAAATACCCCTTATAATATCTATCTAGTGTGAATTGATTATTTCATTCACATAAAAAATAGATCAAGAAGATAGGAAATTAAAGAAAATGGATTCTTCCTTAGTGAGGAGGGATGAACATCAAATAGTATATGGGTTCACGTAACGATGATGAATGGGTCACGTGGTATCACCAAACTTTTGAAGAGATGATGATTTTACATCAGTAGGGACTCATTATTGGGATTATTTTCTTCATTATTATATAATTTCATGTTGAATTATATATTTTTGATTTATCAACCCCAATTTTAAATCCCAACACTTTTAATTGTCTCATGTAAACCATGAATCTTTTTAAGTTCTTCATTATTGGTAGATCCACATTTGAAAAATGTTGGTTGAACTATCATAAATTCATTCAAACCCATATTTTTCCTTGTTTTCAACGTTCAATTAAAATGTCCACCAATATATTTTTCAATGGTTAGCCGAAAGGTGGGGCATCGGAGTTGTGATTTTAGGTGAATTTCCAATGGAGAATAGCTAGCAGGGCCTTTTTAGAGGCCAGAAGTGGTTCTCATAGGTGTAGAAGTGGAGTTGCGGGATTAATGTGGTGGATCGCACCTGATCAAAAATAGAAAACATGGAATTAGTTATTTCGGATACTAGTCAATGTGCATTTCATATAAACATTTCAAATACTATTTTGATTGTGGAGACTATGGATTCTATGGGATATAAAAATCAAAAAACATGTGAATCTAAAATTCATCTTGTGTATTGTCATTGGTGGAATCTAGGAATTACTTTAGAGCCATAAATATTACATGGTGTATAGTCTAGGATTACATTTAATGTTGTTCTAGGTAACTCAACATTTTTTATATAGAGTTATGCACTGGTCCACCATAATCAGAGTACATGGCTAGTATGTTTAATGCACACACCATGTATTATTACATTGCATGGGTTATACAAGACTATATACCTTATAAATCCAAAATTCCTACATTTCATGTACATAAAATTACATATACTAAATTTTTACCCCACATGGTGTGATGGTTGTAGAACATGTCAAAATGACCAATACATGTGCACATAAAAGTACATTTTGTGTACTATGTATCCTTTTTTCATATCTTCTTTCTCCAGTGTCAAAATCCGATAAGTTAATAGTATATCCTATGTTTTTTTATGTAAAAATATTGTTTTGATCCTCAATAACATAAGAGGTGATACATGAGTCATTTTGAGGAATTTGGGATTCTTAGATTTTTTGGACCGATGGATGGGTTTGGAAGGAAATTTAGAAAATACACGTGGTTGGTACTCCCCAATATGCATGAAGATGATATGTTAAAATATCCCCAATTTTTAATAAAGGTTGGTACTCCCCCATATACTTGATTTGTGGATCATCTATATTTGTGTGTGATTTCAACACTCCCATGGGCCTGACAAGGAATGGTCCCCCTATATGACTGATAGATTTTGGAAATCCCTCACCTCCAGGGTGTGGGTCCTCTATCTATAGAGTTAGGTACTTCCTCATTAAACATTTATTTCTCAATGAGCCATGGGTACCCAATATGTTTTTATAAATCCTTTTACTAAAATTCATATTTTGATGAGTTGTTGGCCCCCACTATAAATCATGTGAGGTGGAATGATTTTTTTAGGTATTTATGAAAAATATGGATTATTACTCCCTCGAATAATGCGTTTACTTCAATGAGGCATGCCCCCCCGATGGTTTAGATTGGAAATATGTAATTTAGAAAAGATGGTTAGTTTAGATACTTCAAACCCTATAACACATCGGGTTCTCCTTATTTCCTTAGAGATGTGACTTATTATTGGGCTATCGAATTTAGGCCTTAAAGGTTCTTTAGTATTCTGAGCATCCCTAGTTACCTGTGAGAATAAATCCTTCATAGATCAGAACTATAAATATTACATTCTTCTATAATCTATGATTATTTTAACTTTAGATAATATCTATCATATAAAGGTTTCTCCTATTTTAATTGGTCCTCATTTGAGCTAATTTTAAATTATTTTTTCCCATCATTTTCTTTATAGAATCCTACTATGTTTGCTTAAACTCACACTTGAACGTGCTTTGTGACCACACATATTGTGTCTGTATAGATGATGCATATTTTTTAGGTGATCATGGTGGGATTAAATATAGAAGAGTTGGTCATGTTGATGGTGGGTGGTATACAATAATATGTGGAGGATATTTTTTTATCGATGGTTAATCACAAAGTCCTTTTTGTGAGGAGTTGTTTCCAACTCTTTTGTGTCCAAAACACTTTATTATATTGTATTTTAGACAATTATTTTCCATGGTATTTTCCTATGTTTCTTTATCTTTGATGTTTTCTAACTCATTAATTTAATATTTTGCAATTTAGTTATTTATAAATATTGCTGATATTGATTGTTATATTTCATATTAGGGAAGTATGTCTGTTTCAAGTTGTATAGACTAAGGCCTCTAATTTATGTTATTATTTTTTTGGTTCTAAACACTAGGAATTGAATTATTAGTGGTAGTTTTGGGGTGGAACACTTGGCATATCACTATCCCAAGAGGGGTCCTGGTGGGTCAAGTTGGGTTGGAGTGGTATCAAAGTGATTGAGTCCAAGAGATGAAATTTGGAATTAGTAGTCTTGTGAGGATTGGTTTGTGAAATTAAGGAAATAGTAAATAACATTATTTAGTTTATTTTTCAAACCATGTAACCAAGTGTTTATGTGGTGGATGTATCTATTCATCAAGACTATGATAATATGTTGATCAACAAAAAACCCTAAGGAACTAGTTATGGGGTATAATCCTAAAAGTACATGCATCATACAATGGTATATTTTTATTTTCATGTATTTATTATGCCATCTCATCTAGTTATGATATTGAGAGTCAATATTAGTAAATAATGGATGTCACCCATAGATATCCAGCTCAGATTCAAAGATAGGGTCATGACAAGCCCATGCTAGTGCATGAGCTTCTCGTCACTGGTTAATTGAGCAATGAGGAATCTATTGGGAGACTGATTAGATAGATTTTTTCCATATGATTAGATGAAAGACCCTTGTATGGGACCAAAAATTATTCAATGGTATATTTATGATTTTTGGGTGTTATAGTATTTTTGGGAAGGATATTGGTAAGAGGATGGAGATCGAGAATAAATTTCAGGTAGAAGTGATATATTGTGGTGTGGCTCAATGTGTTGTGTTGTGACAGATTGGTTGGAAGTGGTAGTTAATTTATAGTATTATGTTTTAGGACATTGATAATATTTATATTAAATGGTTCTTATATTATGATGTGTGGTGTGGACTGTGGGATTTCTATGTCATATTGTTTTGAGTTTGATGTCCAATTTCATTGAGAAGAGGTATGGTTACAACATGAACGTTCCTACGTTATTATGATGCAGAGTTGTCTCTGAGTAAATCTAATTTGAGTAATTTTGAGTTTATATTATGATATATTAGTTTCCATATAAGGGGTAGAGTTTTAGTGTGATGGTCTTGGGGTGTTTTGATTTTATCTTACATGAGATAGTTGTCATGTGGGTGTAGGTTTCAGGCGTAGCGAAAGCATGTGATGGGTTATATGCAACTTTGATTTTTGTCTTGATTGATGATATATCTGAGATCTAGAAGATGATAAATACCATGATCAATGTAATAGAATCAAATAAAATAGACAGTAGATAAAATTCAGGAACTAGAGATAAGATCATCACATATTATTTACAATTAATTTAATTAATTAAATAATTACCTTGTGTGAATTCTTTCTTTGTCGATGAAACTAATAATGGATCTATGTTGTAAGGTCGTTTTGTTATTGGAATCAAGAGGATATTCCATTTAGGAGTGATCCATGCATGTTTCACAAATCTCTTAATGCCATCGTAGAAATCTCTCGATGCAAGCATGGAAGATCCTGTCACTTGCGTCATTCACCTTTGATCACCATGAGAATCAATTACAATGAATTCTACGTAATATATTTATAATTGAGAGTGGATGGTGGATGAATATCTCTCTTTGTTGTTGGTAGCATTCTTGGAGAGGGATCAGTATAGGGATTGATAGGATTTTCTCTATCTATCATTGCGCACAACACAAATGAAATGTCTCTCTTAAAAAAATATAATATGGTTTAAATAACACTAGGGTTCAGAAATGAATATTTGGAAAATTTCCCTTTAATATTTATTTAATCCCTTATGGAACCCCATGTCTAAATTAATAATATTATTATTATTTCCTTGATATGCGCTTAACATAAAAATTAAATTATATATTATTTAAACAAATAATATTCAATATACATTATTTATCACCAAACCTTAAAACTCAGTTTGTCATTTCTCCATAATATTTATTAGTCCTTGAATAATGACTATTTATTTAATAAATAAATATCACTTTATTGTTCACCAATAAATAAATAAATATTATACTCAATAAATAGAAGATAAATATTTAGTATATATTATTCTCACATTATATTATCTCAAATAACTAGTGACAGAATATATTTGATCCAAAGAACATGAATAATTATTATACCATGTGTGGGAATAATATGTATTCAACTTTCTAAATAATAAATAATAATATATATTATTTAACTGAGATTCTAGATACACTTATTGTGTGACCCTCTAGACTTATTTCTCAGTGGCATTAGGTGAAGTAGCTAAAATTCCAAGGATAACATCTAGCAACACTCCACAACACCCATAGATAAAGAATTTATTATTGCAATGACATAATACCCCATACTTATTCTTACTATGTAATATAATCCCTTTATCAGGATATTTGTAGTAATGCAGGTTTCACATTTGTGTCATCAACCTATGTTCTTAAGGTATCTTAATTTTTCTTTCCAAAAATAAACAAATACCTATTGAAAATCATGTACATGGATTTATTTAGGATATATAATTTACATAAAAGGTCCTAAGATATCAACTTCCATTAAATAACACAATATAAAAATCCTTTCTCGCATTATTCATTAATGCAGTATCACTCATGATGCACCCAACGCATCCTACCATGACACAAACATATTTCATCATGGTTCTCATCAATAAATTAAAGTATGAAACTCATAATACTCATTGATAATAATATTAAATTCTAAGGATCAACACACACATTCAGAGATAGGAAGATCCAATGAAACATATAAAAATGGATTTCCTACCGGAGAGTCTCATTCTCGTAATATCTAACATTGGATATTACCAAGGGCGTACACCATAAGAAGGTTCCTCAATGTACTATAAATATCCACCCTTGATAACCTATATCATCTATGTCCCTAAAATGATATTATCCATCTATAGAACATATATTTAAGAATAGTGTAATATAACTTTCGAGTTCTCATCATAGCGGCAAACTAATATGACCCTTTAGTGCAACAACAAATCTTATGAGATTATAACATTCTGTGTTACATAGATGATCTATCATGATGTGATAATAATTTTATTAATATTAAAAATATGAATACAGTTTAACATAAAGTACATAGAAATTGGTTCTAGGGCCCCGAGTCCATTAGAATATCACTTACACTAGATACAATGGCTAACAACCTTTAGTCCACTAGCACTCACATGATACTCATGCTTATACTAAGATAGGTATTTAGTCAAGGGGTTCTCCTTGTTCTCTTCTATGGATAATATTCATACTGAAACTTCGCCCCTTTGATATTAATACCTCAAGAGGTGATACATATGGATTATATGCTTTATCTATTGGTGTGTCCTTATCTCTTTTGTAAGAGCCACCACTTCAGTATTATCACAACACAATTCTACATGGTCTTCACTTCTAGTTACAATATTAAAATCTTGGACAAAGTTTTTCATCCAAATAGCTTCATTTGTTGCATCATAATATGAAATATACTTAGAATCCATTGTAGAATTAGAAATAATTAGCTAGTTTGAACTGTTCTATCTCACAACTCCTCCATTGAGACAAAAAACATATCCTAACTATGACTTTAGATCATTCTTATATTTTTAAAAAACTAGAATCAATATAAAAATAGATGACAATCTCCTTTACTCCTCCAAACACTAGGAACATATCCTTAATTCTTTTAATATGCATGAGGATATCCTTAACAATATACTAATGTTGTTCTCCTAGATCTTCTTGATATCTTCATGCCATTATCAGTGCATAACCAACATGAATTCTAGTACACAAAATATAATACATGATTGATCTTATCATCGAAGTGTATAGGATCTTACTCATTCACTCTTTCACAAGTTATATCAGTGGAAACATTTTCATAGAAAGATATAAACCCCATGACACTAAAACCAATCCTCCCTTGGATTGTTCCACACTATATAAATTTATTATCTTGTCGATGTATTTACTCTGACTTAGTACAAGAATCCTATTAGATCAATCACAAAGTATTTTGATCCCTATAATATAGGCTGGTTCACCGAAGTACTTCATGGGGAAACACTTATTTAACTAGTCCTTAATATATTGTAAAACAGGTATGGTGTTTCCAATAAGTAACATGTAATAAATATATACAACTAGTATAATGACTGTGTTCCCACTAAAACCATAAACAAATGGATCACATTCATTCTTAATAAAACAAAATTAATTTATAGGTTCATTGAATTGAATATTCCATCACCTTGATGATTTCTTCAATCAATAAATGGATCATTTCAACTTTCAAATCTTTTTGGCATCCCATGGAGTAACAAACCCATCTGGTTGTGTCATATAAGCATCTTACAGAACGTTCCCATTAAGGAAAGTAGTTTTAACATCCATATTCCAAATTTCATAGTCTTGTTAAGTTGTTACATCAATTATAATTATGATAGATTTAAACATGGAATCTAGTGAAATGGTTTCATCATATTCAATTCATTGACAATGTTTAAACCCTTTATCCACAAGAATTTTATTATAGGTATTTACTTTACATTCATTTTCCAGTTTTCTCTTGAATACCCACTTGTAACCTACAGTCTTTACATTAATTGGTGCATCAACCAGAACCCAAACATGGTTCTAATACATGGAATCTATTTCGAAATTCAATGATTTTTTTCCATCTTGCATATTCTGAGATTTCTACAACCTATTTTTAGGATAGAGGTATAAAATTGTCAAACAATAATGAGTCACCATCCTTGGTGACTATAAAACCATGTCTATCTAGTTCTCTTACCTCCCTTGTGCTACTATGTAGTTCTTGTGTTTTAGGAACTACTTCTTATACGGGGAATTATGGAATCTTTTCATATAAAAACTCTTTTATATCATGAGGATCAACTTCATCAAAGTCAATATTTCTCCCACTATCCTTTTTGAGGATGTTATTATCTCAATAAAAACAGCTTGTCTTACGATAGTCACTATCTTGTATGAGGGGTTGTATAGGTAGTATCCCTTTGTTTCCTTAGGATACACTATATTATATAATTTGTTCCTCAAATTGATAATTTTTTCCCTAAGAAGGCCTTAACAAACACCTCACAACCCCATAAACATGTATTAGACAAAATAGGGTTCTTTCCACTACATATATTGAAGGTAATTATGTTTTCCACTTTAGTTGATAATTCTTTTTGTGTTTATGTCATAGTTTTTAATGTATATCTACAAAAGGATATCATAAGATATACATGTCTCATTTTTAACTTTAATATATATAATAAAGTATAGTTTCTAATTTCACTAACACCATAGCACTATGGTTTATAAGGTGGATTGAGTTGATATTGAATCCCAAAATACTGTAAAATATCTATAAACTATTGGCTATGAAATTCACCACAATGATCTGATCAAAGTTTCTATATAAAGTATTACTACACACCTCTAGGTTCTACTGGAAATGGTCAACACACATTAGTGTGTAACAATCCTAGAATCATTGTGGCCCCTCCACCCTATCCACAAAATGTAGGTTTTTTCATTTTTACTTGTAAAAAACATAAAATCAGTCAAGTGATTTCAGCTTAGAAGACTCTAAATAAAGGTCATGGTAGAGATTTTTTCAAATGATTATCATTTATAGGACCAAGATGGTGACTCCTTAGTTGGGTGCTATATTAGTCTTGAGGACATGATTCATTGACAATTTCCAATACTTGGTTTTCATAATTTAATACATAAATAAAACTATTAAAATATGTCATTCTATAACAAAAGTTGTCTTCATAAAGGAAACAAATTTTATTTCCAAACAAGAAAATAAACCCATCAACATCTAGGCCTAATAAATAAATTATGTTCTTGGTAAACCTGGGAAAATAATATCAATCATTAAAAAAATAACACTTGATAAAAATGAAAGGTGGTAGTCACCAATGTATTACCATTGGAAACTTGAAGATCCACCACTCATCTAGAAATCTTTCTAAATCTGCTTGGTTCATGAATTTTGTAACCACCAGGCCCTAGTGACAACATAGACACCCCGCATTAACATGGCCATCGGGTCTTCACCCTCTAGGTACCACCAGTTAGCCTGTAGACACATGGTCCCCACTGTGGGTCCTAGCCATGTGCTCGAACAGGTAATATGACTAATGACAGTCCCCACAGGTCAACACTTGTCCTTTTTAGTTTGTTTTGTCCCCACTCACACACACCCAGTGAAAATTCATAAATAAACTATGTTCTTAGTAAACCTTGGAAAATAATATGAATCACCAAAAACAAAAATAACTCTTGATGGAAATGAAAGGTGGTAGTCACCAATGGATTAGCATTTGCAACTTGTAGATCCACCACTCTTCTAGAAATATTTTTAAATCTACCCGGTTCATGAATTTTGTGACAACCGGGCCCCAGTGACTGCATAGACACCCCACCTTAACTTGGTTTTCAGGTCTTGTCCCGCCAGGTACCACCAGTTGGCCCGTAGACATGTGGTCCCTACCATGGGGCCCACACATGTGCTCGAACGGGTTATCTGACTAACGAAAGTCCCCACAATCCAACACTTGTCCTTTCCAGTGTTCTTTTTCCTCACTCACAAACACCCTGAGAAACTTTCCAGAAGTTCACCCATCCTGATCACTACTGCAAGCCAAGCATGCCTAACTATGGAGTTCTAATCAGGTAGGCTCCCTAAAAGGAAGGTGCACATTGTTGACATGAGTCATATCATTTAGTCATTTAACCATTTATCATTTGGGTGTGTTACAATCACCCCCCCCCCCCCCCCTTATATCACAACGTCCTTGTTCTGGGCCATACATCTCAACCCAGGCAGTGCACTACACTTAAGGCTGGATACCACCTCTGATACCAAATGTAACAAACTGGCCCCATTGATCACACAGACACCCTGCATTAACATGGTTGTCGGGTCTTGGCCCACCAGGTACCACTAGTTTACCCACATACATGTGTTCCCCACTGTGGGGGACACCCACTTACCCTAACAGGTCATATAACAAACGACACTCCCCATTGGCCAACACTTGTCCTTTCTAGTGTGCTTTGTCCTCACCCACACACACCCTGAGAAACTTCCCAGAAAGTCAGCCAACCAGATAACTACACTAGTCCATGCATTCTTAACTATGGATTTCTAATCATGTTGTCTCCTAAAAAGGTAGGTTCGCCTTGTTTACAAGAGTCATATAATTTAGTCATTTAAACCTTTATCATTTGGGGGTGTTACATTCCCCCCCCTAGAACACAACATCCTCATTGTGGGCCCTACATCTCATCCCAGGTAGTGCGCTGCACTTAAGGATGGGTACCACCTTTGATACCAAATTTAACAACTGGGCCCCATTAATAACACAGACACCCTGCCTTAACATGGTCCTCGGGTCCTAGCCCGCCAGGTACCACCAGCTGCCCCGTAGACATGTGGTCCCCACCTTGGGGTCCCCCCACATGCCCGAATGGGTCATCTGACTAATCAAAGTCCCCATAGGCCAACACTTGTACTTTACAGTGTGTTTTATCCTCACTCACACATACCTAAAAAACTTACCAGAAGGTCACCCACATTAATCACTACACCATCCCAAGCATGCTTAATCGTGGAGTTCTAATCAAGTAGTCTCCCAAAAAGGAAGGTGCACCTTATTGACATGGGTCATATCATTTATTCATTTAACCCTTTATCATTAGGGGGTGTTACAAATTTGGATATCGATGTGATCACTAGAAGCTGTGTCTAATACCCAATATGTAGATATAGAAAGATTGCACTCAATGACGAACACACTTTTAGCTTTCCCTTTCTTATGGGTGCAGTTCTTCTTATATTGGCCTTTTGTGCCACGTGGAAAATATACTCCTCCCTCCTTTTCCCTGCCTCAAGGTCTTCAAGTTCTTGGAAGGATGGTTCTTGTGATATTTATAATTTTTATGAGTCTTGGGCCGCTTTTCCTTGTTCTTACTTTTATTGTTCACCATAAGGACCATGGGTTTATCATTCCCAATGTCCTTACCTACTTGGAGAATCAAATTAATAATTTCTAAAAGACTCTTCTCATTATTAAGCAAATTTTAATTAACAATAAATCTAGATAAGGTCTTGGGTAGTGAAGAAATTATGAGATCTATATGCAACTCATCTTGAAATTTATTCCCTAATATTTCTGAGTGTACAATGTGTCATGAACCAGCCCAAGTCGACCCTGAACCGGTCCCCCAGGCCAGCCCGAGACAAGTCCTGAGAGGGGTTCCAGATCCTATTGGTATGTCGACAAGCACCGAGTGCATCAATAGAGTACACAATTGAATGATTTCACCCAAATATAAATAATAATAAAAATAGCATAAAGAAATGGATAACCAAAAATACATTTACCTAAAAATTGAACTAATCATTATTTGTAAAAGAAACTGAAATTGAAACTAAACCAACAACTCAACCGACCAAACTTGATAACCGACTAACTCCATGTGACCCATCTAGTCACTCTCCAAAACAATGGTCTCACATCGCCCAAGGTGATCAAACTCAAGTTGAAACCTACACAAGGGATACAAATTGAAGAATACAATAGGCAAGAGTATTAAAAATCAGTAGGTCGGCTCGATATTCAATTACATATACACATCATTTAGAATAAAAGAAACATCAATTTAAACATTTAAATAAAATATATAAAGGTATGTTTTCCAAATGAGGTCCCATTCTATAAAAAATTTTACCAGGAAAAAACTTGCATGTTTTATAAACAAGAATTTTAGTGACAATTTTCAAAAAGGTGAAACATCAAATATAAAATAGTTTTCAAGAGGGATTCATTAAATAATTACACTTTTGAATAATTAACACCCGCTGTTGAATTTACCAACCAAACACACCGTATGCCGATGGTGAGTACAAATCAGCCAATGAGCACAAGTCACTGGAACACCCCTAGGCACTAGTTAGTTATCAGCACCAGGTACCTCATATCTCAGTTAAAGTAACCGTAATAAATATATGTTCTAATGCACAATATCCACTAGTAAAGAGCATACCCATAATCTTGTGGTCCCCTAAAAACATCATCATAGTAGTTTAGTTAGTGTTTTCATCATCAAACATGCTACGTGAAATAGGGGCCAAACCCCATGGGATCACTATCATACTAGTACACATCTGCCAGCCTAGATACCCGAGATTCCATTTAGTGATCAATAAAGTTACAAATATTATCAAATAATCTTTTCCCAAAAAAATTATATTATAAAACCATAAACACACAGAAATACCACAAAAAATGATTCATATTTCATTCACGATTCAACAAAATACTAAAATGTTTCGTAAAATAATTTCAAGGAGTATAATAAGGCCTTGCACATAAAATCCATTGAAAATTGATCTTTTAAGGAAAAAACGAATCAATAAAATAACAAACCAGATTTTAAAGACCAAAAACCAATTAATATATCAGTTTCATTGACTATAAAATGTCCCCAAATGGTAGAACATGAAATAAACATGGAAACCATTTTTTGAGAAAAAAATTCCAAACGGGCCTTTAATCCATTCTCAAACATAACATTTGACAAAGTTATGGATTTTAATTTTATTAAGGAGGTGTATACACACCATTTTATGTAGGAAAAAATATTCATAAATACCTTAAAACACTCATGTTACATATTCGAAACATAGCCATTTTCATAATGATATGAAACAGGCCATTTTCCTGGAAATTGGGCCAAAACATGTTGCAAACCAAAACCCACTTATTTTTAAAACCAAATCCAAATTTTAAAGCCATAGAAAGACCAAAAATAAAATTTTTCATTCTTAAAATGAATTTATAAATCCAAATAAATAATTTTTAAATCACACTTAACACATAAAATCCAACCGGGAAATTTACCGAACACATGACATGCCTTCTTAAATAAAACAATTTATTTTAAGAACTTGACAAGGAATAAAATAGCTATTTCATGCCATGTTTTATTAAAGATGTTGTAATATGTTAAAAATACCATCAAATAGGTTCTAAACCTCACAAAATAGTTGTGAATGATAGTGGAACATTTAAACAAACACTTGGTGTGCACTTTTATGACAAAACAACACTAACATTCACAAAAAAGTTCTTAAAAAACATTTTACACACCATGAAAATTATCCAAAGGGAAAAAAATAATAAACATATATATATCATGTGAGATAAATAATAAAATGTTGTGACATAAATTATAAAGGCTCATGAAAGGGATATCATACCTCAAATCCATGGTGTAATGGAAACGCACAACCGATATCACCATCCGAGGGTTTATAAACCGTAAACCTATGATGACCAACCCCGAATGAAAAAAACCCCCATAAAAATAATGGTATAATAGAAAAATAGGTAGATAATGAATATAGGATAATATAAAACCAAGAAATAATTAAATAAGGAGGAAGGGGGAGGAGAAATGAGAAGGAATCTCACCTTGGAAACTCAAAAACTCTTCGTATTCCCTTAAATATGCACCCATAGAGGAAAGGTAAGGGATTAAAACTCAGTAGAGGGTCTATATAGTTCTGGACTAACCAGGGGAAAAACATTTGGGGGAAAAGAGTAATAAATCAATTAATTATGGATGAAAGAATTTTCCTTCTCAAATATGAATGATTTGAGGAACCCTGAGAACTTTCTCCCATATATATGATGAACATGAGCTCCAAAGAGGAAATTTCAATAATGGGGGTGAGTCAGGGGATTTGGGATTCGATTTAGAGGCTGAATCGCCAGAAAATATTAAAAAATATAAAAGATATAAAATAAATAAATTATTATTATTTTAATAGGAAATGGGACCACAAGTTGGCCCAATACAAAAATGTGTACCCCAAATTAACCATGATTATGAATTTTTAAGGGTGCCAAAAGGATATGGTGGTTTGAAAATGTAAGGGGTGGAAAATTAGGAAATGGAATTGGTGAAATTTTCTGAAAAACATAGTAGTTATAAAAAATCAAATTTGGTTTTCAAATCAGAAAATGGGCTCACGGTTGGCCCAAATGATGAAGTAACCACTCTTTCTCCAAATACTCCCAAACAATATAAGGGGCACGAAAATTAGGATTATTAGTCATATATGGATGTTCAATAATCAAAAGTAATCTCATCCTACTCCTATTAAAATGATATGTATTTCCAATGAACCAGATCAAAACCAAGACATGAAAAAAATCTAGGTGCGACAATTCTCCCCACCATTAAAGCTTTCTGCCCCCAGATAGCCATAAAACTTTACAAATAATAGAACCAATCATATGGATTAATTATCAAAATAATCCAACCTATAAATATAAGTAAATATCATTCACCATCAACATAACTTAATCCTATTCCTCAAACAAAACACAAACTCACAACCACATCCTAAGAATCAATGGAAAGATCAAGCCACAACCTCCACAACCAAGACATGAACCAGATTTTCGGGCCTTCTCCCAATGAACCTAATAATCACCCTAACAAATTTTCACTCATGAAGGAAAATGACTTGGGGGGGTCGGAACGGGATCCCAACCATTAAATCATAGCTACCATTCGAGAAATCATTAAAGGAGAGATCTTTGAGACCCATAGTGGGTCTCCCCACTATTAGAGACCAACAAGAAATGAACAAAAAAACAATTCAACAAGAACTAGAATTGGACCTCACCCATATAGGACCACCAATACTCTCCCAAAAAAACTGACAAACCCATGTTATGAGGGTTTAATCATGAAAATCTAAAGCACCCACTCCAAAACAAAGGGTAAAAGAAATGTACCAACACATTTTTCATGGATCTAGACCCCCACCACTTGGGGAGGGTAGGGTAGGGGACCAAATAATTAGTCCACTAAAACCACAAAATAAAAAAAGTATATACCCAACATTATCCACTTATGAATAGGTAGCACCAATACTACACAAGATTTACACAGGAGGTCCACTAAGGGACATTGATCGAAAACCCGGATCCATGAAGGCATAACCATAGAGACTATGTAAGGGGTATCTCCAACATGATATTTTCGAGAAGAGAAAATTCATAGGGATGAGGAACCAAAATATAATAGAAACTATATTACCAAAATAGTGGAGGAAGGAGCCTAGTTGATCTCCCCACACCTCTGGCGATTTGATAAATGCATGAAAAGCTTCACTCTAAGGCGTATGGCTCGAGCCTTAATGTTTGAAGCATCTGCTGCACCGCATTTAGGAGATAATAATCAAATTATATCATGAAATTTACTAGCTCAAAAAAACTCCAATACCCAACAGAGATATAGGGGTACACACCACCATTTTAAATACATATAATGAGGAGTGAAATGAACAAGGAACACAATGAAACACACCGAGCATCACCGAACACAACCACTATAACTGAGAGAATCATCACAATAGGAAGGCACTGTAAATAGACCCCAAAAGATCTCTATTTATAAAAAGGGATGAGGAATTATTTTAAGAGGTGGATATATCTTGTGAAACATGAGAAATAATCCTTTTTTTGATCAACTGAAAATCTTGAAAATAGAGAACTATCTGGGGCCACATCATAACATCCTTCACATCTTTAGAAACCCACTAAATATTACTCCAAAACTGATCCACACACAAGATCCAATCTCAATACACAACTAAAGTATGACTTCTATATCATAATGAATCATACTAAATAAAAAACTCTTCTAATACATAGAAAAAAACTAGCCACATAACCATTAGTTTATAAACAAATGCCATAATTTTTCTGCTCAAAACACTTTTTAAAAACTAACTAACTTGGAGGATTTACACATTCACCAATGGTGTTTCACCAAGTCTCACTCACATGCACATTTCCATACCACCGTAGCCGTCCAACCACCATGCCATATAGAACATACTTATAGATATCATTAAAATCATGCATGTGAGCACCCATGAAAACACAAGAGGCTAAAACAAAACAACGTCATTCCAAAAATCATGTACCTTCAAAAGGAACACAGACCACCAATTCAAAACCCCTTTTTAGATTTCATAAAAAACACACATCATCAAGAATCTTTTTCTTAGAAACCTACCCCTTTTCATTTTTATCAACTTTTAAAACAACCAAGAAACACCAAACAACCCATTCCCATTTTCTAAAATTCAACAAGGTGTCTTTTAATAGTATGATGGCCATTGAGACCAATATGCTTTCTAGGAAAACACTAATCGCTCCAAACCAATTTCCAAAACCTATTCATTATAGTTAAAAAAATTTCAGCATCCCAAAACACCACATTTGAAACAATGATTTAGAAGCACCTTAAAATGATTCACACATTCAAAACATTTTATTTCAACCAAAAAATGTTTAGATTAGGGAAAATACAGCCCTGTAAAATCATTTCCACATCCACCCAAAACTTTGTTTCAAAAAAAGCACAAAATTCAAAAACCATTCTTATATTTAATTTTTGAAAACCCCTTCTCCAATTTTAATAAACCAACCATTCTATTAAATACAATTTTTAAAATTCTCACACTGGAATTTTCAAAGCAAAATAAAAATAACTCAAGAAAGGTCCAAGAGACCCAGAAAAGGGAACTAGTATCAGCGGGTGCCTTGACCATATGGTTGGATGCCATATGTCAAACAAAACACCAACATAGAGAGACATATTAAGACCATTCCCCATCTCCACATGGATTTCCGGAACCTATGATCTCACAGAGGCCATTGTTCAGACTACCCTTTTCATATCCCAACACCAAACAATCAACAAGAACAAATGACTCTAATAAAACCAAAGATCCCGTGGAATCCCAATGATCAAAACGAGCAAGGGTTCGCGATGCTCTTTCCAAACATACCCATAAAGTCCCAAAAATTCAACTCCATCTACCTTGAAATCCCCCAAATAATAAGGTAACTCTAAAAATAAATGTCTGCTAAAAGCCAACCTCCTCTGATACCATTTCGTCATGAACAAGCCTGAGTCAACCCTAAAATAGTCACCTATGAAAACCCGTGACAAGTCCCAAGAGGCGTTCCAGATCCTCCTAGGATGGTGAAAAGCACTGAGGGAATCAATAGAGTACCCAAGGTAATGATTTTTCCCAGATATAAACAATAAAACAAACAACAGAAAGAAATGGACAACCCAAAATACATTTACATAAAAATTCAACTGAACATTATTTGTATAACAAACTAAAATTACAACTAAACCAAAAAATCATCTGACAAAAACTAATAACCAAATAACTCCATGTGACCCCTATTTTCAGTCTCCAACACAATGATCACACACCGGTCAAGGTGATCGAACTCAAGCGGAAACCAGCACAAGGGCTAAAAACAGAAGAAGACTATAAGCGTGAGTATTAAAACTCGGTAGGTTAGCCCGATATTCTATTCCCAATGAACATCCTTTAAAATAAAAGACACATAAATTTCAGGTTTTAAATACAAAATATAAAGGTATGTTTTCTAAATGAGTTCCAATTTTATACAAAAATTACGAGACAAAAATGTGCATGTTTTATAAACAAGAATGCCAGTAACAATTTTCAAAGAGGCGCAACCACAAAATGGAAATCGTTTTTAAGAGGGTTGCTTTAAAGAATTTACAATTTGAAATAAATCACAAAATATTCTTAATTTACCAAACTAACACACCGTATGTTGATGGTGAGTAAAAAATATCCAACCAGCACAAGTCACACGAACACCACTAGGCACTAGTTAGTTGTGAGCCCTAGGTACTTCATATCTCGATGAATGTAACCATAATAAATATCCATTCTTGTTCAGAAGAGCCACTAATTGGGAGAATATCCATAACCTAGTGGTTCCCCAAAAAATCATCATCATAGTTTAGTTAGTGTGGTTATCTTCAAACATGCTACGTGAAACAGGGGCCAAACCCCATGGGATCACTAGAATACTATTACACATCTGCCAACCTAGATACCCAAGATTCCCATTAGTGCTCAATAAAGTTACACATATTATCAAATATAATTTTCTCATCATAATTATGTAACCAAACCATAAACACACAAACATCCCACAAAAATTCTAAACAATTTCTTTCAAGAATCAATAAACCACTAAAAAGTTCCGTAAAACAATTTCAATGATTATAACAAGGCCTTGCACATAAATTCCATCAAAAATTCTCTTTTAAGGAAACAAATGCATCAATAACATATAAAACCAGACTTGGAAGCCCCAGAAACAATTTATAAAAACATTTCATGGACCATAAATGAGATCCAAAAGATAGAACATGAAATACAAATGGAAACTGTTTTTACAAAAAAAAATTCCATAGAGGCCTTTAAACCTTTCTTAAAACTATCATTTGATGAAGGTATGAATTTAAATTTTATTTAAGAGTTGTATACACACCACTTAAATCTGGATACCACACTCATAAATCCCTTTAAACAGTCAAGATACATATTCAAAACAGAACTATTTTCATAAGGATATGAAACATGCCATTTTCCAGCAACTCAGGCAAAAACATGTTGTAAACCAAAACCCCTTTGCTTGTAAAAAAAATACAAATTGGAAGGACATATAAAGACAAAAAAATGAAAGTTTTAATTCTTACAATTCATTTATAAATCCAAATAATTAATTTTTAAATCCCACTAAACACATAAAATCCAAACAGGCAATTTACTGAACACATGACCAACCCTTTAAAAAAAACAATTTATTTTAATAACTTCACAAGGAATAAAGAAACAATTTAATTCAATGTTTTATTAAAGATACATGATTATGTAAAAAATAACATTAAATATTTTTTAAACCTCACAAAATATTTTCAAAATATAGTAAAACATTTAAACAAACACTCGGTGTGCAATTTTATGACAAAACACACTGCATTTCACAAAAAAACTGATTAAACAACCATTTTTCACACCAGTAAAATTATACAAAGGCTGAAAAAAATAAACATAAATTTCAGGTGATAAAAACAATAAAATGATGAAACTTAAATGATAATTTCATGTTCGAGGGATATCCTACCTCAAATCCTTAGTGTAATGGAAATGCACACCCGATATCACCATCTGAGGGTTTATAAACCGTAAACCTATGAAGATCATCCCTAAAATAATAAAACCCCATAAAAACATGGTATATCCGAACCATAGGTATATAATTTCTATAAGATAATATAAAACCAGGAAATAATGAATGGAGGAGGAAGAGGGAGGAGAAATGAGATGGGATCTCACCTTAGAAACTCGAAAACTCTGAGTATTCCATTAAATATGAACCCTTAGAGGCAAGTGAATGGATTGAAACTCTATGGAGGGTCTCCTTAGGTCTGGACTAAATATCGAAAACAAATTTGGGGATAAAATAGTATGCAATCAATGATTTATAGATGATGGAATTTACCTTCTCAAAACTGAATGATTTGAGGAACCCTGAGAACGTTCTCTCAAATATGCAATGAAAATGACCTCCAAAGATGAAACATTGATAATGGGGGTGTGTCTAGGGATTTTAGATTTTAATGGGAGGTGGAATCACAAAAAATATTTAAAATGAAAAATATATAAAAGAAAAAACTTATTTGTTTTAAAACTGGAATTGGGCCCACATGCTGGTCAAATACCTAAATAAGAAACCCAAATTCACCATGATTATGAATTATTAAGGGGTAAAAAAGGATACTGTGTTTTTAATATTTCATGGGAGTAAATTTTGGTTGAGGAATGGAAGAAATTTTTTGAACAAAATGTATTAAAAAAAGAAACAAATTTTCCTTTTAAATCTGAAAATGGGCTCACGGTTGGTCCAAATCATGAAGTAACCACCCTTCCTCCAAAAACAAATGAACAAGAAAAGGGCATCCATAGTAGGATGATTAGAAATATATGGTATTTAAAAACTCAAATGTAAACTCACTCAACACCCATGAAAATGATCTGTATTTTCAATGAACCATATAAAAACCAAGAAAAGAAAAGAAAAAAAATTGGGTGTGACACAATGTACCCAATAAGCATGACTACATGAGGCCCAAATGGCATAGATTCCTCCAGAATAGTTTTAAAAAAATAATTTTAAAACTCCTATCTCTATTATCTCACCATCTCTTGATAAGGATCTCTAAGGTGATTCATCATGTTATATGCATCCATGTCCTCATGTTGCTTCAAATGCTCATTAGTCATGGTTGAAAGCATGAAACACTAAACTTCAAGAGCATCATTCAAATGTTTCTCATAGAGATACAACTATTACTCACTATACTCATTTCCAAGAACATTAGTAATAGGTTATTAAAGTATATACAATTTCGTTTAATGGAAAAGGGTAACACATAAGCACTTTTTCTATTCATGGAAATTTTTATTGGTGATAAGGTTATCCTTATCAAGTATGGATCACAGTGACATATTTGATTTCATTATTATTATTATTTCTAAAAGTAAGATGATCGTATATTTTATTATTGTTTCTGATAAAATTTTGGAAATTAATTAAATATTATATTTATTAATCTCATATAATTATCATCCAGACCCAATATCCCTCACCATTGGCTTCAGAATATCCTATTTCTTAAAAAATATATGGGAAATGATCCATATTCTCCTTTTCATTACCCTACATTGGTTGGTCCTGAAACATGAATGGTTTTAGGTTGGAATTCCATATTACAACTACATTAACTCATATTTCCCTGATCTATTGAGTGGACTCCCCAATACTGAAATCCTTAAATTTGATTTCCTTAACCCTTTCCTCTTAGTATCAAAAATTCATGCTTTGGTAGTCAAAACATGATGTGAACTAAGTTATGTCAGCCCAAATGTTTGTGTCATAATTCCCCAATAATTGAAAGAACCCAAAAATTGGTTATACAAGCACCAGAAATATGGTTGGATTTTAACTGAAGTGGTGGAAGGCTATACTAACTTAATATATGATTGAGAAATTTTGTCTTTTATGAATGAATTTCCAATTATTTTCTATATCCCATGATTTTAATATTAAGTGGATTTACATAAGTGATTAAACTTTTCTTAGATAATATTTACGCATAACAAAATTTATTTTAGTTATATCTTTCATGATTGCTTCTTCATTAATTCATGTAATCATGAAAAAAATCCATAATAAAATAACCATGAAACTTGAAATATATATAATAATAAAGTGGTACGATCCTGAGCTTTTAAAAATTGTTAGATTATCTAGTGGTTGATAAACTAACTACGGACCTATAGGAATACACCTTGCACATATTAATGTTCATGTTATATTTTCATCTTGTCCACCAATGTATCTATCTTAGATTAGTTTTTTCTCATATCCACTCTTGAATTACCTCCACTATATTGGGTGGTCAATACATTATATATTCTTTTACACTTCACATAGATGAGGGGAAAAGCGTTTACATAAAAGAAACCATGGGCATGCAGACCCTTACATAATTATAGGAGAAAAGGAATGAATACCAAAAATTTAATTTCATAATAAATTAAATAAAATGAATCACATACAAAGGTATGGCCTATTCTCATGATCATCAACATGTATGCAATGAATTACACATTTAATAAAACTAGATTTAAATTATTAATCATTCTTATTTAAGATAAATCATGGTTGAATCAATTAATTTTCTCCTTTAATTAATCAATTATTTTATCTTTATTCTCATACATATTTACTTGAGATTCCCATCCATCAAAATTTTAAACTAATTAAACAAATTTATTTAAAAATAATTTTGTAAATAAATGTACCATAGAGGAAGCATGGTGAATAACCTTTTGAATATACCAAACATGTATTATTGTCTTACATTATTTACTCTTGTGAAATATATAATACATGACTTATTTGTGACGCCCCGACCCACGTTTTCCAGATTCGGTGCATTATTACATAACATTGGCATGATCACAAAAGATCAAGTCTCAAAAGACCGATTAGTTTAGTGGCCTTGGAATCACTAGATACATTCATATAGTTTACATTACATCATAAAATGAAAACTTCAACAACATAGTATACATAGTCCACACTCATATCCCTTCATACTATCCCTATAGGTCATTCAAAAAATATTTCTTCACATATTGGGAAAAATAATACATAGAAAGGGGTGAGCTCAAATGCCCAGTAAGGATAACAATATAGCAGAAACTTTCATAAATAAGAATAAACATTTAAGGAAATTTATAACTAAAACAAAAGCCTTTTAAATGTAAACTTCATCATAATATGTCAAAAATAAAATGAAATAACGCCATTTACTTATTCGCATTGATATTCTACTAGTCGAATAATCACATGCAATATCAATAACCACTTTCATAATGATGGAACACATAATGTAAGACTATCATAACCACGTTGCCAAGGCCTCATGCCAAGACTACAAATAATATTTTGTCAAGACTTTGTACCAAAACACTATTTTGTCTCATGAGACCTACCGATGCATCGAGGAGATATAGCGAGCTCCACCTGTCACTTACTATGTCCAATGCATTCCCATTTGAAAAGGTTTAAACATAACATAAACATTCATATTAAAACTAGCATACGAAATGTAAATACTTTATCCATAAACCATGATTAGTATAAAAACAACACATCCATAGTCAAACATATCACAAAACCTTTTATACAATATGGAAGTTTTATATCATAATAAATCAACTTCAAATAAGGTTAAAATCCATCCAAGGATGTTGACAAAGATGAAATCAAAACCATTTGAGAAAAATATCTCTTTTTTTTAAATCATTTAAAAGTCACAAAATTATAAAATAAAAAATTTACTTTTAAAATATTCTTATAAGATTTTAAGGGAAGATTCAAAAAATATATAATGGGGGGAAATAGCCGCACCCACCATATAAGTTAAAAAAAGACATTCTTACCTTAATTTTGTCGAAAAGGTTAAAAATGACTTTGTTTGGAAAACGATGGAAAGATTCCTTTGTAAACTTGTAATAAAAATTCAAAAAAGGGTATAAATGACTTTGACCCATATTTTGTAAAATATTAAGAATGTTTTGAAAAACATTTTTAATAAACATGGATATGGATGATAAAGAGGTCCTAGTAGATAATTGTGTATAAACAACCTCAGATAATGAAGAGATTGTGAAATAA
This sequence comes from Viscum album, assembly GCA_963277665.1. Lineage (NCBI taxonomy): Eukaryota > Viridiplantae > Streptophyta > Magnoliopsida > Santalales > Viscaceae > Viscum > Viscum album. The sequence continues at coordinate 1,480,232,985 of OY728120.1, forward strand.
ACCCTTACCTTGTACTTTTCCATGGTAGAGGGTAGGTTAAACTCATGTATAATGGTGAAATAATTATTATTAAATTATAAAAGAATCATATACATTAATATGATATCATATATGATCTTTTAACATTGTTTTGTTAATAATATCTTAGTATTATTGTCGTTTCGGGTGTTAACTTACTCATTTTATTTTATATGTTTTATTACATAAGCCATGTTTTTTATGGATAGGTTATATGTTATTCATATCTAGAATGATATCAAGTCCTTAAAATTATTTTTAATAATCAATTTAGAATCAGACTTTAATGGATACGAGGTGGAATGAATCTCATCGCATTCGGGGAGATGGTAGTCCATACGTATGCACAAACAACAATATCAATCTTTTGATATTAAAATAATATATAATTGGATATTATATAATATATAAATAATCAATATCATGTTGTATTTATTATTTACATGAATTAAACATCATTATTATACCCATCCAAATAATAATGTTTTGAATAACAATTACACCACAACGTGGAGACGGTAAGCCGTACGTACGCACGTATGGTGACATGTCATTCAAAGGATGGATAGAATAATGAATATGGTTATACCATATTTATAATAACATCACAGTATATATAAGATACTGGATTTATTATTTTAGAATGTAAATAACAAAGAAAGAGGAAGTTGAAGAAGAACGGAACTTGAAAGAGGGTGGTGAAAACATTACCTCTTCTTCGGGTTCTTCCTTTTGATTTGATCAAAAGGTCTCCTTAGGTTGTCTTTCTAACTAAAGTAAGGACTCTAGGATGAAGGAAGGATATTTTAGAGGGTATTTGGGCAGATTTTGGTTGATCCAAATGGATTATAAGGTGTATACTAGATAGAAGGGGGAGTTCCCTTTTATAAGAGGGGTGAGGGGCACCTTTGAAAAAACTAGAAATTTTATTTTATCATAAATTCATATTCGGTTTATAATGGCTCAAAAGTGGATTATTTAAATTATAAGGTGGGGATAGGTTGAAAACCATTCAATAAATAGGTTTTAGACAGTTTTGGGTCACTATATTAACCTTATCTTTTAGTTTTAACTCTTAGTTAATTAGTTTGACATTTACAATGTCTCTTTTAATTTTTATATTATATAGTTAATAAACATACTGTCCATTAATGACACACTTATCATTATATAAATCCTTTGGATGATCCTTATATTTTTAAAAATATAATATAAATTAATAATATAATATTTGTTTTAAAAAGTCTTTTATGTCAATTTTGACACTATTGAGTATTTTGTTTTTGAAAATTTCATAAAAGAATTATTACATCGAAAATAATTTACATAACCAATCCTAATATGTCATATCAATATATAAAATTAGTTTAATTCATAAAATAACTCAAATTACATTTATTTTGATATTTATAATATCAATTATTTTAATATTTCATTAATTAGGTAATTACTGCATCACCATTGTGTCTTAAATAAATTAAATTATTTAATGTCTAAAATTTATAAATATAATACAATTATGTATGAAATATTTTTATCTATCTAATGAATATTTATAATAGAATTTATCTTATGTGTAACCCTATATTAAAAAGGTTTTAAAAAATAAACTTTGATTTTAACACTTCTAACGCTTCTTTGAATTAAATAATAATAAATGTCCTAATCTAATCCAAGTGGTCCTAAATGATAATATTTTATTCCTAAGGTTGTTTTTGTTCGAGATAAACTTGTCCAATAGAATTAGGACATGTGTTAGAGTAATATTATTATCATTTTTACCCTTAATTACCCTATTTACTTTTAATAGTGGTAAATAAAAGTAAAAAGTTACTATTCACCAAAAATTATTTTTATCTTATTTAAACACATTTTACACCTTGATATTAACCATGTCTCTCGGATTTTCGAAATTCCACTCACAAAAGCAGAAAAATTAAGTTTTATGTGAATTTTCCAATTCTCCTAGGAGGTGGGTAAAAGACGGTGAAAAGTTCAATAAAATTTTTATATATCCAAAATTATTCTAAATTATCTCCAATGAATTACATTGAAATTATATAGGGATTATGTATCCATTTTGACCTTAATTAAATTGAAATAATGTAAATAATTATTTAAGAAAAATTCTGTTTTAAACTATAACTCGGTGTTTTTTCACTATTCATCAAAAAATGAATGTTTTTAGAAAATACCATAAATTCACCCTAAGCTAATTTCGATATTCTGAATCCAAAAACGAAGTCCATTTTAAAAGATAAAATTTAAAAAATTTAAAAAATTGTGTATTTTTTTCATAACGGCTAGATTGATTGGTTGTGGTGTGTGTTAGAACTCAAAGTTGCGTACAACACACGCTATTGTATTATTCAAAGAGAAGAATACCGTGGAAGTTTGGGGTGTTACATTGTCCCCTACTTCAATTAATTTCATCCTCTAAATTTCTAGAATACTACTGCATGAAAAGACTTGGGTGGTTCTTCATCATAAGTTCCTCAGGTTCCCAGGTTGCCTCTTCCATCTTATGGTTTCTCCATAGAACTATTACGAGACGAGTTCTCCGGTTTCTCAGCAATTGTTCTCTTGTATTAGGAATCTTGATTGCATCTTCACAATAAGATAGATCGGGTTCCAGTTCTAATTCCTTATATGTGAGTACATGCGATGGGTCAGGCATGTATTTTCTCAATAGTGATATGTGGAACACATCGTGAACTTTTGAGAGACTTGGCGGCATTTCCAAACTGTAAGCTACAGTCCCAATTCGTTCTAGAATTTCGAATGGTCTGATGTACCTGGGACTCAATTTACCCTTCTTACTGAAACCTATAACTCCCTTCCATGGAGGTACCTTCAAGAAAACATGATCTCCTACCTAAAATTCCAAATCCTTCCTTTGGTTATCAGCATGGCTCTTCTGCCTACTTTGAGCTGCTTTGATGTGGTTTTGGATTACCTTTACCTTTTCCATTGTTTCCTCCACCAGTTCTGGGCCTACAAGTTTTCTTTCACCAATGTCATCCCAATAGGTTGGTATGCGACATCTCTTTCTGTATAATGATTCATATGGTGCCATCCAAATACTTGAATGGAATCTATTGTTATAGGAAAATTCCACTAGAGGTAAATATTGATCCCACGTACCCATAAAGTCAAGTGAGCATGATCTCAACATGTCTTCTAAGGTTTGAATAGTTCGTTCTAGTTGTCCATCAGTTTGGGGGTGATAGGCAGTGCTCAAAGGATGTTCTGTATCCAGGGCTTTCTGAAGACTTTTCTAGAATCTTGAAGTAAAACAGGGATCACGATCAGAAACAATCGATAGGGGTACTCCATGAAGTCTCACAACTTCATTAATATACAGTCCATCTAGACGTTCCAGTGGTAGATCTTCTCTTATATCAAGAAAATGTGCTGATTTTATAAGATGATCAAAAATAACCCATATTACATCGTTCATTCTAGGAGTCTTTGGTAGTCCCATGACAAAGTCCATCATGATATTATCCCATTTCCACTCAGGTATGGGAATTCGTTTCAAGACTCCTCTAGGCTGTTGCCTTCCAGCTTTCACTTGTTGACAAACCATACATCTTAACACAAAATCAGTAATCTCCCTCTTCCTGTTGTCCCACCAAAAATGTTCCTTCAAATCTATATGCATTTTGGTGCTCCCATGGTGTATAGAGAAATTAGAACTATGAGCATCTTCCAAAAATTCCATTTTTAGATAAGGTATATCCGGAACACAAAGATTCTTCTTGAATTTCAAAATTCTATCTTTATACACAATGTCACTCAATCTCCCATCATTCACTGCTTTAATCTTCTTTTGAAATTATTCATCATTGTTCTGAGAACTCTTAATCCTTTCTAATAAATATGGTTTGGAAACCATTTGAAAAATCTTTGATGTCTCTCCTTCCATAGTGATTCCCATATCCAACTTTACTAGATCCATGAAAATAGGATCCCTTTCAATTCTCATCATGTTCAATACTCCATGATCTATTTTTCTCAAATCATCTGCCACCTTATTTTCCTTACCCAAGTGGTAGTGTATCATGCAATCATAATCCTTGAATAGTTCAAGCCATCACATTTGCCTCATGTTGATTTATTTTTGCAAGGAAATATACTTCAAACTCTTGTGATCAGTATAAATCTCACATTTTTCACCATAGAGGTAGTGTCTCCATATCTTCAAAGCAAAGATCATAGCTACTAACTCGAGCTCATGAGTAGGATAGTTTTTCTCATGAATTTTCAACTATCGTGATGCATATGCAATAACCCTATCATTCTGCATAAGGACACAACCAAGTCCGTTCTTAGATGCATAACTTTAAATAACGAACCCATCATTCCCCGATGGTAGAGTCAATATAGGAGCATTGAATAATCTTCTCTTCAGTTCTTCGAAACATTCTTCACACTCTTTTTCCCAAAAAAATTAACCCCTTTACGTGTGATCTTTAATAATTGGTTAGCCAACCAGGAAAAATTCTAGACAAAACATCGATAATAACCTGCTAAACAAATGAAACTGCGTAAGTCAAATATACTCATCATTGCAGGACATTATTGGATTGCCTTTGTCATAGAAGGATCAAAAGAGAATCCATCTTTAGAGACAATATGGCAATGAAACAAAATCTCTGGAAGCCAGAATTCACACTTACTAAACATCTCATATAATTCATGTATTCTCAGAGTCTTTAGGATAATGCACAAGTGATTTTCATGATCTTATTATCTTTTTTAGTATACCAAGATATCATCAATAAATACCACCACAAAATCATCAAGATATTCCTATAAAATTCTATTCATTAGATCCATGAATATAGAGGGTGCATTAGTCATCCCAAAAGGCATTACTGTAAACTTGTAATGCCCTTACCTTCTTCGAAATGCTCTCTTGAGAATGTCCTCCTTATTCACACACAACTGATGGTATCTAGATCGAAGTTAAATCTTTGAAAAGTATTGAGATCCATGCATTTCGTCAAATAAATCCTCAATACGATGTAGGGGATACTTGTTCTTTATTGTTATAGCATTGACCTCCCTATAGTCGATACATAACCTCATAAATCCATATTTATTATTCACAAAAAGGATAGTGGATCCCCATAGAGAAACACTAGGGTGAATAAATCCCTTATTACTCAATTCCTCTAGTTGTTTTTTTAGTTAAACTAATTCCACAGTGGCCATTCTATAAGGGGTCTTCGATATGGGCCTTGATCCAGGAATTAAATCAATGGAAATCTAAATTTCTCATTCTGGAGGATGTCCAGGAAAATCATCTGGAAAAACATCAACATATTCTCTCACTATAGGTAAATCTTCTATTTGAACATTCCTTTCCTCACCCACAGTGATTTCATTACCTTCATCCCCAATTATTGAATTTAGTTGTGCTACTGGGGGTGGATCTAGATAAGAATCAGGTGGTGACGATTCTGCTCTAAAGATAAGGTGTTCTTTATCATCACCATCAAAAATTGTAACCTCCTTCTTCTTACAATAAATATTCGCATCGTGGTCCAAAATCTAATCTATACCGAGGATTATATCAAATTGAATCATAGGTATGACGATGATATCTGCATATAAAGAACATTTATGTGCTCTAATGGGGACTGATTCACAAAACTTTGTTGCAATGATACTTCTCTTAGGAGTTTTAACAGACAACTCCCTTATTAAATAAAATTAAGAATATCTAATTTTCATAGAAAACTGGGAAGATATGAAACAATGTGTTGATCCTGAATAAAATAATGAATTTTCTAAACTTGAGGAAACCATTAAATTACCTACCACCATGTCTTTCAGAGCTTCTACTTCTGCAGTAGTGATAGCATAAGCTTGGCCTTGATCCCTTGGCCTTTTCTAAGTTAAGGTCCCCTGATGCTTGAGACATTCATTTTCATATTATCCCATCTCCCTACAGTTGTAGCATTGAAAACCGGTAGCTTCTTTCTTCCCCTTGCAATCACGAGCTTAGTGGCCTTTTTCACCACACATGTAACAAACTCACATTCCCATCAAGAAAGTACCAGGGTGTTTCTTACCATGTTTACTGAAGGATGGATATTAAGATTTTCCCTTCTTACCCTCATTTCCATTACCAGATTGATCAGCCGATCTCTTCTTCTCTTGCTTTGCTTTAAAGTCATAAGAATTCGATAATTTCTTTTCTGTCTTGATAGCACATGAGACAATTTCTTCGTACGACTAAATGGATTTTGAGACTAATGCTCGACGAAGAAATGGTTTTAACCCATCAAAGAAACTATCATTCTTACTTCTTGGGTTACATATATAATCTCCAGCATAACTTTCTAACCTTGTAAATTTAGCCTCATACATTGCGACATTCTCATCCTCTTTTTGTCTCAGACTAAGAAATTGCCTTTCCATATATGTTTGATGGTCATAAGGAAAGTATTTTTCTAAAAACAGATCTTTGAACTCCATCCATTCCATATTTGATACTTTATCATCTTCCTTCGTGTTTTGAATCAATTACCACCATTGACCAGCATCTCTAGTGAGGCGGTAAATTTCCATGATAACTTTTTCCCTTTCACTACTCCCCAAAGCCTGATATATTTTCTCTAGGGAACTTATCAATTTCTCAGCTACCAATGGATTTGTACTCTCATTGAATTTTTGTGGTCGTTGCCTCATGAATCTATCTAACATTGATCCACCATGCTGTGGACCGGGGTGCTCCATACGGGTAAGGATATTATTCATTACCTGAGTGAGTTGTCCTCGTATGGTGATAAGATGATCAGCACTAGTTTCATGACCAGTTCCACTATAATTATCTTGAGTAGTTAGAAAATCCCTACATGGAGTGCCTTCATTGATACAGTTTCCATTTCTTTCACTAGGCACAATTTCTAAACAACGGGATAAACTAGATCAGTTTATGAATCAAAATACATAATTCTATACTTGTAAAACACTTAACATAAATTGAACTATTTATGAACATAATCCATAATAATAAAAATGTTTTCTTTGAGGAAGTATATACTCATAAACCCTTCATAATGGTTTGTAAAGGAAATGATAATTATCCAAAGCATATCCCCCAGGAGTGTCGTAACCAAGAGTGCAGCAAGGTCTGTTGTCGTGCACCAGTTCCCATTCGAGTCTAGCTCAAACCGGTGTTTTCAGGTTTTACCCCTAGGTACATCTGTTCCAGAGCTTCCTCTAACTACTCGTATCCAGACAGGGATGTATTGCTCAGAAAACTCACAAAATCTCTACAATACCAAAATCATAGGAAGTTCTTCTATTCTCATCCTCAAATTATATTTAGGGCTATGTGCTCTAATCAGAGTTTATCTAAATCTAACTTCCATGGTTTGTACTAAACTTCCTCTGATACCAACTGTAACACCGCGACCCCAGTTACCCAAAGTCGGTGCATTATTACATAACATTGGCATGATAAAAAAAGATCAAGTCTCAAAAGACCGATTAGTTTAGTATCCATGGAATCACTAGATACATTCATAATGTTTACATTACATCATAAAATGAAAACTAAAACAACATAGTCTACATAGTACACACTAATATCCCATCATAATATCCTTACAGGTCATTCATAAAATATTTCTTCACATCCTAGGAAAAATAAAACATAGAAAGGGGTGAGCTCAAATGGCCAGTAAGGATAACAATATAACGGAAACTTTCATAAATAAGCATAAATATTTTCGGCAATTTATAACTAAATCAAAAGCCTTTTAAACTTGAACTTCAGCATAATATAGAAAAAATAATATGAAATAATTCCATTTACTTATTCGCATGGATATTCTACTAGTTGAATAATCACATGAAATATCAAGAATCACTTTCATAATGATAAAATGCATAATGCCAGACTATCATAACCATATAGAAAAGGCCTTATAACAAGACTACATATAAGATTTTTTCAAGGCCTTGTGCCAAGACACTATTTTGTCTCATGAGACCTACCGATGCATCGAGTAGCTATAGAGGGCTCCACCCGTCACATACTAAGTCCAATGCATTCCCATATGAAAAGTTTTAAACATAACTTAAACATTCGAATTAAAACTAGCATAAAAAATTTAAATACTTTATCCATAAACCATGATTAGTATAAAAATAACAAATCCATAGTCAAACATATCAGAAAACCTTCAATCTAAAATGGAAGTTTTATATCATAATAAATCAACTTCAGATAAGCGTAAAATCCATCAAAGGATGTTGACATAGATGAAATCAAAACAATTTGAGAGAAATATCTCTTTTTTTGAAATAATTTAAAAGTCACATAATTATAAAATAAAACATTTACTTTGTAAATATTATTATAATCTTTTAAGGGAAGCTTCGAATATTTTATAATGGTAGAAAATAGCCGCACCTGCCATATAAGTTAAAAAAAGGCATTCTTACCTAAATTTTGTCAAAAAGGTTAAAAAGGACCATGTTTGGAAAACAATGGAAAGATTCCTTTATAAACATATTATAAAAATTAAAACAAGGGTATAATTGACTTTATCCCATATTCTGTAAAATAGTGAGAATGTTTTGAAATTTTTTTTAAAGAAACATGGATGTGGATGATAAAGAGGTCCTAGTAGATAATTACGTATAAACAACCTCAGATAATGAAGAGATTGTAAAATAAACCCTTACCATGTACTTTTCCATGGTCAAGGGTAGGATAACCTCCTGTATAATGGATAAATAATTGTTATTAAATTATAAAAGAATCATATACATTAATATGATATCATATATGATCTTTTAACATTGTTTTGCTAATAATATCTTAGTATTATCGTCATTTTAGGTGTTAACTTACTCATTTTCTTTTATATGTTTTGTTACATAAGCCATGTTTGTTATGGATAGGTTGTATCTTATTAATATCCAGAATGATATCAAGTCCGTAAAAATTATTTTTAATCATAAAATGATAATTATACTTGAATGGATATGATGGGGAAGGAATCTCATCGCATTCGAGGAGACGGTAGTCTATACGTACGCACGAGCGACAATATCACTCTTTTGATATTAAAATAATATAAAATTAGATAGTATATCATATATGAAGAATAAATATCATGTTATATTTATTATTTACATTAACTAAATATCATTATTATACCCATCCAAATAATAATGTTGTGAATAACAATTACACCACGACGTGGAGACGGTAAGCCATACGTATGCGTGTATGGTGACATGTCATTAAAAGGAAGGATAGAATACTGAATATGGTTGTACCATATTTATAATAACATCACAATATATATAAGATAATGGATTTATTATTTTATAATGGTAATTAAAAAGAAATAAGAAGTTGAAGAAGAAAGAAACTTGAAAGAGGGTGGTTAAATCATTACCTCTTCTTCGGGTTCTTCCTTTTGATTTGATCAAAAGGGATCCATAGGTTATCTTTCTGACTAAAGTAAGGCATATAAGATTAAGGGAGGATATTGGAGAAGGTATTTGGGTAGAGGTTGGCCGAGCCAAAAGGCTTTGAAAGAGTAAATTAGATAGAAGGGTGAGTGCCCTTTTATAAGATGGGTGAGGGGCACCTTTGGAAAAGCTAGAAATATTAAATTATAATAAATTCATATTCGGTTTCTAATGGCTCCAAAGTGGATTATTTAAATTTTAAGGTGGGTATAGGTAGAAAAAAATTCATCCAGTAGGTTTTAGACAGGTTTGGGTCACTATATTAACCTTATTGTTTAGTTTTAACTCTTAGTTAATTAGTTTGACATTTACAGTGTCTCTTTGTATTTTTATCTTATATACTTAATAAACTTAAAATATACTTCCAAACAACCCCAAGTGGTCCATTAATGATACAATAATAATTATATAAGTCCTTTGACTGAACCATAGTTTTTTTGGGAAACAATATAAATTAATAGTATAATATTTGTTTTAAAAACTCTTTTATGTCAATTTTGACACTATTGGGTATTTTGTTTTTGATAATTTCATAACAGCATTATTACTTCGAAACGAATTTATATAACCAATACTAATATGTCATATTAACATATAAAATTAGTTTAATTCATAAAAAGCCTAAAATTACATTTATTTTGATATTTATAATATCAATTATTTTAATATTTAATTAATTGGGTAATTAATGCATCACCATTGTGTCATAAATAAATTAAATTATATAATATCTAAAAATTATAAATAAAGTACCATTATGTATGAAATCGTTTTATCTTTATAATTAATATTTATAATAGAATTTATCTTATGTATAGCCCAATATTAAAAATGATTTAGTAAATAAACTTTGATTTTAACTCTTTTAACTGTTCTTTGAATTAAATAATAATAAATGTCCTAATCTAATCCAAGTAAACCTAAATGATAAAATTTTATTCCTAAGGTTGTTTTTGGTCGAGATACACTTGTCCAATAGAATTAGGACATGTTTAGGGTATTATTAATATCATTTTTACCCTAATTACCCTATTTACTCTTAACCGTGGTAAATTAAAGTAAAAAGTTACAATTCACCAAAATTTATTTTTATCTTATTTAACCACATTTTAATCCTTGATATTAACCGTGTCTCTTGTACTTTTGAAATTCCACTCACAGAAGCAGTAAAATTACGTTTTATGTGAATTTGCAAATTCTCCTAGGAGGTGGGTAAAAGACGGTGAAAAGTTCCATAAAATTTTTATATATCCAAAATTATTCTAAACATAATCCACTGAATTACATTGAAATTATATAGGTATTATGGATCCATTTTGACCATAATTAAATTTAAATAAAATAAATAATTATTTAAATAAAAATTCGGTTTTAAACTATAACTCAGTGTTTTTCACTATTCATCGGAAATTGAATGTTTTCAGAAAAATACCAAAAAATCACCCTAAGCTAATTTCGATATTCCGAATCCAAAAACTAAGTCCATTTTGAAAGAGAAAATTTATAAAATTTAAAAAGTTGGGTATTACTATTCATAACGGCTAGTTTTATTGGTTGTGGTGTGTGTTAGAACTCAAAGTTGCGTACAACACACACTACTCTATTGTTCAATGTGATGTGTACCGTGGAAGCTTGGGGTGTTAAATTCTCCCCTCCCTCAAATAATTTCATCCTCTAAATTTCAGGAATACTACTGCATGAAAAGACTTGGGTGATTCTTCATCATAAGTTCCTCGAGTTCACATGTTGCCTCTTCCATCTTATGGTTTCTCCATAGAACTTTTACCAGACGAGTTGTCCGGTTTCTCAGCAATTGTTCTATTGTATCAAGAATCCTAATTTTCTCTTCATAAGAAGACATATTGGGTTCCAGTTCTAATTCCTTGTAAATGAGTACATGCGTTGGGTCAGGCGAGTATTTTCTCAAAAGTGATACGTGGAACACATCGTGAACTTTGGAGAGACCTGGCGGCAATTCCAAACAGTAAGCCACAGTCCCAATTCATTCTATAATTTCAAAAGGTCCGATGTACCTGGGACTCAATTTACCCTTCTTACCAAAACGTATAAGTCCCTTCCATGGAGGTACCTTCATGAAAACAATATCTCCTACCTAAAACTTCAAATCCTTCCTTCGGTTATCGGCATAGCTCTTCTGCCTACTTTGAGCTGCTTTGATGTGGTTTTGGATTACTTTTACCTTTTATATTGTTTCCTCCACCAGTTCTGGGCCTAAAAGTTTTCTTTCACCAACGTCATCCCAACAGGTTGTTGTACGACATCTCATTCCGTATAACGCTTCATATGGTGCCATCCGAATACTTTAATGGAAGCTATTGTTATAGGAAAATTCCACCAGAGGTAAATATTGATCCCACATACCCTTAAAATCATGTGAGCATGATCTCAACATGTCATCTAAGGGTTGAATAGTTCGTTCTAATTGTCCATCAGTTTGGGGGTGGTAGGTAGTGCTCAAACGAAGTTCAGTATCCAGGGCTTTCTGAAGACTTTTCTAGAATCTTGAAGTAGAACGAGGATCATGATCAGAAACAATCGATAGGGGTACTCCATGAAGTCTCAAAACTTCATTAATATATATTCTTGATAGACGTTCTAGTGGTAGATCTTCTCTTATAGCAAGAAAATGTGCTGAATTGGTAAGACGATCAATAATAACCTATATTGCATCGTTTATTCTAGGAGTCTTTGGTAGTCCCATGACAAAGTCCATCGTGATATTATCTCATTTCCACTCAGGTATGGGAAGAGGTTTCATGTCTCCTCCAGGCTTTTGCCTTACAGCTTTCACTTGTTGACAAACCATACATCATGACACAAAATCAGTAATCTCCATCTTCATGTTATCCCAAAAAAAATGTTCCTTCAAATCTATATACATTTTGGTGCTCCTAGGGTGTATAGAGAAATTAGAACTATGAGCATCGTCCAAAAATTCATTTTTAGAAAAGGTATATCGGGAACACAAAGTCTCTTCCTGAATTTAAAAATTTCATCTTTATACACAATGTCACTCAATCTCCCATCATTCACTACTTTAATCTTATTTTGAAATTCTTCATCATTGGTCTGAGAACTCTTAATCCTTTCTTGTAAATATGGTCTGGCAACCATTTAAAATGCATTGATGTTTCACCTTCCATAGTTATTCCCCTATACATCTTTACTAGATCCATGAAAATAGGATCCCTTTCAATTCTCATCATTATCAAAATTCCATGATCTTTTTTTTCTCAAAGCATCTGCCACATTATTTTCCTTCCTCGGGTTGTAGTGTATCATGCAATCATAATACATGAATAGTTCAAGACATCTCCTTTGCCTCATGTTGAGTTATTTTTGTGATAAAATATAATTCAAACTCTTGTGATCAATATAAATCTCACATTTTTTCACCATAGAGGTAGTGTCTCCATATCTTAAAATCAATGATCACTGCAACTAACTAAATATCATGAGTAGGATAGTTTTGCTCATGAATTTTCAACTATCGTGATGCATAGGCAATAGACCTATCATTCTATATAAGGACACAACCAAGTCCTTTATTTGATGCATCACTATAAACAATGAACCCATCATTCCTCAATGGTAGAGTCAATATATGAGCATTGACTAATCTTCTATTCAGTTCTTCGAAAAATTATTCACACTCTTTTGTCCAAACAAATTTAACCCCTTTACCTGTGAGCTTTCTTAATCGGTTAGCCAACTGGGCAAAATTCTGGACGAAACATCGATAATAACCTGCTAAACCAATGAAACTGCGTACCTCAATTATACTCGTCGGTGCATGCCATTCTTGGATTGCATTGGTCCTAGAATTATCAACAGAGATTCCATCTTTAGAGACAATATGTCCATGAAAAAAAATATCTGGAAGCTAGAATTCACACTTTCAAAACTTCCCATATAATTCATGTCTTCTCAAAGTCTTTAGGATAATGTGCAAGTGATTTTCATGAACTTCATAGCTTTTGGACTATACCAAGATATCATCAATAAATACCACCGCAAAATCATCGAGATATTCCTTGAAGACTCTATTCATTGGATCCAAGAATACGGAGGGTTCATTAGTTAGCCCAGAAGTCATTACTATAAAATCGTAATGCCCATACTATGTTTGAAATGTTGTCTTCAGAATGTCTTCTTTCTTCACACACAACTGATGGTTTCCAGATCGAAGGTAAATCTTTAAAAAGTATTGAGCTCTACGCATTTGGTCAAATAAATCCAAAATGCGAGGTAGGACATACTTGTTCTTTTTTATTAGAGCATTTATCTCCCTATAGTCGATACATAACCTCATAAATCTATCTTTCTTCTTAACAAAAAGGATAGGGGCTCCCCATTGAGAAACACTAGGGAGAATAAATCCCTTATTACTCAATTCAACTAGTTGTTTCTTTAGTTAAACTAATTCCATAGTGGCCATTCTATAGGGGGTCTTCAATATGGGCCTTGATCTAGGAATTAAATCAATGGAAAAATCAATTTCTCGTTCTGGAGGATGTCCAGGAAAATCATCTGGAAACACATCAACATATTCTCTCAAAATAGTTAAATCTTATATTTGAACATTCCTTTCCTCACCCACATTCATTTCATTCTCTTCCTCCCTAGTAATTGAATTTAGTTGTGCTACTGGGGGTGGATCTAGATAAGAATCAGATGGTGACGATTCTGCTCTAAAGATAAGGTGTTCTTTATCATCATCATCAAAAACTGTAACCTCCTTCTTCTTATAATAAATATTCACATCGTGGTCTGAAATCCAATCCATACTAAGGATTATATCAAATTCATCATATTTATGATGAAGAGATCCGCAGATAAATAACATTTATGTGCTCTAATGGGGACATATTCACAAAACATTGTTTCAATGATTCTTCCCTTAGAAGTTTTAACTGAAAACTCCCTTGTTAAATCAAATTGAAAATATCTAATTTTCTTAGAAAACTGGGAAGATTTGAAACAATGTGATGATCCAGAATCAATTAATTCAATTTCTAATGTTGAGGAAACCAATAAATTACCTACCACCACGTCTTTTGGAGCTTCTACTTTAGCAATAGTGATAGAATACGCTTGGCCTTGATCCCTTGGTCTTTTCTAAGTTAAGTTTCCCGTACGCTTGGGACATTTATTTACATAATGTCCCATCTCCCTGAAGTTTTAGCATTGAACATAGGTAGCTTCTTTTTTCCCCTTACAATCATGAGCTTAGTGGCCTTTTTCACCACACTTCTAATAGACTCACATTCCCATCAAGCAATTACCAGGGTGTTTCTTCCCACATTTACTGAAGGATGGATATTCACCATTTCCCTTCTTCCCCTTATTTCCATTCCCAAATTGATCATCCGATCTCTTCTTATCTTTCTTTGCATTAAAGTCATAAGGCATAGAGAATTCCTTTTCTGTCTGGATAGCACAAGAGACAATGTCTTCGTACAACTAGATGGATTTGGATACTAATACTCGATGGAGAAATGGTTTTAACCCATAAAATAAATGATCAATATTACTTCTTGGGTTACATATATAATCTCCAGCATACCTTGCTAACCTTGTAAATTTAGCCTCATACTTTGCGACATTCTCATCCACCTTTTGTCTCAGACTTATAAATTGCTTTTCCATATCTGTTCGATGGTCATGAGGAAAGTATTTTTCTAAAAACAGATCTTTGAACTCCCTCCATTCCATATTTGATACCTCATCATCTTCCTTCATGTTTAGAATCAATTAACACCATTGATCAGCATCTATAGTGAGGCAGTAAATTTCCATGATAACGTTTTCCCTTTCACTACTCCCCAAAGCCTGATATATTTTCTCTAGGGAACTTATCCATTTCTCAGCTACCAATGGATTTTTACTCCCATTGAATGTTGGTGGTTGTTGCCTCATAAAGCGATCTAACATTGATCCTACATTTTGTGGACCATGGTGCTCCATACGGGTAATATTATTATTCATAACCTGAGTGAGTTGTCCCAGTATGGTGATAAGCTGAACAACACCATTTGCATCACCAGCTCCACTATAATTATCTTGAGCAGGCAGACAATCCCTTCATAGAGTGCGTGCATTCATATAGTTTCTATTTCTTCCACTAGGCACCATTTCTAAACAACGGGATAAACTAGATTAGTTTATGAATCAAAATACATAATTTCATTCTTGTAAGACACTTAACATAAATTGAACTATTTATGCACATAATCCATAATCCAAAAAATGTTTTCTTTGAGAATTTATATACTCATAATACCTTTATAATGGTTTTTAACGAAAAATATAATTATCCTAAGAATATCCCTCGGGAATGTCGTAACCAAGAGTGCAGCAAGGCCTGTTGTCATGCACCAGTTCCCATTCGAGTCTAGCTCAAAGTGGTGTTTTCGGGTTTTACACCTAGGTACATCTGTGTGAGAGTCACCTCTACCTAATCGTATCTAGACAGGGATGTATTTATTGGAAAACTCACAAAATATCTGCAATACCAAAATCCTAGGAAGTTCTTCTATACTCATCCTCAAAGTATATATTCGGGCTATGTGCTATAATCAGAGTTTATCTAAATATAGATAAAAGGTTTGTATTAAACTTAATCGGATACCAACTGTAATGCCCCAACCCCAGTAACCCAGAGTCGGTGCATTATTACATAACCTTGTCATGATCAAAAAAGATCAAGTCTCGAAAGACCGATTAGTTTAGTAGCATTGGAATCACTAGATACATTCATAAAGTATACATTACATCATAAAATGAAAACTACAACAACATATTCTACATAGTCCACACTCATATAACCTCATACTATCCCTACATGTCAATCATAAAATATTTCTTTACATCCTAGTAAAAATAAAACATATAAGGGGGTGAGCTCAAATTCCCAGTAAGGATAACAATATTTTGGAAACTTTCATAAATAATCATAAACATTTACGGAAATGTATAACTAAAACAAAAGCCTTTTAAACATGAAATTCAGCATAATATGGGAAAAATAAAATGAAATAATTCCATTTAATTATTCACATGGATATTCTACTAGTTGAATAATCACATGCAATATCAATAACCACTTTCATAATGATGTAATGCATAATGCTAGACTATCATAACCATGTAGCCAATGCCTTGTGACAAGACTACAAATAAGATTTTTTCAAGGCCTTATGCCAAGACACTATTTTGTCTCATGAGACATACCGATACATCGAGGAGCTATAGCGGGCTCCACCTGTCACTTACTAAGTCCAATGCATTCCCATATGAAAAGGTTTAAACATTACATAAACATTCATATTAAAACTGGAATAAAAAATGTAAATACTTTATCCATAAACCATGATTGGTATAAAAATAACACATCCATAGCCAAACATATCACAAAACCTTCAATACAATATGGATGTTTTATATCATAATAAATCAACTTAAAATAAGATTAAAATCCATCAATGGATGTTGACATAGATGAAAGCGAAACTATTTGAGAGAAATGTCTCTTTTTTTTGAAATCATTTAAAAGTCACATAATTATAAAATAAAACATTTACTTTGAAAATATTATTATAATCTTGTAAGGGAAGCTTCGAAGATTTTATAACGGTGGAAAATAGCCGCATCCACCGTATAAGTTAAAAAAAAGACATTCTAACCTAATTTTTGTCTAAATGGTTAAAAGGGACCTTGTTTGGAAATTGATCGAAAGATTCCTTTATAAACATATTATAAAAATTCAAACAAGGGTATAAATGACTTTATCCCATATTCTTGAAAATAGTGAGAATTTTTTTCAAAACATTTTTAAAAAAATGGATGTGGATGATAAAGAGGTCCCAGTAGATAAGTACGTATAAACAACCTCAGATAATGAAGAGATTGGGAAATAAACCCTTACCTTGTGCTTTTTATTTGGTTGAGGGTAGGTTAACTTCCTGTATAATGTTGAAATAATTGTTATTAAATTATAAATGAATCATATAAATTAATATGAAATCATATATGATCTTTTAACATTGTTTTGTTAATAATATCATAGTATTATCATCGTTTCAGGTGTTAACTTACTCATTTTATTTTATATTTTTTGTTACATAAGCCATGTTTGTTATGGATAGGTTGTATCATATTCATATCCAGAATGATATCAAGTCCTTAAACATTATTTTTAATCATCAAATGAGAATTAGACTTGAATGGATACGATGGGGAATGAATCTCATCGCGTTCGAGGAGACGGTAGTTCGTACATACACACGAGGGACAATATCACTCTTTTGATATTAAAATAATATATAATTGGATAGTATATCATATATACAGAATAAATATCATGTTATATTTATTATTTACATGAATTACAAATCATTATTATACCCTTCCAAATAATAATTTTGTGAATAACAATTACACCACGACGTGGAGACGATAAGTCGTATGTACGCACATATGGTGACATGTCATTAAAAGGATGGATAGAATACTGAATATGGTTATAGCATGTTTATAATAACATCACAGTATATAGAAGATACTGTAGTTATTATTTTATAATGGTAATTACAAAGAAATAAGAAGTTGAAGATGAAAGGAACTTGAAAGTGTGTGGTGAAAACATTACCTCTTCTTCGGGTTCTTCCTTTTGATTTGATCGAAATGGTTCCATAGGTTGGATTTCTGACTAAAGGATGACCTCTAGGATGAAGGGAGGATATTTTAGAGGGTATTTGGGCAGAGTTTGGCCTAGCCAAAAGGCTTTGAAGGTGTAAATTAGAGAGAAGGGGGAGTGCCCTTTTATAAGAGGGGTGAGGGGAACCTTTGGAAAAGCAAGAAATGTTATTTGATAATAAATTCATATTCGGTTTCTAATGGCTCCAAAGTGGATTATTTAAATTTTATGGTTGTGATAGGTATAAGAACATTCAACCAGTAGTTTTAGATATGTTTGGGTCACTATATTAACCTCATCTTTAAATTTACCTCTTAGTTAATTAGTTTGACATTTACAATGTCTCTTTGTATTTTTATATTATATAGTTAATAAACTTAAAATATACTTACAAGCGACACCAAGTGGTCCATTAATGATAAAATAATAATTATATAAGTCCTTTGATCAAAACATATATTTTTAGGAATAGAATATAAATTAATAATATAATATGTTTTTTAAAAACACTTTTATGTCAATTTTGACACTATTGGGTATTTTGTTTTTGATAATTTCATAACAGCATTATTACATAGAAAATAATTTATATAACCAATACTAATATGTCATATTAACATTGAAAATTAGTGTAATTCATAAAAAGTCTCAAATTACATTTATTTTTATATTTATAATATCAATTATTTTAATATTTCATCAACTAGGTAATTACTACATAACCATTGTGTCAAAAATAAATTAAATTATTTAATGTATAAAAATTATTAATAAAATACCATTATGTAGGAAATCTTATTTTCTTTCTAATTAATATTTATAATAGAATTTATCTTATGTACAACTCTATATTAAAAATGTTTTAATAAATAAACTTTGATTTTAACTCTTTTAACTCTTCTTTGAATTAAATAATAATAAATGTCATAATCTAATCCAAGTGGACCTAAATGATAATATTTTATTACTAAGGTTGTTTTCGTTCGAGATACACTTGTCCAATATATTTAGGACATGTGTTAGGGTAATATTAATATCATTTTTACCCTTAATTACCCTATTTACTTTTAACCGTGGTAAATAAAAGTGAAAAGTTACTATTCACCAAAAATTATTTGTATCTTATTGAACCACATTTTCTCCTTGATATTAACCATGTCTCTCGGATTTTCGAAATTCCACTCACAGAAGCAGTAAAATTATGTTTTATGTAAATTTGAAAATTCTCCTAGAAGGTGGGTAAAAGACGGTGAAAAGTTCCATAAAATGTTTATATATCCAAAATTATTCTAAACTAACTCCAATGAATTACATTGAAATTATATAGGTATTATTTATCCATTTTTACCGTAATTAAATATATATAAAATTAATAATTATTTAAATAAAAATTCGGTTTTAAACTATAACTCAGTGTTTTTCACTATTCATCAAAAACTGAATGTTTTCAGAAAAATACCAAAATTTCACCCTAAGCTAATTTTGATATTTCGAATCCAAAAATGAAGTCCATTTTGAAAGATAAAATTTATAAAATTTCAAAAACTGGGTATTAAAATTCATAACAGTCAGTTTGATTGGTTGTGGTGTGTGTTAGAACTCGAAGTTGCATATAACACACACTACTGTATTATTCAAAGAGAAGTGTACCGTAGAAGCATGGGGTGTTACATTATCACTTACTTGCATGGCATGTACTATAAACTAAATGATTAAATGAATTACATGATTTTTCTATAATATGTTATGCTTCAAAAAATGTGGATTAATATTTATAATATGACTCATACAAGATATGAAGATCTGAACGTTATTCATAAATTAATTAAACACACACACACACACACACACACACACATATATATATACTAAAAAACCCATCACATGGAATGTACTATCAATATAATGAACAAAAACAAACACATATCGATAAGGATTACATAGTATAATAAATTAATTTTAATTCTATGTAATTTGTTATAAGTACATGGTGTGTAAAAGTGAGCCACATGGTGTTCATGTCTCTCACTATCTATCTGAGGAACACACATAGGGACTCAGTGTGTAAACCGCGCCTTGAAAAAAATAGTGTACACAACATTTACAAGGGCTATATGGCATGTGGTATCTGAGTTACACAGTCACTAATCAGGTAGGTCATGTATGAAAATACACATCCCATATATGACTTTATGGACTACATACCATGTATGTGGGCTACATGGTGTGTACTCCGGATGACCGTGCACTAGGACAGCCCAGTCAACATGCATTGTATGAAATTAAATGCACTCTGTGAATTCAATGAATGTGGCTTGAATTAATTCTGAATTAATTCATGGTTCATTTAATACTAGTACAAGGTGTGTAAATCTGATTACACGGTGTGTGAGTTCTTCAATTTAATTTCATTCAGACATTTAATAGATTCAACAATAACTTCAAAAAAGAGAGAGGAAGTATCATATCTCACAATTAAATTTAAATAATGATTATAATTTAATTGCAAAAACTAAAAAATTCATATATCAATTAATGATGTTTAAATAATTAATAATAATTTTGTGACCCCTTTGATAAAACTTATAGGTTTTGGACGCAATGGAAGCATGTGATGGGTCATACCAAAATTTTATTTTTTTTCATGATTGATAATCAATATGTGATCTACATGATGATGAACTATATGATAAACATAATAGAATCAAATAAAGCTTATAAATGATAAAACACTAGAACCAGATAGAGAATCATGACATATTATTTATAAATAATTTAATTAATTAAGGAATTACCTAGTGTAAATTCTTTATTCATTTATGGATATTAAAATAGATCTATGTTGTATGGTAATTTCATTGTAGGATTCAAGAGAACATTCCCTCTTGAATTGATCCACAAGTGTTCTACAAATCAGTAAACATTGTCATAGGAATCTCTGACTGCTAGCATGGAAAATCCTATCTCTTGTGTCGTTCCCCTTTGATCGCCCTGAGAATCACTTTTACAACATTATCCATGATATTTATAGAATAGAATGTGGGTAGTGGAGGAATATCACCCTCTATTCTTGGTAGTGTTCTTGGGGAGGGAGATCTCTGGGGTTTGAGAACATTCTCTCCAGCTGTCATATTTCCCATAAAAAAAAATTGGCTCTCTTGATTTTTTTTAATATGGTTGAAATACCCTAAGGGTTTAGAAATTAATTTTTTCATAAGTTCCCTTTAATTTTTTTAATCCCCTATGTAACCCCATAACTAGAATAATAATATTATTATTATTTCCTTGATATGTTCTTAACATGCGAATTAAATTAAATATTATTTAAATAAATAATATTCAATATATATTATTTCTCACCAGACCTAAAAACTCAGTCTTCCATTCCTCCAGAATATTTATTAAGACATGAATAATGATTATTTGTTTAATAAATGGAAATCACGTCCTTATTCTCCCGAAATTAAAAAATATTAAATTCATTAAACAAAAAAAATATTTATTAAATATCCTACTCACATTATATTCTCCTGAATGATAGGTGATGGAATATACGTGATCAGGAAAACATGAGTAATTGTTAAAACATATGTGGGAAAAAAATTATTCAACTTCATAAATAATTGATTAAAATATTTATTATTTAACTGTTATTCTAGATACACTTAGTGTGAAGCCCTCTAGGTCTCTTTCTCTGTGTAATTAGGTGAAGTAGAATAAAGTTTAAGGTTAGCATCTAGAAACATGTTAATTAACCCATAGAGAATGAATTTATTGTCACAATGATATAACACCCCATACGGATTCTTACTATGTAATATAATCCATTTATAACAACATCTCTAATCAAGGAAGTTTTATGCAGTTGTCATCAACCTATGTTCTCAATATCTCTTTCTTTGACATTTTGGAAATAGATTTTTCCTATTATAAACAATGGCCATGGATTTATTTTGGATATATCATTTCCATCACAGACTAAAATATCAACTTCTATTAATGAAAATAAGGGACAAATCCTTTGTCACATAATTCATTAATGAAATATTACTCATGACGCACACAACACATCCTACCTCACCGCAAACATATATCATCATGATTTTTATCAATACATAAAATTACATGTATCATGATACTAATTAATAACAATATTAAATTATAAGTATCAGTACACACATCCATAGATAGAAAAAATAATACACATATAAAATTGGATTTTCTAATTGAAGGTTTCATTCTTATAATATCTGACACTCGATACTCCCAAGGGAGTAAACCATCATAAGATGCCTCAATGTCATATAAGTCTCCACCCATGATATCCCCTATCATTTGTGTCCCTAAAATGATATCATAATATTATATAATATATATTTAAGAATAATTTCAAAGCACTTCCGGTTTCTCATCATACCGGGGAACCGCTATGCCCTTTTAGTGGGAAAACTACTCTTAGGATATTATCACATACTAGGTTATGCAGAAGAACAATCATGATGTAATAATGAAGATTATTAATATTATAAACTATGAAATCAGGTTATCATAAATTACAAATAAGTTAGTTCTAGGGAATAAACTCCAATTGTGGGATCATGGGGTTTATATTAAGTGATATTTTTAGTTAATCTTAAATTGGATCTACAGTGGTGTGACTCTTCCAATAGTGGCATGAAGTCCTTCAAGTTAGATTTCATGGTTATGACTATTTTCAAATTATTCTTCAATATAGATAGTTTTACATCATGACATTATGTAAATTTATTAATTTGAGGATATTTTTACCCTGAGATTCATAGGATATAAGGAGATACCGCAATGTGATTTTTAGAGGTGTGCTAGATTTAACCTTGTTGCAGCATGATCATAACCCATCACACAATGATTCTTTAATTTTAAAAAGTGATTATAAATTCAGGAATTTACTCAAATTATCTCATAATGTTCCAACATCTTTTAAAAACTAGGTGACCAGAGGTGTTCCATTAGAAATCTTTAGTTATCCTTTGATTGGTTTTTTCCTTATCTTTGAGAGATCAACTATTTCTAATCCAGGGTGAAATCCTCTCCTCTTCTCTTTGACTATCTTCATATATTTTTATATGGGGAATCTTTTGACTATAGTTTTGATTCACTTTTCTTATTTTTTTTTGTTTTTATGGGAAAGGTCGTGTGTTTTCCTTGTAATTAATCCTCATGTCTTGGGTGGCATTTGATTGGAGTATTCTCATCATCTTATGCAATGATTGTTAAAATTTTGTTTTTGGTATGTTATTTGAGTCTTATCCTATTTTATATATGATAATATAATATAATTATCATGATTCTGTTTTCATTGATTTGATAGTGTGGATTAACCTAAAAGTATAATGAACTATACTAAAATAAATTGAAGGGAAGGGGTGATTCTCTTGTTCATTATGAAATTCCATTATATTGCTTATATGTTGAAGTTTTTTTGATGTTTCGTCTGAAGGATTTATGTTTCTTGATTTGATATACATTCTTTCTACTTTTTATTTGTCATAATAACCTTTCATAATGGTTTAATCACTTAATGTTGGTATTGAATCAGTTGTGTAGAAATATGGAATTCAGTGTTGAACATAAAATTCTTCTTTAACATGAAATAATGATTGAAGAAAGGTTTATTAGTGTGAGTTGATGATTTATTTTCCATTTTTTATTATTTAATATGGTGTATATTTAGTTTTTATTGGAATTTTTATAGCTAATTTTTCAATTTATTTGGGAGGATATGGTGTAGTTGTTGTCCCAGTTGTCATAAATGGTCTGTTATGCAGTTATGGTAGCTGTGGTATGTCTGGTTTTGTATAAAGGCAGCAGTTTTGTGACTATTTTAGTGGATTTTTTCTTATGTTGTGTGGTAGTTTATGTGTTAATGGGTTTTATAGTTGTGGGATTGTATTAGAGTTTCCTAGTGGAATGGAATGTGGATTGAGTTAATGGAAATTATAATGGGTGATAGGATTGAATTAATAAATAGTGGGCTATTAAATGGTAATTGATTATGGATAGAGTAAATTTAATTGTGTAAATAATGTAACTATAATAAATTTCATTAATTATTAATAAACCCATTAAATATAGAGGTGATTTAATTAATGTTTTGGCATTAAATATGTAAAGTTAATGATATACATAATGTAATTATGTTGACAAATAGTAAATCTATAATTTAATGAATTATGTGCTGAAATGGGAAATTAAGAATTTTTTATGGTTGTTTCATGGGGATACATGTGTATAGATATGTTTTAGTTATGGTAGCGGTTGACAATAAGTTTTAATGATGGTGGGATAATTGTAGTGGGTGCTTATAATGTTGGTTTAGTGTGAACCCTTAAGTTGTCCTTGTGTGTGACTTTATACCTTTTTATTTTCTATTTTTTTCTTACACACCACCACCTGATTTGGGAAACCTAGTCGACTCCAATATAAGTAGATGATTTTTGGATGTCTTCCGAAACATCCTAGTTGTAGGGGGAATAAATGGATAACTATTTCTTCTTCCATGATCTCCCATAAAAGATAATATGAGTTGTGATGGCTCATGGTATGTATATAAAAATGGGTTATTATTGTTAGTGGTTAGATTATACATATACTAGCTGACGTGGTTTTTAATTAAGATATCGATTCATGGTAGAGGTTGTGAATGGTAGGTGGAGGGAAAAAATATAATGTTATTCATGTTCATGATACCTTATAGTGATAATGATGTGATATGTGTTTAAGAATTGGTGATATGGTATGTTTCCTTAAATGTGTTGTTATTGTTTTGATATGGTTGTGGTTATGTTAATATACAGATATGAAAGGGATTGTAGCACTAAACATATTTCATTGGCCATGAGAGTGGCCATATTATTAGGTAAGTGGATGTGGGTTTACTTTTTGATATATATTCAGTTGATATTATGTTATTATAATTCAATGTGATATTGGGTGAGTAATACTTAGTGAGGTTGGATTATAGTTGATGTAATGTTGGAGTGAATTAGTTATGTTGTTTAGTCATTGAGGTATTAGAAATATTCTTCAATATTTTCATGATATGTTTTGTAGAAGAACCTATTGATTATACTTTTATGCTCACACATATATATAAATCAAATTTTCAGGTTCCCAATAGGGTGTTGGAGATCATGCAAGGTCGTACTAGCTCATGGACGTCATTGGTTAGTGTTATTGTAACTCCCATAGGATTTATTACTGGGTATTTTATTTTCAAGTCCTTTTTTACAAATGAAATTTACATGTATTGTGGAGTGAGTTTTTTTAACTTATATGGAGTTTATTGGTTGTTTATCTAATGTTATTGAGATTATAATCCATTTGTGTGTTCCATACCCTTGTTGTTTGTCCCCAACCCATATCCTATTGTTGGTAGGATTCAAGGGTCATAGTCATCTTCACTTCCATCCTATGAGGGATCCCAGTGGGGGATTGTTGTGAAAGATTTTTGTTATAGATAAGCATGAGGGTTTGGGTGGATATTTAATTTAGGCACTAATGAGGACCACAAGGGTTTGGTAGGTAAACAATGTTATTTGAGTTATCATGTGACATAGTAGTAGAGACTAGGTAGGAAATAGATTATTAAAACCCCATGTGATCTTATAAAAGGTTCTGGAGCTTATAGAGAATTCTAGGAATTGTGATACTAATTATATGGTAGATACCAAGAAATGTTGCATTATTTATGATTGATTATTCTTGTGGTTGAATCGAGGTGAAACTACAAAGATAAAATGAATCTAAATAAATGGCCCTCAATTAATTACATGTTTACAAGCCTAGGAGATTTATTTATTCAAATATAGAGATAGCTGATGGCCATCATTTTTGTGTGGGTTAAATTGGTGAGGTGCCTCAAGAAGATCTAGTAGACTGCTGGATGGTTAACTCGGAAGAGAATGATGATTCCTAGAGGAAAAGACTACTTCTGTTTCAGTATCAGAGCATAAAAAGCATTGGTGGAGTGTCTGTGATTAGGAGACAAAGCATGATCTTGAGGGGTTAGAGATTTATTTTAACTAGATCCATTCTAGGAAGTAAAAATGGATCCCATATTTTTTTTCCATTTGAGGATAATTATTTGTTTGTGATGGTTTCTATCTCTTGGGGAGCATGAGGAGTTAGTAGTTTAATGGGAGTATTTTCGTAAGTAGTTCTAAGTAGAGTTTCATTCCTTGATGATGAAGGTGGTGAAGTGTAAAGAGATTATTTCTCTTAAGTGGGGGAGTATGAGTGTGACATAGTTCTATATTTGATTCAAGGGTCTTCTCCTATTTCCCCCAATATTTTCACAAATGAGGATTCTAGAGAATGACATTTTTTTGAGTCACTACATCCCACTATTCAACATCAATTTACCTTATTTATGTTTCCAATGTATTTGGATATTTTCACTAATGAAATTTTTATAGATAGGATTCATGCATATTAAGGGTTAACATGAGGGGGGTTCATCAAAACATCCTATGGATAGGATATTTAGATAGATGATCACGGAAGTCGGGACATTCGAGGTTTTGACCGATGAGGAAATAGTCTCACTATTCTTATTCATGTTTCTCTAGAATCGATAATTCTCATGAATATATATGGGTCTCCATTCCAATTTTATTTAGTTGTGGAGATCATTTCTATTTTAAATTTCAATGTATGACAATTATTAGTGCAAAGCATGGAATAGGTGATTTGGTTATGGTTTATCCCTCGTAGTAGTTGTATTTGAAGCCTTATCCGCACTAACTTCTATGGGATTTAGAACAACTGAGAGGAAATGGTGTAGGTAGGTGAAACCCCCATGAAATACCTCATTCTTAGGGGAATAGTATAGACTGCATTAATGGATGTTATTGTCAATTAGTCTATTAAGGAATAGGAGGATTGCTTAGCCAGTTTCATTCCATGGAGAGTCCAGTTTCTAGTGGTCATGAGATCATCTAATGTAACATTTATTTATCTTATACCATGTATTTTAATTTATTTTATTTGGAATATTTTCATTCCTTCATTCCAACCTCCTTGGTCCATGCCATAGGAATCAAGGCGGAAAGGCTTCTCATGCCCCTGGTGTTTACTGAAAAAGTTTGGGGCAGTCTAGTTTAATTAATTTTGTTAGGTTTTTTAGCTAATGATGGGAAAATATCAGTCATTAGGGGATTTATTCTTACTATAAATATATCTATATAATTTCATTCTTGGATTGAACTAGTTGTACTATATGTGTGTGGTCGTCAATTTCATCTAGATGAGAGTTGAATTTCAGGATGTGGAATGCTAGTATGTGGTGTTCATGGGAAAATCGGACCATCATATGAGTTTCAAGTGTTTAGAGGCTTGTAATCTTAGTTGTTGGAGTTGATTTTGTGCTTCATGGAGGTTCAGAAATAAGTGTTTCCTAATTTTGTTGACGTGTTCCCAGATTTTTTCCTAAATAGATTGTGACCCACCCCCTTTAATGAAATATTGAGTTAGATATAGAGTTACAACCCGATATATATATGATTTAAATGAATCCTTATTTCATAAAACATTTTTAATTGTATGATTTATAGATTCAGATCGATGATTTGATGTAAAGGGATTCCATCTAGACCAGTGTGTCTTTATGGGGTGATCTAGTGTAATTTTCCAAGATGTAAGAGGAAATTATGATGTATTCATAGAATATTTTATATATAAAACATTTGATAGTCAATAACCATTTACATTTAGTATAATAGATGATTTGTTTGATCAATTGAAGTGATATATATATTTTTTAAAGATCGATATGCAATCTTGGTATCATTAGGTGATGGGGAAGTAAGATTATATCTTAAATATTTTTTAAAAGTGTCTCAATATACTCTTTTATTTTATATTAATATCATTTTGTATCATGAACTCCCCAGTAATATTCACGGGACTCGTGAACTCTATATTTTAGGAGTACCTAAATCAGTTCATATTATTGTTCAATGATGATATTCTGGTGTACTTGAAGTTAGAGGAGGATCATGTTGCGTATTAAAGATCCATTTAAAATGTATTTTGGAACTATTTTTTCTATGGTAAGTTATCCAAATATAGGTATTAGATTCATGAGGATAATTTCATTGGTCATATAGAGTCTCAATAAGGAGTTACATTCAATCCTTAAAAGATCATAGTGGTTATTTATTTTATAATACCCAATAATTTTTTATAATTTTTTAGTTTCCTTTGTCTCATAGGATATTATCATAAGTTAATGTATAATTTATCTTAAATTAAAACTCCTTAAACAACATTTTCCCAAAAGGATCATACCTTTAGGTGGACTAATCAAGGTCAGGTAGCTTTTAATTACCTAAATGATACTTTGATCAGTTCTATTATTCTTTGGTTTCCCATTGAAGGATTCATGTTCAATGTTTTATATTACTCTCCTAAAATTGTATTTGATTGTGTTTTGATACAATATATGGTGGTGATTTCATATGGGTCTGGGTAGTTACCACCTTATGAGTGTAATTATTCCACCCATGATCTTGACTTGTAAGTAGTGGTGTTGTATCTCAAAGTTGTGGTGAAATCACATTAGAAGTGAATGATTTTTTGTCTTCATAGATCAAAATATATTGAGGTATATTCTCTATTAATAAGAATTTATTTTGTAAATGATATTGGGTTTATTTCTTATAAAACCTTGAATATAAGATCTCTTTTACCTAAGGCATAAGGAATGTTGTCGTCAATGCGTTGAGTATGAATTCACAAGGGGTATTGTTCAAGAGTCTGTATATGTGTAGAGAGTGATGTAGAATATTATATTGATGCATCTTTATGTTATCTATGTAAAGGAGACCTGTGGTAGATGATTCATATATTAAATAGTTATTTATCCAACTTTATTGAATAATGTTGAGGAGTCATGTTTTGTGGATCTCAAAGTAGAGGATTGGAGCAATCATATTATTTGTAGTGATGCTCCATAGGTATGGTTCTAGGATGGGTTAAATCATTTGTTGTTTCCATGTAAGTTAATATATTTTTTGGAAATGAGAGAGGAATTTTTTGTGAGTTTCATAGATTATCCTTTTCTATTAATCTAGTTATTTATATGATGTATTATTCCTTGAGGAATCTGTTTTAGTGGCCATGTATGAAGAATTTAGTGATAGATTATGTCTTAGCACTTAGTTTTTCAATTGATGAATATAGAGAATGATGTTTATGGATGCTTGTCGCATCCATTAGATATCATTTATTGGAATTGGAAGGATATTTAAAAATATTCCATCACTATTTTTCCTTTAGTTGAAGGATGATGCGATTTTATTTTGTTGATCGGGGATTGGTTCAAAATTTTGGCTGATTTCTTTGTGACTAAGGAGTTGACTATTATGGATGATTTTGAAAGGAAATATAAAGATAATGTAGTGATGCATCCCTGGGTATCAAAGATATCATATCTAATAAGGATCTTCATTTAACCATGTGATTCTAGGGAGTCATTCATTGTGATTTTGGTTATCATTTTCACCTTATCTCTACATTCCATCTTTGTAATGTCCTGGACCTCTCCGGCCCATTCC
The DNA here is from genome assembly GCA_963277665.1 of Viscum album. Lineage (NCBI taxonomy): Eukaryota > Viridiplantae > Streptophyta > Magnoliopsida > Santalales > Viscaceae > Viscum > Viscum album. The sequence goes on from OY728120.1 coordinate 1,480,262,826, forward strand.
TTTGTCAAAAAGAAGGCCATGAAATGTTCTGGAGGGTAAAATGGAATTTTCCCACACTTTCTAGAATTTTGAAACTACACGCCGTGTAGTTTGAGTACACGCCGTGTACCCCCTTGTCGGGTATACCCCATGTTGGAGTCGGGTCATTGCCGTGTGTAATGAATGGGTACATGCCATGTGTCTAGTACTTCACACCGTGTATTACATCACCGCGTACGCGTTACCAGTCAATGGTCATGTGTCATGTTGGAGCTGTGTCCATGCCATGTGCAATGAATGGGTACACGCCGTGTGTCCAAACTACACGCCATGTAGTCCTTCCTCGCGTATGCATTACCCTCAAACCGTGTGTTGACCAGTCAACGGTCGCAGAGCCGTGTTGGAAGTCATGTGGAGACCGTGTAAAATAACTGAGTACACATCGTGTACTCTTTCTTTTCTCACCTATAAAAATATGGGTCCTTTCCTCCTTTTCAACTCACCCCTCTCCTCCCCTTTCCTCTGAGCAGAGTTCTCCCAAGAGACTTGAAGGCTCTTTCTTCCATAAATTCTTCATCCGAGATCCGATTTACGATCCATCAGCGGCCACGGGATCGTAACGATGAGGTGGAACTTCCGAGCTTGGATCTGTTTTCTTTCCTTCAGGATTTCATTTCCGACTTCCACCCGAGGAGGTTTTACTGGGACTCGACAGAAGTGATGGATGCCGACAGATGTCTTCTCTGGTTGATCCAGGGGAGCGTTGCGATCGGAACCTGTTGAGGTAGGGATCTTACCTTCGTCTCTCTAAATTGTGCATCATGCGGGGTGGGTGTACTCTTGTTTACATGAAACACTTTTGAACCGGTTTAATGAAGATAATAACTGGCTTATATAACAGGGATGGGAAGTTTGTGATTAATGTTACTTTACTTTTTTTATCCTGTGATATGATGATGTGAAATGAATAGGCATATGCCTACTGAAAATCACGGTCGTTGGGGACTTTTCTTGCAAAATTAAACGATGCCCTATCTTTCTAGACCGTTTTTGTGAATAGAACATTGTGGAATGTGGAATTTGGTTAATCACATAAAATTGGCTGTTTTAAAATCTGGAACCCTTGTGTGATCACCCCAGTTGAACAAAATGGAATAATGACCATGTGGGTGTTGGCTTGGATATGTGGCATGTGATGGGGGTGTTTTGGGTGTTGTTGTGGATCGGTTGAGTAGTGGGGCTGCAGTTGGCTTGGTTGTGGGATGGTGTGAATGCTCTGTTAGTGATGGGCAGCGGGGTTGCGATAAATGGTATTAAAGGGATATTGATGTACAGGTTTCGGTATGTTTGTGGTTATGGCAGTTGGAAGCGGGGCTATAGGGTTGGGTTTTAATGTGGATGAACTATGGGTTGTGAATAATAAATAAAAGTGGAAGATATAAAGAATGGTGGGTCATGGTAATGGAACGAGATTGATAATAAATGGTTTGGTTGGTTGATAAGAAGGACTTGGTTGTGTTGCTTGTGTTTTCCTAACTTGTTTTGTAGATGACATGGATATGTTTTACGGATGATCGATGTGGTTGGTTGTGGATAGTTTCCTAGCAGTTAAGGAACTAAATAAACTAATTCTGCTGAAACGTGAAATCCTAAATGGTGTTGGGGTTATTTGTTGTATGCATTATTCATGGTAGCAGTGCCGAGCAACATGATCAGTTTCTCTGTTTAGAAGCCATAGGTTGGGATGAGTGTTTGGTATATATATATATATATATATATATATATATATCTGTATCTTTTTGTTTTGACGCACCCCACCCATGTTGAGCTCTTAGTTCCGAACACTCCCATATCATGGGAGAGGGTGTTTTCCCTTATTTACTAGCTCTTTCCTGCTGCTTCTCCCCTTGGCTGTGATGGCTTGTGGTGACCTTACACCTAAGACTCTTCAGGTAGGTTTCGATTAAGGTGGTTTTAGCCCAATACTCTTCAGGCAGGTTTTACTATTTCACAAGAATATTCGAGATGAGGCCTAGGTATGTGTGTGGTCGGGATATGTGGTTGTGAGGCCCAGGTGTGTGCGGGAGGGATAGGTGGTTGTGAGGCCCAGGTGTGTGCGGGGGGGATACGTGGTTGTGAGGCCCAGGTGTGTGCGGGCGGGATACGCGTTTGTGAGGCCCAGGTGTGTGCTGGCGGGATACGTGGTTGTGAGGCCCATGTGTGTCCGGGCGGGATACGTGGTTGTGAGGCCCAGGTGTGTGCGGGCGGGATACGTGGTTGTGAGGCCCAGATGTGTGCGGGTGGGATATGTGGTTGTGAGGCCTAGGTGTGTGTGGGCGGGGAGAGTTTGGCAGTGTCAGGACGTTCGTCGTTAGGAAGAGCAGTTAACTAAAGGGAAATGGTGTGGGGTACCCAATACTCTTATTTCTTATATACTACTACCTATTGTGACTATGCTTTTGGTGAGTGTGGCTGGTGAGGTTGGTTGGATAGAATTCCTTTCTAGGTTTCTTCTATTGTTCTCACGGGACATTAGGATGTCTCCCCACTTGTGCATGAGAGGTTTAGGATTCCCTACTGAGTATACTTGTATGCTCACCCTACGTTTACTTTCAGGTTTCTAAGAGGACTACCTGGACCGTGCAGAACCCTACTAGTCAGACAGTTGGAGTTGTTGCAGTTTTTGTACTCTTGTTTTCCTTTGGTATTGTACTTTGAGCTTTATTGTTCTTGCACCTTGTTATAAAATTGTTTAAACATGCTTGTGGGATTGGTTTGGGTTTATTTCTATACACATGTTCTTTTCCTTTTTGGTTGTTGACTTGTCCTATTTCCTGATCATAAATAATAAAAAGGGTAATGCCTCCCATATTTGTGAAAACGCATACCATTGGTTCTAGTCTCCACCCCGGGGCCTACTGGAGGCGGGACTCAGGGGTCATTATCTCCCTTTCGCCATTGCCAGCTCAGGAGGGGCATCTTTGGTGGGAGGGGGTCCTGATAGAATGGTATCAAAGGTGATGGTTGAGAGATAGGATGGAGTCTGGAGTTAGGAATAGTGATAATTGCATGGGATGGTAGGGAAACATTGTTAGTTAATCTTGGTGCATGACATAGTCCAGGGAAGACCGTCTTGGACACGGGATTTTAGGGCCCCCTGTGATCCTATGCAAGGACTCTGAGCCTACCGAATGACCAAGTGAGACTAAATTGAATGTAGGGTAGAGACCCTAGGAAAGTTACATGCATCATCATGATTGTGATTTACTTGATTTGGGGTGTTCTGGGAAAGAAATTGAAATAAATGATAAAATTAAACCTTGATAAATTCCCTGCTACTTGGGCTTAGGCGATCTTTGTTTACTGTATGGCTATGGCACCTAGACGTCGTCCCTAGGTGGCTTAGACGGCCGAGGCCCATCAGATTCAGGGAGTCGATCAGTTGAGGATTGACCGAGAGGAGGAAGATAGCCTATGGAAGAAGACACCCCGTTCTTTCCAGCGACAGACCTTCAAGAAGTACGAGGGTAGTACTTCAGATATGGAGACGAAGGGGTGGCTTGAGGAGCTAGGGATCACTTTTACCTTGATTCGTGCTCCGTGGGAGTACTGGGTTCCCCTAACAGACAGTAATCTGAGAGGTGCGGCACGACAGTGGTGTACGCTCTACCTCAGAGAGAGGATAGAGGCAGAGGTTCCATGGGCTGACTTTGAGAAGGAATTCCGAGAGGAATTCCTTTCCTCCATGATCAAGGCGTAGAAGCGGTAGGAGTTACACTCCCTTCAGCAGGGGAGTATGTCAGTATGAGAGTTGGGGATCAATTTCAAGGATCTCTTGTGCTTTGCTCTGGATCTCGATCCAGATGAGGAGTCTCGGGAGAGACGTTTGGAGGAGGTGCTTCGTCCTTCGCTCCAGTATTCTGTCACCCCCTTCACCCTTCTGACGTACTTGGCATTATAGAAGAAGGTAGATGTTGAAGAGAGGATGCACTCACTGGGAGGTGCACCATGAGAGGGGATCCATCCGGGCTCTTCGAAGGGGAAGGTAGTCAGCAGTAGGTCTCCTGCGACAGGACCTTCTAGGTTCAGGACAGTGGGGAGCAGGCCCCAGAAGTTCTAGTTCAGATCTTCGGGTCCTCGTCCCTTTTTCACGATCCCAAGACCAAATTGTTTTTCTTGTAGAGGCTTCAGGCATTTTCAGAGTCGGTGCCCGACCCATGCCCAATACGGTGGAGGTGGGAAGGTTCAGCGCCCACCTCAGCAGCACCAGTTGCCGATGAGGACCTTCCAGCAGCAGCAGGACCATGCTCCTCCGAGGGTAGACATTGTGAGAGGAGGCCTACCTCAAGGTGCTCTTCAGGGACCTCGACCAGGGTGTGGTCGGGGAGGTAGACGATGTCAGTGAGGCAGAGGAGCTAGGCATGGACAGTTACACGCAGCAGAGTTGGCGGCTCCAGCAGGACCAGAGGTGGTGAGAGGTATGATTTGTTTGTTCAACACTCTTGTTTCTGCTTTGTTCGATTCAGGAGAATCTCACTCCTTTGTTGCACCTGGTCTAGCCCATTCTTTGGGACTAGACATAGAGAGACTTTCCGTAACACTGGTGCTGAGTACACCAGTTGGAGGCCAGACCAGCATATCTTATGTTTGCCAGAGTTTTGGGCTGATGTTGGGACCACATTGATCTAGTGGGGACCTTCTTCTGTTACAGATGCAGCCATAAGATGTCATCCTAGGCATCGACTGGTTGTTTTCTATTAGTGCCATTATCGACTGCTTCCAGAGAAGATTCATGTTCTCCGATGTGGATGGGCAGCGCATATCTTTTGTTGGCGAGAGGAGCGATCAGGTGGGAAGCCGGCATGTGAAGCCTCTCCTTTCCTTGTTAGGCGGGTTATCAGTGGTTACAGCTGATACATAGATGATGGATGTCCTGGAGGATGTTGGGGAGTTCCGAGATGTTTTTCTTGAGGAGTTTATGACTCTATCATCCCGACGTGATGTTGAGTTCGAGATAGACTTACAGCCTGGTGCCCGCCCGATTTCGATGGCACCTTATCGGATGGCACCTTCGGAGTTGCGGGAGTTGTGGATTCAGATTGATGATCTGATGGAGAAGGGTTTTGTTCGACCCATCATATCACCATGGGGTGCTCCATTTTTGTTCGTGAAGATGGAAGAAGGTGGTCTCAGGATATGCATAGACTACCGAAGGTTGAACCGGGTAATGGACAAGAACTGTTACCCCCTTCCATGGATATATGATCTCTTCGACCAATTGAGGGGAGAAGGTCAGTTTTCCAAGATTGATCTACGATCTGGATATTATCAGCTTAGGGTAAAGGACAGTGACATCTCAAAGATGGCTTTTAGGTGCAGGTATGGGCACTTTGAGTTTTTAGTGATGCCGTTTAGAGTTACGAATGCACCGGCTATGTTCATGGGACTTATGAACTTTTTCTTCCAAGAGTTTCTGGACCGGTTCATAGTTGTGTTTATCAATGACATCCTTGTGTACTCAAGATCAGAAGAGGAGCACGTTGACCATCTCAGGGAAGTCTTGGATGTCCTTCGACACCACCAGCTTTATGGGAAATTGTCGAAGTGTAAGTTCTTGACACAAGAAGTACACTTCCTTGGGCACGTAGTGTCTCGGAATGGAGTGTCAGTGGACCCATCGAAGGTGGAGGCAGTTGTTTCTTTGGAATCACCCAAGAGAGTGGCAGAAGTTCGTATTTTTTTGGGGTTAGTGGGTTACTATCGGAGGTTCGTTTTGGACTTCTCTCGAGTTGTTGCTCCATTGACAGCTTTGACTAGGAAGAACCAGGTCTTCCTATGGATTGATAAATGCCAGAAGTCTTTCGACTACCTGAAGGAGAAGTTGTTCAGTGCTCCCGTACTTAGGTTTCTAGAGTAAGGGTTGATGTATGAGGTGTTTTTTGATTCTTCTGGCCTTGGTCTGGGGTGTGTGCTGATGTAGAAGAAGGGAGTGATCTGTTATGGGTCTAGGAAGTTACGCCCTCACGAGCGTAACTATGCCACCCATGACCTAGAGCTTGCAGTAGTAGTGTTCGCACTGATGTTGCGGCAACATTACCTCTTTGGGGAGCGCTTTGTGGTCTTCTCAGATCACAAGAGCCTGCATTATATCTACTCCCAACGTGACCTGAACTTATAGCAGTGGAGATGGGTCGAGTTTCTCCAAGACTATGACTTTGAGATCTCTTACACTGAAGGTAAGGGAAACATTGTGGCTGATGCCCTGAGCAGGAAGTTGCATCAGGAAGTGGTTCGGGAATCTACTGATGCTTGGAAGGCGATGGAAGAGTTAGCTGCCTTGCACTTGGATGCCAGGGTAGAAGTTGATAGAGGCTGTTTGATTCAGATGATGGTGTAGTCCTCCTTGTTGCAGTAGGTGGAAGAGTCTCAATAGGGGGACTCCGAGGCGGAAGTGATGCGAGATCGTGTCGATTAGGGGAATTCTCCAGAAGGATGGTCAGAGGACAGCCGACAACGGATGCTTTTCCATGGAAGGTTGTTTGTTCCAGAGGCAATGCGTGAGGGAGTTCTCCGTGAGTTCCATAGCTCATCCTTGGCGGTACATCCAGGAGTTTCAAAAATGTACCAAGGCCTGAGTGAACAGTTTTGGTGGCCCGGGGTGAAACGGGAAGTGGCAGAGTTTGCGGCTAAATTCCTAGTGTGTCAGCAAGTGAAGGTTGAACACCGTGTTCCCAGTGGTTTGTTGCATCCTTTAGATTTCCCCCAGTGGAAGTGGGATGACATCTCAATGGACTTCGTCACACGAATACCCAGAGCTCAGGGTGGTTATGATGCTATCTGGGTAGTGGTGGATCGACTGATGAAATCTGCTCACTTCTTAGAAATTAAGGAGTCAGGCTCAGTGATTACCTTAGCACAGAGGTACGTAGACGAGGTTGTGTGGTTGCATGGAGTCCCGAAGACTATCATCTTAGATCGGGATACTCGGTTTACCTCACCAGTCTGGAGGGGGTTACAACATGATTTTGGCACCCAACTACGCCTTAGCACTTCTTTCCACCACCAGACCGATGGGCAGATAGAGCGGACTATCCAGACATTGGAGGACATGCTGCAAGCATGCGTTCTGGATTTCGGAGGATCATTGGTACGAAACTTTCCTTTAGTAGAGTTCTCATACAACAACAGCTTCCACTCTACTATTTTTATGGCACCATTTGAGGCTTTGTATGGAAGACCATGTCGTTCACCCATTCGTCGGGAAGAGGTTGGGGATACAGGTGCTCTTGGGCTAGAGTTAGTGCAGAGCACCATAGAGAAAGTCCAGCTTGTACGTGAGAGGATGAAAGCGACTCAGGACTGACAGAAGTCTTATGTTGATCGTCGGAGGTGGCCCTTGGAGTTCGAGGTGGGGGATCATGTGTTCTTGAAGGTTTCCCCTCGACGGGGGCAGCGGAGGCTGGGAAAGGGATAAAGCTCTCACCTCGGTTCATCGGACCTTTTGAGGTGCTGAGGCGAGTCGGCGAGGTGGCATATTAGCTGGCCCTTCCACCTCAATTGGAGAAGGTTCATGACGTATTCCACGTCTCCCAACTTCAACGGTACTTACATGACGACTACCACGTTATCGACTGGGGAGAGTTAGATATGGGAGATGACGCGACCTTCGAGGAATGAACAGTCATAATCGAGGATCGTAAAGAGAAGGTTCTCCGTGGACGAACCATTCCCTTGGTTCGTGTGTTGTGGAGGCATGGAGGCCTTGAGGAGAGACCTTGGTATCGGGAGGCCCAGATGCACGCTCAGTACCTAGGGTTGTTTTGACTTGTGTTTTACCTTGTTCTTCTGAGCTTCGTGTTGATGTTATACTTTGTACCTTTGATATATGGAATGCTTGGCTTGTCGGTTGTGAGACTTTTTTCCTTGTTCTCTGGAAGTGTGTAGCATGTTCGGATGTGTGGGGAAAGGGAAAAACCCAACTCTTAATCGAGGCGCATTAATGAGGATGCAGTTGAACCCGTGCAGGCAAGTCAGTGATGCCTGAAGCGGATAATATCTCGACATAGAAGAAGGAATTTTTCCCCAACCCACGTGTTCGGGAAATGTGTGGGATATACGATGTTAGGGGCTGTGTAAGTTGGAAAATCCTAATGTACGAATGTGGGAAGACCCAATCCTTAATCGAGATGCATTAATGAGGATGCGATTAAACTCATGTAGGTGAGTCAGTGCCACCTAAAGCAGATAATATATTGACATAGAAGAAGGTATTCATAACACAAATTATTAGGGTTGTTGGTTGGGTTCATGTTATAATGAGAACCCTAAGAGGTATCATGTTGGGTTCCTCTGGGTTGGTTTTTGAATTCTCGAGGACGAGAATGTTTTAAGAGGTATCTGATGTAATGGCCCGGACCTCTCCAGCCCATTATTTTGTCAAAAAGAAGGCCAAGAAGTGTTCTAGAGGGTAAAATGGAATTTTCCCACACTTTCTAGAATTTTGAAACTACACAACGTGTACCCCCTCGCCAGGTATACCCCGTGTTGGAGCTATGTCCTTGCCGTGTGCAATGAATGGGTACACTCCGTGTGTCCAGTACTACACGCCGTGTAGTCCTTCCCTGCATACGCGTTACCAGTCAATGGATGTGTGCTATGTTGGAGCTGTGTCCTTGACATGTGCAATGAATGGGTACACACCGTGTGTCCAAACTACACACCGTGTAGTCCTTCCCCGCATATGTGTTACCCTGAAACCATGTGTTGAGAAGTCAACGGCCGCAGAGCCGTGTTGGAAGCCACGTGGAGACCGTGTAAAATTACTGAGTATACGCCGTGTACCATAAAGTACACACCGTGTACTTTTTCTTTTATCGCCTATAAAAGGAGGTGTCCCCTCCTCCTTTTCAACTCACCCCTCTCCTCCCCTTTCCTCTGAGTAGAGTTCTCCCAAGAGACTCTAAGGCTATTTATTCCATAACTTCTTCATCCGAGCTCCGATTTACAATCCGTCAGCGGCCATGAGATCATAACGACGAGGCGTAACTTCCGAGCTTGGATCAGTTGTCTTTCCCTCGGGCTTTCCTTTCCGACATCCACCCGAGGAGGTTTTTCCGGGACTCGACAAAAGTGAAGGATGCCTATGGACGTCTTCTAGGGTTAATCCAGGGGAGAGTTGCGATCAGAACCTGTTGAGGTAGGGATCTTACCTTCGTCTCTCTAAATTGTGCATCATGCGGGGTGGGTGTCCTCTTGTTTATGTGAAAAACTTTTGAACTGGTTTAATGAAGATAATAACTGGCTTATATAACGGGGATGGGATGTTAGTGATTAATGTTACTTTACTTTTTATATCCTATGATATTATGTTGTTAATTGAATAGGCATATGCCTACTGAAAATCACGGTTGTTGGGGGCCTTTGATTGTGCATTTAAATGTTGCCCTATCTTTCTAGACCGTTTTTGTGAATAGAACTTTGTGGAATGTGGAATTTGGTTAATCACGTAAAGTTGGTTGTTTTAAAATTTGGAACCCTTGTTTGATCACCCCGGTTGAATAAAATGGAATAATGAACATGTGGGTGTTGGCTTGGATATGTGGCATGTGATGGGGGTGTTTTGGGGGTTGTTGTGGATCGGGTGAGCAGTGGGGCTGCGGTTGGCTTGGTTGTGGGATGGTGTGAATGTTATGTTAGTGATGGGTAGCGGGGCTGCGATAAATGGTATTAAAGGGATATTGATGTATGGGTTTTGGTATGATTATGGTTATGGTGGTTGGAAGCGGGGCTGCAGGGTTGGGTTTTAATGTTAACGAACTATGGGTTGTGAATAATAAATAAAAGTGGAAGAGTTAATGAATGGTGGGTCATGGTAATGGAACGCGATTAATAATCACTGGGTTGGTTGGTTGATAAGAAGGAATTTGTTGTGTTGCTTTTGTTTTCCTAAGTTGTTTTGTGGATGATAGGGATATGTTTTACAAATGATCAATGTGGTTGGTTGTGGATAGTTTCCCAGTAGTTAAGGAACTAAATAAACTAATTCTACTGAAATGTGAAAACCTAAATGGGGTTGGGGTTGTTTGTTTTATGCATTCTTCATGGTAGCAATACTGAGGCATGTGCTCAGTTTTTCTGTTTAGAAGCCATAGGTTGGACTGAGTGTTTGGTATATATATATATATATATATGTTTCTTTGTGTTTTGACACACCCCACCCATGTTGAGAACTTAGTGCCGAACACACCCATCTCATGGGAGAGGGTGTTTTCCCTTAGTTACTAGATCCTTCTTGCTCCTTCTCCCTTAGGATGTGATGGCTTGAGGTGACCTTACACCTAAGACTCTTCAGGTAGGTTTCGATTGTGGTGGTTTTATCCCAGGACTCTTTGGGAAGGTTTTACTATTTCCTAAGAATCTTCGGGATGACGCCCAGGTATGTGTACGGGCGGGATACGTGGTTGTGAGGCCCAGGTGTGTGCGGGCGGGATACATGGTTGTGAGGCCTAGGTGTGTGCGGGCGGGATACGTGGTTGTGAGGCCCAGGTGTGTGCGGGCAGGATATGTGGTTGTGAGGCCCAGGTGTGTGCGAGCGGGATACGTAGTTGTGAGGCCTAGGTGTGTGCGGGCTGGATATGTGGTTGTGAGGCCCAAGTGTGTGTGGGGGGAGATAGTGTGGCAGTGTCAGGACGTTCTTCATTAGGAAGAGCAGTTAACTAATGGGAAATGGTGCGGGGTACCCAATACTCTAGTTTCATATATACAACTACCTGTTGTGATTGTGCTTTTGGAGAGTGTGGCTGGTGAGGTTGGGTGGATAGAATTCCTTGCTAGGTTTCTTCTGTTGTTCTCACGGGACATTAGGATGTCTCCCCACTTGTGCATGAGAGATTTTGGTTTCCCTATTGAGTATACTTGTATTCTCACCCTACGTTTACTTTCAGGTTTCCAGGAGGACTACCAGGGCCGTGCGGGACCCTAGTAGTCGGGTAGTTGGAGTTGTTGCAGTTGTTGTACTCTTGTTTTCCTTTGGTATTGTACTTTGAGCTTTCTTGTACTTGCACCTTGTTATAAAATTGTTTAAACATGCTTGTGGGCTTGGTTTGGTTTTATTTATATACACTTGTTCTATTCTTTTTTGGTGGTTGACTTGTCCTATTTCCCGATCATAAATAACAAAAAGGGTAATGCCTCCCATATTTGTGAAAACTCATACCCTTGGTGCTAGTCGCCACCCTGGGGCCTACTGGAGGTGGGACTCGGGGGGTCATTATCTCCCTTTCGCCATTGACAGCTCAGGAGGGGCATCTTTGGTGGAAGGGGGTCATGACAATATTCTTATGTATGAATAGACGAATCGATATATCAAGATATTAAGGGACATGTTGTGTGTGTGTGTTCTACATTTTGGTGGATTGTGGGTGACACACTTAACATTGGATGATATTTATAAATAACAATAGTTATCACTCTTCTATCATAGTATATTTATTTACAGCATTGTATAGGTGTCCATGTAGATCACTATTTTGTTGGAATGATATTGAAGAGTTGATAGTTCTCAGACTAGATATGGTGTATATCATGACTAGGAAATTATATATGGTTTGAGAGTGAATAAATATAGAGCAGTGCCATCAGAAGTTGTATGTGGATCATAAGAGGCAGCCTTTGGATTTTAAGGTTTGATATCATGTGTTCTTGAGAGCATCTCATTATTGTGGGTTGCAGAAGTTTTTACAAGTTTTTAAGATTTCTCCTAGATTTATCAGGCCTTTCAAGGTGTTAGATTATGTTTAACAAGTGTCATATAGGTTATCCCTTCCCCTGTAGTTGGATTAGATCTATAATGTATTCCATGTGTGGCATCTTCTACAGTATCATCATTATGTATCTCATGTCATTGATTGAGGATAGTTTTATGTAGAGGATAATGTAACACCTTTATAGTGTCTTATTTAGATACAAGATCTTTGGGATAATATATTGTGTTTTTGTGTTATTCCCTTTTTTCATGTTTTTAGAGTCAAATTAGTTTGGAGGAGTTTACATGGGAATATGATTCATATATGAGAACTCACTATCATGAGCTATTTGGAACCTTTTTTTCTTGATATTGAGAATTTTGATCTAGTTATGATTTTATTGATATTTTTTATCTTATGATGAATTACACATAGTGATGGTTTTGTTATTTTTTGAGAGTTAATTGGTAGGGATGGTTGGATTTTTTGGTCAATGTTTTTTTCTAGGTTGATTTTGATTCCGAATGAAAGTAATCATTTGAGATGTATCTAATGTAATGAATCAACATTTCTAACTCCATTACTTCATGAGTTTTGGGTGTTAAGGGATTAGGGGGAAGACTAGAGGGAAGAGTATAGAGTTATAGTTGAAATTTATGCTAGACGGGATGTGTTGGGAGGTGTCCTCTTGTGTTTTCCAATAAGGGTTATTAGGAGGTGGTGGTTTCATTGTGGTTTAATTTTTCTCACTATGAAGTGTTTGGTAGTGGAACAATTATTTTGTTGTGGTGTAGTCTATTTCAGGGTAGAAGTTTGATAAAACCACAAAGTGGTATAGTTTCAGTGTGAATACTCTTATGTCATTCTTACACAGGGATGTTTCCAGGTAAATCTAGAGTGCAGAATTTTGAGTTTATCCTATGAGATATTGGTTGTTCCTTGAGGGGTATCATTGTAGTGTAATAGTATCATAGTTTTTTGAGTTTATATTACATGAGTTGGTATTCATGTGGGGTCATGGAGGTTTATATTATGTGAGATTATTGGATAATATTTTGTGGAGTATACTGTTGTGTGACTCATCCAGATATAGTGCGGAGTCTTGGGAGGTCGATTTATAGGTTCTGCCTATTTTGGCATGATTGTGTTGTTGTGATGGTGTTGTTTTGTGAGCTTATTTAAATTCATGTATTTGAGGTGGTTTTAAAAGTGTGATTTGAGGGAGATAAGGGTAGATCTTGGTGTTAGTTTCCACGTTTCACTCAATTTAGCCCCATTGTGGTGTGATCATAACCCATCATGATGTGATTCTTTAATTTTGTAGAGTGATTAAAAATTCAGGCCTTGCATTGAATTAATTATTAATTCTATGACTTAATTAGAACTCTAGGTCACCAAATACACATCTTTAGAGATCATCAATCATACAATGGTTTTTATTAATTACTTACATTTGATGGTGTGATATCGATTATTCGCTACTATTGATTTCAAGGAATCACCTTTCATAATGGGTTAATCACCTTTAATTTTCCAGAGTGATTATAAATTTAAGAATAGTCTTAGAATATCTATTTTTTATCTAATTTCATTAAAATCATAGGTGGCCAAAGTTTCATTTTATAGATATCATTATCCATAATTTTATCCATTTTTTCCTCAACTTCAATGATAAAATGTTTATGAGCCAAGGTGAATTCCACTTCTCTTCACCTTGATTATCTTATTTTCCTTTCTTATAAAAAATTATTTAATTATGGTAATGATTTAGTTTTAATTTTTTATATAGAATTTTCATTAATATAACCTATGGTTGATCCTTATGTTTTGGGATTTATTTTATTAGATTTTGATCATCATATTGTGCAGTGATTGTCTAAGATTCAGTTATGGTGCAAGGGATTTAATACCTCTCCTTCCTTATTTATATAAAAAAATTTGAATTATCATGATTCTTTTCTTTGGTGGGTGGAATGGATTAACCTAAAAATATAATAAACAAAATTATTGTATATTGGTGGGAGGGGTGATTTGTATATGATTTATGAAATTCCATGATATTGTTTATATGTTTGTGGTTTTGATAATGTTTCTAATGAATGGTTTATTTTTCATGATATAACATAAATTTTTTACTACAATTGATTTTTTTGTAATCACCTTTCATAATAGGTTAGTCAATTAAATTTTGTAATAAATTAATTATGTGGAAATGTGGAACTAAAATGATGGTTTTAAGCATAAAATTATTCTTTAACATGAAAGAATGTTTGAAGTGAGGTTCTTCAGTGTGAATTAATGATCTATTTTTAATTTCTTACTATTACATATGGGGTATATTTAGCTACAAAAAACATAGAACTATATGGGGTTATTTTTTCCATTAATGCATCAGTGAAAATTATTAAAACTCATTGAAAACATGGCTCCCAAGTTCTGTTAGAGGTGATTTCACATAACCAATGGTAATGTAAAAAAATTAGTTGAAATAATATTAGAGGAAGTTATAAAAAAAATTTAATATTTCAATAAAATATAATATTTTAAAACATAACATTATGATTTTTATCAAAAAAATTAAAATAAAAAAATATACTGATTCAAGAATGACTACTATTTATTCTTCTATATAAAGATGTATTGGTGATTATGATTGCCAATAAACACTAGCCTCTAAATTTCCATGGATGTTTCACACTCCAATCACATGAACTTGATTCCTAATCCCCCAATGGATCATGAATTCCCAACATTGTAGTGACTATTCACACACACACATACCAGTATGAACCCTGATTCTTTCTTCCCATAATCACCCTCTATCCCTAGATTTCTCTCCCATCACAGATGAGGGTTGATCCAATAACGTTGAGGGAAGCATGTCTAATTATGCACCAACTCTTCTAGGTGCATGCCATGTCTTTTAATATACATTATATATATAATATGAAATATATAATGTAATATGTATTTCATATAACTAATATACATATTTATATAAAATAATATATTAAATATATTTATAATAGGAAATATATTATATATTTATATTGAAATAGGCATAGGTTAAAACCCAAAGTCCCTAACCCATTTATTAATAGAAAATAATTTTTACAAAATGGAAGAGATATGGTCAGAAATGATAAATGTTTTATTCATAAAAATGAATGAAATAATTCCAATACATAGAGAACAGACATACAAATTCAAAATCATTACCCATGAAATAATGTGAATGTCTTCCACCCTGACCATCATATTTCACCTTTGTTTTTTAGACCATCCATATGAAGATTCCATCATCTCCTCTAGTTTTTAGGATTCTGCCTAGCGTTGTCTAGATCATCAACCACCTTATTAAATTTCCATGATAATTTAGGAATTTCGTGCTCCGGGTTGGACCAGATACAATCATCAATGTTGGATGGAATAAACTTCAAGACTATGAGGTATTCGTTAAAAAATAAATGATTAAAAATGCATTTTTTTAAAAATATAATCAACCTGGGATTTAAACTATTCTTTTGAAGTATCACTGAGACCCAGAGGTAATATTTATTGTAAAAAACTATCTAGAGGAATGTAAGAGTATTTAACCTTCACCACCCCACATTTCTCATAAATGGACTTGCCAAAATTTTCACACATAAACATCATTGATTTAGTGAAATGGTGGAGATAAGACTTTACCTCATTCAAAGAGTGATTACTAAACCCAAAATCCATACCAACACTTTTTGTTATGTATTATTTATTTATCAAGAGCATTCACAAGTTGGATATCCTCTCTGTTGTTAACAAGAAAATCAAAAGGGTTGGAAGTTGTCACCTTTCTACCAAAACTCATCCCCACCCTATGTTGGAATTTGTTTAAGTTAGTTATTCCCACTTCCTTTAACCCATGAATCAATTTTTCCTTAAAAATACGCTCATTACCATATACATATGGGGTTACCATCATAATAGGTTAGCTAATAATCACATTAGATTTGGAATTTATTTTTCAGAATCATTAAACCTAACAACACAACAATAATTGTAATAATCGTCTTACTCTTATGCTTCAACTGTGAACTAGACATTGATAATTAGTAGCACGAAGCTAGGATCCTATGAAACATCATTATTTTAGGTCTAAACCATAAAATTACTAAAATAATTGAAACTATAGGCTCTATAACCCCAACTTCAACATCACCCTTTATTCGTTGTTTAACATCAAAAAAAGTTGAAATGTCTTCAAGTAACAAAACATGTTCAGTATGAGAAACATTTGAAATAGAAATGACCTAATCAAAATATATATACATGTTTTCATGGGAAAATAACTGTACATATTGAACCTGATTGATCAGGTCTACACTAGTTCCAAAATTTGTACTACAATGTTTCATTAAATTAGGTTCCTTTAGGGGAGTTCCCAACCGATCAACATCCCTACCCCACTTTATTGTTGTGACTATTTTTATGTGGGTATTCAATACACCTTCTTATTGGAATTGATTTATTAGGTCCACATAATTTGAAACCAAAAAATGATGAATATGTAGAGACAACAGCAATGTTATTAACAACTTGGTTTTTGGGGGCCTTATCATGTTTCTATCTCCTATAAAATTTGATGGTCTAGCTGCTCATTCCCTTATTCCCACAGACTATACCTCAAAAAAATATTTTGAAATTTTCATTATATTGATAAAACCTGAAAAAAAGTTTGTAACATTCTCATATTTAACTAAAAAGTCAAATTCAATGTCATAAAAATTTAAAATGGTTGTCTTGATCAAGGGAGAGATGATATTTACTTCTACTAAAAGACACAAAAATTTCCTGAACCGTTCTCTTTTATATTCCTTCTCAATCTTAATAGGAACAATGATATCTAAAGTAATATCTCATAAAATTTATGGGTGCTGGAATAATAAAATTAATCCCCCAATTTTGATCTAAAGTTATGTGATAGAATTCCTCACCATAAAATGATTGATTGAAGGATCTTATTCATGTATTTTTTGAAAATAAGTCTTTGCATTGATGTAATGAATATCCGAAGATTTTTATTTAAGAGTCATATTGAGGAATAAAATATAAAAAAATATTTTCCTTGGGAGGTTATATCCCATTCATAAAAACTTTATAATTAAACTATACAATTATTAAGATCTATATTATTTCATATTTCATTTTAAGATTAAAGTGAAAAATAACCAATGATAAAGTTCTTATATTCTATCATCCTTTCTAAGAGGATGCCATAATTAGATTCCATGAAGGTGGTGTCACCATTCCTAATAATATTCTCGAATGAAAACCTAAAATTCATTTAAAACCCATCATTTTAATTATGAATAAGTTAAAAATCTATTTCTAATTGAATCAAGAGGGATTGATAAGGAGCCTTCGTGACATAATAATTATAAATTTCATATTATTTTTATAGGGCTTGAGGAAACGAGACCCAATTATCATATATAAAAATGTTAATCTCTTCAAAGAGAGTAGGATCCCCATTATTCAAAATTTGGTATGATACCAAAAACACCTAGTTAAAAAGGCCATAAATAATGGCCCTATAGTTAATCCCTTGTAGGTTACTGATGTATTTTTAAGTTTCTTAGTATCATGTGAACCACTGATAAGGGGGGTTGAATCAGTATTGATCTTATACAGTTTCAATTTTCATGATATTAACCCCTCTAACTTATTTTCATTTTGATCATTATAAACAATATATAATAACCTCACACTAATTAAATGATAAGAAAGTAAAGTAAGTAACATAATATTTTCATGGATTAGCCTCAGTTTAGTAATCATTATCCATTCTATGGAAATTATTTATAGTCCATGTAAATACACTATCATAGAAAGTGAATAAAACAGAGTTAACTCCCATTAAACACATTCTATCTCCTAATAGAAAATTATACTAAGACCCATTAGAAACAAAATTTTCATTATAAAATGAACCCAACACAATAATGAGAAACCTTTGAAAAAACTCACAACAAAACTTTCCAGAAATCATCAGTCATATTTTCTCCATCCGATACGATTTCCTCAGATGCTCTCTACTTACATTTAGTGAGACTCTATATAGTGAAACTCAAGATACCATGCCACTATTTTTTTCTATCTTTAAACTACACATTAAATATTATTGGAAATTTTTTCTAATACAACTTTAGTCTGGTATCTTTGACAGATGTCTCAGACTAATTTCACTAATCGGAACATCTGTCTGATACCACTTCATGCTAAACCTCTATTTAGTGTACATATTCATCCAAATATTTACTTATTTGGAAACTCACAATAGTTAAAAGCAATCAAAAAAATTCCTCTTTACACGCATATGAAAAGTGAATCTTTCTTATACACATATTGTAATTGAACAGCCAATTTATAGGTTTTCTCATATGAGAAAGGGCAGGAACACAATTTTACTTTATCATTCAATGAAAAATCAAATTTAAAAAATAAAACTCAACTCAATTTCACTATATGATTCTCAATACTTATATAATATTCTTAAAGTTTTATGAAAACTTAGTTTCAGTGGTATTTCTTCCAATTTCATAAAAACTTTATTAAAATTCATAAAACCTCTTTAGTCTCGGTATTAATAAACTTCTTAAAACATTATTTACCTCATAATTAAGAAACCTCTTAAAGAATTATTAACCTTGATAGATAAGAAAAAATTGACGGAATAATATATAATAATCATTTTTAAGGAATTTAGATTTTTTTAAGCTTCCCAGAACTCCTTTTGATGGGTGTTCATCCAATAACATTCTAAAAACATCATTATCTGATGATCTGGATATTTATCCTCTAGGGAATCAGATTTAAACATTACATAATCAAGTTATTTCAACTATAACTCACTTTCATAAATTAAAAAATATCGTTTAGGTTTATATTTTTAGAGAATTAGGATATAATATTATACATAGAAACTCATATATTATAAATTATAAAATTTTACCAAATATCCATTTTTTCACAAAACGAAACTTTTAAAAATAAATATTGTTTCTTTAAATAAAAAATCTTCAAGACATTAAAATTGAATTAGTCATTTATTTTAACCATCAATAAACCCTATGAAAAACATTTTAAAACATGGTATAAGGATAGAAAATCTCATAAGGGACATAGAAATGAAGAAATAAACTGATAGTCTATGATTCAAAACATTTTCACATAGCTCAAACATTTACACATAAAACATAATGACTTTATCTTATCTAAATAAATCATAATTTTATTGGAATAAAATCTAAATCATGGATAAATCATAAAAGGTAACTTATAGAATCATTTTTATATCACTCTTACATGTAATGTATCTCTCTCAGCTACATAGGGAGTAACCATCCTATTATGCTTAAAATAAACATCATAGTATATTCCCATAATCTCTTAGGAGAAATCTAACAAGTTAACTTGGTCCATTTACCAAATGCATTGGAGAGATAGAATGGGATCACCTTCCCTCAGTTTATCATGGATCCACCTATCATCATAACAATGACCAAAAACCATAACATGATCATAACACATAAATATTTCATAAAAGATACATTATCGAGGAAAATAAAATTTCTATTTTGAAATCACATTTAATTTTTAAGAAGTGTTTCACCTATAAATGAAAAATATATATTTTAAAATAAACTTTTAAAATTATAACGGAAACGTTAAAATAAATAAGGCTCCTTGAATGTGTGAAAATTCAGTTATCTTGTATAAGTAAATAAACCTTTCTTTAATAAAAAGAGTTGTAATTTGAAAAAAGGATTTTTTTAAAAGAATGAACCTTACAAATATCATATCATTGAAGTGAGAATTAATAAAATGAATGGAATATGTATATTTGTTGTAAATGAATGTAGTAAAACATAATATAATGAAAATTCATTTCACAAATAATCCAAGCATGGAAAAATCAATGAAATAAAATGTTAACATAAGGAATGGAAATTGGGTTAATAATTCCCTTACCTTATATCCGAATGATTTTTTTACTTGTAATTAATGCCCTAGATAATGTAATTATATTTCTTAATTACTTAATTCATAAAAATTTCCAGATATATTTTATTTATTTACATTTTTTTAATTTCATTTATATCCATTTATATAAGTTTGAAATATTATAATTTTAATTCCGTGAGTGTTCATTTCATGTAATTATGGTTGGTTCCCTTGAGTATAGTTTATTGAGTTCTATTCAAATGGAAGAAAGACTCATGAAGTGGAAATAAGATGATATTTTTGTCACAATAGAGTACTCAAGAGAGGGGTCAATTAAGTATCTATGAAAATTTCTATTAAATGGTATTCTTTGAAATTCCCCCAAATTTAAAATTTAATGGACCAATTAGCCAGTAGTGAATTTGTAAGAGTTTTACTGTTTGATTAATTTCTCAAAAGTGTGATTAGTTATTAGTTATATCAATTTGATAATTAGTAAATCATTTGAAAATAACATAATAAATCAATATTTTTATAATCACTTTATAAGACAAACTATCAGAGTTCAATTTAGTTTTATCAAATATGTGATAAAAAAGTAAAACTAAAAGTAAAATCACAGTGGAAATGAAACAATATTTTAAATTTCAAGTAGAGACCTAATCATCTCCAATTGGTGATCACCTTCCACCATGTAGTTTAAATTAATAAATAGTTTGATCAACACTCTGGATCGGGGTTCACAATAGCATACATGTTGTCCAGGTCACAAGACCACTACCGCAGTTCTTTATGGGTACAAACAACTAGGTCACACAAGGACCTCTTCCACACTTGTCTGTGGGAGTAAAAAAGTGTAAATAGGTATGAGTGGATGGATATCTTGTATTCTTCAGTTTTATACGGGATATAGTGACTGATTTTATATACAGATACACACACTACTCAAACGTATGTAAAATTACACACAATTGATAAAATAAATGTGAGAAAGGATTTAGAAGGCTCTCTATGTCTTGAGATGCACCTCTAGACTCTTCAGATGTAACTGAGAGGATATTTGAGCCCTCTTCTAGAAGTGGAAACTAAAACAGAGTGTCCTATTCTATCTTCCATGTACATGTATGGTTTAGTAGGTATATTGTAATACTATTTGATATGTTGAAGTAGTTTGTAAATTATATGTACAACTTGATTCAGATTGCCTCATGTTTTCTTTCTTTTCTTCATGAGTTCAAAATTAGTTCTTGAGAGTCATATGTATTCTCTTATATGTATCTTAAGTAGGAACACAACACTTGTTACTTCTTATATCTTCAAAATTATTTTATTATTTAGGGGATGAAAAATAACATGATCTTTCCATGTGCATAGGTTTATTATACCTCGTATTGTCTACTAAAATTATGACAAAGGATTATTGAATTTGTCAGTATCATTAATTGACTCAAATATGACTATTATGTATAATTTTAATAAATTCAAATTTAAACAATCTGTCGGTGACTCCTCTATCAGTGAGTCAGTCTATCATTGAGTCGTCCTATCAGCGAGACATTAGTTGGTGACTCATCTATCGGTGAGTCATTTTTCAATCGGTGAGATTTTGGTGGGTGATTAATTTGTCTCTCACTGAGAAATCATTCAGTGAGTCATTTTTTGTTGGTGATACATCAGTCAGTGACTCATTTCTCTTTCGGTGCGAGATTATTCAGTCAGTGCCTTAGTTCTTATATCGAGGTCAGTAACTCATACTTAGATAATTTTATATGTTATGTCTGTCTAATAGAACAAAAAAACTGTATGTGTTAATACCCATAATTACACAAATATAATCAGTTATAAGCATGTTTATACTTAAACAAACATAATTAGTTATATGATATAAATGGTCTGATATACTAGAAAATATTTGACATGATTTAGGATCTTTCATGAGGTAAGATATGTGACTTGTGAGGAAGACATGATTTGAAATAATGAGGTAAGATATAATTTATAATATATGACATGATTTGTTATAATTAAAACCATTATAGTGAGAGATAGTGGAAAAAATATCCTATAGGCCAACAATCTTCCCCTATTTGTTGATCACAAATCATGGAATTATTAAGCACCATTATAGAATTATTAAAATAAAAAATCTGATAAAGATGAATGGGCTCAAAAATAATTATGGGAAGTTAAATGTATTAGAGTAAAATAAAAAAAACAAGGCATCAATTTCTCCCCTTTTTCAAGTAAATAAGATTGCATTAATAATGAAAATAATGTTCTCCCCATTTTAGGATAAGAAAAAAGTGGAAGGGTAAAAACTTAAATAGAAGAGTAGAAATAGTGAAATGGTAGTCATAAACAAAGTACACTGAAATACAAAAAAGTACAAGAACTCAACCCTATAAAACCGAATAACTCCACACTACTTCTTAGGTTTAAGGGGTTCCTTCCCCTAATTAGATGGATCAATGGTAGGTCCAGTAGTTTTTGGCTGAGAAACAAGAGAAACTAAATGAATCTTCAGCGGAGGTAATGGAATTTTTTCTGGAACAAATGGTGCCATGTTCGGTTTGTGCTGAGATAACAACTAAGGTTGAGTTTGTTCTGTGATAAAATTCCGGATCTGTATTAAGGGTTGAGAAACTGACATTAGAGTTGATGTCATTGCTGGAGTATAGTGAATAGAATCGGTAGTTGGAACAACTATGTCTTCACTCTGAACATGGATGTACGATTTTAGTAGCCTAATAAAGTGCTCAATGATTTCTCATCTATACTTCATTGCATTTTCAAATTCATCCTTATTCTCCATAAACTTTTTCAACATAGGGGTGAAGTCCCTAAATTTCATGACCTATTCTTTGAATTCTTTTTTAAATGTGGAAAAAGTCAAATTTTTTCCCAAATACTTAAAATGACTTTTCAATTGGTGCTTACTGTAAATCTCTGAGAGATTTGAATTAATCATCAATATAAGATCATCCTAAGTGGAATATTATTCCTTGGTATAGAATATAACCATATCATGCACACTATAATTATTATTGTTAGTATTTTCTAGGTTGCTCAAACCAAAGGTATCAAATTGGGATTTAAGCTCCTCTTTTACAATACTTTTGACTGCCTTAATATCCAGAGTCTTAGAGGTCTGACCAGATGTGGAAGGAATAATTGTAGGAGTCATGGTTGATGTAGATTTCATAATCTCCTTTACTTAATTTCTAATTTTGTAAAATTTAAGAACCTTATGATGAAAAACAATACCTTCAATTCCTTTCATGATACTCTCTATTGAATTTCAGTACTCAAGGGTTAAAGCATTGAATCCATTAGTTAACTTCTTCATCTTATTCCCAAGATTAGTTTTGTTTTCCACAATGGTTTTGGAAGTTTTAATCAAATTTGGATGAATTTACTTTATCAACATCTATGATACTGAAACAAAATCATCTTGAGATTCAATTACTAAGACATGTGTAGAACTAGAAGTCACAGTTTTCCTTACACCTTCAACCACAAATCAGATGGCTTTCAAGTTATAATTCACCTCTTTGTTTTCTATTCAAGCTTCATTAATATCATATCTCATCTCATATTTTACTGTGTTTATTACTAATGAAAAAATTTCTTACTGGAATTTTTATAAATTAGCCTTAGTGACATAATCACTTGGAAGGGTCTCGACCACTAGTTCCCTTGCAACAGGTACAAAGAATTAATCATCTGAATCTTCATAATCTAATCTGAGTGCCACATACCCAAGATTTATTTCCCATTCAACCATTAAATCATTATCCATTAGAGTGAGAGTATCAATAATTAATCTTCCATGTTTATGCTCTTCACCAGTTTGATATTCTCTTTCTTAAGGATCCCCCTTAGTGTCATTTTTCATTGCAGATCACTCCCCCTCATGTTGATGTCTCTTCTTAACATACACATCTTGAGGAGAAGGTACCAACTCTTGATTCTATTGATGTTATACAATAGAATCACCTTAAACTCTTTCATATTGTTCATAATTATAACCGTTATCACCACCATTGTTGGCATGACCATGTCCATCATCACCTCCATCACCATTTTCTTCATCTCATTCATCTTCTACCTCTTCTTCCTAATTTTCCACTTCGTCCACTTCTTCCTCATTTCCAGAACCATATCCCATTCCTTATTCTCTTTTATACCCTTATTCTTCTTCTTCTTCATTTGAGTCATTAGATTCATACTCCACACGTCCACTCACTTATGCTTCCTCTTCATCTTCATCAACCTTTAAAATTGATTCTTTTGAAGGTGAGGATACTGGTGGACTAGGTTGTAAATAATCCATATTAGGAGGAATTACAGTAACATCAGGATCACTCCTATCATCAACAGAATATCCTTCCCTTTCAGCTCTATTGTCCTCATCTTATTACCCATCAGAGTAATTTTCTTGTTCATCAAGACCCAAACCATGATCCCTCATATCTCTTGGTCTAGTAGGGTGATCCACAAGATTGAATTTATCATAAAATCTCTCTTCATCACCAACCCAACATTTATTCCATGTGATCCAATAAATCTTCATTCTTCCATATATAACCATATTCAAACAAAAAACACTTCATTTGGATATATTATCATCACTTTCATCCTCATAACCCTTTTCTTTCAACATAGTAGATATCATCCTAAGGTAAAAAGAAGAATTTTTAATACATTATGACACCCAAAACATTTTATGGTATGTTTATCTTAAATACCATGAATTAATTAGAGAGCCTATATTGAATGAAGCACTGGGCCTCTGTGAAACAACACTTTTTTATTTCTATGAGAAATTCATAACATGCGGGGGCGTGAGATGTTGATTATTTTTTCAAGGTATTAAAAAAATGTGTTATAGATTTAAAATTGTTATTTCTGAATAAATTATGATTTTATGTAAAAATTATATTATTAATTTTTAGAAAACTATTTTCAAAAAATGGAGTTCATTTTTGAATTCTACACATTCAAAAAAAATTAGGGTGAAATTTTAGAATTTTTCTAAAATATTAGAATTTTTATGAATTGTGAAAATACATTTTTGAGTTTTCGGTAT
This sequence comes from Viscum album, assembly GCA_963277665.1. Lineage (NCBI taxonomy): Eukaryota > Viridiplantae > Streptophyta > Magnoliopsida > Santalales > Viscaceae > Viscum > Viscum album. The sequence continues at coordinate 1,480,287,621 of OY728120.1, forward strand.
GTTTAATGACATCATAGTTATATAATAATTAATATAAAAGGCTGGTGGATTTGTGTATAGTAAACTATGAAATTAGGTGTCTCATGTGGAAAATACCATGGGTAAATACAATGGTTAATCTTATGGTTTTCCAAAAACCACTAATGAGGTGTCCTTTGGGATTAATAAAAAACTCCCTCTCATTTACTAAAAATACCAACTCATTACTTCATTTTATTTTGTTAAATAATCATTATCCTCAAATATATAGTTATTTTTCCACACAAGGAGTCATCCCATGTTTTCTTTAATCCCCCATGGTCCCAACTTTCATGTCTTGGGAGTTACTCTACAATGTAAGGGAATCTACCAACCTTCTCTTTTTTAATGCTTACATTTTATGATATTCTCTTTTATTTTCAATTGGATTATGTTGGGATATGTCATTAAATATTCTCCATACCATTCATATTGTGTAAGAATTATGGGAGACCCATTTTCTATCATCAAACTATTTTATGAATTTTTAAGTGATGTTGTTTGGCTGTTGAATTTTCATTAGGGGTTTATCAAATATTTATTTTATTTCAAGTTCCTTTATTTTCTTTCTCATTCCACTTATCCCCTCATAAAAATTCTATGATAATTATAGTAACTTACATTGACTATAATTTTATTATTCTAATGTAATATTTCATCATCATCTCTCTTTTCCCCCTCCTCTTATACTAAAAATGAAAACACTATCTGAGATGTGTTAATTTATCTTATTCAAGGACGATGGGTTCTCAATTTTTATTACATATTCAATTATGGTCAGGAAGAAATTTTTATTGTGGAAAAAGATTATAATATACTTATTTAATCTTATGAAATGTTATGGAATCCTTACACACTCAAAATATAAAATAATAAAAAAACAAGATCATTATGCACAAAACTACCAAGTAAAACAAGCATGTATCATTATCATTTATCAAATGAGTCGTACTCGTGTTATGTAACCAATATAATTATAAGAACATTTATATCTCTATAAATTTCACTAATAATATATATTAACAATTATGTATGCTTAGCCATGTTACAAATTAACTTTCATTCAAGAATATGAGTAAACAGATCAGGAAACCCATGGATTAAATTGCTTCAAAAACAATAAAATTGAACCTCTTAAACCATTACAACCTAATAAAGTTAAAATAAATAAAATAAATGTGTAGGAGGTTCTGAAATTATTAATTAATTAAGATAAATTTTATTATTCAGTTCATTAAGATCAGCCAAATAACACTTTTGGACATAAGGTAAGGGGTTTCTTATCTCATTTTTAATTCCCTAATATTTCCATTTTTCGCCACTTATTTATTGCATGAGGTGTATTGTGTAATTACATTTGATATATATAATCATTAATATCATTATATTCATGTTATTCTATGATTCATTTGGCGATTCTCAGTTTTTGGTCATATGACTCGATTGATTATGACATAGTAAGAGACATTGTCTCAATTTTCATTTCATAGTCAGTTACTTGGTATTATACACCTAATATTTCTTATGTGGTGTACTCACTTCTAATTTGAGATCATATTTCATTTTAAATTGTAAATATATTATATATCCATATTCTAGGTTCATGGATATGATTATTGTCTTAAGTCCTATACACTTTGACTTACGATGTTTATTTGGAATGTTGTTTTAACTAGGGACATATTAATGAATTTGTATCCATTATATTATGATTATTTTGAGGATTCATATTGTAATTTATTAAATATGTGTAAAAATAATTATTTAGACTTGAAATTATGGGTGGGTCTAGCAATATCCCCTGGATGTATCTATAGGTCTCATGAGAAAAATCAGTTGGTGACAAACCCTTCAAATCTGTTACAAAAAATCAGACGGGATTCTACCCACAAACTTATACTATTTCGATGGTATAGTGGTATCATGTGACAGATAAATGATTTCCAATTAATAATAATATATCTCCATTCATTTTTATATATTACTATCCATGAGGTTTTCACAATGACAAAACCTATGGATGCAGTTTCATTCTTAGTTTATAAATGATGTGTGTTTTTTATTTAATCACCATACCATATTGACTATGAAATTTTTTTATGATTCAGTTATTGTTGATTCATGATTCTTCTATTAGTAACCTTTAATGATAATTTGATCTCACCCCTTTCATTTGTTTACCTTTAACAGGTTACGAGGAGGAGATCATATATTGAGCTCTCAAAGATGCAGTTTATCAGTTTTTTTTGTATTGTATTATGTTACCTTTCTCAATGTAATATGAGTTACATGTATGTATATGGTTTCTTAAAAACTAAAAAATTTATCATTAATTCGGTATTTAATTCCTTTTAATCGTTCCAATGTAATATGAAATGCACCGGCTCTAGGTTTCTAGGGTTGGGGTGTTAAAGTTGGAATCAGAGAGAGTTTAGAAGGAAACATGGTAACTTGACTAGAAAATTCAGATTAGGGTACATATCTCTAAGGTAGTTTTTGAGGATAAATGTACAATAACGTCATGAAATTTTGGTAAGTAATATATTATGTAGATATTTCTAGATAATACATCACCGTCTGGATACAAACAAGTAGAGGAAGACTAGCACAAATGTACTAAGGAGTGAAAAATCTAATAAGGAGTTTCAGGCTTAATCCGGAGTATCCTGGTGTAGAAAAATAGACCCTGCTACACTCTTGTTTTGAAACACCTATATAATATGCTTAGGATAATTCTCATTTTCTTTATAAGACATTATGAAGGATTTCAATGTAAATTTTACCTCATAGAAAAACCATGTTTATGAGATTAACTATTCATAGAATTTCAATTTTTTCTATGTACTTTTCTATTTTAGATTATAAATTATGATTTATAACCTATTCTGGTGTATTCCATTATTTAGAAATGGAAACTAATTGAATAAGGGGAATCAATACTCTTGGAAAATGTAGGGATTTACCCACAAATCAAGTCAACATAGTCAATGTTTGAGAAGATCAAATCATGACCATTTTTGTATAACTTACTCAAGTTGTTACAAATAACCATGCTACATTTGTATTGGATTGTTTCATGGAGAATAATCCACCATATTTTAGTGGGACTACTAATCCAGTGGTAGTTGAGCTTTGGATTAATTCCCTTGAAAATATATTCATGGCTTTAAGATTCAATGAAAATGAAAATGTATTGATAACAGTATATTTTCTCAAGGGTGATGTTGATCAATGGTGGTCCTTGATCCAGAATAACACTAACTAACAAGAAATAGAATATATGTAATGGAATAATTTTAAGTAAATATTCTTCGACGAATATTTCCCTCATGGGAAACTAACTAAAATGAAGAGTCAATAACTTGGCATAAAAAAGGGAAGAAGCCAGTGTCGCATAGTATGAGGCTACCTTCACAAAACTCACCAGTTATTCCATAGATTACATATGTGACTTGGATGACATGATTGATCATTTATTTAAGGTCTTAAGCCATGTATTCAAAGGGAACGTTCTTCTCAAACATTTTCATCATATGATGAAATTGTATTATGTTATGTCAAAATAGAGAAGAAATTTTATAGATCAAATTTGTTCAAGGGAAACCAAGATAAGAAGTGGTACTCTGATAACCATGGAAAAGATGAAGTGCCAAAGAAGAACAAGGGAACAAGTCAATTCCCATTATGAATAACTATTGAAAGAATCATCCTGGGAAATCCTTGAAAGGAATGGGAGTCTGTTATAAGTGTGGAGAAAAGGGTCATCGATCTAATGAATGCAAGGGGAGGAAACACGTCAATTATGTTTAATGATACAATTTTAGAGATACGAGACACTATGAAAATGAGTTTCATAAGAGCCAAGGAAACGTTCCTCAAAAAAGGACATGAGAGAAAGGGAAAGATTATGTGATTACCACCATAGAGGTTGAAGTTATTAATTATGTGGTGGAAGGTACTTTAATTGTTTCATCATACTTATCCATTGCATTATTTGATTCTAGAAAATAACATTCATTTATATCTTCCCAGTTTTCTAAGAAAATTAGACATGTCCAATTTGATTTAATAAAGGAGTTGTTAGTCAAAACTCTTAGGGGATATATCATAGCAACAAAGGCATGTTGATCAGTGCCCCTCAAGACACATAAATGTGCTTTATTTGATAATATTATTATCATACCAATGATTGACTTTGATAAAATTCTCAGTATGAATTGGATGTGAAATTATGATGTTATGATCTATTTCTAGATGAAGTATGTTACAATATTTGAAAATTCTGTAGAGTCTATTAACTGTAGAGAGGAAACCTCCCCACCCGATTCTTATCTAGATCCACCACCAGTAGCTCTATTGAATGAAATTCTTAGAGGGCAAGAGAACCCAATATCAATGGGTGATGAAATAAATATTCAAATTTAATATGTACATTTAGAGCAAGAATACATTGACATATTTCTATATGATTTACCTGGATATCATCTAGAGTAATAAGTTGAGTTATTTATTGATCTAATTTCCAGTGCAAGAGCTATATCAATGACTCCCTATAGAATGGCCATTGTGGAATTATTTAAGCTAAATAAACAACTAGAGGAATTTAGTGACAAGGGATTTATTCAACCATGTGTTTCTATATGGGGATCCCCTATCCTCTTTGTCAAGAAGAATGATGGATCCATTAGGATATGTAGTGATTATAGGGAAATCAGTGCTATTAAAATAATGAATAATTATCATCTTCCACGAATTGATGAATTATTTGATCAAATTCATGAAGCATAATATTTTCAAAGATTGAACTTTGATATGGATATCTTCAGCTGTGTGTGAGGAAAAAATATATTCCAAAGACAAAATTTTGAACCAGGTATGGGCATTATGAGTTTAGAGTAATGCCTTTTGGACTCGCAAAACCACCCTCTATTTTAATGGATAAAATGAATTGATTTTTCAATGATTATATTGATGACTTTATTATGCTATGTATCGATGATATCCTAGTATAATCCAATAGTTATGAATACCATGAGAATCACTTGCGGATTATTCTGAAAACTCTTAGAAGAAATCAATTATATGGGATGTTCATAAAGTGTGAATATTGTATTCAATCAGTTTGTTTTTCTTTTCCATATTGTCTCTAAAGATGGAATATTATTTTATCTTGCAAAGAAAAAGGAAATTAAAGAATGTCCTATGCCAACAAACATAACTGAGGTATGCAGTTTTATTTTCTTTGCAGGTTACTTTCCACATTTCATTCAGAATTTTTCCCAACTGGCTATCCTGCTAACCAAGCTCACACATAAAGGGGTTATGTTTGTGTGGATGAAATAATATAAAAAATTCTTTGAAGAATTTAAAATAATATTGGTTAATGCTCTAATTTTTACTCTTCTATCTAGAGATGAGGGATTTGTGATATACAGTGATACATTAAAAAATGGACAAGGTTGGATCCTTATGAAAAATGATAAAGTAGTTTCTTATGAATGAAGGTAGTTGAAGACTCATGGTCAGAATTAGCAAAATCATGATCTTGATTTAGCATTCATAATATTTTCTCTGAAAATATGGAGATGTTATCCCTATGGTGAAAGATGTGACATATATACAGATCACAAGAGTTTAAAATACATTTTTACAGAGAAATAACTCATCATGTGGAAAATGAGATGCCTCCAGTTACTCAAAGACTACGATTGTTCAATACACTACCACCCAAGAAAAGAAAATAAGGTCGTATATGCATTAAGCAGGAAAGATCATGGACATCTGACCCAAATGAAGATTGAGAGAAATCATATATTCCTGGATCTACTAAAGATTGATATGGGAATTTTTATGGAAGGGAAAACATATTTCCTATTTCAAATGATTGATAAACCATCTTTACTAGAGAAGATAAAAAAATCTCAATCTGAGGATGAGAATATAATACACAAGAAAATTAATATTGTTAAGGATGGGAGATTGGCAGACATCATGTATGAGGAAGGAGTTATGAAATTTGGGAAGAGGTTTTGTGTTCCATCAGTACTTGAGCTAAAAAGTGAAATATTATATGATTCTCATTGCTCAAACATTTTTATACAACCTGGTAAAACTAAGATTTATAGAGATCTAGAGGAACATTTTTGGTAGGATAATATGATGCAATAAATTACTAACTACGTTTCAGTGTGTCTTGTTTGTCAATAAGTGAAGGAAGAGAGACACAATCCTAGAGGGGTGATACAACCTCTACCTATTCCTATGTGTAAGTGGGAGGAAATTACGATGGATTTGGTCACAAAAATACTTAAGAAACCTAGAAGAAATGATGCAATATGGGTAGTTGTTGTTCATCTCACAAAATCCGCATATTTCCTTATTATGAGAGATTTTTTACCACTTGAGCACCTGACAAGGATTTATATTAATGAAGTTGTAAGACTTAATGGTGAAACACTATCGATTTTTTCTTATAAAGATCCCCAAAATACAACAAAATTCTAGAAAATTATCCATAAGGCTTTGGATATTGAGCTTCATATGTGTGCTACATAACACCCCCAAACTGATGGGCAGTCTGAAAGGACTATTTAAGCACTACAAGATATGTTGAGATCATTCTCTCTTGATTTTCAAGGTATGTGGGATCAATACTTACCTTTGGTGAAATTTTCATACAATAATAGTTTCCATTCTAGCATTCAAATGGATCTATATAAAGAATTATATGGTAAAAGGTTTCGAGCACGAGCCTCAACCCGGTTGGTGAGGAATCCTTAAGTGCATTCAGGCGACCCAAGATCAAATCCAAGAGGAGGCATAATTTCTGGGTACTGTAGTAATACTATAATAGTATTTTAGTAGTAATATAGTAGGTATTATAGTGGTAACTATAGCAGGTACTATTTGGCCCTCTAGCAGGTACTTTTTGGCACTCTAGCAGCTGGGAATATTCCCCCGTTAGGGCCTTTGGGCCACCAATTTGGTCCCTGAGTCCTTTAAGGCCTTCGGGCCATGTAGGCCATTGGGTCAGTAAGGCCTTTGGGCCACCTCAAGGCCTTCATGATAACTTGAGGCCTTCGGGAAACCTTAAGTGAAGATGAAAACCAGACAACCTACAAGGAACAAGTTCTAGAAGGGGGATGAGCATGGGGAACTCACCATTGCATAAGCTAAATAGATTGTAAGAATGAGAGGGTATGACAGCTACCATCAGGACAAGCCTATTCATTCATGGGAAAGCCTAGATGAATAGCCATGCAAAGGTGGAGAGCTGATTTCATGATTAATATGTTAGGGTGGATCAGTTCCAAGTAGTTATTTTTTATTGTTTGTAATGTTTGAAACCTATGGGTAATGAATTTCTCGAAGGCCTATGGGCCATGTAATATTTTTACCTACGGGACTTCTTAGGGTTCCACCTCACCCCTTGAAAGGTGGATGATCAAAAATTAATAAATATTTAAGGCCTTTGGTCCATTGGAGGATGTTAAGAGGTTCTGAACTCCAACTTGTTGGGATGAAGGTGGTGAGAGGAAACTTTTAGGTGCAGAACATATCGAAGAGACACTTACAAAGGTAAACAAAATACAGGCCCTTATTAAATAATCCAAAATTAATTGAAAGAGTTATGTTGACAACTGGAGAAAGGATTTGATATTTCATGTATGAGATCTTGTATTTCTAAAAGTATTTTTGTGGAATGGCGTTTTATGGTTCGGTAAGATAGGGAAATGGGCCCTAGGTACATCAGAACATTTGAAATTATGGAAAGTATTTATGCTTTAGCTTACGGTTTAGCAATTCCACCAAGTCTCTCCATAGTTCGTAATGTTTTCCACATGTCATTGTTAATGAAATACATTCTAGACCAAAATAAATATACTCACCTATGAAAAAATAGAGATGGAACCTGATTTTTCATACTGTGAAGAGCCTATCGAGATTATTAATATAAGGGATTAGGTACTAAGAAATAGGACAACTCATCTATTAAAGGTTCTTTGGAGAAACAATAAAATGTTGGACGCAATTTGGGAACCTGATGATGTTAAGAATAATAACTACCCACATCTTTTTGAAGGGCTTTATGTATGAAAAAGATTTTGAGGTTGAAATTTCCATAGGTGGGAATAATATAACACCCCAAAAATTTTATGGTTTGTTTCACTTAAATTCTTTCAATTCATTAGAAATTCTATATTGAAAGAATCACTTAGTCTATGTGTAACAAAACTTGGTTATTTCTTAGAGAATGTCATAACATAGCCATTAAACTTTAATTTTCCACATCAGTGTTTTGAATTTCAAAAAACAGTCAACTATGGCTGTGATCAGTAAGTTATTTACAGTTTGATAGGATAAACTTTCTTTTTTGATTAATAGTAACATACCCTTGTGAATAGTAATATGACCCTTATAAATAGTAAATCATATTATTATTTTCCTTTCGTGAGGTTTTAAGGTAATGAGATGTTGATTAATTTTCAATGGTATTAAAAAAAGAGTTATTGATTAAAACTGTTATTTTTGAATAAATTATGATTTTATTTAAAATTTAAATTAATAATATTTAAAAAATTATTTTCATAAAATTTAGTTCATTTTTTCATTCAACATGTCAAAAAAAATTTAGGTTGAAATTTTTAGATTTTTCTAAAATACATGAATTTTTCATGAATAGTAAAAATACAGTTTTGAGTTTTCTATATGTTTAATGACATTATAATGATGTAATAATTAATATAAAATGTTGTTAAACCTATTTATAGTAAAATATGAAATGAGGTGTCCAATTTTTCTAATACAGTGGGAAAATACAATGGGTAAGCCCATGGTTTTGCCAAAACCACTAATTAGGTGTCCTTGGAATTAATAAAAAACTCCCTCTAATTTACTATAAATACCCACTCATTCTTTCGTTTTCATTCATTAAAAACTTATTATATTAAAATATATTGAGGTTTTACCTTCCTAGGAGTCCTTCCAAGCCGTTCTCAGGCCCCCAAGTTCCCAACCTTCATGTTTTGGGAGTAACTCTAAAAGGTAAGGGAATCTACAACCCTTCTCTATTTTTAATGCATTCATTTTATGTTGTTATTTTTTATTTTCAATTGGATTATGTTGGGAGATGTCATTCCAAATTACCTGTTCTATCCATATTATTTAATAATGATGAGATACACCTTTTCTCTCATCAAACAACTTTATGAATTTTTAAGTGATGCAATTAGGCTGCCGAATGTTCATACGGGATTTCTCAATTTTTATTTTATTTTGAGTTCCTTTGTTTTCTTTTACTTTCCCCGTATACCCTCATATAAATTATATGATAATTAAATTACATTATATGAACTGGAATTTTATTATTCTAATGAAATATTTCATCATCATCTCTCTTTTTCTCCCCCTCTTATACTAAAAATTAAAACACTATACGAGATGTGTTGATTTATCACATTCAAAGACGACAAGTTCTCAATTTTTATTACCATATTCAATTCTGGTCATAAAAAAAATTATGGTTGAAATATATCATAATATATGTATTTAATCTTATTAAATGTTCTGTAATCCTTATACACTCAAAATATAAAATAATAATACAAAACATGTTCATTATGCACACAACCACCAAGTAAACCAAGCATTTATCATTATCTTTTATCAAACAATTCATCCTCATGGTATGTAACAAAAATAATTATAATAACATTTATATCTCTGTAAATTTATCTAAAGATATATATTAACAATTATATATGCTTAATCACATTACGAATGAACATCCATTTATGAATACAAGAAAAATGATCATGAAAACCAAGGATGAAAATGCTTCCAAGACAAAAAAATTGAACCTCTTGAACCCATAAAAAGGCCATGACTAAACCTAATAAGGATAAAATAAATCAAATAAATTTAATAGAAGTTATGTATTGATTAATTAATTAATATATATTTGATTATTCAGGTCATTAATATCAGTCAAAGAACACTTTCAGACATAAGGTAAGGAGTTTCTTATCTCACTTTTAATTCTGTGAGATTTCCATTTTTCCAGTTATTTCTTGCATGTGGTGAATTGTGTACAAACATTTGATATATATTAACATGATTATCTTTATATTCATGGTATTCTATGATTAATTTTTCAATTATTAATTTTTGGTCATACAACTCGATTGATTACAACATGGTAAGGGACTTTGTCTCAATTTCCATTACATTCACTGTTACTTGGTATTTTGAACCCAATATTTCTTATGTGGTGTATCCAAAACCATTTAATATAATTTTTCAATTTAAAATTTTAATATATTATATATCCATATTCTTGGTTCGTGGATATGATTATTGTCTTAAGCCATATATCGTTTTACATACGCTGTTTATTTAGAATGTTATTTTAACTATGGAAATATTGATGAATTTTAATCCTATAATCTATAATGATATTGAGAATGCATATTGTACTTGTATTAAATCTATGTATAAATAATTATTTGGAATTTAAGTGATGGTCGGGGATCGTTATATCTCCTTGATGCATCGATAGGTCTCATCAGAAAAATCAGTTGGCGACAAACCCTTCATGTTTGTTAAGAAAAATCAGAATGGTTTATACCCACAGACTTAAATTGTTTCGATAGTATAGTGGTATAATGTGTGAGATACATGATTTAAAATTAATAATCATATCTATTTATTCATTTTCATCAATTACTATCCCTGAGGTTTTCACTATGACAAAACCTATTAATGCTGTTTCATTCTTAGTTTATTAATGGCATGTGTTTTTTTAGTTATTCACCATTCCATATTGACTATGAAAAATTGTTTAGGATTCAGTTATTGTTGATTCATCCATCCAATATTTGTAACCCTTACTAAGAATTTTATCTCTCCACTTTAATTTGTTTTGCTTCAGTAGGTTATGAGGAGGAGATCATATATTGAGTTCTCAAGGATATAGTTTATTAGTATTTGTTGTCTATTGTATTGTGTTACCTTTCCCAATGCAATATGAGTTACATGTATGTATCTAGTTTTTTAGAGACTAGTAAATTGATTGGCCTTTTTGGATTTCATTCCTTTTAATCATGCCAATGTATTAATTAATGCACCGGCTCTGGGCTTCTGGGGTCAGGGCGGTACGTATAGTTGGGTTTGATCACCTCAATTATGTAAACCATTAAGTACTTTATAAGATTCACCTTAACTCCATTATTCAGCAGATACACCAGGTATACATCCTGGTACATCAAATAAGAAAATTCCCCTTTGTTGGGAAAAAATTGGAGTTGTATGAACTTGAAAAAGACTATGCACTCTCCAAGAAGCTGAGTAAAACCTGGCCTTTGAGGATCTTCATTGTTAGTAAGTTCTTTCAATGCTCTCCCAAGGATTAAAATACCACTTTTGGGTGGAGGAGTACCTGGATAATCATCTGAAATTCCTTCATGAGTAAATTTGAGACATTCAGCAAGCTGATTTTAACAGAAAGAAATCATATTTCCTTTTACCATTGATTTTCTCCAATACACATCACTTCCTTCTAGCAGAAATTCCGAATTCATGTAGATCTCATGAATGAGAATCGAATAAGATTCTCTTCAATTCTCAAAAATCCATTGAATATGACCTTAATCCCATAGAACTTTCCACAAAATTGGCTTTCTCTCTAACATCCATTCTACAGAAACCACTTTTTCTAGGGTTACTATACGATTGTCTTATGCCTAATTTACTGGACCAATGGATCCATTGGACCCTCCTTTTTTATTCTTACCATGTGGAGACTCATCAGAGTATCCTTCGGTAGGGTGCTTCAACTTTACCATTTTGAGAGCATAGATGAAGGTTAGAAGGTGAACGATCAATAGTAGAGTGAGAAACGATGGTCTCAAGTTACGTAATTGTGTTGAATGATTAAATTTTATATCATTTGGGGCTTAAATCGAGTAAAAATCATGAAATCATGAACCAAGTTCCATAAATAATCAAAATGGTGTTGTTTTGGTTAAAAACCAAAAACAATTAACATATTGAGTCTTCAATGTCATCCTGATAGAAGTATCAGCATGACTAAAGTATCGGCATGACAGTATCAACATGACAGTGTTGGAATGACAGAGTCAGTATGATAGTGTCAGCAAGACAGTGTTGGCATGAGAGTGTTGGCAAGACAGTGTCATCATGAAAGAGTCGACATGATAGTGTCGGCATGACAGAGTCAGCATGACAGGGTCAGCTTGACATTGTCTCTTACTTTTGAAAAAGGATAATTACTATAAGACACTTATATATTAAGCATTCCTAGATCATGTATGATGTAATTCATTCATTAATAGTTCAATGGCTTAGTGAATATGTTATCATTCTGATATTCTGTTCTCATAAATTCTAAAGTGATATCACCCTTTTGATAATAATCTCTCAAAAATTGATGTCTTATATCAATATGTTTTGTTCTAGAATGAGAAATTGGGTTTATAGAAATGTTAATAGAACTTGTACTATGACAATATATAGGTACATGTCTAAATTGATATCCATAGTCTATTAGAGTGTGTTTCATCAACAAAATCTAAGCACCACAACTACGAACACCTATGTATTCAGATTTTGGAGTATATAATGTAACAGAATTTTGTTTAATACTACACCATGAAATCAATGACTTTCCCAAAAAATGACATGTTCCAAAGGTTTTCATTCTATATAACTTGTGTCCACCAAATGTATCATCAGAATAAATCACTATATTAAATTATTGTCCTTTAGGGTAAAAAAAACCTAAATTCATAATATGTTTGAGGTATTTGAAGATTATTTTAATAGCATTTAAGTGATATTCTTTCGTATTAGATTCAAAATGAGCACACAAACACACACTAAACATTACATCTGGATAATTATTAGCCATGTGGAGAAAACTTCCAATCAATCCCTTTTATGTGGTTTGGTCAATGGATTTACCATCTTCATCAAGATTCAACCTACAGGTTGTACTCATTGAAGTGTCTCTAATTTTAATTCTATCAATGCCAAATATTTTTTAAATGTATTTTGTTAATTATATTTTATTTAAAATGATACCTCCTTTATTTTGAGAAATCTGAAATCCAATAAATAATTTTATTTCACCCCCCAAACTCATTTCAAATTCACTTTTCGTCATTTAATAAAAATAAATACATAATTAATTCCTTGAAGATGCAAAAATAATATCATCTAGATAAATTTTAAGTACTAAAACAACTTTATAAATTTGTTTTATAAAAAGAGTAGGATCAGAAATTCCTTTTGCAAAATATTTTATAATGAGACAATTAGTTAGTCTATCATACCAATATCTTGGAGCTTATTTTACACAATATAAAGATTTTATTAATTTGAATGCATGATTTTGAAAATGAGGGTTGGTAAAACAATGGGGTTGTTCAAGAAAAACATCCTCAACTATATCACCATTTAGGAATTCACTTTTAATAGCCATTTGATAAATCTTGAAATTATGTTGGGAAGCATAAGAAAGAAGGATTTTGATGGCCTCAAGTCTAGAAACAGGTGCAAAATTTTCTTCATAGTAAATTCCTACTTATTGACCATAACCTTGTGAAACCAATCTGGATTCATTTCTAAAAATATTTCCAGATTCATCTACTTTGTTTCTAAATACCCACATAGTTCCTATGGTCATGGTTTATTTGGGTCTATACACATGTTTCCAAACTTTATTTCTTTTAAATTGATTATGTTCTTCTAGCATTCCCACCACCCAAAATTCATCTATAATTGCATCATTGATGATTTTAGATTCAAGCTATGAAAAAAAGTCTTGATGTTCAACCTGGATTCTAAGAGAATTTCTAGTTTTTGTCCCTTTATATAAGTCTCCAACAACATCATCTAAATGATGGTTCTTGGGGGTTTGAGTTGGTCAAGAAAAGGAGGGGCTAGTAATTTCAGGTTCATATACAAGTTCAGGTTCATCATGTTCATATTCTGAAGCATATTTATAACTGTTTGATTTAAAATATTTCCTTACAAGAGGATTATATGGTTTCACATTTATATCTAGATTTGACATGTTACCATCATGGTTTTCTAGGGAGGTCTTCATTCATGTGGATCTGTTTCATCAAATTTGATATGCACAGATTTTTCCACACACTTGGTTCTTTTATTAAATAATATATAGGACTTACTGAAGGTTTAGTAACCTAAGATGATTCCTTCATCACTCTTGGATACAAATTTTTGATTATTTTCTTTTTTATTTTGGATATAGACTTTGCAACCAAAAACATTGAAGTAACTATATTTGGGTTTTCTATTGTTCCACAACTCATAAGGAGTCTTCTTGAGGATAGGTATAATTAAAGCTCTATTAATTTTTTAGCAAGATGTATTCACAGCCTCATACAAAAAAGTGAATAGGTAGATCATATTCATTAAAGGTTGTTCTAGATATCTCTTGTAACGTTCTATTTCTTCTTTCCACAACTCCATTTTGTTGAGGTGTCCTAGGGGTAAATAATTTATGACTATAGCCATTGTGTGAGAAAAATGATTCAAAGTCTTAATTTTCAAAATCACAATCGTGATCACTTATTAAGGATTTTATTCTATGTCCACTTAGATTTTTCACTATTTTAGCATACTTTCTGAAGTAAGTACATGATTCACTTTTGGGAGCTAATAAATAAGTCCAAGTATATATAGAAAATTAATCTAGTAGAATATAGACATAGTGCTTCTGATTTAAACCTAAAACTCATGAGGGTCCAAACAAGTCCATGTGAACCATCTTTAAAGGTTGAGAAGTTGAAAATTCTTTCTTTGATTTGAATTATATGTTTTCTTATTTAACCTTTTCACAAGGATTGCAGACTTTATCATTTGAAAACTCAAGTTTGGGTAGATCATTGACTAGTCCTTTTTGAGTAATATTTATAAGATACTGTACATTATAGTGTCCTAATATCCTATTCCCAATCCAAGACTCATTATGAAAGACACCTAAACAAGAAACATTTTCAAAAACTAAAGATTCTAAGTTAATAGCATATACATTTTCATTTCTAAGAGTAGAAAATATTAGTTAATTTTTAATGTTAAAAATGAAGCGAGCATCATTTTCAATTTTAACATGAAATCCATCATCACATAATTGTGAAATATTAAGAAAATTATATTTCAATCCATCAACAAAATGTAATTTAGAAATTAAAACTGAGTTAGAGATACCCATTTGGCTTAGGCCAATTATTTTTCCTTAATTATTGTCAAAAGAAGTAACATATCCACCATAAATCTTGATTATGTTATTGAAGCTTGAAAAGTTTCATAATATATGTATTGAATATCCACTGTTCAAGTACGACTAACTCTTGCAGGAGCTCTACTAATAGATTTCTTACAAAATAATCAGACAAAACAAATTTTGGTTCCCATATTTGTCTTGGTCAAGTAACATTAGTAATCAGTGCTTTAGGTACCCACAAATTCTTTATGGATTTCCTATAATAATTATGTAACATATTTAAAACATATACTCTATTTATTCCATAAATACTAGAGGTGGTAAAATATTTTCCATAACTGGAACTAGCAGCAGAATTTCGATTTTTAGGTCGAAAAAAATGATTTTCCAGATTTGGTTACAAAAAGCTTTTTACTTAGGGTTCCTATCCAGGATGACATCTAATACCATAAGTTTACATAGGAGCTATTTGTTTACCAATAATTTGAGTAATAGTATTTTTTCCCTTGGTAAATTTTCTATATCTTTCTTCAATTTCTCATTGGACACTTTTAGTTCATTATTTTTTTAAGAAGTTGATCATTATTTTCCTTTTCAGTAGTAGGTTCATATTTAATATTTACCATGAGATCATGATATTTCATTAAATATTTATATTTATCTTTCAATTCATTATGTGTCTCTTCCAGTGTGTTACACTATTCAAATAGTTCATCACTTGTCATATTTTAATAATCACTTTCACCTCTACAATAGTAAGAATTATGTACAAAAGAATCTAAGGTTAACTCAGATGTGTTTGTCATAAAACACATATTTTCCATGTCATCTCTCTCATCATGAGATGATGCTGATTCACTGGAGATTTCCTTAGAGGCAATCTAGCTGGACTTCATAGTTTTTATATACTTCTTGTATTTTTTTCATAATTCTTTTTGTATTTTAATTTTGGATAGTCATATTTGACTTTTCCTCTCCTATGACATTCATAGTAGACAATATCCAATGATTTTTCATTTATTTTCCAAACCTTTTCCCAGTTTCCCTTGTTATCATATCTTCCTTTATAATTGGGATTCATGGCGAACATCTTATTCTTATTGAATTTCTCGAATCTTCTTGCCCGCTAAGCTATCTCTTAGTCATTATCTAATTTTGATTCATCATTGCTGGAGCTTTCATTATAGGGTAGCATCTTTTCTTTTTCCTTATTCTTAGAGGTAGTAGTCTTGAATGCTAAAAATATTCTCTCAGGTTCATCCTCTTTTTCCAAGTGGACTTTTATATCTTCTTATTACATCATCAGTTTTTCAAATTGTTATTTGATAGGTATTTTACTGATGTCACTTGATTCTCTAATAGAGATAGAAGTTCCTCTCCATCTATCAAGTAATCATTTATGAATCCTCATAATTTGTTCTTTGGCAGTAATAACCATTCCTAGAGAGATCATGGTGTTAACTATCTCATTGAACCCAATATACATGTCAAAAATATGTTCATCATACTTCATCTTAAATTTATCATATTTAATTGTATATGTATTAAGCCACATTTCTTTGACATTAGTTGTTCCTTCATTTGAAACATCTATGGTGCCCCAAATTTCAAAGGCTGTTTTACAAGAAAATATTTTGTTGAACTCCTCATCTCCTAGTGAAAAATATATATCATTTGTGGAATAATAGTTATTACTATAGGTATGTTTGGAAATATCATACCTAGTATTTATCGTAGTATTTTGGATTTCAAATTTAGTCTCTATATCAGACCAAATCCCAAATCATATACTCTCAAAATTCATTTCATATTAATTTTTCATTGAGAATAGTTGGTTCCATTTAAAAATAATGGTATGTTTTTAGCAGCACCTTCTAACCTATTTTCCATAATAAAAGTTTAGAATAATATTTTTAAGAGATAAAAGTTTAGTATTAATGAAAATTTTATGATCTTTAAAATATCACTAAAATCATAGTTGAAAAAGTTTGGAAAAGAATTGAAAATAAAAAATTCTGAAACCTCTGATTCCAAATGTTGGTCAAAGTAGAGTACTCATGAGGGGTTTGAATTGAGTATCTATAAAAATTTATGTTAAAATGTTTTATTGTAAATTTTCGCAAATTTAAAATTTAATTGACCAGTTATCTAGTAGTGAATTTATAAGATCTTGACTATTTGATTAATTTTTCAAACGTGTGATTAGTTCTTAGTTGTATCAATTTGAGAATTAATAAAACACTTGAAACTAACCTAATTAGTCAATATTGTTATAAAAACATTTTAAGACTAACTATCAGAGTTAAATTTAGTTTTATAAAATATGTGATAAAACAAAGTAACACTAAAATTAAAATCACAGTAGAAATAAAACAAGAATTTTAGTCTCAAGTAGAGACATAATCCTCTCCACTTGGTGATCACCTACCACCAATAAATTTAAATTAATAATTAGTTTTATCCACACCTTATATCTTAGTTCACAACAACGCATGGGCTACCCATGTCACAAGACCTCTACCATAGTTCTTCGTGGGGAAAAAATACCAGATCATGAAAGGAACACATTCACATATTCTATGGGAGTAAAATGGTGTAAAATGGTATGAGTGGAAAGATATATTGTGTCCATCAGTTTTATTTTGGATACAATGTGTGCTTCTATAAACATATACACACACTAATTAAAAGTATGTAAAAAATGCACACAACAGAGAAAATAAATGTGAGAAAAGATTTAGAAGGATATGTGTGCCTTAAGATGCAGCTTTGGACTCTTTAGATATAAATGAGATGATTTTTCTGTCCACTTATGGAAGTTGACACTAAAATAGAGTGTCGTATTCTGTCATCGTGGTATATGTATGATTAAGTTGGTATATTCTTCTCCTTTTTGATAGGATAAAGTATTTTGTCAATTCGATGTATAACATGATTGAGATTGTCTCATGTGTTCTCCCTTTTCATCTTAAGGTCACATTGGGTGCATGAGATTCGCAGATGTTCTTATATATGTCTCTCAAGAAGGCACAGTAAACTTGTTAATGTTTCTATCTTCAAACTGTTTTTATTCTTGAGAGGCTAATAGAGAGAATGATCATTCCCCATGCATAAGTTCATTGAACCTCGTACTGTCAACTAAAATTCTTAAAAAGGATTATTAAATATGTAATTATCATTAAATGACTCAAATATGAACAATAGGAATAATTTTAATAAATTAAAATTTAAACTGTATGTTGGTGACTCCTCTGTTGGTGAGTTAGTTTATCGGTGAGTCATCTTATCGATGAGACATTGGTCAGGTATACATCAATCGATGAGTCATTTTTCAATTGGTGAGTCATTTTTCTGTCGGTGAGACATCAGTCGGTGAGTCATTTTTCTCTTAGTGAGACATCAGTATATCGGTGTATCAGTTCTTCTATCAGTGTTAGCGACTCATACTTAGATAATTATAGATGTTCTATCTATCATACAGTAAAGAAAAGTTAGAATGTGTTAATACCCATAATTACACATAGATAATCAGTTATAAGTGTGTTCTGACTTAAAAAACATAATTATTTATATGATTGAAATGATTTGATATACTAGAAAATATTTTACCTGATTTAGGATTTTTTATGAGGTAAAATAAGTGACTTGTGATTAATAAATTATTTTAAATAATGATGTAATATATAAGTTATAATATATGACATGATTTGTGATAATTAAAACCATTATTGTGAGAGATAGTGGCCAACAATATCTTCTGGTCCAAAAGTATTAATATGTTTCCATAATTTTTAATGATACCATATATACTTTTTTTCTGATATGAAGATGATTCATTAGATAAAACATTAATAATAAATGTTTAGATTGTTTTTGGCAGTTTTTTTGACAATCACAAACTAGTTTGGTTTTATTTAATTATTATACCTATAAATTAGTTTCAAAACATTCAAAAAGTAAAAATATACAAATCATAATCATTTTTATCCATAATAAAGGTTTTATGACCATATTTGAAGGGTTTAATAGAAAATAAAAACTCATCATCCATGAAGATTGTGAATCAACACATCACAGACGATGTTTTATTTTTTGAGAATAAGAGAAGAATAGAAGATGTTCTATTAAGGATATTCCATTAGCACAATAACATTATAGTATATATATAATACTATAGTTATCATGCATATTTTTATTGTGTAGGTGAGGATAAGGTAAAAATAATGAAAGAAATAGATAAATAATTTAAAAGAGAAAGAAAGTGTGTTTATATCTTGAATATCGTCTCCTTGAGAACCCCCTTAAGAAACTTGGTTTTAGTATTTTGGTGAGACCAAAAGGTCTTTGATGTGGGGAAGTGTCTTGGGAAAGCAATTGGGTATATGTTAGACAAGATAAAATGCTTTGGAGGTGTGAGAATAAGGGATGGTGTGGGGTGGTATTTATAGGGAGAGGAGAGGTGTATTGTTGATTTTTTTATTTATTTTTTTTTATTTTTTCTTAGTACTACCAATAGTGTTTATTTTTGTGACTAAGTACAGTAAATATTTAATGCGAGCTCTAAATAATGGGTTATTACATCACCAATGACTCAAAAACCATTTATTTAACTTATAATATTTAATACTATACATTAACGTATTTCCCTATTCACCACAAATTCAAATATTTCAAAAAAATATGAAAAATTCACTCTAAGCATTTTTTGATGTTTAGATTTCAAAAATAGTCTATATTTTTTGAAATTATTTTCTAAATATGATAAATTTTATTTTTAATTAAAAATATCATTTATTCAGAAAATAATGATTTTAATATTATAACTGATTTTCTAACACTTTAAAAAAGTAACTAAGGTCCCCAAAAAAGTATATTATAATTATTGAAAAAACATATTAACTCATGATTATATATTATTAAAATAAATTTTATTTTAAATAATTATATTAATTATAAAATTATAAATAAACATTTATGTTTAAAAAAAATATCAACACTTAGTTTTTCATATTTAAATCATTTATTTACTTATTCATTGAAATAAATATATCATATTTTAATTTATGAGATATGTAAATTTATATATACTTTCAAAGGTGAGGTTATTATTCTAATGGCCAAATTACTATTCCAAATAGTCACATTACTATTCCAACGGTCATGTTATAATTCCATTAGTATAGATTCTTTAATCTCTATAAATACCACATATTTCGTTACAGATTTATAATTAATATAAATGTTTAATTATATAATGAAAACAAATTATTATATAAGTACCTGGTTTGTTACATTCCCCCACCCCGTCTAAAAATTATGCCCTCACAATTTTATTCACATATTAAAAAACCGATGATACCTTTCCCTCATGGAATTTTCTAATTCTCTTATTGCTTCTTCAACCATGTGTTTTCCCCCAACAAACCTTAACCCGGTGAACTACCTTATTCTAAAATACATGCTCTATATGATCCAAAATCATAAAAGGATTTTCCTCATATGAATGATTATCTTCTAATAGAACTACCTCAAGGATCAAAACATGAGATGAATCTGAAACATACTTTCTTAACATCAAAACATGAAAAACATTGTGTCATTAAGAAAAACTCAGAGGAAAAGATACTCAGAAGGCTATTGATTCAACTTTATCCAGGATTTCATAAGGCCTAATGAACAACAAACTCTCCATCCCCTTCTTTCAAAAATGCATCTCACCTTTTCATGGACAATCCTTGAGAAATATATGATCACCCACATGAAAATAATGACCCTTCCTCTGGTTATTTGTATAACATTTATGCCTACTCTAAGATATACTCAAGTGTTATTGAATCAACTAAACTTTCTCAGCCATTTCCTCTACCAATTATTGTCCCATCATCTTTCTGTCACCTATTTCATCCCAACGTATAGGAGTTTGACAAAGCTTTCTATATAATGCATCAAAAGGAACCATCTGTATACTGGAATGAAAACTAATATTACATGAAAACTCAACCAAAGAAATATGTTGATCCCAACTTCCTTGGTAGTATAATAAAAAATCTTGAAGAGTATCCTCCAATGTTTGAATATTTTACTATAATTTTCCTTCATATTGAGGATAAAAAGTAATGCTGAAATTTAATTTAGTTCTCATTGACTTCTAAAGGCCCTTATGAAAGTTAGAATTGAATTTGAGTTCATGATGAGATACAATATAGATATAAAAATCTTTGAAACCTGACTATCACTTTGATTTTAAATAGAGAAAGTGGTTCTAAAGACATAGTATATCAAATATGAAGAAAATGATCATATTTATTCAGTCGATTAAAAAATGAAAATCACATTGTAACTTTGAGAAGTTTTTGTCAATACCTATATTAAATCCATAGATGTATTTTCCCATTTCCACTCTAGCACAAGAAAAGGATGAAGCATCCCCATCAGTAATGGTCATTCTACATTTAGCTATTGAAAAGTCCAACATCTCATGGTAAAGTTGGAAAAATATTTTTTCATTCCATCCCACTATTAATACTATTAAATATTTCATTACATATTATTTCATCCATAATGAACTAAAAATAGAGAACTATGAGTTTCCCTTATAACTATTTCGTCAATTTTGAATCCAAAGGCACCAAATCTCTTCTCAAATCTCAAAACACAATATATATCAACATTAAATTCTATAAATTTACCCTTTAAACCAATTCTAAATTTTTCTATAACTCATGGTCTACCTTCTGTGATTTCTTAATTCTGTCCAATAGAGATGATTTTATTGGCACCTAAAACAAAACAGAGGAATTTCCAATGAAAAAAAACATCCACAAAAAAATCATCATATAATTAACCAAAGGTTAATGTTCTAAATGTATCTTGTTTAATGTAACATGATGTTTTTGTCTCATGGAATCCACCACTTTGTTTTACATTTCAAGATGGTAATTGATCAGGAAATCATAATCCTTTATCATTTTTAGTCATCTTATCTAAATCATGTTCAATTCTTTCTGATTTAATATATACTTAAAACTTTTATGATCAGTACATATTTCACAATTTGATACATATAGATGATGACTCCAATTAAAAAAACAAAACTACTAATTCTATATAATGTGTTGGATAATTTAACTCATGAGGTTTCAGTTTCCATGAAGCATAAGAAATTACTTATATCATTCTGTATGAGAACATAACCACTTCCCTTTAAAGAAGCATCACTATATGTAACAAACTCCACATTTTTTATGGTAGGGACAAAACAATATCATTCACCAACCTTTTTTTATGTTCCTAAAAACAAACATCACATTCTTATGTCCAAATAAATATAACCCATTTTTTCTTAGCATAGTTAGAAAGCTATATAACTGTGCAATGTTTTTAACAAACCATCAATAATAGACTACTGATCCAAGAAAACTATGATTCTCTATAAAATATGTAGGAATTTTTGATTTATTAACCACTTTTTCTGTGGGGTCAATTTTTATGTCATACTTATTTACAATGTGCCCTTGAAGAGAAATATTTTGTAACCAAAAATCAAAATTTCTAAATTTACCTTATAACTTCTTTTCTTTTATGGTTTGCAGAGCACTCCTTAGATGTATTTAAGCATCCTAATAATTTTTTTGAATGAACTAAAATATCATCAATAAAAACAATAACAATCATATCCAAATATTCATGGAAGATTCTATTCATAATATCCATAAATACAAAAGTTGAATTTTTCAAACCAAATAAAGTAACAACATGATACTCATTTACCACTTGAAAATAATTTAATGATTTTAATCAATAAAAAGCCTCATTGAACCATATTTTTTTTAATAAAAAAATAGTATCACCCAATTATTAATTACTTGGGTGAATAAAACCGTTAAATAGAAACATATTCAACTGATTTTTCCATTTTAGACGTTCTACATGAGACATTCAATAACAGGGTTTTGAAATTGGTTTAGTGTTATGGACTAAATCAATAGTAAACTAAACCTCCCAATCTGGTATAATACAAGGAAACACATTAGGAAAAACAACATGATACTCATTTACCACTTGAAAATAATTTATCTGAATAGTTACCTTGTTTTCATTAACATGTTAAAGATAACATTCATTTACATATTTTAATTGTTTATTAGATTCATGATATGTAGTCAGTGGTGTGGGTTAATTACTTTATACAAATTGAAATTATTTCTGGAATAAAACTTCTTTATCTCTATAATCAATCATAGCATGATAAACATAATTCTAATCGATACCAAAAATTATATCAAATTCTACTAGGGTCATGACAACAAGGTTTGTAGGTAAATTCATTCCACATAGATTGATAATAATTTTCTTATAATTTCTTTTTTACCTTAATATTTTTCCCAGGTGCTTTTACCATATGTTCTATCTTTATTTCTTGAGGTGAAATTTCTAATTTACTAGAAAATTTCTCAAATATTAAGGAATGTGTAGAACCAAATAAAATAATACATTAGAAAAATATGAGTAAACATACAATTTACATGATACCACTTCATTAGATGACCCAAAATCTACTAAAGCGGTTGGAAATGATTTCACCACAACTTTCTACTAATAGTCTAACTGCTTCCCATTATTCAGGTTCCTCTTCGAACACTCATTTTCATAATGACCCATCTCAATACGTTGAAAAAAATTTACTCACTATATTTCAAAATTGTTATTACCACTAAGATGATATTTTTCATCACAATTATGAGCCATATGACCAAACTTATCACATCATGAACCCTTAATAGACGTCAAGCATTCCCCAGTGTTCTTTTACCATAATTCTTGCAAACTAAAAACTGATTTTTCTTACCATAAAACTTATTTGATGAATTTTTCCTTATTCCTTCCTCCATGATGTCTTTTTCTTCTAGTTTTCAAAGAACATATGATAATTAGAAAACTCTATTTCCACATTATTTATAGAATGATAAAGTTTATTATAAATTTTGAATTCATCAAAAGCCAAATCCATTTTATATTTTGGATTCAATACTAAGTAAAAATGATTTGGATTTTACTATCAATATCCCAAATAAAATTTCAATCATGCCTAATCAATCTAGTGAATTTATATTTGTATATAACCATTGAATCCTCCTCCTGTCTCAATTCAAAGAATTGTTTTCCAGCCAAAGTCGAGTCTCCCTTGGAAAATGTTTCTCAAGGATTTTTTTGAATCCATCTCATTATAAATCCTAAATATCCTTGGTATCCTTGGTATTCTTGATCATTGAAAACCACTGGTCAACTTCAACTTCAAAACAATAAATAAGAATACTATGATTGTGATGGTCTGAACACCCCATGACATCGAAAATATTTTCTAGGGATTTAATCCCCCCTTTAGCTACCATTGGGCCAAAAGATCCACTAAATATAGGCGGGTGTTTCCTTATAAAATGATCCACCACTAACATATTCTTCCTAGGTTGATCTATATGTTCTTGTTCATATATGTCTCCTTCATTCATATCTTCAATCAATTAATACATTACTATCACAAATTTCTTAGTTCCAATACCCACCATTCTATGTTACATATTTGGAAGGATACCATCCTCTCAGTACCTTCCTACTTCATCTTCCCAATTTCTTCTATGGAAATACATTCATAATAGACATATCCTAGATGAATAAACATGGTAATATTAAAATTCTATATAATTTCAACTTAACTATAAAGTAGAAAATCATTTATGGGTATTTTATTGACATTATCTTAACCCCTAAGGTTATTTTAACCTTACACTGATGCCAATTGTAAGGACCCAACCATAAACAATAAAAATATAGTTAATTCAACTATAATTCAATTTAATTAATTACCAAAGATATTTTAGGTTTATAGTTTTAGAGAATTATGTCATAACATCATACATAAAAACTCATATATTACAAAGTAGACACTTATACCTAATACCCATTTTTGTCACATTATGAAACTTTTAAAAATAAAACATGATTTCTTTCTATAACAAAACATCATGACGAAAAACTTGAAATATTACTTTCCATTATCCATATATTAAATTAGTGAAAAAATTAAAACTTTTAATGAGAAAAAAATATAAGTAAGGGATATAGAATGGAATAAATAAACCATTAGTCCATGAATGAAAATATTTTCACAAAGTTATAACATTTAAACATAAAACCTAATCTCTTTAGCAAACAATATGAAATCATATGTTTCGTGTAAAACCATAGAAAGCATAAATAAATCGTAAAATTTAAATTGGGCCATAATTTTCATATCACACTTACACATAAATTATCTCTACTAGCTATATAAGGAATAACAATCCTTGTTACGATTGGAATAACCATCATGGTATATTCTTATAATCTCTTAGGAGAATTCTAACCAGTTAACGTCATCCCATTACCCAATGCAATGGAGAGCTATAACAGGATGAACCACACTTGTTTTATCAAGGAACCCCCAACATGATAACAATTTCCATGAATCATAACATGATCATAACATATAAATCTTACATAAATGTAAAATTTTTTAGGAAAATAAATTTCCCATTTTAAAATCACTTTTAATTTTTAAGAGGTCATACACATATAAATGAAAACATTTTTTTTGAAAATTAACCTATAAAATTTTGAAGGAAACCTAAAATCAATAAGGATTCATTAAATCATAAAAATCTTCTTATGTTGTATAGGTAAAAAAACATTTCTTTAAAAAAAGAGTTGTAACTTTAAAAGAGGGTTTCTTAAAAGAAAATCCCATAAAAATATCATATCATTGAAGAGAGAATTAATAAAATGAGTGGAATGTGTATATCACATATAAACCCACATAATGATACAAAATATTGTCAAAATTGATTTCATAAATATTCTTATAACAACAAAATCAATTAAGTGGAAAGCTAACCTAAGTAATGAAAATTTGGTTAAGAATTCCCTTACCTTATGTCTAAAAGTGTTCTACACTTGTACTAATATCCTAGATGATCAAATTATATTATTTAATTACTTAATTAAAAACCTTATAAACGTATATTTTATTTCTTACCATTTTATTATGTTCATTTATGTTCATTTTGATGGGTTATAAATATCAAAATCATCAATCCTAGAGCATTGATTTCATGGATTTATGGTTAGTTCCATTGAGTAAAATTATTGGAGTTCTTATAAAATGAAAGGAAAAATCAATAAGTAAAGAATGGTATTAATATGTCTCCATAATTTTGGATAATACCATGTATCGTTTTCTTATATGAGTATGATTCATTAGATAAAACATTAATGATAAATGTTTGGATTGTTTTTGACGGTTTTCAAACCATCACAAACTTGTTTCATTTTCTTTAACTATTATCCCTATAAATTTGT
This sequence comes from Viscum album, assembly GCA_963277665.1. Taxonomy (NCBI): domain Eukaryota; kingdom Viridiplantae; phylum Streptophyta; class Magnoliopsida; order Santalales; family Viscaceae; genus Viscum; species Viscum album. The sequence goes on from OY728120.1 coordinate 1,480,314,304, forward strand.
TCCAAAACATTAAAAAAGTTATAAGATACATATTAAAATCCAGTTTAACCATAATAATGGTTTTATGAACGGTCTCGAAGGCATTAATGGAAATTGAAAACACATCATCCACGAAGGCAATGAATCGATATGTCACAGATGATGTTTTCATTTTTATGAATAAGAGGATAAAAGAAGAGGTTTGATGATAGATATTCCATTAAAAATAACATTATAGTATATAAATCATTCTAGATTTATCATTCCATTTGGGATAGGGTAGTTTAGGATAAGTTAAAAAGAAAGAAATAATTTAAAAGGGAAAGTAGGAGGATTTTGCATCTTTAATATCGTCTCTGTGAGAACCTCCTTAAGGCACTTGGATTTTCTATTTTTGTGAGAAAAACAGATCTTGTAAGTCGGAAAGAGGCTTAGAATGGTAATTGGGCATAATTTAGACAAGATAAAAGGCTTTAGATGTGTGAGTAGAACGGTTGGGGAGTGGTGGTATTTATAGAGAGAGGAGAGGGGTGTTTTTTTCACTTATTTATTATTTTGGATCAAGACTATAAATTAGGTTGATTATTATTATTATATACATTAAATAGTGCATTTAAATTATAAATAATGGGTTATTAAATCATAAATGACTCAAAAATTCATGTTTTTTACTTATAATGTTAAATACCATAAATTACCTTATTTAACTATTCATAAAAAAATAACTATTTTAGAAAAATACCAAATGTTATCCCTAACAAATTTTTTATGTATATATTTAAAAAAAGGAATCCTTTTTATTAAATAATTTTATAAATATGATAAATTTAATTTTTAATTAAAATCACAATTTATTCGAAAAATACTTATTTTAATATTATAACTTATTTTATGACTATTCAATATATTATCTACGGTCTTATAAAATTATCTTATAATTATAATACAACAAAATATTAATTTATGAATCTATTTTATGAAAATAAATTTTATTTTAAATCATTATATTAATTATAAAATTGTAAATAAACTTTTATGTTTCACAAGAACAACAACACTTAATTTATCATTTTTGAATCATTTATTCACTTATTTAGTGATATAAATTTATCATATTTTCATTTATTAGATAACGAAATTTTAATTAAACATTCATAGGTTATGTTATTAATATAATATCTATATTCCCATTCCTAAAAATCATAATTCTTTTCCAACGGTTAGGTTACTATTCCATTAGTATAGATTCCTTAATATCAATAAATACCACTTATTTCATTATATATTTATAATGAATTTAACAACTAAATTATAGAATGAAAAAAATATATAAGTACCTAGGTTATTACATCTCTAATAGTTGATCCCACACATATTTGACTGGTGGCCTCAATCTTTTCTTTGACCGGTTGACTAGATATGATGAACTCATCAAATATTATACTAGTGCTCTTCTCATTAAACTTTTGACTGATGTAATGCCATTTCCCTATCTTTTCCCTCCATCAATTACTCTAAAATTATACATATATTGGATTTACAAACTCAAAATGGTACATATTCATGAAATAATTTGTGTGAACTCATTGCATAATTTTTCCTATGTTCTTATATATGATGGAACTTAGACCAATCAAATGAATTTGCTAAACAAAATTTGGAAACTCATTGATCAATTTACTTATTTATCAATTTTACTTCCTTGAACATATTAATCTATTGAATCCTATAAATTATCATCCAATGATCTTTTTATGTATCTATATGAACATGCCTTCTACTCTAATGACTTTATCTCTCTTCAATCAAAAACTCGGTTTGATAGTTATTTATCTGAGGAAATAAGACCAATGACTTTATACTATAGCTCCCTTAATGACTTAAAAATTCATACACAATACCACTTGTACCAATAACATTGTACACAAATTCTATCCACTAACTATGGTTTGGAAGGCCACTCAAACAATAACTTCAAATTTTTTAAAACTCCCCCTTTTGTAGTTTTTTTACTTGGTTCAAAAGTGTAAACACTAAATACCTTTGAATTCTTACTATTCTCCATACAATAATAATGTTCTTGGTCCTTCTAATGACATTTTTTATTGTCTGTCCATTGAAATTTTGAAACTACAACATTATACACTTCATACGAACTCATATTGGATCTGAAGTATATTCAAGATACTAGGAACATGAATATATATACAGAATCATATAGCTTAAGTAAATTTTCCTAACATGGTTAAGAAAACATTATTAACCTCCTTTGAAACATCATAATAAAAACATCCTTAACAACTATAGTAACTCGTTATCACCAGAAATTCAAAAAAAATCAAAAGAAAATAAATAGAAAACAAATTAAAGACATGTCATAAAAAGAACCCAAAGGTTCTTCAATCTCTCCCATTAGATTTTTTTACAACATTCACAATAATCTTAATAAATCGACCAATTTTTGAATCTTTCATCAAACCTTAAACATTCCCATTTAGTATTTCTTGACTCCAAACTGTTGGATAAATCAATGTTTTAAAAGGAATTTCATCCCTCAGTAACAAGTAATTTTTTTCCAGGATAAGATAAACTCACCCAAAAACATTTTCTCACTCCTTTTTTTGATAACATCGTCTTTATATTCAGAAATGATTTTTGAAAATATTTGAACATTATATCTCTCTTTGATAACAAAATCCAAAGGATCATGGGGTAATTTTTATGAACTTTAGGAAGTAATTAGTATAGGTTGGACAAGTATTTTCAGCCTTAATTCATCAAATTTTTACCTCGGAATATATTGGGTGAAAATCTCATCAATTTTTTACTTTTTTGAAATGTACTCAAGCGTAACATATCCATAAACAACTCTATATTTTATGGAATGATCCTTATTATCAATTTTCATTGATATTTAATGTAATATGGGTTTTTTAGAGATCAATGGAACTTTGATTATCAAAAATAACATTAAATGGTTTTAAAACATTCACTCTCAAGTATTCCAACTAAACTTTCATCAAAATCATTTAGGTACAATCTTGGTTGGGGAAAATATAATTTACTTCAACTGTTCTCAAGGTGATAAAACTTCTTTTCTTACTATTACATATTAAACAACATTCCCCAAAGAAGAGGGTTTCTCCTAATTTTGAATTTCTATAATTAAAATCTATAACCCAAATAGTATTAGGGTATCTAGAAAAGTTTATATCACAACTTCCTCTATAGAACATCCCATAAAACTATGTTCCATTAACATACCTGAGAATTTTTTTTTCTTCCAACATATGTGATTCCTTTAGACTAGTCAAATATATTTCCCACAATTTAAAATAATATGAAATGTATATAATTGAATAAATAATACATATAAATCTTCCTATTAACATTTTCAAGTCATTCTGATTCACATTTTTCTCACCTTGGTCTTTACTCAACTTCATACGAATAGAACTAAGAGTATAAACTTATTTGGAATCCTCAATGCCAAAATTTTGTAAAAAAAATCCTTGAAATATTTTTCCCTTGGTATAAATATATATATATATATATATATATATATATATGTTTAACTTTTAAACCTGGAAATAAAGTTAACTCTCTGGCCATTGACATTTTAAATTTATTTATTCACTTGTTCAACATGTTCTTCACAAGTTTTATACATCCCACCTACAAAAACTACATCATCAATAAAAAATGATATTAGGGTACATATGACCATTTACATAAAATAAAGGTCACTAAAAAAAATTTATTTAATAAATATCAACCACTTTAGTAAATTTTTAAGTTTGGAGTACCATGCCCGGGGAGCATGCTTCAACGTATAAAAATATATCTTCAACTAATACATTATCGTTCCATCTTTATAAATTAGAAACCCACTTGGTTCTCAATATAAAATTATTCTTCAATTTAACCATTTATGAATTCTGAATTAACATCCATCCGATTGAATTTTAAACAACAAAGTGCATCAACATCTACGAACATTATTTTATTTTGAAGTGTCATAAAAGGTATAAAATTTTATTCAAATTAAATACCTTTCACCTATGAGTAACCTTTTCAAACAAATATATTTTTTTTCTCAAAAGTTCTCCATATAAAATGATTTTATTTCAAAAAATTTAATTTTTTCCTAAAAAATATTTCTTACTAGTCTTGGAACAAGATCTCTGGTGTTAATTTTTCTCAATTTAATCTGACGCTAATTTCGTAGTATTTAAACTCTCTTTATGTTCAACTACCTCTGAAAGTGATTATGGTTTCACCTATAAAATAAGTGTTGTCTAATTCTCGAATATCTAATTTCTTCTTTTTTAAATTGGATCTTGTTTATTTCCAATGATGTTTTTGAATTTAACCGGTTTCTATAAATTATGAAATGTGATATATTATCTTCTTGAATCCCTTATTTCATCACAAAAACTTATCTAAATCATATTGTACACATTTTGGCTCACATTCAAATTCCCTTATATTATATTCATTAGAATACATCAATCTATATTATATAACATATTCCTTACCATATTCAATAACTTTGGTAAAGGAAGCTTGATTTTAAATAACATTCACATCATATGAATCAACCAACTTTTGTATAAATTCATGACAACAAGTGTGATTTTTCCATTAGCTGAATATCCCATGAAAATTCCTTCCCCAAATTTTTCATCAAACATTCCAAGATCCAGATTTTTTATCTTAAGAAACAAAGTACTCCCAAAAAAATTAAAATATCTCATTGTTGAATTTTTATTATATAACAAATCATAGGAAATTATTTTAGATGTTTGCTGCAACAAACATCTATTTTGAATAAGAATAGCTTCCCATATAGATTCTCTTTATAATAATTTAGATAGTTTGTATACTATAAGAATTATTCTTCCCATTTCCACTAAAAATTTATTTTTCCTTTTAGCTACACCATTTTTGTTGAGGAGTGTATAGAATACTATATTGGTTTTTTATTTAATGTGTCTTCATATAGGATTTGAAAGAATTACTTGTGTACTCATTTTAATTTTATAGTTCTCAAATTTATCATATTAACACCCATATCTCTGATAACTTCCCATAAAAAACATATAAACATATTTTTATCCTCTGATTTATGTTTCATGAACATTATATCTGTCATCCTAGTGAAATCATCAACCAAAATAATAAATTAAATATCACCCTTTCTTGATTCATGTATCATAAACCCAAAAAGATATAATTGAATGAGTTAGATTGGTTTGGTGGATTAGAATTCAACTTTATTAAATCTTCCACTAACCATATTTCCTTTCTAACATGTTGTACAAAAAACAACAACTTTTATTTTTTATTGGTGGTGAGTTTCTTAAAAAATATACTTTGGAAAGTTTATTCATACATTTTTGGCCAATGGTGATGCCTAAATTTACCATAATGGTAGAATTATTTCTTAAAGTGTAGGTAGAGATCAAATTCATAGGTATTAAAGAAGCATCCTTGAGACACTCATATTTGTTGTTAGGATTTGGTTATGGAGTGGCCAACTTTTGGGTTGATTACAATAAGGATACTAGAAAAATAAGGTTCTTAAGCTAATTGTTTTAATTTATTAATTAAATAAATAATTATTTGAATGGAAATAATTAAATAATATGGGTTCATCCTAGGATGTTTTTAGGGATAGAATTGATGAAATTAAAAACAAACAAAAAAACACTCCACCAATGTGTAAGGAATTTAAAAAATGTTGGTGTGTGTAAATTCAAACCTTGATTCAACGGTATAAACATGATAAGAAAAATGAAATATTTAATAAAAAAGAAGAATAAAATATTTTATTAATAAATTATGGTTAATGAAAAACATAATGAGGAAAATTGAATATGTGATTATAAAATGAACGCGTAAAATCACAATTGAAAAACTAAAACATATACTTATAGTTACACCACCACCACCACATTGAATATTAATATTACGATAATAGTGTCTATTATACATCAATAAATTCCTTCCCCATTAATTAGGATATTCAAAGGATGATGATAAATAAAAAATTTACTTTTCAAAGTTGACTAGAAATTTCGGACCAAATTCATCGCCCTTTTAGATGTGTGTATTTTCATTGAATATAGACAATTATGAAGTTTTTATAGAAGATAAATATCTTCTTACATGTTTCCTATAATATTTTATAAAATTTAATTCCAATTGGACCCTCCATTCATATGTTATGATAAAATTAGTGGAATGACATTATGGGCCTTCAAATCTGGCCCACAAATTAAATATCAAATTAGGCTCCCTACATCCCCTTGAAAACATTAGAATTACCTTCTTCCATAATTGAATTAAATTATCCACAAAATTTTTTATATCTAAAGTTAAATTTTGATATTAATTGGTCTTTTGTGGGCTCAAATTTTACTTGCTGGGCCTAAGGACTATTATCCTTTGTCTAGAAATTTGTGAATCCATGGAAACAAATGTCCATATTCTCTTATGATTAATACATTGATCATTAAATTTAAAATTTTCCAAAAAAAAGTGTTCAATAATATCCCAAAATATCACATTCAAATAATCAAAATAAATAATTCTTGAAGTAGATGATTAATTGGGCCCAAATCGACACACTTTATACATTCATTGTACAATTAAGTGAAATGAAGTAAAATTTATGAAATGAACAAAAATGGGTGTTTATGTATATTGAATAAATATAATATTAAAATAATAAAAAATAATATTATCCTCTCTCAGTGTCTAATTTAACCCTCCAACTTGAGTTTTTCTAGTCCAGATCAAAAAGTATCTTAAAATATGAAATTAAATTCCTTTTTTTTCCAAATAATTTTAACATAAAAATATCACCAAAAGAAATAATTCCAATTAAATCATGAAACCTTTCAAAATAATTTATCACAAGATTGTTTCACAAGAATATCTCAATTCAAATCCCATTACTTTGTTAAAATTCAATGACACATTTCATCCAATTTGAATTAAGTATGATGATGTGTTGTTAATCACAAAATACACGGGGCTTATTTTCTCTCTCAAGGGGAAAAATGGAAGCTCTGGGTGGGAATCACATTTAACCTTTAAAATTTTATCCAATTTTATGATTTTATATTTTTTTTCTTTTTTTCGTGTTTTTTAACCACAATATAGATGAAAATACTATGTATGGGCAAGATAAATATGGAGTCACGTTCACTGGGTGAAAAATGCCAGGAATATTATCAATTTCCTGCTCTAAAATAGAGATGTAAAGCATAACTCTAAGCTAGAAAAATATGGATTCATGATACCCAAGTTTTGAATGCCACACATTTGGACAAAGAAATTATCTACATGGTCACAATTTTCATTTTTTGGATACTCAAATTAAACTAAAAGCTAATCCAAAACCCATACTATGATGAAAGGGACCAAATAACTCAAACATACACTCAAAATCCAATATAAATTCATTGTAGAATTTTTATTAAAAGGATGAAAATATTAGTCATGACAAAACACATCAAACATCCTTGATTTCCAAAAACAATCCTCGTGAACATAAATATGGATTAAAATAATAATCAAGGCATCAAAAGCCATTTGAAATTCATTTTCCATGTTTCAAAATGTATATTAATTCTTGAAAGGATAATTCATTGAATTTTTCTCATTGAATTGAATTTTTCTTATAAAATACAATGTTTTTTTCCAATCTCACATTTTCAATTCCCTCAACATAGAATGAAACTTCCCTTAATGTTGAAATGGGAGAGAAGATAGTCTTAAGAATTTGGAAGAAAGAGGGGGGAAATGTGATTTGAAATTAATTCATTGATCAAAACCATCTGGTTTGAAGTTGATGACCCATAAATAATAATTTCATCACTTTGGATTCATTCCACATGTATAATCCATGAGATGATTGAAGGTTTGAGTTGTTCTAAAGAGGTCATATGATTCATTTGAAAATACTTAAATTCTTCAGTTATTAAATCTCACATATAAAAAATTTTAAATCACATTGAAACCCATAATGGATTTTTCTTAACATAAAAAAATAAAAAAAAATAAAAAAAATAATGAATAAGTCTGGTTGCCTCCCGGGAAGTTATTAGTTTAATGTAATTACCTTAACATGGACCCCCAAATTATAAAATACCAACCATAAATTTTTTAAGGATTTCATTTGTCACCACTTCAATAAAATTTAGATTTATGATTTTTTAGAATTTGGTTTAGGTACAAATATATGTGATCCAATGAGTGCGAAAATCCAAGGAATATCAGAAATGATTGATCAAGTTTCATCATTAGTCTTTCTTAATAAATCAATGATCATTCCTAAAGTATTTGTTTTAGGAGATGAATGTTTGATAAATGAAATTTATTGTTCATCACCTATGAAGGGATACTTTACCAAGAAAGGAAGGAATTTTTTTTTGAGTTTAGGTGGATTGAAATTTCTTAAAGTAGATTGGAAGTTTGAATCAAAATCATTTTCTTATCCAAAACATTATTAAGAATTAATACCTTATGAAAATATGATTCATCCCACAAATTATCCAAATTAATTTCAAGAGTGGGTATGGACTCAATTTTTTTTATTTCTCTCCATTTTTCAATGATCAATGGTCCTAAAAAATCATCAATGGTGCTATATTTAGAATATTCAATCCATGAATAAAAATTATCCACTTTTGAATAAAAAAGTAGTTTCATCCTAATTTAAAGTCCCTTAAACAATTCTTTGATCCTCTTAAACTAACCCAAATCGTAAGTTATGTTCTTCAGAAAACTCATAAGGGGTTTGTGTGTAACAATATTTTTCTATAAATATTAAGGAATGGGGAGTCTGAGTGAGAATGGGGTCTACAACCATTTCAATTCCTTTTAGTTCTGATCTCAATGATGAAACATTTGAATTCCTTTTTTCTATTTGTTCACATAATTGTTCAATTAAACGATGTAGATTAGTCTGGATAAGATTTTTACATCATTTAATTCCCCAATATTGATCTCTTCAATCATCCGTGAGAGGGATGGATATTGATCCTTTAAAAAATTACCATCCAAGTGATTTCACATATCATTTTTTGTAGGGTAATAATTCAAGGATTGATCAATGAAACTTACTATGTTTTTTGATTCCTAATATTTATTTTCAATTTAATTTAAAATAAATTTTATGTTTGAATATTTTTTAATATATTCCATTATATTTGATAGAGGTCTGGTTGTGAGATTTTTAGGACACACATATATATAAATGGGAAGAGAGATGAGAAATGGTGGTGATAAAAGAAATTTTCAAGTTAGAGAAGGATAATAGTGTCTAAGATAACATAGCTCCCTGAAAATGGTGAAAAAATTTAGTGATTCCCAAATTTACCAAACTGTTAGAAGTTTTTATCGTAGTATAGTTAGGGATTGAATTCATAGGTACCGAAGAAGTATCCTTGAGACAATCAGATATGTTGGGAGGATGTGGCTATAAAGTGTCCAACTTTTGGGTTAATTTCAATTGGGATAGTATAATAATAAGGTTCTTAAGATATTTTTTTTAATTGAATAATGAAAAACCTAATTATGTAAATGTAAATAATTAAATAATATGGGTTGATCTTAGGTTGTTGTTAGGGCTATAATTGAAGAAATGAAAAAGGGGAAAAATACTCCACCATTATGTGAGGAATTTCACAATTGTTGGTGTAAATAAATTCACACATTGATAAAAATGTATAAAAATGATAATTAAAAGAAAATTATAAATGAAAATAATAATAAGAAGAACATATAAAAATAAAAAATAGTGAATGAAAAACATAAATGAGAAAAACTGACAATGTGATTACAAAATGAAAGCATAAAATTAAAATTGATAAAATAAAACATATACTCATAATTACATCCCCAAAACTACATTAAATAGTAATATTAGTAACCTAGGGTATATAAACCATCAATAAATTACTTACCCATTGATTAGGATAGTCAACGGTGGGTGAGAAAGAAAAGTAAATTTGAATTTTCAAAGTTGACCAGAGAATTAAAACAAAATTCATCACCCTTTTGGACATGGGGATTTTTACTTTAATTTAGGATAATATAAAAGGTTAATATAATATAAATATATTCTTCCAGGTTTCTGATAATTTTTTTAAAATTTTCCTGACAATTTGATCATCCATTCAGTTGTTGTGATGAAATTGGTGGGTTGACTTTATAGGCCTTCAAATATAGACCACAAATTAAATATCAAATTGGGATCCCTATATCTCTTTGAAAATTTCATATTTATATATCCATAGAGTTGAATTAAATTATCCCCATAGTTTTCCGTATATATATTTAAAATTTGAGCTTCATTGGCCTTGGTTTGTAGGGTCTGCTTTTACTTTATGGCCCTAATACCCATTATGCTTTGTGCAGATACTTCTGTATCCAGGGCCAATAATGTGTATCTTCTCTTATAATTAATCCATTAATACTTAAATATAAAATTCTCTAAAAAAGTGATAAATCATATCCAAAAATATCAAATTTAAAAAATCAAAATAATTAATTCCATAAGAAGATGCTTAATTGACCCCAAATTGACACAATTTTGACATGAATTTCACAATGATTTGAAATGAAGTTCAATTTATGAATTTCAATAAAACAAGTGTCTATGCGAAATGAATAACTTGGATATTAAAATACTAATAATTAATCTTATCCTCTTTCAATGTCTAATCACACCCCAACTTGGGTTTTTCTAATCCTGAGAAAAAAGTGTCTCAAAATATGAAATTTAATTCCCTTTTTCCAATAAATTTTAACATAAAATGTTCACCAAAAGTAATAATTCCAAATAATCATGAAACATTTAAAAATAATTTATCACATGTCAGGTTAAAAATCGTATCCTAATCTGAATCCCATTATTTTATTAGAATTAAATACCACATTTCATCAATCTTCAATTAGGCATGATGATGTGTTGGGAATCAAAAAAGACATGGTTCCTATTTTCTAATTCAAGGGGAAATGGAATATCTAGATTGGAATATAATTAAACATTAATAATAGTATCCTTGTTTATCTTTTCATTTATTTTTTATTTTAGTTTTCCTTTTTTGTGTTTTTTTAACGACAATAAAGATGAAAACACTAACTCTAAGAAAGGAAATTGTGGATTCATGATCCCCAATTACCAAATGTCACACATGTTATCAATACCATTCTATAAAATAGAGTTTTAAATACTAACCTTCGGCTAGAAAAATTGGGATTCGTGATCCCCAAGTGTCGAACACCGCACATTTGAACAAAACATTTATCTACTTGGTCACCATTTACGTTTCTTGGATACTCAAATTAAACTAAAAGTGAACCTAAACCCCCATGCTATGATGAAAGGGACCAATTAAATCAAACATACACCCAAAATCCAATATACATGCATTGTATCATTTTTATTAAAAGGAGGACAATGTTAGTAGTGAAAAATCACATCGGACAACCACACATTCCAAATATTATTCTCATGAACATAATCATGCATTAAAATCAGAATCAAGTCATTAAAAAAATTTGATATTTAGTTTTCATATTTCACAATGTATATTAATTCATACAAGGATAATAAATTTAATTTTTTCATTTCATTTATTTTTTTATAAAAGCCCAATTTTTTTTCACAATCTCATATTTTCCCTCCCCGGACATAGAATGACATTGTACATAGTGTTGAAAGATGAGAGAAGAGAGAGTTTCCAATTTTGAAGAAAGAGGGGGAGAATATGATTTGAAATGAATTAATTTAACAAATCCACCTTGTTTTATGTTGATGAGCCATAAATAATAATTTTATCACTTTAGATTTATGCCACATGTAGGCTCATTGGGGGAGATTGAAGGGAGTATTTGATATCTGTAAGGTATGTGCTTCATTTGAAAATATGTAACATATTTAGTTATTAAATATCATACACATGAAACATTAAATCACATTGGAAACAATAAAGGGGTTTCCTTAACACACAAAAATACAAAAAACACAATAAATAAAATAAAAACAATGCATAAGTGAGGTTTCCTCCTAGAAATCACACAGTTTAAAATCATTAGCTTGACATGGACCCCCTAACTTATCCACTTCCAACATTCAATTTTTTAATGATTTCATTTTTCACCACTTTGATAGGATTTAAATTGATAATTTTTTATAATTTGTTTCAAGTACAAACATATGTGATCTAATGACTAGGAAAATCAAAGGAATATCAAAAATGGTTTCTCCAGTACCTTCTTTAGTCTTTCCTACGAGAACAAGGATCATTCCTACATTATTGGTTTCAAGAGATGAATAAATGAAAACCAGAATGTATTGTTTATCACCTAGAAAGGGATCCTTACCAGGGTATTAGGGAAGAAAATTTATCTATGGGTGGATTGAAATTTCATAAAGAATACCGAAAATTTGAATCAAAATTAGTTTTTTTCTAAAATATTTAGAAAGAATTGGTTCCTTATGAAAATAAGATTCATCCACCAAATTGGACAAATAAATTTTAGGAGTGGGTATGGACTCATTTTTTGGGATTTCTCCCAATTGTTCAATGATATTTGGCCCTAGAAAATTACTAATCGAGCTATATTCATAATATTAAATCCATGAAGAAAAATTATCCTCTTTTGAATCGAAAAAAATAAATTTCCTCATTTAAATACCCTTTAACATTTTTTGAACCTATTAAGAAATCTCAAATCATAAGATTGGTCTTTCAGTAAATATATAATGATTTTGTGTGTAAAATTATTCTTCTATAAATTTTGAAGAAGTGATACTCTGAGTGGGAATGGGGTCTGTAAAAATTTAAATTCTATTTAGTTCTGATCTCAATGATGAAACTTCCAAATCCATTTTCTCTATTTGTTCACAATATTTTTCAAGTAATTGAGATAAGAGTTTATAAATAATTTAATTTACCAATATTATCTCTTTAATCATCCTTGAGAGGGCTGGAAATTGATCCATTAAACAATAATCATCCATGTTATTGTACATCTCATCTGGCGTGGGGTAATCATTTAGGAGTTGATCAAAGAAATTCCCTAAATTTAGTTATTCCCAATATTTATTTTCCATTTGATTCCAAATCAGGTTTATGATGGGGTATTTATGATGTTATTCCATTATAGTAGATATAGATTTTGATGTGATATTTTTAGGACACAAACAAACAAAAATGTAAAGAGAGAAGAGAAATTGGGGTGAGAAAAGAGAATTTGGGGTGAGAAAAGGATGATAGTGTCTAAGATAAATTACTTAGATCCCCGAAAATGTTGTAAAATATTTGTGATGACCAAATTTACCATACTGGTAAGGTAAGTTATTGTAGATCAGTTAAGGATAGAATTCAGAGGTTCTGAATATGTATCCTTGAGACACTCATATTTGTTGTGAGGATTTGGCTATGGAGTGTCCAACTTTTGGTTTGATTTCAATTGGGATAAGATAATAATAAGGTTATTTAAGAGAAATGTGTTAATTTTTTAATGAAATTCCTAATTATTTTAATGTAAATAATTATAAAAGATGGGTTGATCCTCGGTTGCTGTTAGGGCCAGAATTGAAGAAATGAATGAAAACAAACAAACACTCCACCAGTGTGTGAGGTATTTAACAATTGTTGGTGTCAATAAATTCACAGCTTGATTAAAAGGTTTTAACATGATAATATAAAATAAATAATAAATGAAAATTTATATGAATAAGAACTTAAATTATAAAAAATGGTGAATGAAAATACTTGAATGAGGAAAATTGAAAATGTGATTGCAAAATGAAAGTGTAAAATTAAATTTGAAAAAATAAAAAATATAATCCTAATTTCGTTAGAACCACCACATTAAATATGTATATTATGATTCTAGGTTCGATCCCCATCAATAAATTCATTCCCCATTAATTAGGAGATCCAAAGGTGGGTGATAAATAAAAGGAAATTTGAATTTTCAAAGTTGACCAGAAAAATCATACCAGATTCAATCCCCTTTTAGACGCAAGAATTTTTCATTGAACATGTAAAAATATGCAGGGGTCATAAAAGATAAATATTTTTACTAGGTTTACTCTAATATATTTAAAACATTCATGCCAATTGGATCATTCATTTATATTTTATGAGATTTTTTTTGGATGACTTTACGGGCCTTCAAATATTGTCCAGAAATTAACTTTCAAATTGGGTTCCATATATCTCCTTGAAAATTTCTGAATTATCAATCTCCATAGTTGAATGAAATGATCCCAGTAATTTTCTCTATCCATATTTAAAATTATAGATTCATTGGGCTTGATTTTTGTTGATCAGCCTAAGTCCCATTATGATTTATCTAGAAATTTCTGCATCCATGGACAAAAATTTTCATATTCTAATATAATTAAACCAGTTATCCATAAATAAATTTTTTTACAAAAAGGTGATAAATAATATCCCAAAATATCCAACTCAAATAATAATAATAATGAATTCCACATGAATATGATTAATTGGTCCCAAATTGACACGCTTTAGACATGAATTTTCCGATGCTGTGAAATGAAGTTCAATTTATGAAATGCACTAAACCTGGTGTGTATGATCATAAAATCACTTGGATATTAACCTCTTTTATTGGATAATCTTCTAATATTCTCATGTATTCTATGCCATAACTTATTTTCATCCTCAAAAATAAAGTAACACAAGTTAAAAAGATCTCAAATCCGAATTAGGTTTCCACTTGTTCTTTCTACTTTATTAAAAAAAAATTACATATTTCAATAATTTTATGATATAATAATATTTTCTGAAGAAAATTTATTTAACATCATCTCAAAGATTTTTTACAGTCGGTAAGTTTTTATTAATCCTATCAACAAATAAAACAACCTTATACTTTAGTTTCTAATCTTTAATCTCTGTTATTATAATTCCGTTAATTTTTAAAGAAATATCATTTCTAAAAGGTAACAGATCCAACTTCATGAACTTAAAAAAAATAAAAAATTTCATTTCACATATCTTGTGTGAGGAATAACCCTTATCATGAATCCAATGTTTGATACTTTTTTAAGATTTTAGAGAAGTCTCAATAATAAAAGATCTTCCCACTAATTTATTATTCCTAAATTATTTTTATTTATTATCATATGAAACATTTTCCAAAGTTTTTGTCATACATTATTCATTATAGTGTCCTAGTTGATCACACCTTCAACAAATTTCCTCAAGGAAATCAAAACAAAATTGGGAAATTTATAAGTCATGATGATTTTACTGTTGTTCCTTTGGTAGTGTAGGAAAGTGACTCTCTTTTATTCTTTTTTTTCTCCCCTTAGTTCATACTAATTTTCTAGTAGATACATGTTTTATCAAAAAAAATATTCTTTGTTATCATAAGTACCACAACTTGATTAAATCTGATGAATTAATTATCAATAGTTACATCATCCTCTATTCTGATATATTCAAAATTGCTTCATCACATTCGTATGTTTTCTTCCCTTACTTGGATATTTACCTCAAATGTACTTTTCAAATTTTCCTATGTTTTATTATAATCCTTGAGACCCATCACCTTCATTAAAAAATATTATAGAAAATAAATTATAATCACATTAATTTATTTCCAATCATCCAAAAGATTTATTTTTTCAGTGAATTTCATATGAGTATCTTATTTAATGGGTTTATCACCAAATCTAGTTTCCTCAATTAACTCTAGTCTATGAGACAAAAGATATGGTATCATTCTATTTTTACACCCATTATTACTTTTCCATCAAAGATATGGATACCTATTATATAAAGTAAGATGGGATTATCCATGATAAGAATAAAACAGGGGAAACATACTTTTTATAGCACTTGATTTTCCTTAGGATCATGTATACCAATGAGATGGGGGTGAACCAATGCTGATATTTTAAATTTTCAATTCTCTTGAAATTAACCCCTACAACCTGTTAGTGGTTTATCCTTTTCAACTTTACATAACAACCACAAAATAATGAAATTATAAGAAAGTAAATAAAGGAACACAATATTTAAAAGATTATACCTCATTTTGAGAACCTACATCCATTTTATAGAGACTCTCATTGGTCCATAGAAATCCACTATGATATGAAGGGAATAAAACAGAGCTAACTCTGGTTAATATCCTTCTATATCCCTATAAAAAATTATACCAATTCCTGTAAATTAAAATTTTTTCTCATGAAACTAATCCAACACACAAATGAGAAACTTTGGAAAATAACAAACAACAGTATTTTTTGTAAATTTTCCTTTCAGTTATCATCATCTGATAAGATTTCATCCATTGTAATCTGCCTATGTTCAATGATACTCCTTCCAGTGTTCCTCAAGATACTAATCCTCTATTATATGATATTTCATATGAAAAAAAAAACAACTATACCTCAAAAGTTTATCAAATAATCAATCTATTATAACTTTATTATGTTATCTTTTACTAATTTCTATGATCTACATCTTGTTCTGTTACCACTTGTCATTACACCTCTATTAAGTGTACTTATTCAACCAATTATTATCCTTGTTAGAAACTCACACTACTTAAAAACATTTAGTACTTATCCACTTTTTGAATATATAAATATTGTATCATTCTTATAGACATACTATAAAATCACCCATATTTATAGGTTTACTCATAGAATAATAGGTGTGAACTCAAATTCATTTTTATTGTAAACAAAAATTCAAATTTCAAAACTCATTCTTGACTCAATTTCATCAGATTCTTCTTAATCCACCTAGAATATTCTTTATGTTTCATGAAATATCTATGATAATGATATTTATTTGAACCTCCAAGTGACATTAAGGAACTTCTTCAAATTTATTTTTAACTCAGCATTAATAATTTTTTTTCAAATTTTATTAACCATAGTGTTATGAAACTTTTACAAACTTTATTCACATTTCTATATGATAATAAAATTTAATGAACATCATAGAATCATCATTGTTAAGGAATTTAAAAATATTTATAAATCTTCTAAGAACTCTATCTGGTGGATTTTCATCAGATTAATTTATAAGTACATTTATATATGATGTTCTAGATAATTATACAACCAATGATCTTGCACATCATAGACTGATGACCTCATGATTTTCATTGACTAGCTGTCTGGGTCCAATGAACTCTTAAATTCTTCTACTGATGCTATCCTCATTCAAATTTGAACCGATGAAATGATATTCCTCTAGACAGTTCATCTAATATCTACTCCAAATTTATATAAATTTTGGATTTCCAAACTCAACCTGGTACATCTTCATGAAATCATTAATCTAAGGACATCATAATATTTTTTTGAAGTTCATCTATACAATGTAACGTTGATCAATCACATGAATTTGAAAAACCCATTTTGGAAACTCATTGATCATTTCCATCTATATTCACTACACTTCCATTCACTTGTTCATCCAATGAAACTTGTATTTGTCCATACAATGATATTTTTATATGAACTCACCTTTTTCTAGAGTGACTTATTCTATGTTCAAACCAAAACCTGGTCGGATGGTTCTTCATCCAATGGACTCTAACCCATGCCTTCATACTGTAGATCCCTTCAAGAAATTGAACATCATACAACACGCAGTTTCAACTTTATAACACCAACAATGTAAAAATTTTACCTTATACTTTGTACACCCAATATTTCAGCTAACATGGGATTGATCATTGTAATCCCTCCTGAACTATGACTTATCCCTTTGAACTTATCCCCCTCTGTACTTAATTTACTTTTTTCAAAATTATAAAAACTGAGTACCACAAACTTCTTATTGTTCTTCGTCCAATAATAATGTGCCTAATCTGTCTGGTGTCATTGTGAAAGTTCAAATTTGTATAGTTCATTTGAACTTGGCATAGATCATGAATGACTTCATGATGTTAGGAACATGGAGATCAGAACAACATCACCCGACTTAAGGAAAGTTTCTTAACATGTTTAAGGTAACATTCTTAACATCCCTTAACAATTCATAAGAAAAAGTTTCTTAACAACCCTAATAACAATTTCTCACTTGAAATAAAATAACCATAAGAAGATATGTCAACAAAAAATAAAAACCATGTTACAAAAACAACCTGAAGTATGTTTAGATTTGATTGTTCCTTTAATCGAAACCTTCAGGTCAAGACTCAAATCTACCATTCTAGAGGTGAAATCTATAGTAGGATCCACCGTGTAACTATAGAAAGAACCATTGAAAGTAAGAATCAAGGAGCAAATTTATAATATATTTATATATAATATTATATATTATATATATTTATATAAAAAGATACATATAATATATTTATATATGACATAATAAATATTTATTAGATTTTTAATAAGGAATATATTTATTAATTTATAATATGTTGTTTTATAAATACATTTATATAATATATTTATATAAATATATATATATATATATATTTATTTATTTATTTATAATTGGGAATATATAATATAATATATATTTAATAAAATTATATTATATATATGAAATGCCATATAATATATATTATTATATAATTATTTGAATATACTAGCATATATATATAAATAAGTAGTATTAGTATATTTTCTATATTAATTTATAATATAATATATATAATATGATATTTATAATAATATATATATATATTAATTTACTTATTTATAATATACTATACTATATATATTTATATAATAATCTGTATATACTTATATACTTATATATTTACTATATTATTTTAAATTCATTTATTTATATACTAAAATCATAAATGAAACTCTGTGTTTTTTACAATAATAGTAAAAATAATAATAAATACATTTATATTAAATGTATATATAAATAAAATCTATTTTATATTTAAGTGTACAATTAAATACATTTATAGTATATATTGTGTATACAAATATATTTATTATACATAAAATTGTATATGTTTATGTAATTTACTTTTATATATAATTACACACATATATGTATAATATTTATATTATATATATAATATTTATTCAAAAATACCTCAAAATTATATATTTATATATGTATATATATGAATAAATATATTTTCACATATATTTATAATTGTAATTATATTATGTGCACAGATATACACATATTTATATCTATAAATATATGATTATTTTTATATACTTTTTTAAGTATATAATGTACATTTATATTTATTATATTAATTTATAATAGAAAATATAACATATATATATATAATATGAGTACAATATATATATATATATATTAAACAGGTTCAGTTTCAAGCCCTCTTTGTTGTATAGGAAAAAATAAGAGAACCCCTTTTAAAAATGGTAAAAATGGGTCCGATTAAAAGACCCAAAGACCGAAGCTGTAAATTCATATGAGAAACATGCTCCCCCACCCCCCATGAGGTAATGCACTAGTTATTCCATTTGATGATGATGCAACACCCCCTGCTAAGAAGTTGTCTCATACTAGTCCAACACAACATTGTAGAGCACCCCTCCTTCCCATATTGGCATTTCGGGGGAGGACCAAATGTTAGGTATTAACACACTCCTCTCTATTTTGAGATTACAACCTGACAATTAATGTTAAGAACTCACCGCACATTAACACGATGCTTTGTAAAATTGGACGGAATTCACTATGTTGAAAGACCAGGATAGTGTGTCCATACACATTACAATGAATGATGGTAGATGGATGAATGATGGTTGTTCACCCACCCATGCCACCTTATAGGACTACATCCTAGAGACACCTACAAGGAAATCATGTGGTACCACCTTCCAAATGCAATGAGACAAAATCCAAGTCTTCAAATGACATATGTATCACGTCATAAAAATATGCCAAAAACATAAGCAAAATCAACGAAAAATCATCTTGAACCATTCTTGAAACCACAAATAACTAATTTCATCGCATAAACATTGTTGAAAGAGAACTCAAAAACTACTCCACACCCATTCAACCATGAAAACCCCCACAATAGGACATCTAGAGATCATCGATTCATGCTGAACTAGGGCCAACCACACCCTGGAATCCACACATCTCCAAGTGTGGGGGAAACTCCCAATCAATGGAGATTTCAGTGGGAGAAATTCTTATTGGAAACAACTCAAAAACTTATTCCTTTGGTGGGAAGCCGATGGGATTGGTGTGAAACCTTTTTTGAAGTATCCGACTGTGGGAAAACATTAAATGTTAGATAAACCACCCTTGAATTTGATTATTTCCTTTATCTCCAAAACAAGATTCAGATCCCATGATATTGTAATCTGAAAAAACCCATTGTAGCACTCTGTTCATCCTCTGACGCATTCATCTAGATAAGAATAAAGTGTTGTCCCCCTTCTCCCATGGATGTAGGCAAAAATTGTTGAACCACATTAATTTTCATATGTTGATCCATTTTTTTTATTATGTTTGTGTGTTTTTGATCTCCACGATCCTCCACTCCCCCAACGAAGTGGTATCAAAGGTTTCAGGTATGAAACTGTGACGCAACAATGAAATTTTCTAGTGACAAGAAAATTGAAGTTGCTCATGAAAAATTTTATGAACACAGATATGTGAGGAGAGCAATGAGAGGATTCCAACAGTACCAGAAGCGTCAAAAATGGATCTGAAATGATTGAGATAGGATCATTCAAAGTTTGGTCAAACTGTGGGTGCTACAGTACCCCCGTTCCAGAGAAGACGACACTGTTCAGGCCTCCAGAGACATTCTGAAGACTTTTCAAGCCACTCTTCTGGAACTCCACGTAAGCGCCATGTTAGCGGTCAATCCAAACTGTTGAAACCATTTTGGCCAAAAATCAGCCAATCAGAGCCCCTTTTTAGTGATCCAGGAGTCGATTCGTGGTATTTCGACCATTACGGAAATATCCGTATGGTTAGATTTTCGAAATTAAAACTCCATAAATTGAATAAAATACCTATAATATTATTAAACTCACTTCATATAATTATTCCATCTGGGAACAGAAAATGGAGCACTCTTTGTATATTAAATATTTGTGGAAGCCTATAGTGGAAACCACTAAGAATGTTGTAGTGAAAGCAGAGGAAACATCAAAAGGTTGTAAACCCTGGGAGAAGACATCACCCAATACCCTGCCAGTGGATGTAGAGTGGTTCATACACCACAGGAATTGTGCTGCTCAAATCAGATAGTGGAACGACAACAACGCCATTCATAATTTTTCGAATGACCATGATGCCTTTGTTCTTTGGAGAAATTTGGAAATGATATATGTGAGGACAACCCTGAAAAAAAAATTAAACCGAATACATATTCTTGTTAACATGAAATAAAAATATGGGACCAATGAACTAGAGCACATGAGAAAGATCCAATATACTATTGATTAGCTGAATTCTATTAAAATGGTGATTGATGATGAGTTTCAGGCACTGTTAATATGGAGTTCATTAACAAAGACATGACACAAATTAGTTTTGTCAGTCATTAATTATACTTCATATGGAACTCTCACCATAGAGATAGTGAAAGGAAAAATCCTAAATGAAGAGTTCAAAAGAAAAGTTGAGGGACAAACACCTAAATCAGAGGCTCCTGTTACTAAAAGACAAGGGAAGTAGAAATGGTAGAGAAGACTCAAAGGAAGATAACCTCGTGACCAAAGTCTTCAAAGGAGGAAGAAATCAAAATCTCGATCAAGATATGACATGAAGATCCACCATTGTGGCAATCCCAGAAACATCATTCAGGATTATAGAAGGTAGAAGGAAGAGAAAAGGAATCAAGAAGGTAAGACCTAAAATAATGATGATGGAGTTGTCAGTGATGAAATCGTTATTGTTAAAGAAGACAATCTGGTCAGTCTTGCAAGCCAAGACTCGACATGGGTGATCGATTCAAGCCCCTCCTACCATATCACCATAAGAATATATTTCATACCATCTTACCAATCAAGGAGTTTCAGACATGTGAAGATGGGAAATGATGGTGCATCCCAAATTACATTCATTGGTAATATTTTTATAGAAACTAATACCAGATACATGTTGTTTTTGAAGGATGTGAGGAATGTTCATTATATTCACCTCAATCTGATATCCACTAGAATTCTTGATGACGAGAGATATGTCAGTTCCTTTGGTGATGGTAAATGGAAGCTTACCAAAGTTACCTTGGTAATTGCTAAAGAAAAGAAATACCTCTATTTATCTCACAGATGCAAGACCACATGGAGAAGTAAATGCAGCCAAAAAAGATATTCCAACATAATTTTGGCCAAGGTGGCTGGGTCACATGAGCGAGAGAGGAATCAGAATTCTCTCTAGGAAATATCACTTCACATGAATAAAAGTACACATTTGGATACTTCTGTTTATTTCATCATGGGAAAACAACATAGAGTATCATTCTATATTTATATACCATCCAGAAAAGAAAATGTTTTTGATTTGATTCACACTGATGTCTACAGGATGAGCACAAAGATGATGGGAGGTGGTATTAATTTTTTTATCTTCATAGATGAACATTTAAGAAAATTATGGTCCTTTTCTTTGAAAACTAATGACCAAGTGTCCGATGTTTCAAGTAGTTTTATGTGAATGTGGGAAGAGAAACAAGCAGGCAGTTAAAGTGTGTGCGAGTAGATAATGGAGGACAGTATCATGGTCCATTGAGGAGTACTATAGAAGTTTCAGCAATAGGATAGAAAAATTAGTACTGAAGATACCTCAATATAATTGTCTTGCTGAGGTACAAATAAAACAATTTGTGAGAGAGTAAGATGTATGCACTCAAATGCAAAGTTGACAAACACTTTTTTGGGGAAGGCAGTGATGATCGTAGTTGATCTTATCAACCTTTCTCCATCAGTTCCAGTAAAAAACTACATCCCAGAAAGTGTCTGGATAGGTAAAGATGTTTTATAAAAACACATGAGAGTATTTGGATGCAGAGAATTTTTTCACATCCTGAAAGATGAGCGAGCAAAGGTAGATGGAAAAGGAATGAAATTTATATTTTGGATAAAGTCATGATGGGTTAGGATACTGACTCTAGGATCCTATCATCAAGAGGATTTTTAGGGGTAGAGATGGGGTGCTTCTTGGGGAGTAGACGATTCAATATTTTGATAAGATAGAAAGTAAAGAGAAGTCACAACCTAAAGAAATTTCTGTCAGTTTTGAATCAGTCTCACCTCCAATAGTACAAGCTATTGTGAGAGAGATACACATCACTGATGATACATCACTGCAAGGTAATAGGTCTCCATCTACTGATATGTCTTCATCATATGATATTCCAGAATAGATCCCCCACGAAGCATAGTGGAGGAGATCCAGTAGAGAATGACAAACGAGTTGTGGATACTCACATTGTAACACCCCAGGGTTTTGAAAATAAATATTAAATACAGGAAACACTAAGACTCTACAAAACAACACATTTTTTAATCTATTTGTTAAAAAAAAAATTTCCTCTTCAATTTTTTTAATTTCAAAAAATAGTCATTTAGAGTTTTGATCAGTAATTCATTTGGATTCTGATAGAACAAATTTTATTTTTTATGAATAGTAATATGAATAGTAATATAACTCTTCTGAATAGTAAATAATGATATTATTTTATTTTCTTAAGTTAATAAGATATTGGGATCTTAATTAATTATTCAATGTGATATAAAACTAATTATACATTTAAGTAGTTGGGGTTTGGATTAGTGGAAAGCACTCTATAATCCAACATGAAAAATGGGGGTTTAAAACCAATTGGGCACAGGTACTGTAGCGCACTGTAGCGGTGGCGGGCATTGTAGTGGCGGTGGGCACTATAGTGGCGGAAGGTATTGGGTGGTACTATAGTAGGTGGGTACTATAGAAGTACTATTCAAAGAATGGTCCTTGGGCCCAAAATTTGGTCATATGGGCCATGTATTGGGCTAAATGCCCACTAGTCCATCGATTTATGTAATGAGTCTCCCTCTACCTAGTTAAAGAGGCCATTTCTTTGCATTCATAATAAATGAGGATTTGGCCCCAACCTTTAAAAAAATTACACATTTAATATTGTTATTTTTCGAAATAAAAATGATTTTATTTAAAAACTAAATTAGTAATATTTAGAAAATTATATTTGAAAAATATTCTTCATTTTTGAATTCTACATGTAGAGAAATGGTAGTGGTGAATTTTTGGTATTTTTCAAAAATTCATGAATTTTTAGTGAATAGTAAAATACGGTAAAATACCATATATACAAATTATCAGTTAAATATAGTTTTTATTACATAATAAGTTATGTACGGCCACTTGGATAAAACTCACATTAACTTATTACTTTTATGGGTCACATGAAACAAAAAAATTTGTTTTCTTGATGGAAATAATAAAATAATGAATTAAATATTCAAAATTCACTACTCTCTTCCACTATAAAACCCCCCCTAACATCCTATTCTCTTCACTCCTCGAGGCCTTGATGCTCATCAAATCTCTACCCAATTATCATTCCCTAGTCACTCCTAATGTCCAAGATTCTCTTTTTCTTTCCAAAATAGTGCAACCCCTTACCTTAATGAGGTTCTCAAGGAGGTTATTTCAAGTGGTAAAGCACCCTTCGTTTTCATTTAGTTTCATTTCAATTTATCTTCTTTTGTTATCCTATCATCATCTCTTCTATCCAAATGACACTAATAACTCTAGAATCATCTATATACTAGAATTATATCATGTTAATTGAATAAGCATCATCAATATTCTTACTCCCCCCTTATTTTTATTAAGAAAATCAACATCCATGAGGATCGACTTTTCAACTTTCGTAGACGGCGTAGTTTTGTTCTTCAATTTTCTCCTTCATTACTCATCATGAAACCGTTTTGATGCTTGGACCAGACTCTGATATATTTATTATAACCTCATTAATATTCATGAACCAATATTCGTACCTATAATTAATTTATATAACAATACTAGTTCATAATAATCCAAATACCACCAAATAATCGAAGTGGTTGTCATCTAATGATTCATCACCATTCTATGTAACCAAATAATAAAAATTACCATTAACAATTATGTATGTTAATAAATAATATTTATTTTCAATTCTGGATATTTAAAACCATTCCACGTGAACTCCATTACTTAAAAACAAGTTAACCAATTATGAAAATCAAGAAAATGAACACTCCAGAATGACAGATTTTGATATTATAACATAACAATAAGGACATAAATGAACTAAATAGAATTATGATAAACTAAAAAAATGTCTATCAAGTTCTGAATTAAGTTATTAATAAGTCTAATTTCATATTCCAGGACCATATGTTCAAGAGGGGAACACATTCGGACTTTAGGTAAGGGTTTTTTCACCCGAACCTCAATTTTCATTCAGGTTACTTTTATTGTCTAATTACCTCAATGAAATTCTTTTTTATTATTATTTGCACCTCATAAATTATTTTTGACTATTCATTATATGTTCACCATCCATAATACCTCTATATTTTATGGATATTTACATGTTTTAAAATGAAATTTCAAAATTGTTTCTAAAATACAAGTATGATTCAGCGGAATTTATCAAATTCTTACCTATTTTCAAGGGCACACTATAATCAATTTTGGGATGCCATTATATTTTTAAAATAACTCATTTTATTATAAAAATACTATATTACTTCACTTCTGGTTTATACAAATATTTTTCCAAATTAAATCTTCTTTTCAAAGTAAAAGAGTATTTATCTCAAGAATTACTCGAAGATTTTATAAGAGTGTATTCATCTATTTCAACACACTTGTTGATTCTTATGTATTATTTGGATTAATATTTCATGGTATTATATAACATATTTAATTTCAGGGTTTATGATTATTTTTTCTATGGATGTTCTATCTTAATACCATTCACCAATTTACTCTGAATGGTTAGTGTTTAAGCTTATTGTTTGGGGAAAGTTATTTACATTTCATATATTAGTTTTAATATTAATATATATATATTGTTTATATTTGTCCCCATTCATATGAGAAATTCATTGTACATATAATGTTTCAGTTGAGTCCCGCTATAGTCCCTCAGTACATCGGTTTGTCTAATGAGACAAACTACGGTCTGGGCACAAGGCCTTGACAAAATGATTATTTATAGTCTTGGAATCAGGCCTTGAAGGTATTTCAATGATGTCCAGAATTATACATTCCCTAATTATGAAAATAGTATTGATGGTTTATGTGGTTATTCGACTAGTAGAATACACATGATTATTTTTTATTAGGGTATTATTTACTTTGCTCTTATTCCTGTCATAATGTATTCAATTTTATGTTACAAGAATGTGTTTTTAGTTGTTCAACTTGCGTAATGTTTATATATCTTCATCGGTATTTCTTACCCTTACTGAACATTTGAGATCACCCCCTTTTTATGTTTTATTTTTTCAAGACATGAAGAATTTTATTATGAATGACATACTGAAATAACCTAGGAGTGATGGATGTAGCCTAAGGAGTTTCTATTTTTTTATTTCTTTTCAATTTGTAATTTTGAACATTGGTATATATATTGTGTCCAATAATACTAATCTAATTGGTCCTTCGGGATTCATATTCCTTGTTTATATTCCATGTAATAAAATAAAGCATCGGGTCCGGGCAATTGGGGTCAGGTGCTTACATCTAGTATCAAAGGAATTTTAGTAGAAAACATGGAATATAGATTTAGAAAATGTAGATTAGGGAAGAGTCCCAAAGATATTATTTGAGGATAAACATAGAAGAACATCCTATAATTTTGGTAAATAATATATTATGTGGATATTACTAGAAAATACATCCCTATCTGGATACAAATAGGTATAGGTGGCTCTAGCACAGATGTACCTAGGAGTGAAAACTTCGATAAGGAGTTTCAGGCATGACCCAGGGCATCTTGGTACACAACAATAGGCCTTGATGCACTCCTTGTATTGACACTCTCGAGCGATATGTTTTGGATAATTCACATTTTCATTATAAGACATTATGAAGGATTAAAAGGTAAAATTTTCCTCAAAGAAACCATTTTTTTGATTATGGGATTAGCAATGCGTATGATTTCAATTTATGCAAAGTATTTTGATAATTTATGATTATAAATTATGATTCATAACCTAAAATAAGGTACACCATTATCTAGAAATTGCACCTAGTGGAAGAAATGGAAACTTCATGAACATGCATATACCATGTTAGGATTTCCCTCCAACGCAAGATAATGATGTTGTATTTGCGGTTGAAACTGGTGAAGAGTAGCTTATAATTATACTGGGACAACTTACTCAGGTTATGAACAATAACATTATCCATATATAGCATTTAGATCCACCACGTAGAGGATCTATGTTAGAACACTTATATGACAACTGCCTCAGTCATTCAATGGGACTACAAACCCATTTGTAGATGAGAAGTGGATAATTTATCTAGAGAATATATTCGTCTCTTTGGGATGTAATGAAAGATAGAAGGTTGTCATGGATGTTTTTCATCTATCGGGGGATGCAGATTAGTGGGGGTCATTAATCCAAAACACAAAGGAGGATGAATAAATAGAAGATATGGAATGGAGGGATTTAAATGATATATTCCTAGAAAAATATTTCCCTCATGAATAGTGATTAGATAGGGAGAGGAAATTATTGAATCTAAGGAAGAAGGAGGATAAGAATGTTTCCAAGAACGAATCCAACTTTACAATGTTGTAAAGGCATGTTACGCACTACATGCATAATCCAAGGAGAAAACTTTATTGATTATTTTATGGTTTAAAACCATTCCTCAGAATGGATTTAGTCTCCCAATGTTTCTCATCATATAAAGATATATTATAAAGTGATATCAAGATAGAAAAGTATTTTTATAAGTCTTATGACATTAAAGGAAAACAAGATAAGAAGAGGGATTCCAAAAACTCTGTAAAAGGAAATAAGGAAAAAAGGGAAGAGTTGAATTTCCATACTCTAGTAATTGTGGGACAAAACACCCCGACACTTTCTTGAAGGGAATGGGAGTTTATTAAATGTGCGGAAAAAAAGTCCACCTATCTCAGGATTATAAGGGGAAGAAAGAAGCTACCAATGATCAATGTTACAATTTCAGGGAGATGAGACATTATGCACATGAATTTACTAAGAATCAGGAAAATGTTCCCCAAAGAAGTACAAGGGAGCAAGCCCAATCTTATGTGGTCACAGCTGTGGAGGTTGAAGTTCCTAACAAAGTGGTGGCACGTACATTAATAATTTAATCCAACTTATCCAATGCTTTATTTGATTCTAGATCATCTCATTCCTCCATATCTTCCCTTTTTTCTAAGAAAAAAATATATTTCCATTTTGATTCAATAAGGGAGTTGTCAATCAAAACTCCTAAGGGAATTATCATTGCAACAAAGTTGTTTCAAGAAGTCCCCATTATGGAATACAAACATGCATTATTTTCTGATTTAATTTTCATACCCATTATTGAATTTGATATTATCTTCCGTATGGATTGTCTTCCAAACCATGATGCAAAAATTTATTGCAAGAAGAAGGGGGTTATAATTTTTTAGGATGATATGGAATCACTTATCTTTAGGGATGAAATATCACTATCTGATTCTCATCTAGATCCACCTTCAGTAGCTCTACTGAATTCAATTATTTGGGAGGAATGTATTGTAATAACTATGGGTGAGGAAAAGAATGTTAAAATATAATATGTACCTATTGTGAAAGAATATGTTGACGTCTTTCCAAAGGAATTACCTATACATCCTCTAGAGTGGGAAATTTTGTTTTCCATTAACTTAATACCTGGTTCAAGGACCATATCAAAGACCCCTTATAGAATATCCACTGTGGAGTTAGTGGAACAAAATTAACAACTAGAGGAATTTAATGATAAAGGATTTATTCGACCGAGTTTTTCTCCATGGGTAGCCCTTATCCTCTTTGTGAAGAAGAAAGATAGTTCCATGAGGTTGTGTATTGATTACAAGAAAATCAATGTTATTACAATAAAGGATAAGTATCCTATTTCATGAATTGATGATTTATTTGATCAACATAATAGTGCCTAATATTTTTTGAAGATTTATCTTCAATCTGGATATCATTAGTTTCTCATGACTAAGGGAGAAATTCAAAAAATAGCATTTTGAACTAGGTATGGGCATTATGAGTTTACGGTAATGCATTTGTCCTAACTAATGCACCATCTGTTTTTCATGGATATAATGAATATATTTTTAATGGAATATCTTGATGCCATTGTAGTGTTTTTTATTGATGATATCCTGTTATACTGTAAAAGTTATGAAGATCATGAAAATCACTTGTGCACTATTCTGAAGACTCTTAGAAGAAATGAATTACATGGGATGTTTAGAAAGTGTGATTTTTGGCTCCAATCAGTTTCATTTTTTGGGCCACATTGTCTCTAAGGATGGAATATTTGTAGATCCTATTTAGAAAGAGGCTATGCAATAATGGAATACTCCAACAAACATAACTGAGGTACATAGTTTTATTGGTTTAGAAGGTTATTATCGGTATTTTGCTCAGAACATCACCCATTTAGGTAACCCAATCACCAAGATTACATGAAAAGGGGTTATGTTCACATGGAAAAAGTAATATGAAGAATACCTTAATAAATTGAAGATAATATTAGTGAATTCTCAAATCTTGAATCTATCATTAGGGAATGATGGATTTGTGATCATTACTGATGCATCAGAGAAAATAATTGGCTATGTCCTTATACAGAATGATAGAGTGATTTCCTATGCATATTGGTAGCAAAAAATTTCTGAAGAAAACTATCCAACTCATGACCTTGAGTTACCAGTGTTAATATTCTCTCTGAATATTTTGATACATTACCTCTATGATGAATAATGTGAGATATATACAGATCATAAAATTTTGAAATATATCTTCTCCTAGAATGAACTAAACATGAGACAAAAGAGATGGATTGAGCTACTCAAGGATTATGATTTCATAATACACTACCACCTGGGGAAGGAAAATAAGGTGGGATATTCTTTGAGTATATAATAACACATAATTATAAACAAGATGAGAGTTGAAAGGGATCCTTTGTTCATGGATCTAGTAAAGGTTCATATGGGAATTATCAAGGAAGGTAAGACATACATAATTTTTCAAATGGTTTCCAAAACTTCTTTAATATAAAGGATAAAAATTTCTTAGGCTGATGAGGAGGAGTTTCAAAACAAAATTAAAGCTATAAATTCTAGGAGGTGATTGAAATCGTATAAGAAGGTGGAATTTTGAAATTCAGAAAGAGGATTTTTGTTTCCACTATTCCTGAGGTAAAGAGGGAAATGTAGGTTGATGCCCATATCTATAATTTATTTATACACCATGGAAGAAAAAATATGTATATATATCTAAAGGAACGTTTTTTGTGGGAAAATATGAAGAGGTAGATTTTTTATTACATGTTGAGATGTTTGGTTTTCCAACAAGTGAATTCTATAAGACAACATCATGGAGGAGTCATGCAACCCCTTCTTATTTTTTTTGGGAAATGGGATGATATTATGATGGAATTTTTCATGGGACTACCAAAGGCTCTAAAAAAGAATGATACGATATGGGTCCTTGTTGATCATCTTACAAAATCAGCACATTTTCATGTTATAATAGAAGATTTACCACTTGAATGTTTAGAAAGACTACTGATTTATGATGTTTTAGGACATAATGGTGTACCCTTATCAATTTTTTCTGATCGTGACACCCATTTTACATCAAAATTCAAGAAAAGTATTTAGAAGGCCCTAGATACTGATCTTCATTTGAGCATTGCCTACCAACCACAAACAGATGGACAATTAGAATAGACTATTCAAACATTAGAAGACATGTTGAGGTCTTGTTCAGTTGAATTTCAAGGTATAAGAGATCAGTATTTACCTCTCGTAGAATTTTCCTATAACAATATCTCCTATTCAAGTATTCAGATGGCACCATATGATGCGTTATATGGAAAGAGATGTCGTACACCAAATTTTTGGGATGATGTGGGTGAAAGGAATCTCATAGACTCAAAACTTGTTAAGGAAACAACAAAAAGGTGAAGATTATCCAAACTCATATCAAAACAACTCAATGTAGTAAAAAGTTCTATGCTGATAACAGAAGTAAGGATTTGTAATTTCAAGAAAGAGATCATGTTTTCTTAAAGGTATCTCCATGGAAGGGTATTATATGATTCTATAAGAAAGGAAAATTAAGTCCTAGGTACATTGGACCTTGTGAAATTTTGTATCAAATTGGAGTCATAGCTTACCATTTAGGAATGCCACCGAGTCTCTCCAAAGTTCACAGTGTGTTCCACGTATCAATGCTAAGGAAATACGTGACAGACCCAACACATGTACTCACCTATGAAGAAATAGAACTTGAGCCAAATTTGTATTATTATAAAGAGCCTATCGAGATTATTGATACCAGAGAACAAGTATTGAGAAAACAAAAAACTCTCCTAGTAATGAAACTTTGGTGGAATCATAAAATCAAAGAGGCTAAATGGGAGCCCAAGAAGTTTATGAGGAAGACTTACCCAAATCATTTTGAAAGGTAACAGTTTTTGAAATTTGAGGATGAATGTTTTATAAAGAGGGGAGAATGTAACACCCCAATGTTTTGAAAATAAATATTTAATGAATGAATCACTGAGACCCTAAAAAGAAAGAAAAATTATAATCTACCTGTTAAACACAAATTTTCCTCTTCTATGTTTTGAATTTTTAAAAATGGGCATCTAGAGTTGTGATCGGTAAGTCACTTGGAGTCTGATAGAACAAACCTGATTTTTTTGTGAAAAATAAAATAACCTTATGAATAGTAATATGTATAGTAATAAGACCCTTATGAATAGTAAATAATGATATTATTTTACTTTCTTAAGGTAATAAGATAATGAGATCTTAATTAATTTTTCAATGTGATATAAAACTAATTATTCCTTTAAATTTATTATTTTTCAAATTAACTATGATTTAATTTAACAATTAAATTAATAATATTTAAAAAATTATTTTTAAAAAATGTAGATCATTTTTGAATTCTACACGTCAAAAAATGGTAGGGGTAAATTTTTCAGATTTCTCCCAAATTATTGACTTTTTAGGAATAGTAAAATATGGTAAAATACCGTATATAAAAATTATCAATTAAATGCACAATTTATGAAATAATAATTAATGTAAGGACCCTTTGTTAGAACTCGCATGCCCTTGTTACTATTAGGGGTCACATGAAACAATACTATTGGTTGTCTTGAGGGAAATAATAAAATAATGAATTCAAAATTCAAAATTCACTCCTCTCCACTATAAAACCCCCCTCACTTCCTCTTATCTTCACTCTTCTAAGCCTTAAATCTCCTCAAATCTCTACCCAATTACCCATTCATAGTCACCCCACACGACCAAGATGCTCTTGGTCTTTCTAAAAGGAAAAAACCCCTTTCCTTAGGGAGGTTCTCAAGGAGGTTATTTCAAGAGGTAAAGCACTCTTCTTTTTCATTTAGTTTCATTTCAATTTATCTTATTTTGTTATCCTCTCCTCACCTCATCTATCCAAATGACCATGATACCTCCATTATCATAAATATACTGTAATTATATCTTGTTAATATAATATACATCATCAATATTCTTACTTCCTCCCTTTTATTTTTATAAATGAAATCTACATCCATGCCGTTCAATTTATAACCATCGTTGATGACAAAGTTTTGTTCTTAAATTTCCTCCTTCATTACTGGTCATGAAAACAATTTGATGGTTTAAAAATACTATAATAAATGTATTATAGCCTAATTTATATTTAGGAACTAGTATATGTAGATATTATTAATTTATATGACTAAACTGGTTCTTAATAATCCAAATACCACCAAATAATTGAAGAGGTTGTCTTTTATTGATTCATCCACATTCCTTGTAAAGAAATGATAAAAATGACCATTAATAATTCTCAATGTTCATAAATAATATTTAATTTATATTCTGATTATTTAAAACCATTCCACATGGACTCCATTTCATAAAAACAAGTGAACCGATTATGAAAATCAAGAAAATGAACACTCCAGAACAATGGATTTCAAAATGATAAATTATCAATAAGGACATAAATGAAATAAAAAAATTATGATAAACTAATTACATGTCTAAAATTTTATTAATTAAGTTATTAATAAGTCTAATTTCATATTCCAGGACATTATGTTCAAGAGGGGAACACATTCAAACTTAAGTTAAGGGTTTTTACACTCGAACCTACATTTTCCTTCGAGTTAGTATTATTTTCTAATTAACTCAATGAAATTATTTTTTATTGTTATGTACTCATCATAAAATCAGTTAGAGTGTTCTTTATATGTTAACCAACCAGAAAACTTCCTTTTTTATGGATAGTTACTTTTTTTAAAAGGTACTTTCAAAATTGTTTCTGAAATAAAAGCCCGATTTAAGGGAATTTCGCAAATTCTTACCTATTTTCAAGGGCACCTTATAATATGTTTTTTGAAAAAATTATCTTTCTAAAATCACAAATTTTATTGTGAAAATACTATCTTACTTATCTTCTAGTTTATACAAATATTTTTTCAAAAGAACTCTTATTTTCAAAGTAAAATAGTATTTATCTCAATAATTAATCGAAGATTTTATAAGAGTATCTTAATTTATTTCAGTAGTCTTGTTGATTATTAGGTATTATTGGGATTAATATTTCATGGTATCATTTACCATATTTAATTTAATGTTTTATGATTATTTTGGCTATAGATGTTCTATCTTAAAACCATTCACCAATTTATTCCGAATGGTTAGTGTTTATGCTTAATGTTCAGGGAAACTTATTCACATTTCATATATTAGTATCAATATAAATGTATATGTTGTTTATATTTTTCCCCATTCATATGAGTAATGAATTGGGAATAGAAATTTTTGGGTGGGGACTTCTATAGCCCCTCAGTGCATCGGTAGGTCTCATGTGACAAACTGCATTATTGGCATAAGGCCTTGACAAAATGATTATTTATGGTCTTGGCATGAGTCCTTGAAAATATGGTGATGATGTCCCGCATAATGCATTACCTCATTATGAAAATAGTTTTTATAGTTCATGTGGTTATTTTACTAGTAGAATACCCATGATTATGTTTTATTAATACATTACTTACTCAGCTCTTATTCCTACCACAATGTGTTCATGTTTATTTAAAGGCATATGTTATTAGTTATTCAAATTGCCTAATGTTTATATATCTTCAACTGTATTGCTTACCCTTACTGAGAGTTTGATCTCACCCCTTTCTTATGATTTGTTTTCTCAGGATATGAATAATTTTATTATGAATGACATGATGAAAAAACCTTGGAGTTATGGATGTTGTCTTAGGAGTTTTCTATGTTGTATTTGTTTTTATGTTGTAATGTTGAACTTATGTATGTATCTTGATTCCAATAATATTAATCTACTCGATCTTTCGGGATGCATATTCCTTGTTTATATGAAAATGTAATCAAATAAGGCACCAGCTCTCCAAAACAGGGGTTAGGTCCTCAAACGCCAAATGAGTATGTGATTCTCACTGATGGGGGATATCTAGATAGTTATTTTAACTCCCCATTATTTCATTGTACGTTATCTCTTTAATGTAATTCAATAGCTTATGTCACACGCAACACTAAGTTTGAGCGCACCATGACTTACCAAACTATCCATTAAAAAAGGGTTTATGGATAGTATTAATTGCGTTTTGAATTATATATACTCCATATAAGTTTAACATCCATATTATGTGTTTCTTAGACATAAAATAAGAACAAATTCCATTTTTCAGATAAAAGTAGTATGTTTCAAAAAATGAAATTTTACCACCTTTTAATGGAAACTCCTTTTGAAATCCAATATTTGAAACTTTTATATATTCAATTTTACAAAATAAACGTCTTCTTTATAAGTGAGACATAAAAATTTATTTTTGATAACTTCTTGGTCTTTTTCTGAAAACATTCATATTTTGATGAATAGTAAACAATACTAAATTTTAATTGAATTTTTTTTAATAAAAATAATTTATAGTGTTAAATTATATATTTTAATGGTTTTGAAGTATAATTAGATTATATTTTTATCATTTAATCCAATGCTGGTCATTAAAAGCAATTTTACATTTAAATTGGGCATAAACACATATCAATCTTTTGATAGTCTTTACTTCTCAACAACCCGCTTTCTGGTTTTGACAACATGAATTAATTTTAAATTCATTAATGAAACATATATGTTTTGAATTTGGTAAAATAGACATAATTTTTGGATTCGGAATATCAAAATTATCTTCAGGTGAATTTGAGGAATTTTTCTGTAAACTTTCAATTTTTTATGAATACTGAAAAACACAGCGTTATTGTTTTAAACCAACTTTTGTTTAAATTTATTTTAATTTAAAAATACATATATAATACCTATATTTTTTCAACTTAATTTACTGGAGTAATTTTACAATAATTTTAGATATATAAAATTTTATTGAACTATTTAACTCCTTTTACCCACCTTCTAGGCACATTTGCAAATTTGCAAAAAACGTAATTTTACCGCTTCTCTAAAATGAATTTAAAATTTTATAGGGACACAGTTTACATCATTAAATAAATAGTGGTTAAATAGGATGAAAATAATTTGTTGGTGAATAGTGACTTTTGAATTTTATTTACAACGGTTAAAAGTAAATATAGTAATTAAAATAAAAAATGATATTATAATTACCCTAAAACATGTCTTAATTTAATTGGATATGTTTATTTCGACCAAAATAAACCATAAGAATAAAATATGATCATTTTGGTCCACTTGTGTTAGATTAGGACATTTATTATTATTTTATTTAAAGAAGTGTTAAAAGTATTAAATTAAACGTTTAATAACTAAACCATTTTTAATATAGGGTTATACATAAGATAAATTATCCTATAATTATTCAATAGAAAGATAAAAATATTTCATATATCATGGAATTTTATTTATAATTTTTAGACATTAAATATTTAAATTTATTTATTACATAATAATGATGCAATAATTTCCAAATTAATGAATGATTAAATTAATTGATATTATAAATATCAAAATAAATGTAAATTGAGACAATTGATGAATTAAACGAATTTTATAGGTTAATATGACATTTTAGTGTTGATTTAATGTATTTTTTTGGAGTAATCATGTTTGTTTGACATTCATAAAAACCAAATACTAAATAGTGTCAAAATTGACATAAATGGGTTTTTAAAAACAAATACTCTATTATTAAATGCTATAATATTCCTAAAAATCTAAGATTCACCCAAAGGACTTATATAATGATATATATGTCATTAATAAACCACATTAGGTTCTATTGGAATTTTATATTATTTTTATTAACCATATAATATAAAAATACAAGAAGACATTGTAAAAGATAAACTATTTAACTAAGAGTTAAATCTAAAATATAAGGTTAATATGGTGACCTAGACTTGTCTAAAATCTATTGGTTGAGTGGATTTTGACCCATAACAACATTAGCCCCAACATTAATCCATTTTGAGCCATTAGAAATAGAAAATTATTTTATAATAAAATAATATTTCAAGCATTTCCTAATGTGACCCTAACCTCTCTTATAAAAGGGTACTTCCCTATCTCTTTATTTCACGCCTCCAAATATATTTGGATCGGCCAAACCCAGATCAATATCCTCCCAAATACACTAAATTCAACCAAGATTCCTTGATTTGATCCTAGGATAACCTAAGGAGCCCTTTTGATAAAATCAAAAGGAGGAACTTGAAGAAGGTGTAATTACGTCATCACTTCTTTCAATGTTCTTTTCTTCTTCCACTTCTTCTTTCATCGTTGTTTCCATATCAAAATAATAGCTCCAGTAACATCTACATACTTTGATGTTATTAAAAATATGGTACAAACATATTGATTATTCTATCCATACTATGAATGACAAAGTCACCATACGTGCGTACGTACGGCTTACCATCTCTACGTCGTAGTGTAGTTTATTATTCAAAACATCATTATTTATATGGGTATAATAATCAGTATAATTGATGTAAATAATAAATATAACATGTTTATTATTATTTATATATAATATACCATCAAATTACATACAATTTCACCATCAATAAAATGATATCATTGCTCATTCATACATATGGCTTACTGTCTCCACGAAGCAATGAGATTCATTTCAACATTTACCATTCAACGATGATTATAAATACATATATTATTAATAAGTATGTAATATATGAAATAATAATTACACTGGAAATATATATATATATATATGTATATGTATGTATATAAATATATATACATATTTCTCATTCACTTACTTCCATTCAATACGATCTAAAAACGGAAACTGCGTTTATGCTTACGTACGGCCTACCGTCTCCATGAACGTTGCTTTCCATTTCATATATATATATTATACATACTTATATTTTGAATATTTATTATTCATAAATAATGGTTTATATTCTGAAATAAATTAAATAAATATATAATTTATACAATCAAGAATAACAAGTTAAAACATGTATGATAAAGAAAGTGATTATTAAACAAAATGTTCTTTTAACATTAAAATTATTATTAAATGGGTTGTATAAATCCATAAATGAATCAAGTATGATATCATAAATATGAATTTGGTTATTTTATAATTTAATAACATACTATGGTCATTATACAGGTGGTTAAACATACCCTCGATCAAAATAAAGTGCAAGGTAAGGGTTATTTCCTCAATCTCATTATTATACGTGATTGTTTATTTGTAAGTATCTACTGGGAAATATTTATCAACCATTTCCACGTTTCATAAAAATTCATTCAAAAGGAATATTTTATGGTTTTATTGAAGGTACCCATTAAATAGATCATCATTTTAAATTTTTTCATGTTTTATTTTTCTAAATATATTTAATTAATGTCCATGTTTTCAAAATGATATTAAGGATTTATTTATATGGACTTGATTGTTTTAAAATGATAATTCCTTTCAAAAGATTCAAAGTTTTATGGGACACTTCGATTAAAATTTCTATTTTAAATTACATCCTTTATAAATTATGTAACTTTTAAATGATTTCACGAAAAATGGATATTTCTCTCAAAGGGGTATTACTGATCATTTTCAAATATATCAACATCCTTTACTAGATATTATCCTTGATTGAGGTTTATTTATTAGAATTAAATCTTCTATATTTTATTGAATGAGTTATGATATGTTTGAATGTGGATGTACTATTTTTATACCATTCAATGTTTATGTTTAATGTATTGACATTTCTTACGCTAGTTTTTGTACGAATGTTTATGTTATGTTTCTCTTTTTTCATATAAGGAATTAATTGGACTTAGTACGTGATAGGAGGGGCCTACTATAGCCCCTCGATGGATTATTTGGTTTAAGGAGACAAACTAGTGTCTTGTCACACGGCCTTGACAAAATATTATTTGTATTCTTGGCACGAGGCCTTGACTATGTGGTTCCGATGTCCGGTATTTTGCATTCCATTTTTATGAAATTTTCTATTAATATTACATGTGATTATTCGACTATTAGAATATATGTGTGAATAAGTAAATGGAATTATTTGATTTATCTTTGACATATTATGCTGATTTTTATGTTTAAAAGGCTTGTGTTTTAGTGTCATACATTTCAGTAAATGTTTATGCTTATTTGTGATAGTTTTCGCTATATCGTTATCCTTACCGAGCATCTGATCTCACCCCCCTTCTTATGTATTATTTTTCCAGGATGTTAAGAAGTGTATAACGATTGATATGTAGTGTTAATATAGAGAAATAATGTATTTTTCAAGGGTTTATTTATGTTGTGTTTTGTTTTTACCTTGTAATGTAATGTTTATATATTTAGTCTATTCTCCAAAAATTCTAAAAAGATCAATCAGGACTTGATCTCTTGTGTTCATTCCAATGTTATGTAATAATGCACCGACTCTGGGTAACTGGGGTTGGGGCATTATATTTGGTATCAGAGGATGTTTATTACAATACTTGGAAAGTAGATTTATAAAAACACCGATTATAGAAATTACTCTAAGATAGACTTTGAGGATTTTTATATAAGAACATCCAAAAAATTTGGTAGTGTAAATATTATGTGAGTTTTTTAAGTAATACATCCCAATCTGGATACAAGCTGGTAGAGGTGGCTCTGGCACAGATGTATCTAGGGGTAAAACTCGAAAACATCACTTTGAGAAAGACTTGAATGGGAACTGGTACATGAGAATGAGTCTTACTGTACTCTTGGTTTTGACACTTCCATGGGATATGCTTAAGATAATTCATATTTTATTTACAACCCATTATGAAGTATTTAGGTGTAAATACTTCATCAACGAATTTTTTTATGATTATGGATTATATGCATAAAATTTTCAATTTATGTTATGTATTTTACAAGTTTATATTTATGCACTGCGATTCATAAACTAACCTAGTGTATTCCATTGTTTAGAAATGGTGCCTAGTAGAAGGAATGAGTACTCCATAAATATCCATATTCCAAAGAGTAAGAAGGATCATATATTTCATGGTATTAAGCCATCATTTAGAAGTTAAATAGTCTCCCATGTATTCTTGTCATATGAAGAAATATTATGATGTGTTAATAAAATAATTAAATAATTCTCTAAGTCGTATGGCTATGAAGGGAAGCTGGAGAAGAAGAAGATGGTAGAGGAAAATATGGATAAAGGGAAGATGGTAAAGAAGTATTTTCCCATATGTGATAACTGTGGAAATAATCACCCTGGGAAGTACTTGAAAGGAATGAGGTTTTGTTATAAGTGTGGAGAAAATGGACACCAACTTCCTAATTGCATGGGTAAGAAAAAGGCTTCAAATGTGCAATGCTTCATCTGAAATTAATTGGGACACTGTGTAAATCAATGTCCCAATCATCAGAGTATACCTCAAATGATGATATTATATAATAATCAAGTTATGATACTACTGTAGATGAAATGAAATGACTAGTGTTCTTATGTTTCTTTTAAATAATTAAGTCATTTCTGTGTTCTATCAATGGAGTACTGGTTATATTAATTATGGAAATAAATAAGGATTATACTACTTTACTATTTCATTGAGGATTTGAGATTATATGGTACTAAGAAAAGTGAATCAATAACATGTTAAATTTTTTTCAAAATATTTTTTTGAATGATAGATAAACCTTAATATGGCCCTGACACTGAGGTAGTGATTTTTGAATAAGAGATTGATTATTCGGATAAATTATATTGGATATTCTTGACTACCTTGGAACTGATTAATGGTTTGTTTATTCCATAATTGTTGGAGTATTCAAAATTTTATATATAAGGAATATTTCTAGTATTATATAATAAATAAGAGAGCAAGAATGTAATAAATAAGGTTTTATGATAATTCATGGTGTTACCATACAAGATGAATGTACTCACATGTTATTATGTGGCAAAAAGAGATATTCATTATGTTATATTGACCATTCTTATAAATTTTGGACTGTGAGTTTGGAGAGAAGTATTTTGGATAAGTCTAAAGGTAGGAATGGATTAAATTGGACATTAGATATTATTTTCTATGGTTAAAACATTTCTTAATATTTTTTTTGGATTGTTATAAAAAGGACAACCTAGAGGTCGGGCAACAACCCATCGTGTTTGGAAAGGTCGTGAGACTTGAACACACAACCGAAGGGCGACAAGGGTGCATCACCTACCGCTGACCTATGTGATTTCCTAGTTTGTATAATATAGTTTTTTAAATGATCTGATAGATGAATTATAAATTAAGTTTTTAAACCCTATACAATTAGCATTAATAAAATATTTTTGAGTTCTATTATCTTTTGGAGTGAAAGATGAGTTTGTGGTAAACATTAGAAAAAGAATGGAACTCTACTTTTCAAGTATTACTTTTTTATTATATGAATAAATTAATTCATAAACATTAGGGAAGAGAACATCAAACCAAAAATGTGTAATTTTAATAACTTATGTTTTTTTGAGCCGATGATATTTTAAATAATCATAGATTTATGGCTTTGAGGCCCTCATTTTTCCATTTATTATTTACTTGTTTGTGATCAATGACCTAAATCACTCCATATAAATATTTACATTTTTTCTCCAATTATGTGTCTATAATTTTCACCAATGTTATCCTATTCTAAACCCTAATTTTGTGGTGACTTTTTCATTTCTCTTTCCCTCTTATTAAGACTAAATTTTAGTAACCATATTTCCAATGTGTGTTTTCTACAAAAGTATTTTATATTTTCAAAATTTTATTTTTTAAGAACACTTTTAAATTGTGAGGATGCAATTTATTGAAGGAGGAGATAATGTAACACCCTAATATTTCATAGTAAGTTATCTTTTTAATGTAATTCAATAGCTCGCGGCACATGAAACACCAAGTTCAAGCACACCACAACTTACCAAACTAGCCATTCAAAAAATTGTTATGAATAGTATTAAATTAATTTTAAATTTTATATACTCCATATAATTTGAACATCCATATTATGGTTCTCTTAGACAAAATATAATAACAGATAAAATTTTTTAGATAAAACAAGTATTTGTCCAAAAATGAAATTTTACCGCCTTTTAAGGGTGATTCTTTTTTAAATCCAATATTTGACCCTTTTATATTTTAAATTTGATAAAATAAACTTATTCTTTTGAATTGTTACATATAATTTAGTTTGGATAAATGTTTTTTGTTTTCCTAATAACTTTTATATTTTGAGAAAAATGAAAAATACTAAATTTTAATTGGAAAGAACGTTTTTAATTAAAATAATTTATACTATTAAATTATATATTTATATGTTTTTTAAGTATAATTATATTATATTTTTATCATTTATTCAAATTTTGTTCATTGGAAGTAATTTTACAATTAATTTGGATATAAACACATATCAATATTTTGATAGTTTTTACTTCTCAAAAACCCGCTTTCTGGTTTTGAAAATGGGAATTAATTTTATATTAATTAATACAAATTTTAGGTTTTTAATTTGGTAAAATATACATATTTTTTATTTATATTATCAAAATTATATTCGGGTGAAGTTTTTGTATTTTCCTGAAAACTTTCAATTTTTGATGAATAGTGAAAAACACTACGTAATTTTTTAAAACCGAATGTTATTTAAATTTATTTTAAAGTCTAAATAGATAAATAATACCTATATTAGTTCAATTTAATTCATTTATGTCATTTTATAATAATATTATAAATATATATAATTTTATTGAACTATTTAACACCTTTTACCCACCTTCTAGGCACATTTGCAAATTTGTATAAAATAAAATTTTACAACTTCTATTAATTGAATTTCAAAATTATAGAGACATGATTTATATCAGTAAGTAAATTTTGGTTAAATAGGATTAAAAAAATTCAATTGTAACTTTTGAATTTTATTTACCATGGTTAAAAGTAAATAGCGTAATTAAAGGCAAAAATGATATTATATTTTCGGTAACACATATCCTACTTATATTGGATAAGTGTATTTATTCCAAAAAAACCTTAGAATAAAATATGATACTTTTTTTGCACTTGGATTATATTAGGAAATTTATTATTATTATTTTTAAAGAAGAGTTAAAAGTGTTAAATTCAAGGTTTAATAACTAAACCATTTTTAATATAGGGATGTACATAAGATAAATTCGACTATAAATATTCATTATAATGATAAAAATATTTCATACATCATTGTATCTTTTCTATAATTTTTAAACATTAAATAGTTAAATTTATTTATGACATAATGATGATGAAGTAATTGCCTTATTAATGAAAGATTAAAATAATTGATATTATAAATATCAAAATAAATTTAAATTGAGGCTTTTGATGCATTCCACGAATTTTAAAGGTTAATATATCATTTTAGGGTTGATTTATTGTATTTTTTCGAAGTAATCATGTTTTTTTGACTTTCAAAAAAATACTAAATACTGTCAAAATTGACATAAATGAGTTTTTAAAACGAATACTATAATATTAAATGATATAATTTTCCTAAAAATCTAATAATCAGAAAAAAGAATTATATAATGATAGAAATATCATTAATGAACCACTTGAGGTTCTATTAGATATTTATATACTGTTTATTAACCATGTAATATAAAAATATAAGAAGTCGCTATAAAAGTTAAACTATTTTACAAAGAGTTAAATCTAAAATATATGGTTAATATAGTGACCTAAACTTGTCTAAAACCTATTGGTTAAGAGGTTTTTGACCCAAAAATCTATTATCCTTGTAATAAATACATTTGGATTAATTATAAAACAAAAATTATTTTATAATAAAATAATATTTCAAGCTTTTCCTAAAGTGACCGTCACCTTTCTTAAAAAAGGGTACTTCCCCTTCTCATAATTTCACACATAAAAATCTATTTGGATCAACCAAACCATACTCAAATATCTTACCAACTACCCTAAATTCATCATAGTGGACATACTTTTATCATAATTCAACCTAAGGAGCCCTTTTTATCAAATAAAAAGGAATAACCCGAAGAAGAGGTAATTACATCATCACATCTTTCAAAGTTATTTTCTTCTTCCACTTCCTCTTTCTTTGTTGTTTCCATTCCGAAATAATTACTCCAGTAAATTCGATTTACTATGATGTTATTATATATATGGTACAATAATATTCGTTATTCTATCCATCCTATGAATGAAAAAGTCACAATACGTGCATATGTATGACTTACCATCTCCACGTCATCGTGTAGTTTGTTATTCCACACTTCATTATTTGGATGGGTATAATAATGATTATAATTCATGTAAATAATAAATATAACACGTTAATTATTATGTATATAAAATATACCATCCAATTAAATATTATTTCACCATCAATAGAATGATATTGTCACTCGTGCGTACATACGGGTTGCCATCTCCACGACACGATGAGATTCATTTCCACATTCACCATTCAACAATGATAATAAATAAATAAATATATATTATTATTAAGTATGTAATATATGACATAATAATGCTACTGGATATATATATATATATATATTTACATATATCTCATTAACTTACTTCTGTTCAATACGATATAAAAACTGAAATGGCGTTTATTCGTATGTACAGCCTACCGTCTCCATGAATGGTGTCTTCCATTTCTTATATATATCTATTATACATAATTATATTCTGAATATATATGATAAATAAATAATTTTTTATATTTTGGAATCAATTAAATCACGATATAAATCATACGATCAAGAATAAAATTTTAAAACGTCTATGATAAAGAAAGCGATTATTACACGAAATGTTATTTTAACATATAAATTTTTATTAAATGGATAGAATAATGACATAAATAAATCAAGTATGATATCATAAATATGAATATGGTTATGTTATAATTTAATAACATACTATTTTCATTATACAAGAGATTGAACGTACCCTTG
Organism: Viscum album; assembly: GCA_963277665.1. Taxonomy (NCBI): domain Eukaryota; kingdom Viridiplantae; phylum Streptophyta; class Magnoliopsida; order Santalales; family Viscaceae; genus Viscum; species Viscum album. Next base: position 1,480,359,007 of record OY728120.1, read on the forward strand.
ACCAATGGAAAGTACAAAGTAATAATTATTTCCTCAATCTTAATATTATCTGAGATTGTTTATCTGTAAGTATCTACTGGGAAATATTTATTATCCAAGTCCATGTTTCATAAAAAAATTCAAAAAGAATATTTTAAGGTTTTATGGGAGGTTCCCTTTAACTAGATCAACATTTTAATTTTTTTTATATTTATGTTTGTAAATCTATTTAATTAATGTCCACGTTTTCAAAATAATATTAAGGATTTATTTATACCGACATGATTGTTTGAAAATGTTAATTCCCTTAAAAATTTTCAAAGTGTTATGGGAAACTTTTATTCAAAAATACATTTTAAATGATTTCCTTTATAAATTAGGTAACTTTTAAATGATTTCATGAAAAAGGTATATTTCTCTCAAAGGGGTTTTACTAATCATTTTCAATTACGACAACATCCTTTACTGGATATTTTTCTTGATTGTGGTTGATTTATTAAAATAAAATTGTCCATATTGTATTGAATGAGTTATGATATTTTTGAATGTGTATGTGCTATTTTTATTCCATTCAAATTTTATGGTTAAAGTATTGACATTTCGTACACTAGTATTAGTACGAATCTTTATGTTATGTTTCATCTTTTTCATATGAGGAATGCATTCGAATTAATAAATGATGGGAAGGGCCTTCTATAGCCTCTCAATGCATCGGTAGGTCTCATGAGACAAACTAGTGTCTTGGAACACAGTCTTGACAAAATCTTATTTGTAGTATTAGCATGCGGCCTTGAATATGTGGTTATGATGTCTGACATAAAGCATTCCATCTTTATGAAATTAGATGTTGATATTTCATGTGATTATTTAACTAGTAGAATATCCATGTCAATTAGTAAATTGAACTATTTGATTTATCTTTGCCATATTATGCTAAATTTTATGTTTAATAGTACTGTGTTTTAGTCTTATACATTGTCTTAAATGTTTATTCTTATTTATGATAGTTTCCACTATATAATTACCCTCAAAAGGATCTAAGATATCCCCTTTATTATGGTTTATTGTTACAGGATACAAAGAAGTGTGTTATGATTGATATGTGGTGTTAAGATAAGGGAATAATGGAATTATCAAAGGATTATTTATGTTGTGTTTTATTTTACAAATTGTAATGTGGCGTTCATATATGTAATCTGTTTTCCAAAACTGCTAAACTAGTTAGTCCTTCGGGACGTGATCTCTTGTGATCATTCCAATGTTATGTAATAATTCTCTGTCTCTGGGTAACTGGGGTCAGATCATTACAGTTATGATGATGCGATCAGGAGTCAGTAAAATATGGAATGGAAGAGGGAAATGCAAGAGGAGATGAGATCCTTACACATGAACCATATATTTTATTTGGTAGAATTACCTCACAGAAAGAATGCACTAAAGAATAAGTTGGTGTATATGATTAAAGGAGGAAGGAAGCTTCTCACAGCCGTACTAGAATTCCAGAATGTTTGTGAAGGGATTCAGTCAAAATAATGGTATTTATTTTGATGAAATATTTTCTCTTGTGGTTAAAATGTCTTCTGTTAGATTTTTTCTTGGATTGGTGGATAGTTTGAACCTGGAGATTCAAAAACTATATGTAAAGACAATGTTCTTACATGGAGATCTTGAGGAGGAGATATACATGGAGTATCCAAAGGGATTTTAAGTGAATGGGAAAAACGAAACCTGATATGCAAGCTTATGAAAATTTTATATGGTCTGAAAGAGGCACTGATCTAGTGGTATAGGAAATTTGACTCATTCATGGAGAAAAATGAGTATAGGGTGATGACCACTGATAAATTTATTTTTATCAAATATATTTCTAAGGGAGATTTCATTATCTTGTTGTTTTATGTTAATGATATGCTTCTTTATGGCAGAGATATCACCAATATTGATAGGTTGAAGAAGGACATGAACATGAAATTTGAAATGAAGGGCTTGGGAGACACTACTCAGATTCATGGTATTAGGATTACTCATGACAGGAGGAATCCCAAGATTTGGATATCTCAATCGAGGTAAATTGAGAAGGTTCTTGAAATATTCAACATGTGCAAGGTGAAACCAGTTATCACTCCACTTGTGAGTCATTTCAGGATCACGACAAGTTAGAGTCCATCAACAGAAGAGGAGAAAGCAGATATAGAAAAAGTTCATTATCAGTCAGTAGTTGGTAGTCTTATGTATTACATGGTGTGCACCAGACCATATATTTCTCATGTTGTTGGAATTGTGAGAAATTTATTTCCAGATCCATAGAAGGAGCACTAGAAAACCATCAAATTGATATTTAGGTATCTAAAAGGTACATCTAGTCATTGTTTATTTATTGTAAGTGAAAAACTTGTTTTAGGACACACAGTTGTAGATATAGTTGGAGATATAGACACGAGTAAATCCATATCCCGGTACCTGATATCACATAAAGCGGGAGGAGTCTCATGGAAATCACGTATTCAAAAGTGTGTTGCCTTATCAACCACAGAAGTAGAATATATTGTAATCATTAAGGGCTGTTAAGAGATGTTGGGGATGAAGAAGTTTTTACATGATCTGGGACAGATTTTGGAGAATTATATTTTCTATTCTAATAGTCAGAGTGCTATTTATCTTATCAAGAACCCTACATTTTATTCTATGTCCAAACAAATCAATGTGAGATATAACTGGATATAAAATGTGTTGCATGAAAGACTGTTGAAAGTTGTGAAAATCCAGACCAATGATAATGTCACAGACATGATGATGAAGGTTATACCAAAAGAGAAGTTGGAAACTTTCAAGGAGACTGAGGGTCTAGCTTCTACCAAAAATTGGTCATGACGGGATGATTTTTGGGGTCCACACCCAATCAAGGTAGAATTCTGTGGGAGGACTCCCTATTAGCAACAACTCCATAGCTTCTTCCTTTGGTGGTCAGCCAATAGGATTGGCATGCAACCTTTATTGAAGCAGCTGAGAGTGGGAAAATAGTAATTGTAGATAAACCACCCATAAATTTGATAAATTCCTTTATCTTTATAATGGGATAAGATCCCATGATATTATAATTAGAAAAGAAACATTGTAGCCCTTTATGCATCCTCCGACACATTCATCCAGAGAGTAATAATGTTTTGAACCCTACTCCTGTGGACGAAGGAAACAATTGCCGAACCACGCTAATTTTCTTGTGTTGATCCATTCTTATTCTTCCGTTAGTGTGTTTTTTATCACCACGAACCTCTTTTTCCCCAACACCGAGCCATAATCAGCCCCCTGGAGTCCTCCCCCCTGAAGCTCACGACAATAGAAGGATTGATGAAGGTACCCGAATTTGGGGTGATATTAGATTTGTAAATCCTCTCACACCACTGATATTGATCAGCGAAGAACATTGTGCATGCAACCAAGGACGGGACTACAACCACCACCATCATGAGATCAAAGAAAGAATATCCAAGACTAGTCACATAGCCAAGGATGAAGGATGAACGTGATGATGATGAGAGATCAACCCTGATTGAAAATGGGAACTTGAAGAGACTTCAGTAAAGAATCATGGAATGAAACTACCTCACAACCTCCTTCATTGAAGTCAAACCCACAATGGTCGTAGCAATGAGAGAGAGGGGATAAGGATTCAAGCCATTGTGGGGGGTTTAGATAAAAAAAATTAGGGAGGGGTTCAGATAATTAGGTGAGTGCGGTGCCATCAGTCATGATACTTATAATATATATATGTGTGTGGTAAAATATCATGTATATATTTATATAATTATTTTAACATACTTATACACACAAAAACAAAAACATATGTTCATATAAATAAATTTATAAATACATTTCTATCAAGTACCCAAACATGAATATATATATATATATGTAAATATTTATCGGAATATTATTTATATATACATATTTCTTTATGATTATATATATATATAACAAGTACCTGACCCATGAATTTTCACAGCATATTCATTTAATTACAAATTCAATTTTATGTAATTTTTATTTTTTACAATATGCATTCAAGGAAAATAAGTTCATACATAAATTCACTAATATAAATGCACTTTTATTCTATATACATGCATACAGGTAATGCATAGTAGAAAATTAGTACGTACAAGAATGCAAATAATAGTCATGTTACACTTTTTCAATATATGTGAAAACTGATAATGGAAAAATAATTTCATATATGAATATGTATATTAGAAAATAAATACAAATATGAATCTTCATAGATAATAAGTTCATATAGAATATGAAAATTCATGTAAGTGCATAATTTAATGTACTTATTTTATATACTCATACCCATTTAAATGAATTGAAAAATATGTACTATATTAAATTGGTTTATATTTTTATTTGTTTTTTACATGAATACACAAATTCACTTATTTTCAGTTTCCAATATAGAATATTCATATTGAAATAAGTGAATAAATAATTGAAATTATTTTTATATTGATTTTCTGTATCTTATTTTTAATTTACAATATAGAATATTCATATATAAATAAGTGAATAATGAAATGTACATATTTTCTATATTTACTACCTATATGCATCTTGGAAACACATAGAGAAATAACTACATATAGAAGTGCATATGAAAAATAAATGTATACAAAATATGCATGAATAAGTGTATACAGTAATGCAAATTTCTATATGAATTTCATTACATACATAAATTTGTTCATATATGAATTTATTTGTACATATATAGAAATATTCGATATGAATATTATATATTCAATTATTCATGTATGAAATTATTTTCTAAATGTGTAATGTAGTTGACTACAGTGAAAAAATAGCACATATATATGCTGCTAATGAATAATAAATAAATTATTATGGTGTTATATATAATGTGTAATGTATATGAATATAGTGAAAACATAGAACATATATATATTGCTAGTGAATAATAAAAAAAATTATAGTGGTGATAAATATAGATCTAACCTATTTAGAAATTTCTTTACAGTAATAAAAAAATATTAAACTGATAATGTCATGCCTAATTTGAGCGATTGACTTTTGTGGGTGTCTGTATAATAGACGTGAGTGTGGTGTCTTTGTCAGCATGGTGCCCACAGCTACAGTTCCTCAAATTTGAGGCACTAACAAGTTGTTCATCTTGATCTTCTCCCACTTCAATGATTTAAAAGAAAATAGATGCACTTCTTTTCAACTTCCAAATGTATCAAGAGGAAACAACATTGAATATGTTAATATAATAAAAAAGCAATTAATCAAATAAAAAAACATATAACAAAACAAAACAAAAATTTATTTTTCATTGAAAACATGTGAAAATAGAAAACATAATAAAAAAGAAACTAATCACAAAGAAAAACAAAATAGAAACTACTCTAATAAAACATAATAGAATTCATCTAAATAAAATCATCTTAAAATATAGACAATATAATTTAGTTGGTATGATTGAATTATAAATTAAACCTAGCACATTAACTATTAGTCTTGAAGAAAAAACAATAATCACTTTAAATACTAATATCAAGTCTACCAATCAACTGACTTATAGATGGATTGGAATAAATTTAAATAGCATAATTAATAAATTAGGAAAAACTATGGGACTATTGATTTGGGAATGTATATAATAGAAAAGAAATGAATGTGATGAAAAAATCTATTCATAATGTAAGAATCTATGTATTTAATTCTAAGAAATTCAATAATATTGTACAACACCAAAGAATTATGGGAATTACCCCACTACATGTAAACTAATTTTGAGTGTCCTTGATTGTGACCAAGAGTGAAGAAGCCAAGGGGATTTATATAACAGATCCTCTACTAGAAAGAGTTTTTAAGACAAAAAAAGTATAAATGGAGAGGGGTATCCTGATACTTTTCAAACATATTCATGAAAACATTGTGAATTTCATCTATAAGGTGTTTTCATCTCCATAGAGGAAGTAACCAAATCTATCTTCTATACTATTGGAGATTGTTATATTATGAAAGGGTAGTAAAATTCTTGATAGACTAATCAAAATTATTTCGAAAAAAGATTCCTTACCCCAATAGGAAAAAAGGACCAATGAAGAAGAAAGAATATCCATGAATCAGGGTAGGACCCTGGGAAGAAATTATGCACGTGATGCACTATATGGATTGAGGATTTTAATAGCTTCTTTGATTTAACCTTTAGAATGGAATTGAGCATGAATTTATCATTATTTTTAACTACCCTGAAAATGATTTCGAAAAGGTAAAATCCACATCCTATCCATTGGGTCCTCCCCTCATAATCTGATGAGGACATGATAGTAATTCTATGAAATAGGACACCGTAAGAGGCCATGTAATATTGAAATCACTCGTGTGAGATCCATCTCCTTGATGAATATTAATTTTCCCGCAAAATATAATTTTTCTTATGCATGAATATAAGTTTTTTGTTTTTCTATCTCCATCCCTCATCCACATAAATCTAGATTTCTCTTTGGTCACATTATATTCTTCTAGCAATTCCATCCTCTGATTCGCATCGCTTGAGAGAAATGAGAAGGAAAGTTTCATGATCACATTGTTCATGTAATCTATGATCTAGCTGACCAATTTCTTATTGAAGTAAATCTAAGATGATGTTGTGAATTTACAAATTTTACTTCATTTTTACAATTCCTCCTTTCAATCATCTATGATTTTTCTAAAGATCCACCCATGAATTCCAATACATAGAAGCCTTCGAATACTCCCAAACCATATCCTTGATACCATTAAATTCCATCCACTAATTGGAGTAAAATAATATTCCCTTACAATAAGTCATGATAATAAGAAAAAAATCATAATGAAAGCAACAAAAGGAGATCCAAACCATCAAATGGTTACTGACATTAGGGATTCTTAGTCCATTGATGTTATAAATTTTAAAACTATCTTTATTGGGGAACATGTATTTAGAAATTCAGTATAAGAAATTATAAAAAATTATCACTTTCTAGATAAAAATGATATTGATAATTGACATCATAAAATAAATGTCCTTTATAAGGTTAAAATAGGTATTAAATCTATAAAAATGATAAGAGTGACAAAAAGGACCAATAATTTCACTAAAATAATTCACTGCTATTGTTTTCATAAATGTTTCTTGAGAATATATTTCTTCTATTTCATATTCATTAAAAACATTATGTGAAGAAAAAAGATATGTTCACATCATGTCTCAAATCATGGTATGCAATTCAATGACTACATCAGAAAATCAATATTCATTAGAAACTAACCTAAATGGAATATTTAATGGAAAAGTGTTTCGTAAATAAATTTCACAATAATTCAATTCACACATGTATGGAGGAGCTCCAAATATGTTTTTTTTATTTGTAGAAAATGTTTCTAGGGAAATTCTTGATCATAACACCATTCATTTTCATCTAGAAAAAAAGTTAAAAGATATGATAACACCCTTTCTAATTCATTATAAATATTATTTACATCCCAATTTGATTAAAAATTCAATTCCCCCTTTAGTCACTTCTCAGAAATCCAATGATCTACGGTGTCATTTTTTATGGTCAATACACATTCAACAATATAATAAATTCATTTTTTATTGATTAAGAGAAATTACATATGAATTAATATATAAATGTTTTGAGCATTTATTCCAAGTGAAACAATAAAAAATTATATTAAAAATTAAAAATATTAAGATCCCTAATTATAATGAAAAAAACAATGAAGGAATGTATAGTCATCGATGAACTATATAATATAAGTCAACACTTGTTTCAATCAGTGTATAGAGTAAAAACTAATAAGTTAAATAAAACGTTTTGGAGAAAATGAAACATAAACACAAAACTAATAAAATAATATATTAAAGTAATTAAAAAAATATTGGGGATCTATAATTATTACTTGAAACAAAAATTTACATCTCACTTATAAGACAATATTTAAAGAATATGGTAGAATTACATATGAAAAAATGAAATTCATAATCATAGAGAACCAAATTAGTTGGTAATTTTTTATCATAGAATGGACTAATTCATGTATCTATAAATATTTTTGGAAAGTCAATTCTATACTATGAATAGTATAGTGTCACTTAAAATGTATAAAATTTGAGTTAAAGAAAACAATGAAATGAAAACAGAGGGAAAAAATATGAAATTAAAAGAATTTACAATAGTAATTTTCCCGATACCACTTACTTGAAGCATCAACAGGAGTAGGTAATCTATATATTGTTATCAGAACCAATATTTTATTACTATTTACTTCATAGATGGCACAATATTATTTATCCTTGAAAATATATAAGTGAACATATTGAAAAAATTTAAAATTTAAAATTCAAATTGGAAAATATTTATGTTAGATAATTAAAATTACCTGAATCAATAAATATATTAACAAAATAAATAAATAAAAAATAATGATAAAAACATTCAAAAAACATAGGTACATTTATATATATGATGATATACAATAAAAATCATACAACATAAATAAAATAATTTTTATATAATATAAATGTTTTTTAAATCTAGCACTTTCATATAATTGTAATACAGAATGCAGTATTAACAGGCTTAGAAAAGAAATGTAATTGAAAAATAAATTTTATGGAATTAGAAATAATGTAATAATATGAAATTTCCATATTTTTATATCATATACAACAATCATTATATTTGTAATAAATAAATATATAATATGATTATAAAATAAAAAAATTACATTTAGTTGTTGTTTTAAAAAATAAAATGTAGTTAAGTTACATAGTTATATAACATTAAATTAATGGAGTAATTATACTTGAAAGTGTAAAAACATATAGAATGAAGATCTATTTAAATGCCTTACATACTACCTCAACGTCGGTATTTGCTAAATATGCATGAATACATCAAGATATTAAAGCACATAATATACACACATGAACTTATTAAATAACCAGATGTTGGAAGGGGTAGAATAGTGTAAAAAAGATAGAATGCAAATACTTTTCAATGTCTTACTAATAGCCTCTGTATAAGCTTATTAAATGACATGACATAGGTAGGGTGACTGTGGATCTTGTTTAGGGTTCTTGGATCATCAGTGACTTTAATGGTGTGGGTTTCAGTATTTTCCTCGATGGAAATTATTATAAAGACTATAAGAACAAAAGAACTAGATATTTGACTCAAATTAGGAAAATAAGATTCAAAATTGACAAAAAATAATAGATTATATTTATAAAAAGATTATAGTTCCTCAATAATATTCCCCTTCAATTTTCAATCACCTGGAATAAAAACCATTTCATTTAGTGCCACCATATCTCTAAGATGGCCTCACACCAAGTAGCCATGAAATCAGTGTCTCTACCCTCACATTTGACCAAAAAATAGTAATGACTGAAATGAAAATGAAATAACTCAATCTAAAGCACACCCAACCATCATTATTGTAAATCATATTTTCATAGGAGACCCAAAAAATAAACAATGATTGGGTATGGGAAGGGGTTGTATTGATATAATATTTATAGAATGCTAAAAAAGGTTTAATTAGGGACTATTAAGTCGACACCAACATCAAGAAAATGGATTCCGTATTCTCCACAACCACATAGGGGGAATGTTACATCAATCCTAAATCCAAAGGAAATATTGTCCACCAAGAGGTGTATGTGTACATATATAATGATACATATTAGGATAGAATAGATAAACAGTACAAATAAACACATGATGTCTGGAGATAAAATCTTAAAGGTCACATTTACCAATAAACTGTATCTCGAATCATTCCAAATCAGCTTCATTGCATGAAGAAATAATAAGTCCTGCATGACATGATAGTTTTTGGAAATTATTTCCCTTATGAATAATTCTATATAAATAGAGTAATCAAATGAGAAAATCTAGTAAAATCCTTCATGAAACACATCATGCAAAATTAGTTTTCTTTGAAACATAGAAAAAAAAATTATAATTAAATACTTGTTATGAGGTGAGTACTAGTGATAAAAAATACCTAAAAATATAGTAAACAATAAGTTATAAAATTAAAATTTAAAAAAATTGGAAATAAACAAAACATGACCTGGAATGTTAATTAGTCAGTGACATTATCTTCCACAAAAACAAGCATTAACTTCCATTATGACATTATTCTATGATCTTCTAATCCAATAAAGAAAAAATTTTGAATTCAAATATTCAGCTACATGAAACAATGGGATAAAATGGATGTTGAGAAATGTAAAAATATGCATTTTCAGTAATCACAAATTTAAACAAAAAGAAAAATAATATGAATAAATACAAGAAGGAGAGGAAGGTGATGGAGAAATATTTGATCTCACCTTATTTTAACCCTGACTGGTGGATATTACCACCCATGATCATTATTATTGGAAGATTTTAAATAATATAATTTTATAATGAACCTATAATTAAAAAAATATGATTTCACAATATATCAAAAACAAAAATTTTAAATTATAGATGATTTAATGTTTACTTGATTATATTTTGATAATCATATAAACAAAAATAATTTTAATAAAAAAATTCATAATCAATAATAATATACAAAAAAATATAGATTTGTATTTCATTTGATTATAGAGAAATAAGTAAATAGAAACAGATTTTACAATAACACATTTTTTAGAGTATTTACATGAATCAATATAGATGAAAATTACAGAGTATTCAATAGATGTAGATGATTATCTTTTGATTAAGAATGGAATAAAGAAACAAAGCAATATAAGATAGGGGAAAGTCATTTAGAAATTCATATTTATCATGTCATGAATTATAAAAAAACATTTACGTTTCCAACAACTATATACAAAATACATTTTCGATGCAAGTACATGTTTTTAGTAACCAAAAGTAGAAATTAATAATTTGATGTTGTGATGACAGGGAGAATAGACTCATGAAAGAGAACATGGAGGAGTTTTTACCTTATTTCTTTGGTTAGAGAATTTTTTGGAGGCATAGGGTGATTAAAAAGAAATCTTTTCCAGAGAGAACACTAAAATGAAAATCAAAAATCACAATAATTAATATCGAACAAACAAATATTGATTGGTTTCTTATGTGTGAAATCTGGTTTAGATCTGGGAAGGGATAAATCGACCCCAATGGAATGGGATTAATGTGAATCGAATAATTAGAAAGATCTAATTACTTGGTAGAGCCATAAAACATAGAGATAAAGACGAAGAAATTGATTAGAGTATGAGAATACTGTAACAACGAAGATGAATATGATGTGACAAAAATCACCGTGGATAGTGTGGGGTTAGGGTTGTGAGATAACTAATGGAGGAGGGGAGAGGAGGTGATGACAATCTCATGGAGGAGGCCAATGTGGGAAGGACTATGGGATAAGGGAGGAGGTAGAGGTGGGGACAATGCCACTACTAGAAAAGCAGGTATTTGCGACGGGGTCCCGTCGCAAATAGCCCGTTGCTGAAAACGCCGTCGCAACTAAACTTATTTGCGACGGGACCGTCACTAAATCCTTTTTTTGCGACGGGCATTCTCCCCGTCGCAAATAGTATTCCGTATTTTTGTAAAAAACTTTTTAAACAGTTCTTGCGACGGGACCCGTCGCAAATAGTTTTTGCGACGGGCCCGTCGCAAGAACTTTTTTTAAAAAAATAAAAAAAAATTAATAATACTAGTATTTGCGACGGGAACCGGGACCCGTCGCAAATACTCTTTTAAAAAAAACTATTAAAAATACAAGTATTTGCGACGGGCATAGTATCCCGTCGCAAATACTATAAAAAAAATAAAAAAAATAAATTATTAATAAATTATTTTAATTAATATAATAATAGAATTATAATTTACAAATGAAAATAATAAATTATTTTAATTACTATAATAATAGCATAATTATATAAATACCATGAAATTCTATAAGTGTTCATCTTCATCATCATCTTCATATATGTCAATGTCATCTTCATATTCCTCCTCAACATCATCGATATCCATTCGAGTTGCAGTTGCTTCATCTCTTACCATTTCAAATTCATGTGTGACATCATTAACATCATCGTCATCACCGACTCTTAAATGTGGGGTGTCATCATCGATACTCATATCTCTTTGTAAAAAAGATTGATTTTGAGTACTCTCTTGAAAAACATCAATTCTTTGCACATCAGTGAAAGCACATTCACTTTGACTAAACTGATTGTCTCGAATTTTGATTTTTATTACACTCCACCAATCAGTCAAGTCTCTTGATGTTGCACAGTACTTTGCATAATAAACTTGATATGCCTGTTGAGCCAATAAGAATGGTTCATTTACTGCGAGAACACTTTTACATTTAATATCGATGATTCCATGAGTCGGATGAACACGCACGCCTCTCTCTGTATCCAACCACCGACATTTGAACATAGTTATGTAATGTTGTCCAAGATAACAGAGTTCAATGATTTCATCAAGTATGCCATAAAAGTCAACTTCATTTTCTCGATGATGAGATCCTCTCAAGCTAACTCCACTGTTCATTGTTTTTTTCGATTCCCCATATGCATGTGTGTGGAATCGAAATCCATTCACCACATATGCATTATAAGTTTTAACAAGTTTGGAAGGTGGGTTACTCAATACACACAGCCGTTTGTCAATTTTATCAGCATGTAGAGACACCTGAAGATTTGTGAAATAATTATCAATATAGTAAACTATACATTGAATGAGTTGCTAAATGATAAAGAATTTATGTTACCAGTTTTTGAAACCACTGAGAGAAATTTTTCAGTCGACGTTCTTCGAGAGCAGCTGCTGTAATTTGTGGAATTTGTTTCTTGATATGATTATCATACAACCTATAAAAACCAAAGTTATTTACTGTAACATAAATGATAGAATAAGTGATATAAACACTTACAGTACAACTGATGTCATCTCTTCACAGTTGAGCAGAACATACGTATGAGCTCTATGATGTTCATCATCTGAAAGCCAGCGTTCAAAAACTCCATCAAAACCAAGCTCTGACTGGTTGAAAACAGATAATTGATTGTCAATTTCATCAATATTCCTCTCATTCCGTCCCATTCGGTTGTGTTTTGAAGGATACTCAGATTCAAAATAATGGGAGCAGAAAAAAGATATTTCCTCTTGCAAATAAGCTTCTGCAATAGATCCTTCAACAGATGCTTTGTTGCGTACTTTTCTTTTCAATTTTTGCATGCATCTTTCAAATGGGTACATCCATCGAAACTGTACCGGACCTCCACATTTGGCTTCATATAGAAAATGTAACATCAAATGTTCCATTGAGTCGAAGAAAGACCGCGGAAATATTTTTTCCAGTTTACATATAATTACAACAACATCTTTTTCAAGTTTTCCTAGAGCATCATAATCTGTCGTAGCCGCACAAATTTCCCGAAAAAAATGAGACATGTCTGTTATGGAATCCCAAATCACAGAATTCAACAGACCTCTTAATCCAATGGTTAGAAGTCTCTCCATTATAACATGACAATCATGACTTTTCAATCCAGTAATATGACCATTCTTTATACATCTACCCAAATTGGAAGCACAGCCATCTGGAAGTCTCAAATCTGCAATCCACTGACAAAATAATAAAAGGTTTTCTTTAGACAGTGTATAAGCTGCTTTTGGTTTCAGTAACCTTTCTGTTCTGACATTCTCAAATAGTTCCAATTCTGGACGCCTGCAAATTTGGGCAAGATCTAAACGTGCATTTACATTGTCTTTGCTCTTTCCTCGCGTATCCAAAACTGTATGAAACAAATTATCAAAACAGTTCTTCTCAATATGCATGACATCTAACATGTGTCGGACCAACAAATCAGACCAATATGGCAAATCCCAAAATATGCTACGTTTAATCCAATTGTGTTCTTTCCCAAAACCAGAAATTTTCTGTTGGTTTATTGTGGGACCAAAAGTGATGGGAGGTAATGAAAATACAACCGATTTTAACTCCGAACCTGATAGCATTTTTGGAGGTCCATCCCTTTCAGCTGTTCCTTTTCTGAAATGAGATCTGTTTCTGCGAAAAGGATGATCAGTTGGAAGAAATCTGCGATGACAGTCAAAATAACAAGGTTTCTTTCCATGAATGAGCATAAATGCTTTGTTCTCTCCCATACAGTAAGGACATGATTTCTGACCATGTGTACTCCAGCCAGATAACATCCCATAAGCCGGGAAGTCACTTATTGTCCACATCAATGCTGCTCTCAGTTTGAAATTCTGTTTCGTTGCAACATCATATGTACTGACACCAGTACTCCACAATAAATTTAATTCATCAATCAATGGCTTCAAATAAACATCAATATTTTTCTTCGGATGTCCTGGAATTAGTAAAGTCAAAAAGATATATGGCTCCTTCATCAACATCCATGGAGGTAAATTATACGGAGTTAAAAAAACAGGCCAACATGAATATTTACTACCATAAGATCCAAACGGACAGAAACCATCAGTGGAAAGGCCCAGTCGAACATTTCTAGCTTCTAAAGAAAATGATGGATGCACTCTATCAAAATGTTTCCATGAATCACCATCGGCTGGATGATTCAAGCTTTTATCGGTTGAAATATTCTCTTTATGCCATGACATCATTGTCGCTGTATTCTTAGACATGAATAAACGCTGAAGTCTGGATGTAAGCGGAAAATATCTCAACTGTTTTACAGGAATCAAACCAGACTTCCCGTGTTGTCCTTCTTTATATCTCAGTTGCCCACATGTGGGACAACTATCCAACGACTCATTTTCCCCTGAATATAAAATGCAGTCATTTGAACATGCATGAATCTTCTGACAAGTAAGTCCCAAATTTCGAACCAACCTCTTACTTTCATAGTAATTTGCAGGTAAAACATTTCCTTCGGGTAATAGTGTTTTCAGCAATGAAAATATCTGGTCAAAACATGTGTTTGACATTCCGTTATCTGATTTGATAGCCATAAATTTTGCAACTGCTTCTAATTTTCTCATCTTGCAGCCAGGATATAATGCATCCTCAGCAGACTTCAACAACTCATAAAATTCAGACGGTCCCCACTCAGGATTTGAAGCTATATCAGCCGGAGTTTCTGTATGTTGAACAGATGAACCTGCGACATCATGTACTAAATCTTGAAATCGGGATGGATCTGGAATCAAGTTGGTATCACCTGCTCTGGAACTGCGTTCACCATGTTGATACCAAAAAACATAATCTGCTTGAAAACCAAAACGCAAGAGATGTTCCCCCACTTTGTCAAACGTGTCAAACGTTCTCAATGCACATTTTCTACAAGGGCATTTTATCTTTCCTTCTGAAACAAATTCTGAATTTGATGCCGCAAATGATAAAAAAATCTCCACACCCTCTATATATACTGGATTTAAACCAGAACCATTTGGATTTCTACGTTGATTTATCCATATGCGGTCATCTAATAATGACTGTTGACGACCTCGTTGTTCCATATTTTTCTATAAAATATAAAAGCATTACTGGTTTAGAATAATTTGTTAGAAAAAACACTCAAGCAAGGATTGAATATATTGAGAATAATGCAAAACCTGTTACAAATATTGATAATTTTAATATTATATTGATTTTTTATTTTTTTAATAATACTAATATAATTTTTTTTATAAATATTAATTATATAATAATAACATCATTACATTATTAGTATATTTTATTATTAATATTAAAATAATATAATTTTTTATATTATATACAATTCTCCTTTCATCTGTTTGTTTCACATTCTGTCTCCACATGTAATAAGGTAATTATTCCTAATTATTCCTAATTATTCCTAATTATTACAATCTATTACAATTTATTACTAATTGTTACTAATTATTACAATTTATTACTAATTATTACAATTTATTGCTAATTATTACTATTTATTACTAATTTAGCAATACTTAGCAATACTTAGCAAAAGGAAAACTGCTTGAATAATGAAAGGAAATTTGGTAATCATCGTTGTGGAGATGATTATAAATTTTCCCTTCATTATCCAAGCAGATTTCGTTTACTAATTATTGGTAATTATTACAAATTATTCCTAATTATTACTAATTATTCCTAATTATTACTAATTATTCCTAATTATTCCTAATTATTTCTAATTATTCCTAATTATTTCTAATTATTCCTAATTATTACTAATTATTCCTAATTATTTGCAATTATTACTAATTATTTGCATTTATTGATAATTATTACTAATTATTGGCAATTATTGGCAATTATTGGCAATTATTACTAATTATTGGTAATTATTACTAATTATTACAAATTATTGGTAATTATTGGTAATTATTCCTAATTATTGGTAATTATTCCTAATTATTGGTAATTATTCCTAATTATTAGTAATTATTCCTAATTATTACAAATTATTGGTAATTATTACAAATTATTACTAATTATTGCTAATTATTACTAATTATTGCTAATTATTGCTAATTATTCCAAATTATTGGTAATTATTCCAAATTATTGGTAATTATTCCAAATTATTGGTAATTATTCCAAATTATAGGTAATTATTCCTAATTATTGGTAATTATTCCTAATTATTGCTAATTATTGCTAATTATTGCTAATTATTGCTAATTATTGGTATTTATTACTAATTATTGCTAATTATTGCTAATTATTGCTAATTATTGATAATTATTGATAATTATTGCTAATTATTCCTAATTATTGCTAATTAGTCCTAATTATTACTAATTACTCCTAATTATTACAAATTATTCCTAATTATTACTAATTATTCCTAATTATTACTAATTATTCCTAATTATTACTAATTATTACTAATTATTCCTAATTATTTGCAATTATTTGCAATTATTGGTAATTATTACCAATTATTGGTAATTATTGGTAATTATTCCTAATTATTCCTAATTATTCCTAATTATTACTAATTATTACTAATTATTACTAATTATTCCTAATTATTACTAATTATTTGCAATTATTCCTAATTATTTGCAATTATTGGCAATTATTGGCAATTATTGGCAATTATTGGCAATTATTGGCAATTATTGGCAATTATTGGCAATTATTGGTAATTATTCCTAATTATTACAAATTATTGGTAATTATTACAAATTATTGGTAATTATTACAAATTATTGGTAATTATTCCAAATTATTGGTAATTATTCCTAATTATTGGTCATTATTCCTAATTATTGGTAATTATTCCTAATTATTACTAATTATTGCTAATTGTTCCTAATTGTTCCTAATTGTTCCTAATTGTTCCTAATTGTTCCTAATTGTTCCTAATTATTGGTAATTATTGCTAATTATTGGTAATTATTGGTAATTATTGCTAATTATTGCTAATTATTGGTAATTATTGCTAATTATTGCTAATTATTGGTAATTATTGCTAATTATTGCTAATTATTGGTAATTATTGCTAATTATTGGTAATTATTCCTAATTATTGGTAATTATTACTAATTATTCCTAATTATTTCTAATTATTACTAATTATTCCTAATTATTACTAATTATTCCTAATTATTACTAATTATTCCTAATTATTCCTAATTATTCCTAATTATTCCTAATTATTCCTAATTATTCCTAATTATTCCTAATTATTCCTAATTATTCCTAATTATTCCTAATTATTTGCAATTATTGGCAATTATTACTAATTATTACTAATTATTGTTAATTATTCCAAATTATACGTAATTATTACTATTTATTGTTAATTATTACTAATTATTACTATTTATTGTTAATTATTGCTAATTATTACTAATTATTCCTAATTATTACTAATTATTGGTAATTATTACTAATTATTACTAATTATTACTAATTATTACTAATTATTGGTAATTATTACTAATTATTACTAATTATTTTTAATTATTAAAAATTATTACAAATTATTCCTAATTACCATTAACTATGAACATTACTAATAATTTAAATTTATTAAGTAAGAAAACAATATAAACATAATTAAATTACAACTAATCAAAAATAATTGAAATTAATACAAAATTAAAAATAAATATTAAATTAAAATGAACATAAATACCTTGAAAATTGATGAGCTCTGATCGTTCTTCAAAACTTTAATAACAGCTCCGAAGAAAAAAATTAAACTGAACAAAAACTCAAATTTAGAAATAGAAATTTTAGAGCAGAAGAAGGTGGAGAATGAGAATGATTTGAGAAAAACGGATGGGGGTATTTATAGGTTAGATTAATAGCGACGGGTCCATTTGCGACGGGATTCCCGTCGCAAATAGTATTATTTGCGACGGGCACCGTCGCAAATACCTTCGCCCGCATTTATTACGGTCAACCGGTAAATAGTTATTTGCGACGGGACCCGTCGCAAATAACATACTATTTGCGATGGGAATACTTTCCCGTCGCAAATACCTTTTACCACCGCCGGTTATTTGCGACGGGAATACCTTCCCGTCGCAAATACCTTTTACCGCCGCCGGTTATTTGCGACGGGGAAGCCTATCCCGTCGCAAAAGACTACTTATTTGCGACGGGTAAAGACCCCCGTCGCAAATAAGTTTTTAACCGGACTATTTGCAACGGGATTTATTCCCGTCGCAATTAACCCGTCGCAAATACCCTTTTTCCCGTAGTGTGCCCTCAGATATGGGATACCGAGATGGGTTGGGGGAGAAGAGTCGGGGTTGGGGGAGTAACTTGGGAGGAGGGTATGGCATGGAGGGTGAGGGGAATTAGAGAAAAAGTCACAAAGATTTGGATACGTATATGATGAGGTATATGGAGGAGCCACATTATTAGGAATGGGCGTACTATAGTATAGACTAGAACCCAACCCATGCATTTGCATGACATATTCATTTAATAACAAATTCAATTTTTTGTAATTTTGTTTTTTTACAATATGAATTCATGGAAAATAAGTTTATATATAAATGAACTTATATTATATATATATATTCATAAAGGTAATGCATATTTGAAAATTCAGTACATACAAGAACTCATACAATAGTCATCTCAAACGTATTTTCTATATAAGTGAAAACTGAGAATGGATAAATAAGTTAATATCTGAATATGTATATTAGAAAATAAATACAAATATAAAGTTTTATAGAGAATAAGTTCATATATAATATACAAATACATGTAAGTGCATAATTAAATGCACTTATTTTTTATAATCATACTCATTTAAATTCATTTAAAAATATGTACTTCATTAAATAGGTTTATATTTTTCATTTTTTATATGCATACACTAATTCACATATTTTAAATTTACAATATATAATATTCATATAGAAATAAGTTAATGAAGAAATTTATATATGATCAATATTGATTAGCTATATCTTATATTCAATTTACAATATAGCATATTCATATAGAAATAAGTGAATAAAGAAATATACTTATATTCTATATTTATTACCTATATGCATCATGGAAACAAATAGAGAAATAACTGCATCTAAAAGTTCATATGAAAAATGAATGTATACACAATATGCATAAATAAGTGCATATATAAATGTACATTTCTATATGCATTTAACTATATACATAAATAGGTTCATATATGTACTTATTTTTCCATATATGGAAATATTCGATATGAATATTCTATATTCACTTGTTCATGTATGAAAATATTTTCTCAATGTGTAATGTAGTTGACAATGGAGAAAACATATCACATATATCTACTACTAGTTAATTATAAAAAAATATAATGGTGGTGTATATAATGTGTTATGTAGATTGCTATATTGAAAACATATCACATATATATGTTTCTAGTGAATAATAATAAAAATTATAGTGGAGATATATATGGATCTAACATATTCAAAAATTTCATAATAGTACTGAAAAAAAGATTAAACTAAAAACGACGGGCCAAATTTTTTCACTTGACTTGTTAGGGTGTCTTCATAATATACATGTGTGTGGTGTCTTTTTCAAAATGGTGTCCACAGCTCCAGTTCCTCAAATGTGATGCACTAACATGTTGTCCATCTTGATCTTCTCTAACCGTAATGCTTCAAAAGAAAACAGATTCACATATTTTCCTATTCCCAATGTATCAAGAGGAAATAACATAGGATCTATTAATCTAATAAAACAAAATAGACTAATTTAATAACACACCACAGAACAAAAAAATATAATTCAGTAAGCATATAAAACAACGTTAAAATATAAAACATAAGAAAATAAAAACTAATCACAAGGAAAAACAAAACAGAAATTACTGTAATAAAATAGAATAGAATTTTACCAAATCGACACATCTTAAATCATAGAAAATATAATTCAGTTAGCTTTATTTAATTATAAATTAAACCTAGAACAATAACTATGACTCTTAAGGAAACAAAAATAATCAAATTAAATCCAAATATCAAGACTACCAGTCAACTGACTTATAGATGGACTAAAAAAATTAAATAGCAGAATCAAAAAATTAGGAAAAACCATGGGTCTCTTGATTTGGTAAAGTATATAACAAAAAATAAAAATAATGTGAATATAAAATCTATTCATAATTTAAGAATATATGTATTTCATTCTAAGAAATTCGATAATATTGTACATCACCATATAATTATGGGAATTACTCCACAACCTGCAAACAAATTCTGAGTTTCCTTGATTGTAATAGAGAGTGAAAAAGCCTAAGGGATTTATATAACATATCCTTTACTAGAAAGAGTTGGCAGTACCCAAACAAAATTATAAATGGAGATGGGTATCCTGATCATTTTCACCCATATTAATGAAAACATTGGTAATTCCATCTATAGGGTTGCTTCATCTACATAGAGGAAGTAACCAACTTTATTATCTTAACTCTTGAAGATTTTAAGATTATGAAAGGGTAGTAAAATTCTTATATGACTAATAAAAATTGTTTCTAGAGAATATTCCTTGCCCCAATAGATATCAAAGGACCAATTAAGAAACAAGAATATCCAAGAATCAGGGTATGACCCTAGGAAGCAATTAAGCACACAGTGCACTATATGGATTAAGGATTTTAATAGCTTATTTGATTTTACCATTAGAATGTAATTGAGAATGAAGTTATCATTATCAGAAATTTCCATTAGGATGTTTTTGAAAAGGGAAAGATCTGCATCCTATCCATTGGGCCCTCCCCTCATCATTCGATGAGGACCTGATGGTAATTCAATGAAATAAGACACTACAAAAGGCCCTATAGTGTTGTAATCACTCATGTGAGATCCATCTTGAAGATGAATATTAAGTTTCCCATTAAATATAATTTATCTTATGCATGAATACAGGTATGTTGTGTTTCTATCTCCCTCCCTCTTCCACAAAAATCTGGATTTCTCTTTGGTCACACTATCGTTTTCCAGTAATTCAATATTCTAATCAACATCGATTACGAGAAAGGATAAATAATATCTCAAAATCCCATTGGTCCCGTAATCTATTATATAGATGACCAATTTATTCTTGAAGGAATTCTAAGATTATGTTGTTCGTCTATTAATTGTACTTCCATGTTAAAATTTCCTCTTTAAATAATCTTTGATTTTTCTAAAGAGCCACCCATGAATTCCCCATACATGGAAGCATTCCTAGTCTCCCGGTCCATCTTCTTGATGGCATTCACTTCCATCCACTAATTTGAGTAAAAGAATATTCTATTAGAATTGGGAATGAGAATAAGAAACAAATCATAACAAAAGAAACAAAAGGGGATCCAAACCATCAAATGGTTATTAACATTAGGGATTCCTAGTCCATTGATGTTATCAATTGTAAAACTAACTTATTTGGGGCACCTTCATTAAGAAATTAATTCTATGAAATAAAACAAATCACTTTCTAGATAATAATGCTACTAATAATTGATATCATCCAATAAAGTTTCTTTTCTAGGGATAAAATAGGTATTGAAGCTATAAAAAATGTTAAGAGTGAAAAAATGACCACTAAATTAACTAAAATAATTCACCACCATCGTTGTCATAAATGTTTCTTGAATATATACTTCTTCTTTATCTTATTCCGTAAAATAAATTCTTTGAAGAAAAAGATAAGTTCACATCATGTCTCAAATCAAGGTGTTCAATGCAATGACTACATCAAAAAATAAATATTTATTAGAAAGTAACTTAAAGGGAAGATTTAATTAAAAAGTGTTCCCTAAATAAATTTCACCATAATTAAATTCATACTTGTAGGGAAGAGCTCAAAATATGTTTGTTGTATTAGGAGAAAGTGATTCTAGGGGAATTCGTGATCCAAGCACCATACATTTTCTTCTATAATAAAGTGAAAAGATATTGTAAAACCCTTTACAATTCATTATAATTATTATTTCCATCCCAAATTGATTAAAAAATCAATTCCCCCTTTGGTCATATCCTAGAAATCCAATGATATGAGGTGCCATTTTTCATGAACACAACATATTCAAACAATATAATAAACTCAGGTTTTTTCATGATTGGGAGAAATTACATATGAATTAATAGATAAAACTGCTGATCATTTAGTCCCAGTGAAGCACACCAAAATCATACTAAAATGTAAAAATATAAAGACCCCTGATTATAATGAAAAACAACCATGATGGAATGTAAGGTCTCTAATGAACTCTATAATATAAGTCAACATTCATTTCAAACAATGGATAGAATAAAAAATTAATGATTTTAAGAAATTATTTTTCCAAAAATGAAACATAAATACAAAACTAATAAAATAATTTATTCGAATAAGTAGAAAAATTATTGGGGAGAATATTTTGAAATTATTACTTGAAATAAATATTAATAGATAATTTAGAAGACAATATGTAAAGAATATGGTGAAATTTTATATGAAAAAATTGAAATTCATAAGCATATAGAACTAAATCATTTGGTTATTAGGGATCATAAAATGGACTAATGCGTGGTTCTATTAATATTTTTGGTAAGTCAACATTTCAATATGCATAGTAATGTGTCAGTTAAAAACTTTCAAATTTGAGTGAAAGAAAACATGGAAATAAAAACAATGGGTAACAAAAATATGAAATTCAAAGAATTTACAGTAGTAATTTTCCAGAAACCCGTTAGTTAAAGTGTCAACAGGGGAAGGAAATCAATATAATAATTTCACAACCAATGTTTTATTTCTATTTACTTCATAAATGACATAATATCATTTGTCCTTGAAAATATATAAGTTAAAAATAGAAAAAAAATTAAAATCTAAATAAAAATTAGTTATTTTAAAAAATTAAAATTACATGAATCAATAAATTGGAGTAACAAAATATATAACAACAAAAATGATAAAAAAACAATTCAAAATCATATGTACATATATACATCTGATGATATACAAAAATGTATGTTTTTATAACATAAATAAAATAATTTTGATATAATAGAAATGTTTTTTTATAAATGTAACACTTGCATATAAATGTAACACAGAATGTAGTATTAATTAGTTTGGGAAAAATGTAATTGAAAAATAAATCATATGGAATTAGAAATAATGTAATAATATGAAATTTTCTTATTTTTATAACATATAACATAATTATTATATATCTAATAATTAAATATATAATATGGTGATAAAATGAAAATTTATTTCACATTTAGTTATAGTTTTAAAAAATAAAAGGTAGTTAAGTTAAGTAGTTTTGGAATATTTAAAGAATGAAGTAATTATACTTGAAAGTGTAAAAAAATATTGAATGAATATATATTTCAATATCTTACTTAATTACTCCACATGAGTGTTTTCCAAATATCCTTGAATACCTCTAGATATTTAATCAAAAAATATGCACACGATAAATTATTAAATGACATGTTGTTGGAAGGGGTACAATAGTGTAAAAAATATAGAATGAAAATCCATTTCAATGTATTATCGATAGCCACTTAATGATCTTATTAAATGACATGACACTGATAGGGGTGACTATGGATCTTTTTTATTGTTCTTGGATCATCAATAACTTTAATGGTGTGGGTGTCAGTATGTACCTCGATGGAAATTATTATAAAGTCCAGAAGAACCAAATAACAAGATATTTGACTCAAATAAGGAAAATAAGATTCAAAATCAATAAAATACAATAGATTATATTTATAAAAAGATTATAATTCCTCATTAATATTACCTTTCGAGTTTCCTTCGCCTGGAATAAAAACCTTTTCATTTAGCGTCACCATTGCTCCAAGATGGACTAACACCAAGTAGCCATGAAATTTGTTTATCTACCCTCAATTTTGACCAGATTACATTAATGAGTGAAATGAAAATACAATAACTCAATCTATATCACGTCCAACCATCCTTATCCTAAATCATATTTTCATAGGAGACCAAAAACTAAACAACAGTTGGGTATGGGAGGGGTGAATTGATATAACACTTACATAATTATAAAAATGTTGCATTAGAGACCATTAAGTCAATAAAAACATCAAGAAAATATATTTTTATTTCTCCATAACCACTTAGATAAAATTATCCATTTATTTCAAATCCAAAGGAAATATTTTCCATCATGAGGTGCATGTGTACATATACAAAGATACCGATTATGCTAGAAAATATAAAAAATACATATAAACACATGAAGTCCCGAGAGAAAATCTTAAAGGTCACATATACCAATAATACCTATCTCTACTCATTCCAAATCATATTTACTGTATGAAGAAAGAATAAGTCTTTCATGACATGAAGTTTTTTTGAAATCGTTTCCCTTGTGCATCTTTCGGTGAAGATAGAGTAATAAAATGATAAAATCGAGTAGATTCCTTCATGAAACACATCATACAAAATTAGTTTTCAGTGAATCATAGAAAACATATTATAATTAAAAACTTTTTATTAGGTGAGCACCATTGATTAAAAATAACTAAAAATACAGTAAACTATATGTTATAAAATGAAAATTTTAAAAAAATGGCAAGAATAAAAAATATGATCAGGAATATTAATAATTTAGTGAAATAATATTTAACAACATCATGCTTTAAATGTCTTTTTGACATTATTCAATGATCTCATGAACCATTAATGAAAAAATTTAGAATTAAAATTTTCATCTTCAAGAAATAATAGGATAAAATGGATGATGATCAATTTAAAAATATGCACTGTTTGTAATCACAAAATTGAATAGAAAGGAAATTAATATGAATAAATACATGAAGGAGAGGAAGGTTAAGTAAGAGGATTTGATCTCACCTTATGATAATCCTAACCTATGGATATTTTCATAGATTATCTTCATTATTTGAATATTTGAAACAATATTTTTTCATTATGTACTTGTAATTAAAAAAATTGCGATTTCACAATATATAATAAACAAAAATAAAAAATTAAAGTGGATTTAATGTTTACCTGATTAAATTTACATGCACATATAAATAAAAATATATTGAATAAAAATTTTCATAATCTAAAATAATATACACTTCAAAATATAGATGTGGATTGAATATGATTATAGAGAAATAAATGAATAGATTCATATTGCACAGTAACACATTATAGAGTGTATTTACATGAATTAGTATAGATTGAAATTACCGAGTATTAAATAGATTCATAGGATTAACTCCTTCTGAAATATGGAACAAATCAACAAAAAATATAAGATAGGGGAAAAGTCATTTAGAAATTCATATTTAACATGTCATAAATTAGAAAAAAACATACACATCACAAATAGCGGGATAAAAATACATTGCATAAGAAACTGGAAGTTTTAAATAACCAATAGTAGAAATTAATAATTTGATGTGGTGATGATAGGGAGCATCAACATGGTAAGGAGAACATGGAGGATTGTTTACCTTTGTGCTTAGGTTAGGGAATTTTGTGCAGGCTTAAGATGTTTAAACAAAAATCAGTTTGAGATAGAACACTAAAACAAAAATCAAAAATCAAAAGAATGAATATCGAACAAACAGATATTGATTGGTTTATTAAGTTTGAAACATGGTTCGGATCTAGGAAGGGATGAATCGACTCTAGTATAATGGGGTAGATGTGATTTGAAGAAGTGGACATTTCTTATTACTTGGTGGATCCGTAAAACATGGAGAGAAAACTAAATAAATAGATCGGAGTATTGGAATGAAGCAACAATAGAGAAAAATATAATGCGATGGAAATTGAGGTGGATAGGGTGGGGTTATGGTTGTGATATAACTAATGGAGGATGGGAGATGATGTGATTAAAATCTTAGGGTGGAGGCGGATGTGGGAAGGAGGAAAAGACGGGGGGAGGTGAGAGGGATGGGGAGGAGGCAGAGTGGGGATGACGCCCTCGGGGAGGGGATACTAAGATGTGGTGGCGGAGGAAAATTAGGGTTGGGGAAGGAACTTAGGAGGAGGGAATGGCAAGGAGGGTGAGGGGATTTGGAGAGGAAGGCTCAAGGAGTTAGACACGTATACGAGGAGGTCTATAGAGGAGCCACGTGTACAGGAATGGACGTATTATAGTATAGATAACAAATGTATTTATATATTTAATATAAATATTTATTATAGGAATCATATAATATAATATAATATAATATAATATTTTATAGTATAGTATAGTATAATATAGTATATTATAGAATAGTATAGTATTGTATAATATAATATAATATAATATAATACAATATATATGATATAATATAATATAACATAACATAATATAATATATATAGTACAATTATTTGTATATAGTTATATAAGTATATATTTATATATATATATATAATGTAATTATATACTTAATATATTAATCTAAGATCATTTTTTTATATACTGAAATTATAAATACACATATGTAACGTATTTTGCATAATAATAATAGTAATAATAAATACATTTATATTAAATTTATGAGTATTCGATATGTTGCATAATTAGGTATACAATTAAATACATTTAAATTATATATTATTTCTACAAATATATATATTATATACAAAAATAAATAAATTTATTTAATATAATATATATGTATATATGATCTAAATTATATATTTAAATATTGAGTAAATGTTTTTATAGTTACATATATATTATCTATAATATATGTATTTATAACTGTATTTATGTAATGTATTTATATATTTAAAAATGTATTTTTATATATGCATGTTTATTTATATAATGTTTATAAGTAATCATTTAATGTATTTACAAAATATCATTATTATATAGTGTAATTAAATACATTTATATAATTTGTATAAAATATATATATAATTAGTTATTCAAAAATAAATAAATAATTTATAGGGGTAATTAACCCTTCATTATTAAAATAAATTAGTAGTGGTTAATGAACTCCAATAATTTTATTAATAAATAATGTATATTTTAGGGGTTGTTATCCCATAACCACCACTTATTTTTTATTTATTAGTGTCCAATAGAAAATCGCCTAAAAAATGTACCTAATTTATTTTTAAAAAAATGGAGATAGTTATTAACTACCACTAATAAAAGAAATTAAATTATATTATTAAGAGTTGTTAATCTCCTAGATTATTGACAATTAATAACCCCATCTAGTTATTTATTTATTTATTAAATAATTTGGGTATATTTTAGTGGTGGTTCTCCCTTAATCATTGCTAAATACTAATTTAGTGGTAGTTACAAGATAACCACTACTAATTTATGTTGAAATTTAATTTAGAGGGGGTTTTCCCAAACCGCCTTTAAATAATCTACATCAATCTATTGTTTCTTTTATAGTGGGTTATAGATAGTTTTTATTTTTGGATAGCAGTATTTGGTGTAGTTGTTTATGTGGTAGTGATGGATGATTTTTTGGGTGGTTATGTTAATGGTAGTATGACTGGTTGGGTGGATAGTGCAATGCCCCAACTCAAAACAACATACTAGTGTCTCAGCCAGAGAGTCACGTGACCTAAGTTGTGCCTTTTGGTATGTTTGATGTTTCTGACTATCAGTGATTATCTAATTTGTTTCCATGGGGATAATATTAGTGTAAAACATTAGTGGAAATAACCAAACAATATCCAAAAATAATAATCAGAGTGTTTAGAATTCGATAAACAAGAATCATTCTATAACAAAATGAAATATTTTCATCCAATCAAACATCCCACTTATTTCTCATTAGCCCAACAGAAGTGAGTATTCTTTGTCATTAAATCCTCAACCAATAAATTTTTCCCCAAAAACAAGGCAATATAGCAGTCCCTGGATTGTTTCTCGAGGAGGTTTCAATTTGAGTTGTAATACTGTCACTTTTGTTTTGTTTGTTTTCGCCCGAAATAGAAATTTGGGGACTTGATTAAAGTCTCAATAACAAAATATAAATAAAAAAGAAGAGATGAATATTTTTGAACAATAAATAAAATTTATATGAAATAAAATAGGGTTGAAACTACAATCGAAACAGTGGTTACAGACAAGCTTTAACCTCCTAGACACTCCCCACTTCCTTGTTTAAAATTATATCCATAGTGAATCTCTCAATGCCTACCCAAATACCTCTGGATAAACACCTCATTTTGTATGGATTTCATATTAAAACCTCAATATGATTGTTTCCCCCCTATATAAGTGATCCAATTATTTGAAGACTTCCAAATAACCCAACCTAATCGAAATCACAATGATCAACGGCAAGACCTCACCAAAGAAATTTTAATCGGGAAATCGACTATTTTACTTCATAGATTGGGAATCCATCAAAAAAACAAGGTGAAAATATATTAATGAAATTAAAAAACTACTGTCATCTAAGAAATATAATTTCAAAAGAGATGCAACAGAGGTTACACATGAAGATCAAAACTCAGAAGCTTGTGTTCGTTGATTGTCATTGTCCGCAACCACTTGGTGCTTATCCTAGCATCACCAAAGTAGCCCACATCATCGCCATTACAGTAAGTGTTGAAACAATCTTCATCAAGGTCTCTACAAATCCAACCACCCCTTGAAATTAAATAAGAGATAGGAATATATGGAGAGGAGGGCTAGAAATTCTTCTGTCCATATTCTATTCATCCAAAGATGGATTCTATTTGGTAGCACTCCTGGCCAAATCAACCTCTCATCTCTTCTAAATAGATGTTCGAAATTATATCCATCGCATACCAAAAAAATTCAGCTATGTTGGAGACGATTTTTAAAAGTTATGAACTAATTACACAACATAACTTGCTTTGTCTGAGGAGACTCTTCATCTTCCACATACGTGTCTCACTCCCATAGTGCCATAATGATCGAATTTGACCTTGAAAATCATCATGAATTTGTAACATGGAGTCCTATTTCATTTTAAATTTTAATTATTGACTTTGGACACCTGTATCAAGAGTTATTCCTCCTTGAAGGAGGTGGGATCCACCCAGCCAACCATAAAATGTTTTCACAAAGAATTATTTATTTGAGCATGTATATGAACTATTTAGTACATGATCTAGTTAAAAAGGATGAATCTAATATTCTAAGGATCCCACAAAAAAATAATCATTAAAATTGGATCAATATTTAAAAATATGTGCCAAAAACATCAAACTAGTGAAAAACTATTAAAAATCCAGAATTATGGAATTTTCACAATTTAATTAAAAATATAACAAAATTCCAATGATAATGAAATTTCACATATAATGACAAATTTATGAGGATTAAATCATGTAAATGTAGATAAAATATTTTGAAAATATCATCTCTATCAATTCCCCCACACTTAGCACTTAGGCTCCTGGACAAATGAGCATAAAAATCGAATCAATGAATATTCAAAACACAAATCAATATGGTTCACCAATTAACCACTAATAATCAAATGATAAAATTCCTCATTAAAAACAAATGATTCATGTTTTCAATTCAGTTCATTCAATACATTTCCACTTCTATTCTCCTCCCATGCACACAACACACCTACCTCACAAAAATTTTCTCTCAACACACAAATATTGATTTTCAATAAAGCTTTACTCATCTAGACACATTGAAGAATCATCTTAGGCTTGGAAAATTTCTACATCTCTACCCGATGTGAGCCAAGAAAATGTGACCATCATGTAGTCTTTTTAAGGTTATTCTGTGGATAAAAGTTGGTGGGTTTCAAGTGTCCATAATTCTGAGGCCGAATAGGGAGTGTTTGGCTCTTTATTGAAGAAAACTAT
The DNA here is from genome assembly GCA_963277665.1 of Viscum album. NCBI lineage: Eukaryota > Viridiplantae > Streptophyta > Magnoliopsida > Santalales > Viscaceae > Viscum > Viscum album. The sequence goes on from OY728120.1 coordinate 1,480,389,264, forward strand.
GCATGAATCCAATTTTCACTCACGTGTGGTATCCTCCATACTCTCATCCAAAGAAATTCATATTTGATCATCTCTTATAATATCTTTTCCTCCTCATTACATCAATATTTTAGTACCAAAATTTAAATTTCTCTTATTTTTTTTCAAAAGCTCTATATTGGGCATAGCTTTCTTCCATTAAGAGCTCCAGATAGGCACAACTCTATTTCAATTAAGAACTCCAGACAAGTACAGCTCCCAGAAAAAAAAAATTTAGTAGAAAAAACATCTCTTCAGAGTTTTAATAACCACCCAAAGAAACAAAAGATGATGTAGCACAACCCCAGCCATCTCCCCACACTTATGTTCAACTAGATCATGCATTTATACGTCAAGAGCAGGTTGGAAAGGGAAATGTCTTGTAATGTGGCTATCTAGAATGAAGTACATGGATAATAAGGGATCAAAAAAGATAAAATGTACAAGGTGGGATAGAATAAAAATGATAATCATGAAAAACAGGGCTTTCAATCACAAACAAATTGCCTCAATCATTTTGAACATAAATTCTTTAATGTTCACAGGTTTTGATAGAAATAGATCAATTTCTAGTTCAAAAATGCATTCTTTGGTTCACTCAAGAAGTAGGATGGATTTGAAGAAGACGAAAAATTATTTTTTTATCCTCACAGGCAAGTGATTTTCAATAGTAGACAACATTCATGGCATGGAATTCAAAATTCGATGGTCATGTCATTAAATTTTAAAAAATCATGAACTTGAAACAATGCCAATTTCAACATTCATTTATAACTAGATTTAAGGGATCAATTTGTTAACTCATTGATTGGGTTTTCAAAAGTGACAAAGATAATCATGTAAGCTCACAAGTTGTTTTTCAAAATTGCAAATAAAACACACAAAATTTGAAAATGAATACAAAAAAAATGAAATTAAAGCACACAAAATCCTAATCTACCCAGCATGTTCCTCCCCCCACACTTATTTTATGAAATTTACTCATTATGGAAATAAATTATGGGAATATGAAATTCAATAAACTAGAAACATAAAAAAAGTGAGAATTAAAAACACAACCTGGCATCAATTGTATTCAACTCTATGAAGATATATATCCTCCCCTAGAGGATCTTGAAAATTCTCTCTAAACAACTTCATCTGGTGCCCATTGACTATGCATGGTGTCCCTTTACCTAGTTCTTTTATTTAGATTTCACCAAAAGGAAAAACATGAGTAACAACGAAAGGACTAGACCATTTGGAATGAAATTTACCTTGGAACAGCTTCAATCTTGAATCAAACAACAACACATTGATTCCTTCCTTTATGTTTTTATTGAGACTAATCTCATCATGAAGTTATTTGGTTCATTACTTGTACAATCTATATCTTTCATATGCATTATTTCTAATCTCCTCCAGCTCCTGTAAACAAAATTTTGATTCTTCTCCAGCAGAAAATAGATTCTTGTTATATGTTTTAACAGCCCAAAAATATTTGTGTTATAACTCTACCATAAGGTTACATAACATTCCATAGACTAATATATATGGTGACATGCCAATTGGGGTTTCGAATGCAGTCATATATTCCTAGAGTGCATCATCGAGTCTCAAACACCAATCCTTTCTATTTGGGTTCACAAATTTTTCCAGAATTTATTTGATTTCTCTATTGGAAAACTCATCCATTCCATTTTCTTGAGGTTGATAGGGTGTAGAGACCCCAGTATGAACTCGATACTTCATAAATAGTGATTCCAAATTCTTGTTACAAAAGTGAGTACCTTGATCCATAATCAAGAACATTAGAAATCCAATCCTTGAAAATAGATTTCCTTTCACAAACGTGGGAACAGTTTTGGAATCATTAGATCTTGTGGGAATAGCTTTTACACACATGGAGACATAATCAATAGAATGAAATATGTATATATATAATAAATAATTGAGAAAAGTCCCCATAAAATCCATACCCCAAACATCAAATACATCAAAAAACAAAAGAATTTGTTGTTTCATCTCATTCCTTTTGGAAATGATCCCTTGAAATTTACATTTTCTACATGACCTACAAAAATCCAAAGCACCTATAAAAATTTTGGGCCAACAAAAACCCAAATCAACCTCCTTTCATATAGTTCTTTGAGGTCCAAAGTTTCCTCCACAAGTTAATGTGTGACAAAAATTTAGGATTGATTGAAAATAATAATTTGGAATGAATCTCCTAGTCATTTGATCACTAACTACATGACCCATGTAAGGATCATCCCTCATGTAATACTTTGAATCAAAATGTTTAGAAATTTCATTGTTTGAAAAATAGTTAGGAACATCATTAGAAGCTAAATAATTAACCAGATTAGTAAACCATGGACTTTAAGTTTTACAAGCATAAAACTACTCATCGGGATAAGTTTCCTTAATTGGTGGATATATATGAAGATTCCCATTCAAAACAGATGGTATCCTTCTCAAATGATTAGAAAAAAGGTTTTAACTTCCTTTATTTTCCTTAATTTCTACATAAAACACTTGTAAAATAAATGTCTATCTCAAAAGACTTTGTTTTGCATCATATTTCTTCATCAAAAATTTGATTACAGAATGATTAGTGAAAACAATCACCTTAGAGCCCCAAAGATAACATCCAAATTTGTCTAAAGAAAAGAAAAAAATAAAATAGTTCCTTATCATTTGTTTTGTAGTTTGATTGGGCCTAATCTAATGTCCTAGAGGCATAGGCAATCATATGATATTTCCTTTCCAACCTTTGACTTTAAACCACCCTAAGAGAAAAGTCAGAGGTATTAGTCATGATTTCAAAGGGAAAGTCCCATTTGGGAGTTTGAATAGTGGGAGGGGTTATCAATTTTTGTTTCAACTCCCCAATGGAATGTTTACAATTCTCATCTAAGACAAATGGGATGTCTTTTTGGAGAAATCTAGACAATGGAAGCACAAAATTAATAAAATCCTTAATGAATCTTCTATAAAAACCAGCATGACTAAGAAATGATCTCCCATATTTGACTATTTTTGGGTATGGTAATGAAGAAATGACATCTTATTTGGATTTATCAACTTGAATTCCATCCAGTGACACAACACGCCCAAGAACAATTCCCTTACCCGCCATGAAATTACATTTTTCATAATTAAAAATGGGTTTCTTATCAATGCACATTTCAAGAACATGAGGCAGACCTTCTGAACAACTTTCTAATGATGAGCCATAAATAGTGAAGTGATCCAGAAATAATTCCATGCATGTTTCAAGAAATTCTTAGAAAATTCCCATAATACACCTTGAAAAGTTCGAGGAGCATTACAAATAATAAAGGGCATCATCTTACAATCAGTGGTTTCAATTGGGCACATGAAATTGGTTTTCTCTTGATCCTACAGTGCAATATGAATTTGGAAATAACCATAGAATCTGTCAAGAAAAAAATAATGTGTTTTCCCATATAGTCCTTCAAGGACCTGATCAAGGAAGGGTAATGGGAAGTGGTATTTCCTTGTATTAAAATTGAGCATCCTGTAATCAATGCACATTCTCCATTTATTTGGAATCCTAATAGGAACAATCTCACCAAATTCATTCCATAAGATTGTGAAGCCACTTTTTTGGGAACAACATGGATTGCACTCAACTATTAACAATCAGAAATGGGAAAACAAATTCCAGCAGCCAAAAGGGGGGTGACTTCATTATTAAAAACCTCTAAATTGTTTGGATTCGACCTCCTTTTAAATTTTCTCACTAGTTTAACATTTTCCTCTATGAAAATTCTATGCATGAACACGGAGGGACTGACTCTTGTTAAATCAGATAGAGTCCATCCAATAGCTTTATTGTGGGTCATGAGGACTCATAATAATTTGTTCTCTTGGTCCCTTGACAAATATTTTGAAATAATAATAGGGAATATTTCAATTTCACCTAAGAATGCATATTTGAGATTTTAAAGAAGTGGTTTCAACTCTAACTCAGTTGGGGTATTTTTATTTATCAAGGAAAATTGCTCACAGGTGTGATTGTTTAGTGAGGCTTCATATTTTAAAGGACATTCACCATGATGATCAATTTCAATGTTCTCAGAATTTGTTTCTAGTAGAAAATTATCAACTTCTCCTAGGAGAAAACTATCAACATTATGGATTTCAAGAAATACATCTTCATAAATGTTGATATTAATAGATTCTTATAAATTAGTCTAAACATTCCAATACTTGCCATAAGCTCCCTTTTCCCTCTCTTGTTGATCAGATTCATCAACCAACAAATTTCTATCATTTTAAACAACAGCTGTTTTCTCGTCACATGAAAAATCAGGGAACATCTTAGTGGAAAACCAATCTATCATGTTCACTTGGGGGGGATGAATGATCCTCGAATGGTTGTTTCATAGACTTAAAATATTTAAATGAACAACATCTCTTCCAAACTATAGTGAAAGTGTCCCCTTATGAACATTGATGATTGCGTTTTCAATTTTCAAGAATGGTCTCCCTATAATTAGAGGTGCATGGGTACTAAACCAATCATCTTCCATATCCAATACAAAAAAATCCATTGTAAATATCATTTCTCTCACATGAATGATAAAATCCTCTATAAATCCAGCAGGCTTGGTAGTACTTCAGTTGGAAAGTCGAATGATGATCCCAGAGGGTTTCAATTCTCCAACATGAAGATATGAGTAAATAGAATGTGACATAACATTTATGGGGTCCCATAAATCTATCCTAACATCATTGAATTCACATTTCCCAATGGTGAATGGAATTATAAAGGTTCCACGGTCCTTACATTTGATAATAAAAGCTTGTTGAAACATGGAAGAAGCATTCTGGCCTAAGTTGACCTTTTCACACCTTTGAATTTTCTCTTGTAGGTACACATTTCTTCCCAAAACTTTTCATACCTTAAAATTTGTTTCACATCATCCAGTAAAGTTATGTTGACATTAAATTTATTAAAAGTCTACAAAACCCCCTTATTTTACTCTTTTTCATCACTCAGCTTCACCAGTGGTTCACTCCCTGGTTAAGGAAGTGGTGGTTTGGAAGTTTTTAGGCTATTCTGAGCAATTCTTTCAGAAACAAAAGGACCGTAAATCTTCTTCAAATCACTCTTTTTTCTTTCAAGATATATTTCTTCTCTTGACATTGTGTTTCCCTTCAAATAACATTCAGAATTTCTATAATTTCTATCAATGTTGGGATTATCATCAACAGTTTCAAAAGAAAGTTTTAGTTTCTCAATTTGAGGGGTATTGAATTTTTTTACACTCCTATGTTCAAATACACTCACATTTTCATTACCTCTATATCTTAGATTCACTTGAGGCTATAAGGGTAAACCTCCACTCATTTTATTTTTTATGCAACTAAGATCAGAGGCAAGTTGACCCATTTAAGTCATCAGGCTATTCAACATGTTTTGTTATTGATCTTGTTTTTGTTTCATTCCCTCCTATTTTTTCCTCATTGATTCTTCAATATTTCTCTCTAAATTTTGAGTGGAAGGGGAAGGATGAAAGATTCTTCCAAAATTAGCACTGCCTCTCTCATTGAAATATCTTGGTTGTGAGTTTCTTTATTTTCCTTTGAAGAAGTTTCTAGGTTGTTCAAGATGTTGAAATATTTTATTAGAGTGTTTGTTCCGTCTTTGATTGAAATTTTTATTTGTTTGAAATGGCCTTTTTTTGTTTTATTGATATGGTTTTCTATGAAAAATAACATTATAGTTCTCAAAAGGTTCTTGAATTTGTAGGAATTGGTCACTAAAATGTTCATTGGAAGAACAAATTACATAGTGGACTTGAATTTTAAATGTTGCTTCAGGTTTGGGTGGTGTTGGTGGGTTGTTGGATAACATCATTGACCTCACCATGGTGGTAAGATCAGAAATTTGGCATGCAATCATATTGTTTTTAGGACTATCAATTGGGAACTCTTGGGAAGATTTAACATGAATAAGCCCTCTTATTCCAATTTTTTTATAATTTTAGTCTATGTTTGAAATTAATATCCTAGAAGAAGTTGGTGTTTTTTCTACTAGAGCCCCTCCAAATACAGTATCAATCATGCTTCTATCAGTAAGACACAGTCCCTCATAAAAATGTTGAATAAAAAATTGGACACTAATTTGATGGTGGAGGAAGCTAAAACAAAGTCTTTTTAAGCATTCCCAGTACTCATGAAATGTTTCACCTTGAGTTTTTCTAATACCCAAAATCTCTTTTCTAATGGAAGAAGTTATATATGCATGGAAAAAATTCAAGTAAATGTTTCTTCAATTCAATCCAATCCCTAATCAAAGTATAATGTGAATAGAAAAACCATTCTTTTGAAACTCGTTCTAAAGAAAAAGAAAATGACCTCAATTTCATTTGATGTACATAAAATCTATGAGGTTTATTGATGAAACAAAGATAACTGAATTCATAAAGGTGTTTACGTGGATCTTCACCAGGAAAACCATTAAATTCTGGAATTTGGTGAATGAAACCAGATTTAATTTCAAACCCAGCAGGTGCATCAGGAAATTAAATTAGATTTTCCTGATTTGCATCGTAAGATGAAGCCAATTCCTTCGAGGTTCTATTTCTAGACTTTGGAGTTTCAGTTTTAACTAGGATACTTCTAGGTGAATTATTGGAAGACTCACAACTTGGGATTGGTTTATTTTTAGTATATCTATCCCTAGAGTTAAATGTTCTATCAATTTCAGAATCTAATGGGAACAAATTTGGGTTAGAATTTTGGGTCATGCAAAAAATAATTTCCTCAAAAATAAACTCAAGAAACCTCACAAAAAATGGTGCCAGTTGAAGTGAATATTGTTTTTTGTTAAATCCTCAATCAATTAATTTATCTGCAAAAACAATGCAATATAGCAGTCGTTGGATTTTCTCTCGAGGAGGTTGCAATTTGAGTTGCAAAACTGTCACTTTTTTTTGTTTTCACACAAAATAGAAATTTGGAGATTTGATTAAAGAATAAAGAATAGAATATAAATAAAAACTAAATAGAAATAAAATTTGAAATCAATCTAGAAAATTTATATGAAATAAAATAGGGTTGAAACCAGAATCAAAACAGTGGTTACGGACAAGCTTTAACATCCCAGACACTCCCCTCTTCCTTGATTAAAATTATCTCCCTAATGAATCTCTCAATGCCTACCCAAATAATTATGGATAAGCACCTTATTTTTCAAGGATATAATATTAAAACTTCAATATGATTGCTTCCCCTCCTATATGAGTTACCCAATTACTTGAAGACCACCAAATAACCAAACCCAATCGAAATCACTATGCTCGACGACAAGACGTCACTGAAGAAATTTAAATAGGGAAATTGACTATTTAACTTCATAGATTGGGAAACCATCCAAAGAAACAAGGTGAAAATATATTCAATAAATAAAAAAACCTTTTTCATCCAGGAAAAATATGTTCAAGAGAGATGCAATAGAGATTAAACATAAAGATCAATACTCGGAAGGGAGTGTCTGTCGATTGTCATCATCCGCAACCACTTGGTGCTTAACCTCGCATCACCTGAGAGGCCCACATCATCTCCATTCCTGAAAGAGTTCACTCCATCTTTATCAATGTCTTTACAAAGCCAACCACCCATTTAAATGAAAGAAGATATGGGAATATAAGGGGAGGAGGGCTAGAAATTCTTTTGTCCAGATTCTATTCATCTACAGTTGGCTCCCGTTTGGCACCACTCCCAGTATAATCAACCTATCGATGATTCTATAGAGTTGTTAGAAATTATATCCTCCGTATTCCCACAATGATTCAGCTTCCTTGGGGACTTTTTTGTAAAATTTATGAATTTATTACTCATCATATCTTGCTCTTCCCGAGGAGACTCTTCATCTTCCACATAATTGTCACACTCACATAGTGCCATAATGATCGAATTTGACCTTCAAACTCATCATGAACATTATTCATGGAGTTCTTTGGCATGTAAAATTTTAATTAATGACTTTGGACACTTGTGTCCAGAATTATGCCTCCATGAATGAGGCGGGCTCCATAGAGCCGACCATAAAAGGTTTCCACAAATATTGATTTATGTGAGCCTCTATATGGACTATTTAGAACTTGGTCCAGTTGAAAAAGATGAAGATAATATTCCAGGGGTTCCTAAAAAAATAATAATTCAAATTAGAACAATTTTTAAAATGATATTCCCAAAACACCAAACTAATGAAAAACAGTTAAAAATCCATAATTAAGGAATTTTTACAATTTAGTTCAAAATATAACAAAATTCCAAAGATGATGAAATTTCACATATAATGAGACATTTGTGAGGATTTAATCATTGAAACATATATAAAATATATTGAAAATATCATATCTATAACCAACCATGTATACAAAAAATAAAAAGGGAAAAATTAGAAGAGTATCGTCCTCCATCCCCTCACCTCACCTCATCCTAATCACGATCTAAGATATTCATCTCAACCATGTGACATTAGGCCTCTTCCCAACCAAAACATATGACCATGAGGTCTAATCAAGTACTAAAGTGTTAGGGTCACTTGACCAAGGTGTGAGTAAAACTTAGTAGATCACCACTAATGGTGTCACTAACATAACCATAATATAGAGTGCACACACATGTGATATACTCATTGTGATAAAAAAATTGAAAAAACATAATAAAAAACAATCATCGATCCTATGGTTATAAGGTGGTATAAACCATACCTTCACTGGATAGTTCCATATGTCTCTGATCATAATTCCCACCACCCAGGTGGGAACCATGTCATTCCATAATACTTGTAAATTTTCATCTAGGGGGAAACATTTCCTACCCCAGATTCTATAAAATATCATCAAGGTCCATAATCTCCCTAAAACATCATATAGTATTCACCCATGATAAAAAACTCCCCCGAACCTCATATTGAATACACCAGGAGGAAAACTCCACCCAAAACCTCATATGTCAAACATTCAGGCACAAAATCTACCTAGAACCTCATATCACATATATACAAGGGAATCTTCCTCTTAAGAAACTCATATCACATACACTTGGGGGGGGGTCGTAACCCCTACCCATAACCATTATATATCATCCACTTGGGGAATCAAATCCCCTGACAAGAATCATCATATACTTAGGGAAACAAACTCTCCCAAGAACTAGTATAGCATATACTCAACATGAAAATCTCCCAGGAACCTCAAATTACATACAACTGAGGTCAAGATCTCCCTAAAACCTCATATACCTCATACCACACTAGTTTTCCACAAGCATGAACCCCACACACATCTCTTTGGTTGGTCACTAATAACAAAACCTAGACTCATCGGTATATCATGATATGATATCACCATACTATCCTCCCAGCAATAACCCTCTCTAGGGTTATCATAAAAATGGGTCACCCTATGAGGTCCCTTAGGCCATATCATTGTCTGAACACCCTGCATGCGATCCTCTCTCATTTAACAAAATATTTGGTTAATTATCAACACTTACAGAATATAACATCACTCGACACCTCAATGATTACATTATGGCATAATTTGCCTCGTATGCAATACCAGACCAATGTCGCACTGGAGATATGGTATAAAGACCATATCACTCATGAGGTCAATATAAGTCCATACTCTCTCACCCAAACTCTTCATAATCAAACCAAGGGTATACCCACCTAGGTTTTCACATGCTAGTGGGGAAGGAATACTCAACCCACTCTCTAATAAATTTTCCCCAGGAGCTACAAGGTATCTCAAGGTTCCATATGGAATATACCTAGGATAACCATTTCAGTACATCTCTCTCCCCTACACAAATGGGTATAAGGGACACTAGACTAAGGTTCTCTATGGTTATATCACTTCATTTATAATCTTCTTGAGTCCCTACATCATATTTGTAACATCATGGACCTGATTCCTTCGTAAGTAATCCAACATTTCCAGTCACAAAGCCTCAAGCATGCCTCCCTGTATACTAGAGGCTACCTACTACTAGTGAGGGTCCAACGTGGTATAGTGGAAAGACTATACCCTCATGATCAGAGTAACAAAGTGTTGAAATAATGGATAAATGGTTGAACTATAATATCAACTAAAAATATAATATAAATAATCCAGATAAAATTAACAGTCAATAATAGAAATATCGAGTACCATATACCAAATGATGTTATGTCGCGTCTAAAATTAAAACGGAATAGGAAAATGTGGAAGTTGGAACACATTCATATAGGTGTATGAAAATAACCAAAAATACCAAAATACAGTCTCTAAATAGCTTTACAAGCCATATCTTGGCCATTTTCTCTACCAATTATTTGTTAAAAAAATCAAGCATCGAAAACTAGGTTCTTTCCCCTATCCCTACCTGTATCCATGAAGTCTATTTGGGTACCAAACAACAACCTAAATGGGGTGTACGATATAATCAATAGAACACCACAAATTTTTTATTGAACTATTCATTCATGTATATAATATGATCATTGTGCAGATATAATAATGGTGAAGTAATAATGAAAACAGTAAAGGGTCAGATGTGGTCCTTGATGGACACCAGGCTAACACCACATGCTTTGGCCCATGCAGAGAATCCTGTGAACAGATATCACTATAAACATATATATATAAGTGTATATATATGAGTTATATACATAATGATGTTTATATCCATATATTTATATGTTTAGTGCAATCCAGGACCCAAGTTGTTAATTAAACATCCATGTCTAGTCAATGAAGTCTCATAAACTAATAAGGGACACTATGCACGAGTATCATGTATCATAAGGGTCACCACTCCCAAGTATAACAGTTATATGGGATAACATGCCTGAGTATCCCAAGTATATGGGATTCCACATCCTATTATCAAAATTATATGGGAATTCATACCCGAATATCACATGAATATGAGACCACATACCCAAGTATCACAAGTATATAAGATTTCATGCCCGAGTATCAAAAATATATGGGATTTCATTCCTATGTATTAAAAGCATATGGGACACTATTCTTGAGTATCACAAATTAATTTCTCTAGTACCTTTAATAACTTATCCTATAAACACATATTTATATATTCAAAACAAATCAAACCAAACCAACTTGGTCAAAATAATATTCAAATAAATCATGAATATGGAAAAAAATGAAAAAATTGACATAGGGAAATAATGAAAACCATCCAAGGAAACTCACAAAGTAAACATGTGAGAAATGAAATCATGAAATGTCACCATCATAGATAAAACCAAGATAAAATGGGATCTAGACTATTAGAATATTTAACTCGGACTTGAACAAAACATTATCTAGGTATAATGTGAGTCCAGATGATACTAATTCCTACAATAGAATATTGATATCAAAACCATAACCTCTAGTGGTTCCATACTCACTAAGGTTTTCATATGTCTATAACCTAACACACTCATGGTTCTCGTATGCTATATTTTCTCAAAACCCTCATGTAAAATGTGCACATAATTTTAAAAAACATTTCTACAATAAAATCCTTACTTATCCCAAACATGGAAAATAATTTTAGAGCCAAAACCATATTTGAAGAATTTCACCAAACACAAGAAGTGAATAATTGTTTTCTAAAGAAAACCCCCTTAAAAACTATTTCCCATGCCACAAAAGATTCATTTACACAAAAATATCCCTCATAGATATCCAATCAATCATTTTAATATTCCAAACCATATTAACGAATAGGAACAACATGGTATTCCATGAGAAAGAACCATTGTATAATGACACCCACCTCTTCAGTAAATAAAACGCAGTCAACTTCAAAAATGGTTATTGTAAATGAAGTGATTCTGTCCTCGCAAGCCTAGATCCATAATAAACGTCAATAATTCCCTACCCAACACCATAGATCTGGTTGTCTCACCATGTTAGGGTTCTAATAAATCATGGCGAAGAGATATTGAGAGTATATCAGGAGAAAATAGGAGGAATCAAGAGATGATTACCACATACCTTAAAGAGATTATTCAAAATCAATGAAGATTCATAAAAAAGACTAAGGGATGAACCTATTAGAATTTAAATGAAAATATAAGTCGAGCTAATGAGAGACTATGGTGATATTTTTGTTAAAAAACCAATGGTATTAGGGTAATTTTTCAATTTTAATAAATCCAAATGGTTTTCATGGTTAGGTCCCACGGTTAAACAAACCATGTGCTAACCATGTTGTTTCTACAATCCATTGAGAACCAAAGTACACAGTTACCTGGGAAAAACCACACAGTTATACAAACCATGAAAAAGTTGTGCACAAGCATGAAACCACATCCACTCATAAACACAACCATCTAAATAGTTTTATTGGATCCTTGAATGTTAAGAAAAACCATGATCAAATCATGAAAAATAAAACTGAAGTTACAAGAGAAATATCAGATGTTTACTCCATGATTACTACAAACCATATGTCGACAATGAACCTATCCTCTTTCACCAAATAATCAAAAATATCAACCCCCGACACCCAAAATCCATTAAAACCACAAGATAGAAAAAATAAGACTAAAATTAATCGTACCTACAAACCAAAGGGTGTAACAATTCTCCCCACCATGCCACTTTTTTCTCTAAAAATCACACTAGATCATGAACACGTTAAGATATAACGCCAATAATGCTTCATAAAATTTTCATTTTCCCATATCTCATGGTTATCATATCCTCATTTACATAGTGTATAGACTGAGGGAATAATTTTAACTTGAATCACCTTATTCTAACGATCCATAATCTGAACAAGTTGTTCAACGATTGTGTTGTTAGTCACAAGATCAATATCTTCATATTATCTAACATGAGAAGGGTCTCGTCGATATCTCCTTAGTTGAGAAACATGAAACCTGAAGTGAATCGATGTCAAATGATATGGTATGTATAACTGATAATCCACCTTTCCAAGAAATTTTATTATCTAAAAAGACCAATAAACCACAGTGCCAACATACCTTTTCATCCAAAATGAAGATGTCCTAAATGAGGAAAAACTCTAAGAAAAAACCTGACCGCCTACTAAAAAGTCAGATTATTAGAAAGGATATAACTTGTAGGATTTATGGTGACTCTGAGATATTAATAAACTCTTTTGGATCAACCACACATTCTCCATAATCACTTAAACAAGTCTAAATCCAACCAAAGACCGCACTCCTAACTCTTCCGAATATAAAAGAGATTTACATGGGTACCCATAAAATACTTAAAAATAATATATTTTAATAAAATACTAATAATTATTTACATAGGAGATCTCAGATAAGGTAAAATGATTTTCCTATGAACCACCATAAATATGAATGAATGCATAAAGCATATCCTCTAGAATTTTAATGGTTCACATCGTTTGTCAATCCATCAGAGGTTGGTATGTCATGCTTAACATAAATTGGGGACCAATAACCACTTATAAAACATTCAAAACCAAGATGTAAATTGGAAATCTCTATAAAAAAATCATAAGGAACTCCATTGATCATTATGATCTCTCGAACATATATGTTCATAAGATATTCCACCTTCATTGTTTCTCTAAAATAAAGGAAATGAGCTGATTTCATGATTCAATCAATGATCAACCAAATTGAATATTTCCCACTATGAGTCAATGGTGAATTGAAAAAAAAAATTATATGGATATCCCATATAACTTATATACTATAATAGGAAATGGTTGTAAAAAATTGATAGGTGTATGGTGACCCCCCTTAATCATATGGAAGCTAAGGAATTGTGATACAATGTACACGGTCAATAATATCTTCCCCAGCCACCAATATTAACATCCCAAACCACGATACATCTTATTTTCCCAAAAGTGTATGGACCAACTATATTGATGTACACTATCCATCAACTCTGGCCTCATAACTATCATAACAATCATTATACCACTGAAACATAAGACACCATTAGGAGATAGAGACTAGACACCTGAGGTCTCTCCAACATAAAGGAGTACACTAAAATAATGGAAATCGGTGTTTTTTATTTTCCAATCTAAACATATCAAAATAATAATCGTCTTCCAAAAAGGCTAATTGAACCTTCCAATCAGCTTCTTCCACATCTAAGAACATCGTAGTGAATATACACATAAAAGTCTATTCTTCTACTGACTCCTTCAAGGATTGATTTGGTAAATTCATAATCTATGTATCGGAAACCACATTCCCTTTTCCTAGTGTGTATGAAATATAAAAATCAAAATTATAAAGATAATAAACCCAATACATTTATAATAGGTTAAGATATATCAGGGTAAAATCATACTTCAGGCTCTTATGATCAGAATATATAGTAAACCACTCTTTGAAGAGATAGTGGTGAAAAATCATAAGAGAAATCATCACTAAATAAAACTCAAGATCAGGAGTAGGATAATAATTATCATTAAGGAATAGTTTGAGAAAGAAAGAGGATACCACATGTTTCCAAAACATCATAACACATCCTAATCCCATAACTAAGGCATCACAAATGACATCATAACCGAAACACGGTTTAGTAAGAAACAAAATTGGATTTTAAGTCAACATCACCTTCAGTTCCTCAAATGATCCTTAAAACATATCATTCCATTCAAGAATAACACCCTTAGGGGTGAAATCTAACATAATAGATGTGATCTTGGATAAATCCTAAACTAAATTGCTATATAAACCAACCAAACCCAAGATGCCCCAAATATCAAAATCATTTCTTGTTTTCTCCCAATACATCAAATTATGATTTTTTTAGGATCCATTGAGATATATATCTTAGATATAACATTTAATAGAAAATTAACTTCTTTAATCCAAAACTAACATTCAGAAAGGTTTCCATAAAGATGATGTTATTTCAATGTTAAGGGAATTATATTCGTATATTCCATGTGTTCTTACTGTATCTTGGAATACACCAAGATATTTTCCACAAAAAAACCATGAAATAGTCTAAGAAAATAGGAAATATGATTCCTAAAATTCATAAACACCTAGAGGTTTGTTAGTAAGACTAAATGAAATGACCAAATACTTATAATGTTCATATCTGATTCTAAATACTTTCTTAGGAACATCCACCTCTTATAATTTTATTTGATGGTTCCATGATCGCAAATCAATCATAGAAACCATCAGGATTCCTTGAGTCGATCAAATATATCATCATTCCTAGTTAAGAAATACTTTTTCTTAATAGTTATCTGATTAATATTTGAATAATAAACACAAAGTTGAATGCTTAAATCTGCCTTACTTGTGAAGAGAATTGTTATAACCCAAGGTAAAAAGCTCAAATGAAAAAAAAACATTTGGAATAAATATCCTCAAGATGAACTTTAAGTTCCATCAAATCAGATGGCATCATACGATAATATGGATCGGATTTGGGACACCCTTAAAGACATTAGAGACCTAGAATAGTATTTAATCCTTGCTAATAATATAACCATACCCACACCCACAATTACAAAAATCCTAAATGCATATAAAAATATGAATATATATATATATATATATAATATCCAACTATCCCAACATCTTATCCATAGGACCTTGCTCATCAAATTTCATTCCGTGATTTGACTCGAAATAAAGGATGTCACAATATACAACATAAATCTGGTGTCAAGGAAAAATTTTCAACATAAGAAAGAATGGTGGAAGAAATAATAAATAAATGATAGGGGATATTCAGCATATAAAATTGTGACACCCACCTCCGAATTCTTTTCAAATTAATTACAGTAAGACAAAAGAACACTTAAAATGGGGAGGGAATGAGATATAGTTTAGGGTGAGCTTCCTCTTGTTATTATATGAAAATGTGGCCAAATACCTAAATTAATAATAAATTTACTGAATTAGTTTTTAAAAAGGTTGACATAATTAGTAATATTTTTAGAATGTACATATGTTAGTAAACATACACACACACATACACACACACATATATATATTATTTTTTCTTTCTTGTTTAGATTTTATTTTATTTTATTTTCTATTTTGTTTTTGTATTTTTTTACATTGACTTATTTTGTGTTTAAAACAAACCTCTCCATGAAATCTACCACTGTGATGTGAAAACCCATCCCATGGCCACTTAAACTAATCATGGATGAAGAATTAATCCATTTTTAATGATCACATGACTAATCGTGAATAGGGAAGGCAAAAAAGCCACGAGGTTTCAACTGCACAAGAAATGAATATCCCCAAGCATCCATGGTTGTTACCCAAACCAACTATGAATGTTGGATGAACACAATATGCCACCAACACCTAACTAGATCCATACCCAAAATTGTTAAACAACCTTGTATCCTTTCGACACCCCAACTTCCAAATATCATCTCATCACATATCTTTTCCATTGTTCCTAGTACATCAACTTTCCATCCAGACACTGCTATGGGATCTAGAAAATAAGTATAATAGGTCCCGATCCTATACCAATTCATCCAATAATAGCACAATGATCCACTCCAGGTTTAGCATTTATGGGTAGGCTCTGACTTAACCAAAACCAAGCTCATCCAAATAATATGAAATCTATCCATAACAGTAGCTTCCTAATCCTCATGATCCCACATTCATTGTTCAACATAACACACGAAAATCCACCCCATTGAGTTCATCACAAAATGGACTTAGTCAATTTATAATTAAAAACATTATTCACCAGATCTAACCAAATAGTCTGGCATTAGTATAAATCACTTTAACCAATCAGTTCCATATGTCCCTTGAACTAGAAACCAATTAATCATCTTATCTTCCTGAACTATTCCAACTTAGAAGATCCACAATAACACCAAATTTCCTAATATCATAAAAAGATCAATGAAGAACCAAATATATAAACTTCCATTCCATATACATATCAGTCTTCACATGCTCACTTTGTTGATAGATAATGCATGGAAGGTATAAATTACATGGTATAATGGAAATCACACAATTATATGGCCCTAAAATCCATTATTTCTTTGTATTTCAGTATAACACATAATATATCCCAGATTCCACTATGAAATCCACTTCCAAGATTAATATGCTTTATCCATAAATTTACACTTTTAAAGAAAAAACACTTATGTGAAGATGTAATGGTTCCCTATGCTCCACTATTTCAATGCTTAAATAGTGGTTAGTAGTTATCTTATGCATATATTTTCACTATAACATAAAGCACCAAATTATTGCAGATTTATTATTTTAAAAGGCATATATATGATCATATATAATCATGGGAAATTCCTTATAGAATGATTTTGTTGAAAATAAGAGATATTTCAAAGATTCATTCCATATAGTGGATTACATAGGCTGGAATGAGATTAGGTGGAGAGTGAAATCAATGTAAGGGACTATTAATTTCATATAATTAAATTTTATTTTGATCTGTGAATGAATTCATCTATGATTTTTCTGGAGTTTTTTAGCTACAAAAGGGGATGAATATGGTATATAGGGATTAGCGGTTCTACAGGGATATACTATTTTCTAATATTTATTAATTTTTCTTTTAGATTTATCTCATCCATATATATACAGAGCTCATGGTTTTTCCTCGACATAATATTTCACTAATCCTCAATTAGAGGATGTATTAGTTTAGTTTGAATTTATCATGTGTACATTAAAATTTTCACTTATTGATAATTATTTAACAAATTGTTCTTTATTCATTATCTTTAATTCTTTTCATGTTGGTAGGATAAGATATAAATTTTATTCATTTATATGGGTGAATCAAAATTACCATTGGGAAAAAGAACATATAGGATAATTCTTGGTAAAATATGAGATAAAACAAAATTTTTAAAAAGAATACTAGAAGAGGAGGTTCATCTAATTAAGAATTATTTTACCCACTACAAACTAGTACTAATTGATAAGAGTTATCTATATTATTTTGGAATTGAGTGGATTTCATGGCACCATTGATACACTTGAGTGAACGAGTGATTTAATCAATAGGAATCCTAAAAAATGGACACTATTTCAACCTAATAAAATTAATACTTAATCCCCCACCTCCATCAATCAATTTAACCTAATTTTAATTATTACCCTTGATTTTTGTTTAGAAATTGGCTCAATAATTCCCTTTATCATTAATTTAACTTTAGGATTCACCTATTCAATCCAATAATACCACCACCTTTCATTACTTTTTATTTTTTATTTATTATATTCCTATCATTCCTTTTATTTTTATTTTTTCATTTATCTAATTTAATTACAGATATTTGTAGTTCAGCCTCCCAACATTGTGATACAAAAATTTCAAATTATTAAAAATTTTAAGTTATTGGACATATTTATTTTAATGAAAACCACTATTCCTTAATCATTTGGGAACACTTATCAATGAGGGGCACCTTAATTAATTTGAATTTTCTTTTTTATGGAGTATTTTTTTATTAATTTGGTTTTTTCATATATTTTTTATTTTTATTTATTTTTCATTTTCACCATCTTCACTTCATGAACACCAAGAGATCCAATAGTTTCCTAAAAACACCCTTCTTTGAGATAGAATGTCACTATAAGAAACCAATACCCAACCAAATGGATATGATAGATAATCAGGAATAGAAATAGAAAACAGACATAATTACTAAAAAATGAAAATTATAAAATCAACCCTCTCTATGACCTATATTTGGGGGGTTCAAATTTCCCATCATCATGGTAAGTCAATCCAGAAATGGACACTTTGACTGAACTTGGGGATAAAAAATGAAACAATTGAATTTATTAATTATAATCGCATTTAATTGGATTCTTGAAGAAAATATATTAGACTTAATTATGGACTTTATTAGTAGATTCCAATAATCACCCATTTTAAAACTTGCTTGTAATAATATGAATATGAATTGTTTCTCCTAATACTTATGAAAAGGGTTAAAAATCAGTTTCAATAACTTCATGGTGGAGTTTTTAGACATGTTATTAAATATATAAATAATTTTTAATGAGGTTTTACCAAAAATATTTGATCAATAAATTAAGAAACCAAACCATATGATTCACGTAAGATGAAGTGTAAACATATCATGTGGCTTGGAATAGAGTTATAGATCAATTTAAACAGTACCCCCACCAAAATCTCCTAAAATATGTGGTAATGTAATCATTATTTGGATACTAGATCCTATAAAATCAAATTATTGTTTAATATGACTCGATAAGATATTATGGGAACAAACATTATTGGGAGATAAAATAAATCCTTAATACCCTTGCATTAAATTTACGATGCCAATCTAAAAGGGGTAAATCAGATTTGGGAACTAAACCACCAAGAAAATTGTATTAAGATTAATTATTAGTTAACATTAAAAAAATATAGACTCAATTCAATCAAATCCCCCAAAAAGAGTATAGGGATAAATAAACACTAATCACATAAGGGGTAATTTTCATTTTATGAAATTTTTTGTTGGGTTGAAAAATATTTCCCTAACTTTGATCTTCCTCTATAAAGTTTTGAATGTTTTAATTATACAAGTTAAGAATAAAGTTATTATTGGAATATAGTTACATTTTCTAATTAATATAGACTAGGAAAAGGAAACCATCACAAATTTTCATTAAAGGAGAAAGAAAATATGTATTATATACCGTATGGATAAAATTCTCAGTCTAGACCTCAAGCATGACAAAGAGAAATATAATTAAAATAAAAAATCATTGAGAACAAGGTCTTGAATATTATTATAGGAATCAACACAAAAAATGAAATTATAAATACAAGGATATATAAGGTTGACTCAAGGATGGATTAATTCACCCAAAGAAACCAAGATGATGAGGCAAAGTTTAGGAGAATAAAGTAAAAAATGGGTAAACTTTCCTAGTAAGTAAACAAAATATACAAATTAAAATTTCTTAGTACCACTAAATTCAATCCCATGGAAGGATTCAGAGAGGTTTCCACAGAGAGTGCCTTTTACACCAATGAATCAAGAAAAAAAATATTTTATAAGAAGTGTAATCCACACTAGTATATGTGGTGGAAGATTCACACAACACCAAAGTTATATAAATTCATAAAAAAAGATGTAATACACAAAAGAGACAAAGTGGACATATAAAAGGAATCTCAAAAACTATAAATTGGAAAAAGTGATAAAAAAAATAGAAGTTTCCACCACCTACTAATGTACATAAGAAAGAAGCTACACTTGAATACGAAATATTTATGAAGAAAAATAAGCTAAAAATTGAACATTTTGTACCATAGAAAAATGATTTTTCTGCATTTATCTCATACCTATAGAGAATAAACTAGACCAATAATGAGTCATGTTATAATAAGACTTAACAAAAATCATGGATATGCATTGAAATATTCCATTTGTGGAAGCTTGGGTCTAAATTAGTTATTATGCTAAATTCTTCATGAAAATAATCTTTGATAAAAAAATAATAGGGAGAATATGTGATGGTAGAAATAACTATTGAATCCATTGTATTATTGTAAAAGATAATCCCATGAAAACAATTATACCATATAAGTTTCATGAATCCCTTCCAACATGAAAGAAATATGAGAAAACATATCTTAATGATCTTTGGTAAAGTGTTAAACTCATTCTTTATTCCTTATTCCAAGTAGTAAAAATTGGGAAAATTAATCATCAATGAGTTTCATACTAGATTTCACACATTTCCATAGACATGTTATTTAACAATGAAGCCCCCATAATTATTTTCTAAAAAATTTTAGCCACTTGAGGATTAGTTATTGAATTTTTTCAAGGTAAAGGTAACATTAAATGTGGGTGGTGATTAAGAAAAATTATAATTTTTCAAGATATTAGAATCCGTAAAATTATTGAAATAGTTCCAATATATTTAAACTTATGATGAATCAGACATGGTGGAAAATAGCGAGAAAAATGAAAGGAACTTACAAACTCATCTAAACACAGACAACCTCAAATAATTTTTTTGAAAACACTAATCAACCTAGAAAAAAAATATTCCATCATTTTAATAATTGGAATATACTTTAAAAATATCTTATAGAAATTTATTTATGGATATGGGAGATGAGGTAAAAGAATTTAAGACTAGAAGAAGACACTAGACAAGTGTTCCATGTGTTGTGACCCAAGGTTTGGGATTTTTCTATTTACTTTTTTTGTGTGATTTTCTTTACTTAAAAATAATTCCCTTATCCATTAATACAAAATATTTCTTTTTTTCATTATAGTGATCTTTCTTGATATAATTCAGGAAGAGACCAACCAACCCATATGTAGAACATTGCATTACATGAATGGGAACATTATAACATCCTTTAATTATTTCATTATCTTTTAATAGGAATTGAAAAATATTGTTTTCTACTATACACTTGCATCCTATTTAAAGATAGAGATAACATTAGATACGTGAAAGGGTGGTAATTTTTAAGTAATGAAAAATAATATTTACTTTCCCTCGTTACAGAGGAGATAGTAATCAAATATAAGTGAGATCAGTATCTAATTTGATATATATAAAATATTATAGTGAAGTTGAGAATAATATTGGTGAACTAACTTCTTTAAATGAATTAATTTGATTAAAACAACAATAGGGGTATTAAATTTTCAAAATGAGTGTGATTTTTTCAAAAATACCATACAAAAAGGATAAGTTAATTTAGAAACTACGTTTGGATTCGTATGAACAAATTGGAACCCAATTTCAAGACCTTTGATTTTAATTTAAGAAAAATGTGCCTAATAAAAATATATATAACAATGAATAAAATATGTAAAAAAATAATTAAAATAAAAAATGAATAAAAAGTCATAAATTTTCTGAGATATATGGAATCACATAAAAATCATGCATTTGATATTATAACTAGTCACAATAGATGTTTGTTGATGAATTAATAAGTTTCAGTGAATTAAACTAATTATATGAATGACCAAAGTCATGGCATCCATTCCATTTATTCGTCGAATATTATAGTAATTAATAGGATCAATTTATTATGGAAACAAGGGTTATAACATGTTTGAATCATATGTATAAAAAGGTCTAAGTAATTTTTTTAAAATACTTCAGGATGTACGTTCTTAATTGATTGAGAATCTAGTGATAATGGAAATCAAATTTTTCAAATAAATAACTAATTTTTAAATTTTTTTCTTATTAATAGATATTGAAAAGGGTGAAATTTAACTTTTGAGTTGAATGATTACTTGAGGATCATGGAGTTGAAACAATGTAATTAATTTCAATTGGAAAACATAAAAAATTCTCTTACTCTTCTTGAAATCAATAAATTATTTCTAAAATTAGTAAATGGTTTAAATTATTTTTGAATAATTCTTTACGTAATTACTTCAATATGAGTATTTGTTTACATGTGGAAGGATTGGAGACTGAAATTTTTAACATTATCGAATTTCATGATTTTGTGTGCATTGAATGTTTTAGTGTCAAAATACCCCTTAAAATAATACTTTGATTCATTTTTAGTTAAAATTGTAACTTTGGAAAAATATTTAATTTTATGGCAATGTTCTGGTAATTTTTGGCATTTATATAGTTTAATAATATTAGGTATTAACACTTTAATCCCTTGATAGTTTTATTTTGTTTTTTTTTATTTATATATAATCCAATTTGTGTGTGTGGTAACCAAGATTTTTTCATAAGAAATACTTAATTCATTTTTGAGTCTCGAGGTCCTAAGCCCTATAAGGAGGTAAAATAGTAAATTTACCCTAACTAATGGCCTTAGAAAATTTTCCTGATATTTCTATTATCTTAGAATGTGGGATTCACTCTTGAGATGAATTTACATGGAATGAAAGCTAGTAAAATTTTAAGGAATATTTAATAATTATTATTTTAATAAATATTTATCTCACATGAAATAGAAATGGTATTTCCTTAGTTTTTTTATTTAAGAGATGTATAATCTTCATGTTCAGTATGTGGTCTATGACCGAGCGGTTTCAGGTCGTTTAAGTAAAATACAACTTAACCTACCTTATAAAATACCCGTTATAATTCCTCTCTAAGATGAACCACTTATTCCATTAACATAAAACTGAGATCGATAAGGATGGAAAGGAAGAAAAATGGATTCTTCTTATGTTATGAGGGATCAAAATTTTATAATAAGTGGGTTCGCATGACAACGAATAATGGATCTCATCGAATCCTCAAACATTTGAAGTGATGATGATTTTACATTAGTAATGACTCATTATTGTGACTATTTGATCATTATTCTATGATTTTATTTTGAATTATTTATTGTTGATTTATCATCTTTAATTCAATATACTCTCACTTTTAATTATCTCCTATAAACTATGAATCATCTTACATTCTTCATTGTTGGTAGATCTCCATATGAATAAGGGTAGTTGAACCATCATAAAGTCCACTAAACCCCTGTTGTTTCCTATTTTTCCCTTTTACTTTAAATTTTAATCATATGATTTATCCATGGTCAACAGTAATTTGGGTTATCAAATTTGAGTTTTTGGGTGACATTCCAATGAAGGACAGTCAGTGGGGCCTTATTAGAGGGCATTAGTGGTTCCCAGAGGTGCAGTAGTGGAGCTGCTAGTTGATTGTGGTGGATCAGACAAGATCATAGCTGGGAAACATGGAATTAGTGATTTTGGAGACTAGTAAACATGTATTTCATAGCTATATGTCATGTACTATGTTGATTGGGGAGACTAGTGATTTTATGGGAGATAAATATCACATAACATGTGACTCTAAATTACATGTTGTGTATGGTAAATGGTAGAAGATAAGGTTTACTTTAGAGCCATAAATATTACACAGTGTATAGTCTAGGAGTACATGTCATGTATTGTTATCTCACTCAACATGTTATATATCAAAGTATGCATCGATCCACCCTGATCAGAGTGCATGGCTTATAAGTTTAATGTGCATTCCATGTACTATCACATGACATGGGGTATACTAGAGTATACACCTTACTAATCCATAATACATGCACTTCACGTATATAAAAATATATATAATAATGTTAGACCCCACATGGAGAAATGGTGGAAACACATGTCAAAAGGACCAATACATGTGCACATAAAAGTACATGTCTTGTAATGTGTATCATTTTTCCATATCTTCTAGCTAAGTGTTAAAATCAGATTAGTTAACAGTCTATCCTGAGTTTTTTATGTAAAATACAATGGAATGATCCTATTTGGCCTTAGAGGTGAGACATGGGATAGTCTATGAAATTTGGGCTTCTTAGCTCTCTATGACTGATGGGTGGGTTTGTGTAAGACAATTATAGCAGACACGAGGTTGGGTGCTCCCCTAAAGCCATGATGATGATATTTTATGAATTCCCATTATTTTTTATGAATTTTGGTACTCCCCCAAAAACATGAGGTGTGGATCATCTATATTTGGGTTTGGGTTTGATAATACCTTTGGCCCAACATTGCATGATCTCCCTATGTAAATGATTTATTTATGAACTCCTCCACTGTTATGGTGTAGGTCCTCTAACTTTAGAGATAGGTACTTCATAAATCAACATGTTTTCTCAATGAGGCATGGTTCCTACATATGTTTTTTTAACTCTTTATACTAACACACATATTTTCGTGAGGTTTGGGCCCCCACTATAAATTCTATGAGGTGACATGATTTTTTTTATAGTTATATATTAAAAAGGGTTTGGTACTTCCTTTCCTGATGTGTTTACCTCAATGAGTCATGGGTCCCCCACTAATTCTTAGAGTGGAAATATGGAAGTTATAAAACATTAATAGTTTTGATGCATCAAACCTTATAATATATCAGGTTCTCCTTTTTTAATTTAATATGTGACTTATAGTTAGGCTATCAAATTCAAACCTCAAGGATTCTGCAGTATTTTGAGCATCCTTAGTTTTTTATGAGAAGTGATCCTTCATATAGATGTGATATAGTGATTAGATTCTTATATCATCTATTATTATTCTAAACTTAGAAAATATTGATCATATATTGTTTTCTCTAATTTTCTTTGGTCCTCAGTTGAGCTAATTTGAAATTATGTTTTCCCATTATTTTTTTGAGGCATCCTACTGGTTATGTTTAAACTCACTCCTTCATGTGAATTGTGACCAAACATGTTGTGTCTGTATAGATGATGCATATTTTTGAGGAGATATTGGTGGGTGTAGAACTAGAAGATTTGGGAATGATGATGTTTTGTGGAATTAGATGAACTATGAAAGATGTTTCTTTTATCAATGGTTAATCCTAGAGTCCTTTTTGTAAGCAGTTGTCTTACCTTCTTTCATGTCCACAACACCTGATGATATTGTATTTTACACATGTATTTCCCATGGTGGTTGATTAAGTTTCTTTGACATGGATAGTTGTTGAATTATTAATTTAATATTATACAATTGAGTTATTTATAAATATTGCAAATATTGATGGTTATATTTCATATTAGAGAAGTATGTGTATTTAATGTTGTATAGGAAAAGTCCACCAATTTATGTTATGAATTTTTGGTGCTACCCACTAGTCATTAGCCTATTAGTGGTAGGATTAGGGTGGAATACTTGGAATACCTCTATCCCAAGAGGGTTCCTAGGGGTTTGGGTCATGTCAGAGTGGTATCAAAGTGATTTAGTCCTAGATATGTAATTTGGAATTATGACACTTGTCAGGATTGGTTTGTGAAACTAGGGGAATATTATATATATAACGACCCATACATTACATACATTGTTAATACATCAAAATTGAAGCATACTTATTACAACATATAACAAAACCACGAAAGGACCGTATAGTTATAGTGTCTTTAGAAACTAGGAAACCTAAACAACTGGTTCATAAAGCGTCTACACTGTATCCCATTTATTTCATCATATCTATAGTCCCTTTTGGCATATCTTACTTAATAACCTTCTTCCAGACCTGGGGAAAGGAAACATATAAAAGGGTGAGCTCAAATTCCCCGTAAAGGTAAACAAATGAAATATCAATCACATCATATTCATAAGAACATAACTTTTGGAAATCATAACCTGCAAAAGAGAGCATAATTTCATAACATGGGATAAATCATAGTAGTGAAATGGAATCCCAATAATCATAACATAAAACATGAAACCTTGTGGAATATACACATAATTATAGATAATCATTTCTTATTAGTCAAGACTCATTTCCAAGACTATCTTAGTGGACAAAGTCCATTTCTGAACCGAGTTCACTCCTCGTTTCAGTCCTGTTTCACTGAACCGGTATAACCTACCGTTCCAGCCATGTCTATATCATGAGATATAAAATCTTTACCCAATTCATTGGAGGGAGATATAGGTCCCACCCATCTCATAATGATACCATTCTTATGTGTGCCACAAAATCATAAATCATACATCATTGCATAACCCATGTAATAAAAATGGGAATCTTAAACATCGTGACATCATCAAACAATTCATATAAGATAAAGGAATTTCTAAAAATAATTCCCTCACAACATAATCAAATCAATGTAATAATAGGGATATAAACAAAACCCTATATTATCTTAGATGGAAAATAATTTTGATAAAAAACTTGAACTCCATTCTCGAGGAAAATATCCTTTCAAATTCAAAAACATTTTCCTTTCTTAACATTTCATACAATTTTAAACTAAGAGAAGTTGATTAAAAATAAACATGAAAACTTGTAAAGGAATATTCTTGGAAATAATGTTTTAAAAATCCATTCATGTCGTATAAGTTAAAAAAACATTCTTCTCGTACTTTTGTCGGAAAAGTCAAAAACTACCTCGTACGAAAAATGACAAAAGATTCTTTTCATATCTTTTACTAAAAACTCACCGAAGGGTAAAATAGCTTTTAAAAAATTTTAGGTGGATGGAAATAATATTACATATTTAGGTAACATGGACGTGGATGATAAAATACACCCCAGTAAATACCAACGTATAAGAAATCTCGGATAAAAATGACATTGTGATATTTCCCTTACCTTAGGTCCGATTTGCATCATAAGTGTCCGAACCTCCTGTATAATGATTTAAATAATGTTATTGACTTATTCCATAATCGTACTTATTGTTATGATATCATATATGGTCATATTCTTAGCTTCTTATTAGTAATATTTCATTACTACTTGTTATTCGAGTGTTTATTACTTTTTGTTTATATGCGTGTTTTGTCGAATAAATTCTTATTATTATATTTAGGTTATATATAACTCATATCCAGAATGGTATTAGTGTAATATATATCATATTCATTCATTCAATTCATTTATATAATCATTATGAAATGAAGATCATGTAGAACAAGTCGCATCACATCGTGGAGACGGTATTCCGTACGTACGCACGAGTGATGATATCATTCCTATGATCGTGGAATTTTATTGGAGTGTATGTATACTGTTTCAGAATCAATATCACTTTATAATAGTCATATATAGTCATTATTTACACCATTATACCCATCCAAGTAAGGTGGTGGTGGAAAATAGATTACACCATGGCGTGGAGACGGTATTCCGTACGTACGCACGCGCGGTGATTTCTTTTTCTGTAGGATGGATAGATGGTGAAATAGGGTTGTTTCATACTTATAATAACATATCAGTATGTGAGTGATACTGATGTTATTACTTCATAATGAAACAACTAAATAAGAATAGGTGGAAGAAGAAATAAAGATGAAAGAATCGGTAACGGACATTACCTCTTCTTTGAAGTGCTTCTTTGAGACCTCTTTTTAGGGCACTAAAATAGGTCTTCGAAGAAGACCAGAACCTCTAGGATGTTTCTAGTGAAGTGGAGAGGATAAATTGGAAGGGGTTAGCCGATCTTGAATGCTCAAAGTGGTGTGAGGAAGAGGGGGAGGAGGCGCCCTTTTATAAGGGTGGAGAGGGGCACCTTTGGAATAACTAAAAATATTATTTTATTATAAAGTCAAATTCGGTTTTTAATAGCTCCAAATTGATATATTTATAAGATAAGGTGAGTAGGGGTCGAAATACCCTCATCCAATAGAATATAGACAAGTTTAGGTATCAATTTTAACCTTATCATTTAGATTTTTCTTTAAGTTCGATAATTTAACTTTTACCGTGTCTTCTTGTTTTCTTACACTATAAAGTAATTAAACTTACCATATCAATCCAAAAGAACCCCAAGTTGTTTATTATTAATATATATAACCTTATATAAGTAATTTCGACGAACCTTAGGTTTTTATAAATAAAATAACAATTAGTAATATAATATTTATTTTAAAAACTATTTTATGTCAATTTTGACACTATTTAGTAATTGATTTTTGTGAAAATCATAACAGAATGATTAGTTCCAAAAAAGTTACTTAAATAAATACTAACATATCATATTAACCTATAAAATTAGTGTAATTCATAAAAATTCTCAAATTACATTTATTTGGGTATTTATAACATCAATTATGTCAATATTTCATTAATAAGATAATTACTGCATCATCATTGTGTCATAAATAAATTAAATTATTTAATGTCTAAAAATTACAAATAATATACCATTATTTACGAAATATTTTTAGCTTTATAATTAATATTTATAGTCGAATTTATCTTATGTATAACCCCATATTAAAAATTATTTACTTATTAAACTTTGATTTTAACTATTTTAACCCTTCTTTAAATAGATTAATAATAAATGTCCTAATCTAATCCAAGTGGGCCTAAATGGTCATATTTTATTCCTAAGGTTGTTTTTGGTCGAATTACACTTGTCCAATAGAATTAGGACATGTGTTAGGGTAAAAATAATATCATTTTTACCCTTAATTACCCTATTTACTTTTAACTGTGGTAAAAAAAGTAAAAAGTTACTATTCACCAAAAAATTATTTTCATCTCATTGAACCACATTTTACTTACTGACATCAACCGTGTCTCTCGGATTTTCGAAATTCCACTCACATAAGCGGTAAAATTATGTTTTATGAAAAATTCAGTTTTTTAACTACCACTTAGTGGTTTCACTATTCATCAAAAATTGAATGTTTTCAGAAAAATACCAAAATTTCACCCTAGGATAATTTCGATATTCCGAATCAAAAAATTAAGTCCATTTTGAAAAATAAAATTTATTAAATTTCAAAAAGTGGTTATTACTATTCATAACGGCTAGTTTTAATAATATTTTAATAGCATATCATTGTTTAGTGAAACTCAGTATTGCGTATGACGCACGCTATTGAGGAAGGCCGCAGTTGCGTGTAAAGCAAGCCAAGATAGTGTTGTGTGTAGTGAAAGATTCCTTTGATGATTTATATAACATAAAAACTAAATATTTCACATAAAAGTCTCGGGTGTTACATTCTACCCCCCTTAAAATGTATTTCTCCCTTGAAATTCGTCACTTTGTAACAAACAGATGATGATACCTCTCCCTCATCATATCCTCAAGCTCCCTTGTAGCTTCTTATAATTGGTGGTTCCTCCATAAAACTTTCACCAATCGGGTGGTCTTTCTTCGTAGGACTTTTTCGCTACGATCCAGAATCTCTATCAGTTGTTCTTCATAAGAAAGGTCTTGCTCCAGCGGTACAGCTTCTGAGCTAAGTACACGTGAAGGATCGGGTATGTACTTTATCAGGAGAGATACATGGAACACATCGTGAACTTGAGAGAGATTCGGTGGAAGCTCCAATCGGTAAGCTACCTTCCCAACACGATCAAGTATTTTGAAAGGACTGATATGTCTAGGGCTCATCTTCCCCTTCTTTCCAAATCTCATGACTCTCTTCCAGGGAGATATTCGTATGAACACTTTATCACCCACTTCAAACTCTAGGTCTTTTCTTCGGTTGTCGGCATAACTTTTCTGTCGACTCTGAGCTGCTCTTATGTGTTGTTGAATAGATCTGACCTTTTCTGCCATTTCATCAACGAGATCAGGTCCTGATAGCTTTCTTTCCCCAACTTCATCCCAGCAAGTTGGAGTCCTGCACTTCTTTCCATATAGAGCTTCATAAGGAGCCATCTAAATACTGGATTGAAAGATATTATTATAAGAAAATTCCAACAAAGGTAGGTGTTGATCCCAACCACCTTTCAAATCCATAGAGCAAGCTCTCAATATATCTTCTAGAGTTTGAATTGTTCTCTTAGACTGACCATCTGTCTGAGGATGATAAGCAGTGCTGAAACTCAATTCTGTATCCAGAGTATACTGAAGGCTTCGCCAGAACATCGAGGTCAATCTCGGATCCCGATCAGATATAATAGAAAGTGGTACTCCATGCAATCTTACCACATCCTTTACATATATCCTGGCAAGCTGATCCAGAGAGAAATCCTCTCTAATAGCAATAAAGTTTGCAGACTTGGTAAGATGATCAACTATGACCCAGATAGCATTATTGCCTTTGGATGTTTTAGGAAGTCCTATAACAAAGTCCATAGTGATGTTTTCCCATTTCCATTCGGGTATGGGTAATGGTTGTGACATCCCATTAGACTTTTGTCTCTCACCTTTACCTTGCTGACAAACCAAGCATCGAGATACATATTCAACAACATCTCTTTTCATGCCATCCCACCAGAAGCACTCTTTCAGGTCCCTATACATCTTCGTGCTTCCATGATGAATAGAGAATGAAGAAATATGAGCCTCATCCAGTAGCTCCTTCTTTAATTTCGGGATGGGAGGAACAGAAACCCAATTTTTGAACTTTATTATCACATCACAATCAAGGTTGAATTCAGGAACATTTTTCACCTTCTTTTGTAACTCGACATCTTCTTTCTGTGCCTCTTTAATCTTCACATGCATAGACGGTTGAACATTCATTTGAGAAAGATAAGATTTTCCCCTTCCATTATAATTCCAAGATCCATCCTTTGTAAATCCATAAATATTGGATCTTTTGTGATCCTCATCATGGATACACCGGCACGGTCTTGTCGACTTAATTCATCTGCCACCTTGTTTGCTTTCCCAAGGTGGTAATGGATTGAGCAGGCATAATCCTTAATCAGCTCCAACCATCTTCTTTGGCGCATATTCAACTCCTTTTGTGTGAGAATATACTTTAAACTTTTATGATCAGTATAAATATCACACCATTCCCCATAAAGATAATTCCTCCAAATCTTTAATGCAAAGATTACCGCAGCTAACTCCAAATCATGTGTTGGGTAATTTTTATCATGTATTTTCAACTGTTGTGAGGCATAAGCTATCACAATATCATTTTTCATAAGAACACACCCCAATCCCTTCTTGGATGCATCACTATAGATCACAAACCTTTCTTTACTACACAGTAGTGTGAGCACAGGTGCACTGGATAACCTTCTTTTCAACTCCTTGAAATTCTCTTCACATTCCTCCGTCCAGAAAAACGTAAGTCCTTTACGAGTCAACATGGTGAGTGGATTATATAATCATGAAAATATTTCAAAAAACGTCGATAATATCCAGCCAAACCAAGAAAACTTCGGATCTTAGTTACTGTTGTTGGTCTCGACCATATTTCGAGAACCTCTGTTTTTACTTGATCCACAGATATCCCCTCTTTTGAGATTATGTGACCCAAAAATGAAACTTTTTGAATCCAAAATTCACACTTGGTAAATTGGGCATAAAGTTTCTCCTTTCTCAGGGTCTTCAATATAATTCTCAAGTGATCTTCATGTTCTTCCTTTCTCTTTGAATAGACAATAATATCGTCTATAAAGACTACCACAAATTGATCAAGATAGTCACTAAAGACTCTATTCATCAGATCCATGAAGATAGCAGGGGAATTAGTAAGACCAAATGGAATCACTATAAATTCATAGTGTCCGTACCTTGTACAGAAAGCCATCTTTGGTATATCCTCCGTTTTGACCCTTAATTGATGATACCCTGAACGAAGATCAATCTTGGAAAAGTATTGAGCTCCGCATAGTTGGTCAAATAAGTCATCAATGAGTGGGAGAGGATATTTGTTCTTGATAGTGATCTTGTTAAGTTCTCGATAATCAATGCAGAGTCTCATTGATCCATCTTTCTTCTTAACAAACAGAACAGGTTCTCCCCAAGGTGATGCACTAGGGCATATGAACCCCTTATCAAGATTCTCTTGGAGTTGCTTCTTCAATTCCTACAACTCAATTGGGGCCATTCTATAAGGTGTCTTTGAAATAGGCAAAGCATTAGGTACGAGTTTTATTGAAAACTCAACTTCACGATTTGGTGGAAGACACGGTAATTCCTCCGGAAAGACATTATCAAACTCCTGTACAATGGGCATATTCTTAATCGTGAGTTTCTCACCAACCATTTGAGTTAAATAACCTTCATTTAGTGGAATCAAGACCCATAAGATGGATGCAATTTCCACTGGAAGGTTATGTTCATCCTTGCATTGATAGACGATCATAGATTGATCTGGAATATGAAATGTGACTTCCCTTCTTTGGCAATTGATATGAGCTCCATATAAAGAAAGCCAATCCATGCCAAGAATTATATCAAATTCCACTATAGGAAGGATCACAATATTTGCAGGAAGCACTTTCCTACAAACTTCGATCAGAGAAGAATTATAAACTTTTGATGCGATTGTTGTGCCATTAGGTGTTGTCACAGCTAACTCAACATCTAATTGTTGAGGTAATACGGTGATAACCTTAGAAAATTCTTCAGAAATAAAAGAGTGGGAGGATCCAGAATCAAATAAAACATTTTCTACTTTAGAGTGGATGGTAAGTGTACCTTTCACCACATCGTTATCATACTCCACATCACTGATAGAAATTTCATGTGACTTTTCTTTATCTTTAGCCTTAAGAGTTTGTTGACGTCTACCATCATCATCAACCCTTGGATTAGGGCATTTATTGGCATAATGTCCCATCTCCTTGCACTTGAAACATTGAAGTGTAGTAGTTTCATTCTGTGTATCCCTTCATTTGTTTGCATCATTAGACATCTTCTTACCATCATCGCGGCATTCAAATGCCCGATGACCTTCCTTTCCACATTTTAAACATTTACTTGTCCCTTTAAGACAACTCCCTCCATGTTTCTTTACACACTTTGAGAATAAGGGAAAGCTCATCTTCTTTTCAGTGTGCTCTTTAGATTTTCCTTTGAATTCCATTTTCCTCTTCTTATCAAACTCATATGACTAATGGGTTACTCCAATCTACATCTCGACTTTGAGAGAACATCAAACGATTTCCTCGTAGCTATTGAAGTCCCTTATGGCTAACTCCCTTCAAAGACTTGGTTTTAAGCCACTAAAGAATCGATCGATCTTACTCTCAGGTTGGATAATAATACCAGAAGCGTACCTTGCAAGTCTTGTAATATTTGATTCATTGGTACCAACAGATTCATCATCCTTTTGCTTCAGTTTAAGAAACTCTTTCTCCATCTTTTTCGGAGAATACGAGGGATGTACTTATTGAAAAATAAGTTCTCGAACTCATCCTATTCCATGGACTCAATTTCATCCCTTTTCCTCGTATTCTTAATAAGATTCCACCATTGATCAGCATCACCTTCCAAACGATACACTTCTAAGATGAATTTATCATGCTCAGAACATTGAAGAACTAAAAATATATTTTCAGTAGTACTAATCCATTGTTCAGCAACTAATGGATCAGTAGACCCACCGAATGAAGGTGAACGCTGTCTCATGAAGGATTCAACAGAATGTTGCTCCTTCCTTTGCTCGTTTGGAAGTCCTTCATGATTCATAGCTTGAGAAAGTTGTGTGAGCATGGCTACAAGATTTTTCATTCCATCTCCCATAACGTTTGGTTGCTCAGGGGGACAATCATTGCATTGCCCATCGCATTCCACATTAACATGGTTTTTCGGGTTCTAGCCATTGACTAAAACCAAGAAGAATAGTGTGAGCAACACTAATTATAATAGGAAAACCACATAATCAAGAATAAAATTTCACACTTAAGGTATTATCCTAGGTTATTTATGGCCATTTCTAAAACACTAAGATTGTGTTCTATGCTTTGAATTATCCTTAGGGTTCTTACTAAGGCTTTCACATCCTAGTTTCCAAAGGTTGACTATACCTTTCCTCTGATACCAACAATAATGACCCATACTTTACATACATTATTAATACTTCAAAATTGAAGCATACTTATTAAAACATATAACAAAACCACGAAAGGATTGTATAGGTATAGTGTCTTTAGAAACTGGGAAACATAAACAACTGGTTCATAAAGCGTCTACATTGTCTCCCATTTATTTCATCATATCTATAGTCCCTTTTGGAATATCTTACTTAATAACCGTCTTCCTCACCTGGGGAAAGAAAACATACAAAAGGGTGAGCTCAAATTCTCAGTAAAGGTAAACAAATGAAATCTCAATCACATCATATTCATAAGAACATAACTTTTGGAAATCAAAACCTGAAAAATAGAGCATAATTTCATAACATGGGATAAATCATAGTAGTGAAATGGAATCCCAATAATAATAACATAAAACATGAAACTTTGTGTCATACACACATAATCATAGAGAATCATTTCTTATTAGTCAAGACTCATTTCCAAGATTTTCTTAGTGGGCAAAGTCCATTTCTGAACCGAGTTCACTCCTCGTTTCAGTCATGTTTCACTGAACTGGTATAAACTACCGTTCCAGCCATGTCTATCTCGTGAGATATAAAATCAAAACCAATGCATTGGAGGGAGATATAGGTCCCACCCATATCATAATTATACCATTCTTATGTGTGACACAAAATCATAAATCATACATGATTGCATAACCCATGTAATAAAAATGGGAATCTTAAACATCGTGACATCATTAAACAATTCATATAAGATAAAGGAATTCCTAAAAATAATTCCATCACAACATAATCAAATCAATGTAATAATAGGGATATTAGCAGAACCCTATATTATATTTGATGGAAAATAATTTTGATAAAACACTTGAACTCCATTCTTGAGGAAAATATCCTTTCAAATTCAAAAACATTTTTCTTTCTTAACATGTCATACAATTTTAAACTAAAAGAAGTTTATTAAAAATAAACATTAAATCTTGTAAATTAAACTTCTTGGAAATAATGTTTTAAAAATCCATTCATGTCGTATAAGTTAAAAAACATTCTTCTCGTACTTTTGTCGGAAAAGTCAAAAAGTACCTCGTATGAAAAATGACAAAAGATTCATTTCATATCTTTTACTAAAAACTCACTGAAGGGTAAAATAGGTTTTAAAAAATTGTAGGTGGATGGAAATAATATTAAATATTGAGGGAACATGTATGTGGATGATAAAATACACCCTAGTAAATACCAACGTATAAGCAATCTCGGATAAAAATGAGATTGTGATATTTCCCTTACCTTAGGTCCGATTTGCTTCGTAAGTGTCCAAACCTCCTGTATAATGATTTAAAAAATGTTATTGACTTATTCCAGAATCATAATTATTGTTATGATATCATATATGTTCATATTCTTAGCTTCTTATTAGTAATATTTCAGTACTACTTGTTATTAGGGTGTTTATTACTTTTTGTTCTTATGCGTGTTTTGTCGAATAAATTCTTATTCTTCTCTATAGGTTATAGATACCTCATTTCCAGAATGGTATTAGTGTAATAGATATCATATTAATTCATTAAATTCACTTATATAATCATTATTAAATGAAGATCATGTAGAACGAGTCACATCACATCATGGAGACGGTATTCCGTACGTACGCTCGAGTGATGATATTGTTCCTATGATCGTGGAATTGTATTGGAGTGTATGTATACTATTTCATAATCAATATCACTTTATAATAGTAATATATAGTCATTATTTACACCATTATACCCATCCAAGTTAGGTGGTGGTGGAAAATAGATTACACCACGGTGTGGAGATGGTATTCTGTACGTACGCACGCGCGGTTATTTCTTTTTCCGTTGGATGGATAGATGGTGAAATAGGGTTGTTTCATAATTATAATAACATATCAATATGTGAGTGATACTGATTTTATTACTTCATAATGAAACAACTAAATAAGAATATGTGGAAGAAGAAATAAAGATGAAAGAATCAGTAACTGACATTACCTCTTCTTTGAAGTTATTCTTTGAGACCTCCTTTTAGGGCACTAAAATAGGTATTTGAAGAAGACCATAACCTCTAGGATGTTTTTAGGGAAGTGGAGAGGATAAATTGGAAGAGTTTGTCTGAGCATGAAGGCTCAAAGTGGTGTGAGGAAGAGGGGGATGAGGTGCCCTTTTATAAGGGAGGAGAGGGGCACCTTTGGAATAACTAAAAATATTATTTTATTATAAAGTCAAATTCAGTTTTTAATAGATCCAAATTGATATATTTAGAAGATAAGGTGGGTAGGGGTAGAAATACTCTCATCCAGTAGAATTTAGACATGTTTATTTATCAATTTTAACCTTATCATTTAGATTTAACTTTAAGTTAGATAATTTAACTTTTACTGTGTCTTCTTGTTTTCTTACACTATAAGGTTAATAAACTTTCCATATCAAGAAAAACGAACCCCAAGTTTTTTATTATTAATATATATAACATTATCTAAGTCATTTGGCCGAACCTTAGATTTTTAGGAATAAAATAACAACTAGTAATATAATATTTGTTTTAAAAACTATTTTATGTCAATTTTGACACTATTTAGTAATTTATTTTTTTGAAAATAATAACAGAATGATTAGTTCTAACCAAGTTACTTAAATCAATAATAACATGTCATATTAACCTATAAAATTAGTTTAATTCATAAAAAGTCTCAAATTACATTTATTTGGGTATTTATAACATCAATTGTTTCAATATTCCATTAATAAGATAATTAGTGCATCATCATTGTGTCATAAATAAATTAAATTATTTAATGTCTAAAAATTACAAATAAAATACCATTATGTAGGAAATATTTTTGGCTTTATAATTATTATTTATAGTCGAATTTATCTTATGTATAACCCCATATTAAAAATTATTTACTTATTAAACTTTGATTTTAACTATTTTAACCCTTCTTTAAATAGATTAATAATAAATGTCCTAATCTAATCCATGTTTGCCTAAATGGTCATATTTTATTCCTAAGGTTGTTTTTGGTCGAATTACACTTGTCCAATAGAATTAGGACATGTGTTAGGGTAATAATAATATCATCTTTACCCTTAATTACCCTATTTACTTTTAACTGTGGTAAAAAAAGTAAAAAGTTACTATTTACCAAAAAATTATTTTCATCTAATTGAACCACATTTTACTTACTGACATTAACTGTGTCTCTCAGATTTTCGAAATTCCACTCACAGAAGTGGTAAAAATAATTTTAATGAAAAATTCAGTTTTTTAACTACCACTTAGTGGTTTCACTATTCATCAAAAATTGAAAGTTATCAGAAAAATACCAAAATTTCACCCTAGGCTAATTTCGATATTCCGAATCCAAAAATTAAGTCCATTTTGAAAAATAAAATTTATAAAATTTCAAAAAGTGGTTATTACTATTCATAACGGCTAGTTTTAATAATATTTTAATAGCATATCATTGTTTAGTGAAACTCGGTATTGCGTATGGCGCAAGCTATCGAGGAAGGTCGTGGTTGCGTGTAAAGCAAGCCAAGCTAGTGTTGTGTGTAGTGAAAGATTCCTTTGGTGATTTATATAACATAAAAATGAAATATTTCACATAAAAGTCTCGGGTGTTACAATATAAGGTTATTAATTCAGTTTTCAAACAATGGAACCTTGTGTTGATGTGGAAGCTAAATTATCTTTTTACCAATACTCTAATACTCTATTGATCAACCAGAAACCCTGAAGAACTAGTTGTGGTGTATAGTCCTAATTGTACATGAATCATATAGAAGTATGTTGTGTTATTCATTTTCATTCTTGTGTGATCTCATGCAATTATTATATTAAGAGTCTATCCTACTTAATAGAGGATTTCACCCATATATAGCTATATCAAATTCAAAGGTAGGGTCATGAAAGGCTCATGATTGTGCATGGACTTCTCATCACCGGTCAATTGAGCGATGAGGAATCTATTCAGATAATGACTAGATGATGAATTTTCCCAATGTACAGATAGAATACCCATGTAATAGACCAATCATTCTTGAATGGTCACATTATGAATTTTGGGTATTGTGGGATTCATAAAAAGGATATAGGGAAGAGGATGTAGTTGGAGATAAAATTTCAGCTAGAAGAGATGTGTTATGGTGTGTCCCAGTGTGTTGTGTTGTGAAGGATTGGTTGGAAGAGATGGCTGACTTATGGTTTGTTTTTTCACACCATGAAGAATTGGGATATGAC
Organism: Viscum album; assembly: GCA_963277665.1. NCBI lineage: Eukaryota > Viridiplantae > Streptophyta > Magnoliopsida > Santalales > Viscaceae > Viscum > Viscum album. The sequence continues at coordinate 1,480,427,709 of OY728120.1, forward strand.
ATGGTTCTGGTAATATGATGTGCGGTGTGGACTACGAGGCTTTTATGTCACATTGTTTTGAGGTGGAAGTATAGTTTCATTGTGATGGGTAATGGTGACATCATGAAGGTTCCATGGTTATTGTGCCATAGAGAAGTCTCTAAGTTAATATAATGTGTGGCCTTTTGAGTTTATATTATGATATATTAGTTTCCCTACAAGGGGTAGAGTTTTAGTTTGATTTTCTTGGGGTGTTTTTATTTTATCTTACATGAGTTAGTTGTTATGTGGGGAATTTTGGATTTATTTTAAGTGGTCTTTTTGGTTAATATTCCATGGGACCTCTTGAGGTGTGACTCTTCCAATATTGGTATGAATTCCTATGATGTCGATTTTGTGGTTCAGAATATTTTTTAATTATTCTTCAATGGATATAGTGTTTCTTCACGAACATATGTAAAGGTGTTTATTTGAGTATTTTTTTACCATGCGATTCATTGGACATAAGGAGGGACTATAATGTAATTTTTAGAGGTACTCTAGATTTATCCTTGTTGTAGTATGATCATAACCCATCACACCATGACTTATAAATTTTACAAAGTGATTATAAATTCAGGTATTGTCTCAAATTATCTCATATTGATCCAACATCTTTAACCCTAAGTGACCCAATGTGTCACTTTGGAGATCGTTATAAATTCTTTGATTAGTTTTGGCACATTTCTTTGAGAGATCAACTCCATATAATCCATGGTGAATTTATATTATCTTCTATTTGATTTTATTCTTGTCTTCTCATATGGGGAATCTTATGATGGTAGTGTTTACTCGTTTTTTTTTTGTGATGGTTTTGATGGGGAATGGTCATGTGTTGTCCCTTTAGTTAATCTTCGTGTCTTGGGTGAAATTGGATTTGAGTTTTCTCATCATATTATGAAATGATTGTTAATTATTTTGATATAGTAGGGTATTTCACTCCATTAATTACTTTTTTATGTTCAAATCATTAAATTATCAAGTTTTTTTCATTGAGTGGTTGGTATGGATTAACCTAAAAAAATAATTAACTATACTAAAAGAAATGAAAGTAAGGGGGTTATTCTTTTGTGCTTTATGAAATTCCATGATATTTCTTATATATTGGAGGTTTTTTTTTGAAGTTTCAACTAAAGTATTCCTATTTTTTGATGTGATATACATTTTTTATTATTTTTATTGGTTTGAATCTCCTTTCATAATGGGTTAATTACTTATTTTCAGTAATGAATCGATTGTGTAGAAATACATAATTTGGTGTTGAACTTACAATTATTCTCAAACATGAATGAATGTTGGAAGAATGGTAATTTATCATCAGTTGTTGATATGTTTTACATTTATAATTTTTTTATATGGGGTCTATTTGGTTGTGATTAGAATGGTTACAAAAATTTTGTAGTTATTTTGGAGGATTTTGTGTGGTTTTTGTCGTAGTAGTTATAGATGGTCTTTTATGAATTTATGGCAGCGGAAACATGTAAATTTCTCTAGAAAGGAAGTGGTTTTATGGCTATTTTTGTGGATGTTTTCTTTTGTTTTGTGTAAGTTTATCTGGTAATGGGTTTTGTTGTTATGGGGTTGTATTGGAGTATCCTAATGGGAGGAAATACATATTGAATTAATGGAAATGATTCTAGTTTATGGGCTAGAATTAACAAATTATGTCCTATTAAATGGTAATTTATTATGGACAAAATAAATGTAATTAAGAAAATAATTCAACTAGAATAAAATTTATTAATGATTAATAAACCCCTTAAAGTGATAGGTGATTTAATTAATGGGTTGACATTAAATATTCAAAATGAATTATATACTAAATTTAATGATTATGATAAATGGTAAATCAATAATTTAATGAATTATGTGATGAAATGGGAAATTAAGATTGTTTTCATGGATATTTCATGTGGATAAATGGGGCCGGATATGTTGTAGTTGTCGTAACAGTTGATATTAATTTGTAATGATGGTGGGATAGTTGTAGTGGGAATTTATAATGTTGTTTTATTGTGAACCCTTAGGTTGTTCTTATGTGAAACTATATACTTTTGCATTTTCTATTTTTTCATACACACCACCACCCAATTTGGAAAACCTAATCAACACCCATATAAAGAAATTATTTTTGGGTATTTTCCCCAATGATAAGGTTGTAGATGGAATAAATGGATAAATATTTCCTCTTCCATGCTATCCCTTTAGAAATAGTATGAGTTGTGATGGCTCAAATGGTTAATAATAGTTAGTGGTTAGATTATATATATCTTAGTTGACATGGTTTTTGATTATTATCGTGATGCATGGTAGGGGTTCTGCATGGTAGGTGGAGGGGAAAAGGTTGATTTCCTTCATGTTCATGATACCTTACTTTGATAATGATGTAATATGTGGTTATGATGTGGTGATGTGGTATATGGATTTTAATGTGTTGTTATTTTTTATATGGTTTGTGGTTATGTGAATATATGGATGTGAAAGGGATTATATCACTAGACATATATCATTGGGGTGTGGGAGAGACCAGATTAATAGGTAAGTGGGTGTGGGGTTCTTTATTGACATATATTCATTTGATATTATATTATTATACATCAATGTGATATTGGATGAGTAATCCTTAGTGAGTTTGGCTGATAGTTAACCAAATGCTGGCGTGAGTTAGTTATGTTGTTTATTCATTCAGTTATTATAATTCTTCTTCCATATTTTAATGAGAGGTTTTGGGGAGGAACCTACTGAGTATACTTTTATTCTCACCCCTATATATATAATTCTAATTTTTAGGATTCAGACAGGGTGTTGTAGATTAATCTAGGCCATACTATCTCATGGAGGTCATTGGTTAGTGTTATTATCACAAGAATAGGAGTTATTGTTTTGTATTTTATTTTCAAGACCTTATTTACATATGAAATTTACATTCATTGTGGATTGGAACAACCATAGGTTCGTATTTTCATTGGTTAGTGTTATTGTCACAACCATAGTTAAGTATTTCTCAACATACTTATTTTTCAGTGAACATTTTCGTATGTTTTTTGGGTTTCTTATCTTCCTTGGATGTTTTTCACCACTTCTCCATATTATTTTTTCATTCATAACGTTATTTGTATCATCCAACATTATTATTAAGACAATTAATTGAAAAATGATCAATTCCTCCAAACATGAAACTTTTAAGTGTGAGTTTTCCCCTATATTTTCTTATACCTATCTGGTAATTTTTTCAGATAAGAGAAGTGATTCTTTCATTCATTTCAACATCTTCCTTATCTTCCAAATCACTGAGTTCAACAATATTATGATCATCATATTGGGTTTTTATCTTTCTCATATATTAAAAAATATTTCTGACCTTGATATTATTTTTGAATACTATATCTTTCCTCATCTTATATGATATAAGAAGGTTATGAAATTTATCGATTGATAAATAATATTTATATTCTAATGAAGAAATTTTAGAATCATACATATCTAGAATATTTCTCATAATATTCTTCACAATTGTAGAATCTTGTAAGAAATCCCTAAATACTCTGATGTTTCTAACAACATCATTAAATCTGGTGAAGTACCCATCAATAGATTCAACATCTGTTACAAAGATATCTGCAAAATTGGTTCACAATATTAGTAACTTTTCTTATTTTGATTTGATATTTCCCCCAAATATAAATTTGAGTTTATCCCACATTTCCTTTAAAAGTCTTGAGACCCATAACCTTTATTAAATCATTTTTTGAAAAATAAATTAAAATAACATTTGTTTATTTCCCATCTACTATAAGATTTCTTTTTTCAGTGAATGACATAGGAGTATCTATCACAATGGGTTGGAACCAAACTATTTGTGCATCAATTACATCCATGAAAGAGATATAAGATAGGGTATCATTCTTTTTCTATATCGATTAAAACGTTTTATAGAAAATTCAATAATACCTATGATGTTAACTTAGTTGAGATTATTAATGATACAAATAAAATAGTTGAAACCTCATTTTATAGCATTTTATGGTTCTTAGGATCATATAATCCAATGTGGGGGGGATGAACCAGTGGTGATCTCTTATAATTTCAATTTTCTTGAAATTAACCCTTACAAAATGTTATTGTTTTTAACTTTATCAACATTATGTAACAACCTAACATAATGAAATAAAATTAATGTAAAGAAAAGAATATGATATTTAAAAGGATTAACCTCAGTGTGAGAAGCTAAATCATTTCCATGGAGATTATCATCGGTCCATGGAAATCCACTATGATAGAAAGTGAATACAATGAGGCTAACTCCTATTAAGGTCCTTTTATATCCCGATGGAAAATTATAATAACTCCTTTAAATTAAATTTTTTTCTTATGAAACTAATCCAACACAAGAATGATAAAATTTGGAAAAAAACACAACAATATTTTCTATAAAATTTCCTTTACATTTTATTCATCCACTAAGAGTTTTTAAAATGCACTCTACCTACATTCGGTGAAACTCTTTTAAATGACCATCAAGATAATATGCCTTTATTATGTGTTATGTCTTATGAAAAAACAATTATTCCTCACAAGTTGATTAAAAAATAAGTCTATTTCAACTTTAATCTGGTATCTCTTACCAATTTTTTTGGATCTACAGCTGTGTTTGTTACCACTTCTCACTACACCTATGTCCAATGTACTTAATCAACCAAATATTAACCTGGCTGGAATCTCACACTATTTTGAAACTATCAGTACTTAACCTCTTTGAAAACATATAAATTGTGTATCTATCTTATATATTTATTGTACTTTCACCCCCTATTTATAGGTTTATTCATAGGAGAACATGTGGGAACTCAAATTCAATTTTCCACTTAACAAAAACTCAAATTTAAAAACTCCATCTCAACTCAATTTTGATGGATGTTTCTCAATCCATATAGAACATTCATGATGTTTCATGAAAACTCTATTCCAATAATACTTCATTGAACTTCCTAGTTACTTTAAGGAACTTCTTCAAAATTCATTAAACTTAGTAATAATAAATTTATTCAAATTTTCTTGACCTCAGTGTTATGAAACATCAACAACCTTTATTCACCTTTCAATATGAGAAAACATTGAGTGAATATCATAAAATTTTCATTGTTAAGGGCTTTACAAATATTTATATTGATTCTCAGAAATATATCTTATGGATGTTCATTTAATTAATTTATAAGTAAATATATATTTTATGATATGGATATTTCTCTAACTGATGATCTCACACATCTCAGACCGATGACCTCATGATTTTCTTTGACCAATTTTCTTTATCCGATGAACATGGAAATGATTCTACTGGTGCTCTTCACATTCAACTTCAAACTGATGAAACAAACTTTCTTTTTACTATCCATCTAGTATCTGCTCCAACATTAAATAGATCATAGATTTCTAAACTCAACCCAATACATCATCATGAAATCATTCATCTGATGAAATCACATTGTTTTACTTATGTTCTTCTATCCAATGGAACTTTGATCAATCACATGAATTTGATAAAATTGTTTTAGAAAATAATTTATCGTTTTTATTCTCCCTCTTTTTCACTTTCACTCATTCACCGGATGAAACTTGTACATGTCCTTCCAATAATATTTTTAAGGATCTTTATGTACTCACCTTCTACTAGAGTGACTTCATCTCTATTCAAACCAAAACGCAGTCGGATTGTTCTTCATCTGATGGAATTGAACCTGTTCCTCCATACTATATATCCCTTCAGGACATTAAAATTCATAAATCATGAACTTTAAATGTTGTAACATAAACAATGCATAACTTTCACCATAAATGTTTTACACCCTCTATTTCGGATTACTTTGGATTGATCTTTGTAATACCACTAGAACTATGACTTAACCCTTTGTACTTATCCCCTTTTGTACTTATTTTACTTTGTTAAAAAGCACAAAACTCAATACCTCAGACTTCTTATAGTTCTTCATCTGATAAAAATATGCATTGTCCATCCGGTGACATTGTGAAACTTCAACATTGTAATATTCATATGAACTTGGCTTGGATCATGAGTATCTTCAAGATGTTAAGATCTTCAAGATCAAAAAAAACATCACCCGACATACGGAAAATTTCATAACATGGTTAATGAAACATTCATAACATCCTTTAGCACTACATAAGAAAAACATTCTTAACAACTCCAGTAACTCTTTATCACATGAAATAAAAAAACTTTTGAAAGATGATATGTCAAAAAAATAAAAAACATGTTCCAAAAAACATCCCAATGTATCTTTAGATTTGATTGTTCCTTCTATCAAAACCTTCATGTTGAGGTTCAAACAAGCCATCTTAAAGGTTTCATCTATAATAAGAGCCATCAAGTAACTGATAGAAAGAACCATTGAATGAAAAAAATCAAGTACCAGCTTCATAATATATTTATATACAATATATTATATCATATATATATTAATATAATAAGAAAAATATAGTATATTTATATATAAGATTGTATATATTTATTTTAAATACTTTTACATATTTTTATTAATTTTCAATATGGAATAGTTTAATAAATTTATAATATGTTTTTATTGTAAATACATTTATATACTACATTTATATAAATATATTTCGTTATTTATTAATTTATAATAGGGAATATATAATATAATATATATTTAATAAAATTATATTATATATATGTAGTGTAATATAATATATATTTTTATATAATTATTTTTATATATTAGCATATATATATAAATATGATGTTTAATATATTTTTTATATTAATTTATAATAGAAAATAGAAGATATATATATATATATAATATATAATAGTATATTATATAATATATAATATTGTATTTATTTATATATTTATATGTAATATAATATACAATATATATTTATATAATTATCTGAATATATTTAATTATTTATATATTTATATATTTATATATTTACTAAATTAATTTAAATTAATTTTATTATATACTAAAAACATAAATGAAACTATGTGTTTGGTATGACAATAATAAAATTAATAATAAATACAGTTATATTTAATGTATATGTATAAAAAATATTGTATATTTATTTATACAATTAAATAAAATTATATTTTATTTTATGTATACAAATATATTTAATATACACAAAATTATATATGTTAATATAATTTACTTATATATATAATTACATATATATATCATTTATGTTATGTATATAATATTTATGAAAAAAACCCTCCATATTATATATTTATATATAAAATTTATAAATATATTTGCACATATATTTATAATTACATTTATATTATGTGCAAAGATATATGCATATTTATATTTATAAATATATAATGATTTGTATATACTTTTAATTATATATAACGTACTTATATATTTACTATATTAATTTATATTATAAAATAATATATATAGATATATATATTAAAAATATTGAGGGTCAAACTAACTTTATTGAATAGGAAAAAAGAAGAGAACCCCTTTTAAAAAATGGGAAAAGGAGGGATCCCATTACAATACACAAAGACCAAAGGAGAAAATATCGATGTGAAACATAACCCTAAGGCCCTAACATGATTAAACACCCAAAAGAAACCATAAATCTTATTAAGAACCAAACAAACCTCTCATCACAACCCTGTTAGGAAATACACTTGTGATTCCAGTCCGTGATGATGCATCACCCCCTGCTATGATATTACATCATGCTAGTTCACCACAACATGGTAGAGAACCCCTACATCCCACATTGGCATGTGAGGGGAGGACCAGATGATAGGTGTCAATAAACTCATCTATATTTTGAGCCACCCACCTAATGATGTATGTGAGGAAATCACCGTACTATCACCCTCATCCTTCACAAAACCAGATTGAATTCACTATGAGGAATCATCATGACAGGGTTCTCATCTTCCCTCTAATGACTAAGGATGGATGGATGAATGATGGGTGTTAGAACACCCATCCCTCTTTCTAGGTATCCCTCCACACGAAACCTTTATGTAAATCATGGTGTACTACCTTCCAAATGCAATGAGGAAAAATACTGATCTTGCAACGACACCTGCTTCCCATCATACAAATAGACCAAACCAAAGAAAAATCATAAAGAAATTATCCTATACAATGCCTAAAACAACCAATAGTTGATTTCCTCTCATATTTTTCATTTAAAGACAACTCAGAAACTTCTCTACACCCATTCGGCCATGCGAACCCCATCCATTAGAAAACCATAGCTCATTGATTCACAACAAACCAGGGCCAACCGTGCCGTGTTATCTACAAATCATAGATCCATCAACAGCCACCTAGAATCCCCCTCATCGATGCTCATGACAACGGATGTAATGAACAAAGGTACCCAAATTTTGAGCGATATAAGATACATAAATCTTCTCACTCCACTGACATTGACCACTGATGAGCATCACACAACCAATGAGGGAACCACAACCACCCACATCTTGAGATCAGCGAAAGAAGAGCCAGGATAGGTCGCACACCCAATGAAAAAGGATGAACCTCACAATGATGAGAGGTAAACCATGATACGAAATAAGAACATAAAGGGATTTCATTGAATAATCAAGGAACAAAACTGCCTCACAACCTCCTCTACTAAAGTCCATCCCACAATGTTCAACGTAATGAGATGGAGGTGATGAAGATTCAAGCCACCACCAGGGGTTTAAATGAAGACCCTAGGGGATGGGTTCACATAACAGTGTGAGTGTGGAACCATTAGCCATGATAATTATAATATATATACCTTTGTCTGATATAATATAATATATATTTGTATAATTATTTGAACATACTTATACCCAAGAAAACAAAAACATGTGATTATATAAATATATTTATGAATACATTTATATCAAATACACACACACAAATGTATATTTATATATCTATCTGTAAATATTTATTTGTATGTTATTTATATATAATTTTTTATATTTTATTATATATATAAATAATATATTTATATATTTCTTATATTAATTTATCATAGGAAACATATAATATAATATAATATAATATAATATAATATAATATAATATAATATAATATAACATAACATAACAGAATATTAAATATATAATAAAATTATTTATATATACTTATATATTTATATATTTATATATATATAATGAACTTATATACTTAATATATTAATTTAAATTCATTTATTTATATACAAAAATTATAAATACATCTATGTAACATATTTTCTCTAATAAAAATACTATTAATAAATACATTTATATTAAATGTATGTGTATAAAATATGTTGCATAATTATGTATACAATTAAATACATTTAAATTCTATACTATTTATAAAAATATATATAATATATACAAAAAATACATACATTTATTTAATATATTATATGTATATTCTCTAAATTATATATTCACTTATATTTGAGTAAATGTATTTATAATTACATGTATATTATGTGTAAATATACATATATATATTTATATGTTTATAAATACATTTTTATAAATTATCTATACATTTTAAAACATATTTATATATATGCATGTTTATTTATATAATGTAAATAAGTAATTATTTAAAGTATTTATAGAATATCTTTATAAATGTATCTATATGATAATATTCATATATAATGTATTTAAATAAACTTATATAATATATCTATAATATTTATATATAATTAGTTATTAAAAAAATTATTTGGAGGGGTAATTAACTGACATTAATCTAATAAATTAATGGCAGTTAATGACCTCCTCTAATTTTATTAATAAATAATGTATATTTTAGGGGTTGTTCTCCTATAACCACCAATAAGTTTTTATTTATTCGTGGTCAATAGATATTCACCGCTAAAGTATACCTGATTATTTTTTTAAAAAGGGAGAGAGTTATTAGCTACCACAAATCTAAGCAATTAAATGAGTTTATTAAGAATTTTTAATATCTTAGATTTGTGATAATTAATAACCCCTGAAGATTATTACTATATTTTTTAAATAACTTGGGTGTATTTTAGTTGTGATTATCCCTTAACTGTGGCTAAATACTAATTTAGTGATAGTTACGATAGGACCACTACTAATTTGTGTGGAAATTTAATTTAGAGGGCATTGTGAAGAAAACGGCTTTAAATAATCACAATTACTCTATTGTTGTTTTTATAGTGTGTTATAGTTAGTTATTATAGTTGGTTTAGAGGATATGGTGTGGTTGTTGATGTGGTATTGATGGATGGGTTGTTGTGTGGTTATGGTAACGATTGTTTATCTAGTTGTGTGGAAAGTGTAACACCCCAACCTAAGAACATTTTCCAGTGTCCCATCCAAAGAGTCACATGACCTCAGGTGTTCTTTCTGGTATTCCAGAGATTTAAAACTAGTAGCAATCATTTAAGGTGTTACCATAGGGAGACTACACCCTTACATTAGAGTAAACCAATAGTATAAATAACCAAAAAAACATCATGAATAATAATCATAATATTTATAATCCAACAAACAGGAATCATGCAATAATTAATTAGATGTTGTCATTTAATCATACATCCCACTGATTTCCAATTGTCCCAATACATATTAAAAATAAAAAAATTTAAAAAAATATAGAAGTTTATTTTCTTCCATCCTCTAACCTCACCTCATTCTAATCACAATCCGGAATATTCATCTTGACCATGGGACATTGGCCCTATTCCCTACCAAAACCTATGAGCATGAGGTCTACTCATGCCCTAAAGTGTCATGGTATCTCAAGAAGGGTCTGAGTAAAAATCAGTAGACACCACTAAAGGTGTCACTAATATAGAAAAAATATATATCACAGAAACATGTGATATACTTAGAAAAATAATGGAGGAAATTCAAAATTCACTATAGAATAACCACTGTCAATCCTCGGGTTCTAAGTTAGAATCGACCATACCTCCTCTAGCCAATACCAGATGTCTTTGAGCATAATTCACAACACCCATGGTGGAACCATGCTTTTCCCTAAAACTAGTAAAATTTCATCCAGGGGAAAAACATTCCTACCCTAGAACCCATAGAATATCATTGAGGGGCACACCCTCTCAAAAACATCATATAGTATGCACCCAGGGTAAAACACTCCCCAGAACGTCAAATAGAATAAAATAGGGTGAAAACTCCACCCAAAACCTCATATATCAAACACTCAAGTGAAAAATATCTCTAAAACCTCATAACACATATACATAGGGGAATCATCCTCCCACGAAACTCATATCACAAAAACTATAGGGGGTCTCATACCCTACCTAGAACCATTATATATCATCCACTCATGGGTTCACATCCCAAACCCAGAATCATTATATACATAGGGAACACAATTCGATAGAAAACTTGTATGACATAAACCCAGGTTAAAATTCTCCCACGAACCTAATATAGTATACAATTGTGGTTAATCTCTCCTGGAAAATCATATATAATATACCACACTAGTTTTTCACATTACTAAACACCACACACATATTTTTGGTTGGTATCTAAGAACACAACCTAGAGTCTTCACTACATTGTGCTATGATATCACCGTACTATCCTCCATGCACTAACCCTCTATAGGGTTATCATAAAAATGGTTCACCCTATATGGTCCCTTAGGTCATATCATAGTATGAACAGCCTACATGTGATCCTCTCTCTCATTCCCAAATATTGGGTTAATTCCCATCACCTAGAGGAAAAAACATCACCCAATACCTCCATGATCACATTATGGCCTAATCAACCTCGTATGAAATACAAAACTGATGTCACACTAGAGATATGGTATAAATCCCATATCACTCCTATGTCCAATCTAGGATGATAATCTCACACCCAACCACTCCATAATCATACAAAGGGTATTCCCACCTAGGTTGTCACATGCTAGTAAGGAAGGAATACTCACCCCACTCTCTAATAAATTATCCACATGACATAAAAGGAATCTCAAGGTTTCATATGAAAAAACCTTAGATGAACCATTTCAGTCTATCGCTCTCCCTTGAACAATGGGATCTGAGGGAACCTATACCAATGTCCTATATGGTTATATCACTTAATTTATACCTTTATTGATTCCCAAAATTATATTTGTAACATCCTGAACCTTTTTCTATCATAATTAATAGAATGTTTTTTGCCACATAGCCTCAAGTATGCATCTTGTATGCCACAAGCTTCCGATTAGCAATGAGGGTATAACGTGGTACAATTGGGAGACTATACCCTCATGATTATAGTAACACAACGGTAAAACAATTGATAAATATAAGAACCAGAATATCAACTAACAACAGAATATAAATATTCAAAATAAAATTAATAGTCATAAACCATAATATCAAGTAATATATACCAAATGATGAAATTTCATGTCTCTAATGAAAAATAAATAGTAAAATATAGTTGTAGTAAAAAATTCATATAGTTATATCAAAATAACCAAAAATACCAATAGACTATCTCTATATTGGATCATGATATATATATCAATCCTATGTTGCACCACTCTCATGTTAAAATCACATCAGACATCAATAATTATGTTCTTTCCCTTGTACATACTTGCATCCACGAAGTGTATATGGGTACCAAATGATGGACAGAATAGGATGTGAGATATACTTGGTAGTCTACCACCAATGTTATCTAGAACTATTCATCTTTTCATATAATATGTTCAATTTTTTGAAATAATAATCGTAAAGAAGTAATGAAAACTATAAAGGGTTGGCTCATGTCCCTTATAGACACTAGGATGACACTTCCTGCTTTAGCCCCATCCAGGAAAATTCTGAACAGATATAAGCATAAACATATATATATATGTATATATGCATGTATTAATATGTATGTACTATATCAATAATGAAGTGTATAACCATATATTTACATACGTAGTTCTATCCTGGACCTAAGGCATAACTTAGGCATTTGTTTCTAGTCACTAGACTCTCATAAATCAGTAAGGTACATGATTAACCACTAAATGAGGATAATATTAATTGTTAATAAATATAATATTCATGTTATTTATTATTCATGTACACCATTGTAGTGTATTTTACACTTTGAACATTAATTCACATTATGATTACAATTTCCCTCTTAAAATGTACTATTACATGGTACATTTTTTAACACTTCCTAAAAAAATGGTCTCTATTTTATTTTAATATTTTATTTTAATGCATCCCATTATATAAGGTTCAATTAATGATTTTTTATCACTTGAAGATTCTCATTGGAAGACAACCATAATGGGATTTCATGCCAACACATTCTGGGAAAAGAAAACTGGACAACATCACATTAAAGAGTCTATAGGGGCCAAGATACAATACCAATGATTCTCAAATTTTAACTAAAGATATAATACAACATGGGGAACATTTCATCAGACAGTGGAAAAATCTAATTCTGATGTTTTAATGGAGTAATAGGTGGCCCAAGTGGGAGATAAAATTCTAAGACAGATTCTGCGCCCTAGAAAAATAGCTCACCATTTTACACATATCTCGTAAAAAATAAACTCTTATGGGATTAAACATTACATAAACTAATAAGACATCCATATATCCATTTTATTCTTCTATGGACCACTCTAATTTGTTCATCTAGAATCTCATTTAGGCACTTCTGTTTGGGAGATGCAAGCTGGCAGCCACCTCCGGTCAAGAGTGGAAAAGTCTAAGTTCCACAAGATTTCCACCACCCTAAGACTACCATACCCAAGTGGAATGACTTTAACTCTTTGAGGCTCCACCCAAAATTCCTATTTAAGGTAGTGGTGTTTGAGGATTTATTCATATTTAGTGCTTTGTTTAATTGTAATGTTATGCTGCAATTTTGTTGCCTTGAGTTTTTCTTTCTCATGTAAGTTGTTGAATTCACCATAGTTTCTTAATAAATTTTCTTCTTATACTATTATTTTGTTCTTATTCAGATCAAATTGATACTGTTGGTTCATGGTGTGAATTTATTGACACCAAACCTTGTGAAATTATCACACAACGGTGGAGTGACCATTATTTAATTGTCTTTTTTACTTCTCCAATTCAGGACTCATGAGTCTACTTTCTTCTTCCATTGAATCCATATAATCAATGGATGGATAACAAACTTAGGGTTGATACAAGGGAGTATAAAGTGGATGAATTTTTTTTGATTTATAACATCATTAATGTCTAATCACTTCTTTTAATTGAGATTTTTATTTGATGATTTTAAAAATTCTTCGTCCTTGTTGAATTTTAATGCCACATACATCAAGTTCTAATAAAAACCTTTACCTTGGAGTGCTCATGAATTTGATCCTCAATGTGTATAGTTGATTATTATTATGTTCTATTGGTATTAAACCAGCATGTGATGAATTTTTTGATCTTATTGAATAAACCCATCTCAATTATAAGAAATTGAAACCGTTAAAAAATAATTTCATCCACTCCACCCCATGTGATAACCAAGGATTAACTAATTATTTTAAATTTAATTCACTTAAGCCTCTTAGAGTTCACTTAAACCCATATAAAATCAACCCATGTTGGCCACTTAATATCAAAAACATTCCATAGAGTGTACAAGTCTATAGGTTACTTCTTAGGTCTCTAAGGATTCGATAAGCCAAGCTAAACTACAAGAGATAGCTTGACCCTAAGAACTTGAGTAAATTTGGGCAAGACCAGAATTTTGGCACCATTGGAAAGGACCCAAGTAAGTCATCTAAATACCCATTCTATTCTCCCCCATTTACTTTATTCTCCTCCAAATTCTCTTATCTTTTTTCTTTTCTTGTTTTTTCTTCCGGCGCATGTCCACCTACACTCATGACCAATCAAACTGTCTAGTTAGGGTGGATAGTTGTAGGTTTGGGGAGTCAAGTAAATAAATGGAACTCTTTGAATTAGATCCTAATCTTCCTAATACTCTGGATTAAAAAATTGATACCATATCAATGGAATTTCTTCAATGAAACCAACTCATAAACCTGGGTGGGAACCAAAATTGAAATCCAAATGAGGCAGCCCCAAACATGGGGAATGTAGTCGATCAAACCATGAAGTACTACCTCACACCTGCCTATACCAATGCCCCCTAATGAATTATACACAATTACCTACTAGATTAAAACTACATATTTAAACCCCGTGTCCTAAACCACCTTCCCACATTCCAAGGAATGGAGTCTGAGATGCCCTACCTTCACGTTATTGAGTTCAATGACATTGTGGAAACCATGTGCCCCCCACAACAACTAGAATCATATAAGATGAGTCTATTTACTTTTTCTTTAAAGGATAGATCTAAAAATTGGCTAAAAAATTTGATACCATCATTCATCAACTATTGGGACTAATTTAAAATATAATTCTACAAAAAATACATTCCCCACCACAATATAATTGCACGTAAAAATAGCATCCAAATTTTTTTGAAAAAGAGGGTGGCTCATTCTACGAAACATTGGAGAGGTTCAAAGACACTCTAAACATGGTTCCACAACATGGTTATTCTATTCCTGAACAAGTTATAATTTTTAATGATGGTTTGGGTCCAGGGAAGAAACAATTCATTGACATTATGTGTAATGTAGCTTTCAAAAACAAAGCCCTAAATGATGCTTATGAGTATCTAAAAATCCTTTCTAAACACAATCAAACATGGGGAACATCACATTACTATGAGAAGCCACCCAAATATGGTGGAATTAATAGAATTAGGGAAAACTATAGCCATAGGACTAAACTCATAGAACTCACAATGATGGTTGAAGAGATAGAACTTAGGAAAATCCATGAAATCCAAACTGTAGACCCCATTTGCACAATTTGTGAAAAAAATGAACACAAAATAGACAACTTCCCAACCATTCCATCAACAAAGGATGTTCTTCTTGGAGGAAAACCTACTGAATTCAATGCCCTAAACTTCCAAAATCTCCAATACCAATACACATTAAACTCATGGTATAAGGACAACCCATGCTTCCACTAGAAAGATAACCAACAACCTAGCCAACCAAAAGCAACAAAACCCCACCCTACACAAAATTTATGAAACCACAACCAATTCCAACCACAGACAACCCAATACCATCATCCTCCTATCCAAAACCAACAGCCCATCCAGAAACCCATGCAACAACCAATCCAACATCAAAAGTATCCTCCTAGGATAAACCTACCAGCACAAGCCCCTACTCAATCTGTCCCTCTTCGAATCCTTAAGCAGTTGTGTAATAAAATAGAGAAAATGAACATAGAAGTGTCATCCTTTAAACATGAACTACAAAACGTTAAAACCAAGAAGGAACCCATGCCAACTCAGGCGGTACCATCCTCAACTTTTTGGGGAGAATACAGTTACACACGAACCTCTCATAAACAACTCAAAGTAGTGATTGTTTTAAGAAGTGGGAAATCCCTTGTGAAACCTGAAAAAACCATTATAGAACCAATAAAAGCTTCAAAAAATGCATGAAAATGATGAAGAACCACCCATAGATTCTAAAAAACCTAAAGATAATCTGAAGTAACTACAACCACACCAAAAAATCAAAAAACTTTCTCCCTTCCCTCAATGCATGAGAGAAAAATCTAAACCATAACTGAATAAAATGTTGAGGGAAATATTCTATCAGGTTAAGTTAAACATCCCCCTTCAAGATTCAATCCAAACCATTCCTTCCTACTCAAAGTACCTTAAGGACTTGTGTACCTTTAAAAATAAATTTTCACATAATAATCAATTCCTTTTGGCTGCTAATATGAGTACCACCCTTCAAGGGAACATTCATCAAAGGTTGAAAGATCTAGGATGTCCATACATCAATGTTGAGACAGGAGAGAATAAATTGGTCAAAGCCCTTTGTGATCTAGGAGCCAGTGTGAACCTCATTCCTTATGCCATGTATTGTTAGTCAGGGCTCGAAGAACTCCAACCCACATCTGTCACTCTTCAAATTCCTGATCGTAGTGTTCGAGTTCCTAAGGGGATCTTAAATGATGTTTTGGTGAAAGTTGAAAATTTCATTTACCCAGCTGACTTCATTATCCTTGACAATCACCCATGCTTAGGTCATAGGGAGAAAACCACCATCGTCCTTGGTCATCAATTCTTAGAAAAAATCACCTCATTCATCTGAGTCCGAAATGGGAACATGAGTCTAGACTTGAACATCTACAATGTAAACTCTCAAATTGGGGATAATGAAGAGATATAAGAGGTTAATTGGATTGGTAGTGTTTATATTGAAGTTGAGGAACATCATGGAATTACTGATGGATGTTTAAGTTAAGAAGAGATTGATTTTCTTTGTTCACATGAGAAAAATTTTCCTCCTTGGCTTGAATCTCTTTCAGAAAGCTCTATTGATGATTTTTCTAGAATCATCAATAATGGATGTCATGGGTGAAATAAATAACATTGAGTCCATAACCATTCATGAAACTGCATTGTCTAATTTAGTGGATGAAAATTCTATTCACAGGGAACCAATTCTGAAAAGAAATATGAACAAAGAAACTGAGTTCAATGCAATGTCTCATCCTTTATTGGAAATTTATAACCAATATGATCTCGAATTTAAGGTCTTGCCTTCATCACTAAAGTACGCATTCTTAGGGGAAAATAGATCCTTTATTATTTTCATTTATTCCTCTCTTGAATCCAATCAATATATGATTCTTCTATATGTCTTAATAAAGCATAATAAATTCATTGGATGGACCCTTTCTGATGTTCCTGGGATTATCCCACTCATTAGAACTCATAGTATTGTTCTTCAATCTGAATCCAAACCATGTAATCAACCTTAGAGGAGACTCAATCCAAATCTTATGGATGTGTTAAGGAAATAACTTCTTAAGTTCATTAAATCGGGTATCATCTACCCCATTGTAGAGAGTGAGTGTGTAAGCCCCATTCAAGTTATCCCAAAGAAAGCTGGAATCACTGTGATCACTGATGAGAATGCTGAAATTTTCCCCAAAGGGTCAGTAGTGGATGGATAGTATGTATTTATTATAGTAATCTCAACTCTTGTACCAAGAAAGACTATTTTCCCTTTCCCTTTATTGATCATGTCCTCAAGTGAGTGGTGGGTCATAAATTCTATTGCTTCCTATATGGATTATCATGGTATAATAAAATTGAGGTCTCTATAGAGGATCATGGGAAAACACCCTTCACTTGTACAGTCGGCACTTTTTCCTTCAAGCACATGCCCTTTGGTTTAGGTAATTCCCCTTGTACCTTCCAGCGGTGCATGATAGAAATATTCTCAGACATGGTGGGGGATGGTTTAGAGGTCTTCATGGATGACTTCTCTATATTTGGGTATATTTTTTAGGGATGCCTTCTGAATTATGAAAGGTTTTTATTAAGATGAGACGATAAGAACCTCATCCTAAATTGGAAAAAATGTCATTTAATGGTAATGTAAGGACTTTTTCTAGGCCATATGGTATCTAGTAGAGAGGTTGAATTTGATAAATCTAAAGTCTATATCATTCATCACCTTCCCTCTCCTAAAACTATTAAGTAAGTGAGGTCCCTCTTAGGACATGTCCGTTTCTATATAAGGTTCACTAGGAATTTCAACTCTATTTAGTGACCACTTTGTGCTCTATTAGTGAAATATTGTCCACTTTTATGGACAAAATGTTGTGAGGAATCAATATATACACTAAAGTTAGCTCTTATCTCTCCATCTATCATGCAATATCCAAATTGGAAACATCCTTTTGAGCACATGTGTGATGCTAGTGACTTTGTTGTAGGAGTAGTATTAGGAAAATGGTGTGAGAAAACTCCATGTGTCATTGGTTATGAAATAAAATATTTAAATGTTGCACAAATCAACTACACCACCACTGAGAAAGATTTTCTTGATGTTGTCTTTGAATTATAGAAATTTAGTTCCTATCTCTTAGGATCACCTATCACTGTATTCACCGACCATTCAGCCCTATAATACCTTTTCCTAAAAACAAATTCAAAATATAGATTGTTTAGGGGGGAAATTATTCTATAAGAGTATGATTTAACCATTAAGGATGAAAAGGGTGCTGATATTTTTGGAGCTAATCACCTCTTTAGGATGGAATTCAAAGACAACTCACATCACCTTTCTATTTCAGATTCATTTCTCGATGAGCATCTTTATTTTGTGAGTGATTTCCCATGGTATGCTGACATAGAAAACCATTTGGTGATGGGTGACATTCCAAAATTCATAGTGACCCCAGCTAAGAAAAAATTCCTTTCTGATATCGAACACCATGTGTTTGAGGATCCTTAACTCTTCAAGTTGTTTCTTGATCAAATCATTAGGAGATGTGTTTCTGAGTCTGAGAAAGAGTCCATTCTAATATTTTGTCACGTAGAGGCATGTGGAGGCCACTTTTCCAAATATAAAACCACTGAAAAGGTCCTATAAAGTGGTTTCTACTAGACTAACCTCACTAAGGATTCCTTCCAAATCTACAAAAGTTACCATCAGTGTCAATAATTAGGATCCATTAACAAAAGGAATCAAATTCCCCACACTCCCATTCTAGTCATTTAAATCATTGATTGTTGGGGAATTGATTTCATGGGACCCTTCCCAAACTATAGGGGATACCTCTACATGCTATGAGATATTTATTATGTCTCAAAATGGGTTGAGTCCATTCAAAGCAAGTCCAACGACCATCATGTTGTGATCCTATTTCTAAAAGAGCACATATTTTCTCGATTTGGAATTCCTAGGGCTATAATCAGTGATCGAGTAACCCATTTCTGTAACTTCCCATTCTCTTCACTCATGTCTCAGTATGATATTTCTCATAAAGTTTTTACTATGTACCATCCTCAAACCAATGGTCAAGTTGAGTTAGTAAATATGGAGATTAAGAAAATTCTTGAAAAAACTGTCAATCCATCTAAGAAGGATTGGTCCAAGAAACTCATGGATGCTCTTTGGGAATATCGTACAGTATTTAAAACCATCCTAGGAATGTCACCATATATTTTGGTTTATGGAAAGTCATTCCATTTACCTATTGAAATTGTGAATAAGGCATTTTTGGGCAATCAAAAAATTGAATTTTTACATTTACTTGGCTGAAGAAACGATGAAATTAGATCTTACTGAACTTGAGGAACATAGGATGGAGGCTTATGAAAATTAAAGGATTAATAAACCAGGAGTTCAATCTTACCAATTTTGGAAACTCAAAGTTAAACACTTACCTAGGAAAATTTGTGCTCTTGTATAGTTGAAAACATCATTTACACCTAGGAATGTTAAGTTCGAGATGGTCGGGTCCATTCATAGTGCATCATGTGTACCCCCATGAGGTAGTAGAGATTCAGGATCCCATAAGTGGTCACATTTTCAAGGTCAATGGTCACAGGTTAAAACCATTCCATGAATCATTCAATAAACAGGAAACAGAGGTTGAGTTAAATGAGCCAACCTATGAACCGGGAGAAATTGATATATTTAGGATCCATATTAGGCTAACGACGTTAAACAAAATCATTACATGGGAGGTAACCTATGGTTTTTAGGTTTCCAATATTTCTGAATCACCCTTATTTTTTAAATAAGATTAATAAATCATTTTTATATTTAAAATAATAATGATAATAATAATAATAATAAATTATATTGCTAACATGTTCTTTTATTATGAGTATAGATTGGTATGAAAGGGAATCACCATATTCATTCATGTCAAGTGGTGTGATCCTTGAGTAATACCTTACCCAAAAATTTAAAAAGAAGACAATGTATCATCAGTTCAATATATATTTATGTTTTTGTAGGTTAAAAAAATAATAAAACAAAATAATAATTATTATTATTTAAAAAAATTAAAAGGAAACATCATAGGTCATGGTGAAAATCCCATCATAACCAGTGAATCCACAGTGACTCGAACTCGGGACTGAATGAAGACAGGGGAACACGTTTACCAGTGATCTATGTCATATATTGCTTCCTTATTCTATAATTTTTGTATATATACTTATTTTTAAATTATATGAATATATATATATATATATATATTTGTTTTGTTTTGTTTGTTTGTTTTTTATTTTTCCACTAGGGAACTCTGCAAGTGACATGGATATCAAAAAACTAAATTGGAGCAACAAGAACTTCAACTTCAACCTCAAGGTGACTTCATTCCATGATCCTCATATTTCAAATCCCTTTTAGCACTCATCTCATCTACCTCTAATCTCATTCTAAATTTTATTTTCTTTAAACACTAGATATAGTGTTATTCTATGTTTGGGGGCGAAAATAATGAAAAGAAATTAATTAATTTTGTGTGAATAAAAAAATGTGTGGAAGGAAAAATTTCTTTAACCTCGAACATGATAATACACATTGAACACTTTGAAACTGAATATAAAATAATTTAGCATGCCCTAATTCTGATTTTAATCCATGTATAATTTCATGAGCATAGATTTTGGAAAGTGTGGATGTCTAATGTGAAATTTCATCATTTATATTTTCATCCAAATAAAAAAATATCATAACACACGTCCTTTGGAAAGTGGGGAATTAGTTTGAGTTCATGGGGTCCCCCAAATAAATATCATAGGTTTGGTGTTCAATTTAGTTTTAATATGAGTATTCAATAAAAAATAAACAATAAATTTGTGCGTAGAGAAATGAAATAACCTAATTTGTGGCTTTCGGCACTAGGGGGTCATGACTCCATAGTTTTCTGGCCCGAAGTTAGTAATTTTATCTCCATTTGTAGTAATATGAATTTGTTTTCTTTCGTGTTAACTCAAAATTATGCCCATGTATGTGGGATTCACTTGATGCCCAATGGTCTTTGAGCCTGGAAGTCAATCGGGAAAGTCTCACTACATGGGTTGACTCTTTTGAGTGAAATTTCTATTACCGTGGTAATATTTCCAAAAAAATTGAATAACCTTTTTAATATTGAAATGTGATTCCACCTAGCATTTCCATCATTTCCAACTTGAATAAAGACGAAAACCTATTTCCATTGTGACACCCAACACATCCTCGTGCTTAATTGATATTGGATGAAATATGGCAATTAATTTGAAAAAATGAAT
The DNA here is from genome assembly GCA_963277665.1 of Viscum album. NCBI lineage: Eukaryota > Viridiplantae > Streptophyta > Magnoliopsida > Santalales > Viscaceae > Viscum > Viscum album. The sequence continues at coordinate 1,480,449,898 of OY728120.1, forward strand.
GGTCTTGGGATTGGGATCTTCTTATGAAACTATCTTATATTAAAATATTTTTATGGGTTTCATGATTGCTTGGTATAAGGGGTTTTTGGTGATCATTGTGTATTAAAATGTTAGTTGGGGGTGTGATTATCCACTGAATGAGGATAATATTCATTTTCAATAAATATAATATTCATGTTCTTTATTATTCATATACACCATTTTAGTTCATTTTACACTTCGGACATTGATTCACTTTATGATTATAATTCCCTCTTAAAATGCACTATTACATGATACATTTTTGAACACCTAAAATAAAAAAAGGTTTTCATTTTATTTTCATATTTTATTTTCATAAATCCCATTTTATAAGGAACAATTAATGATTTTTTATCACTTGAATATTCACATTGGAAGACCACCAAAATGGGATTTCAGGCAAACACATTCTAGGAAAAGTATATTGGACTACATCCCAATAAAGAGACTATAGAGGCCAAGATACAAGCACAATGATTCTAAAAATTTACCTGAATATATATTACATCATCAGGAACATTTCATAAAATAGTAGAAAAAGCTAATTCGGATTTTTGAATGGAGTTACAGGTGGCCCAATTTGGAGTTAAAATTTGGGCCAAATTCTAGGGCCCAGAAAAATATCCCACCATTTTAAACATAACTCATAAACCATACACTATTTTGGGATGAAACATTGAATACGTTTAGGTAACACCTGGATATACATTTTATGATTATATGGACCACTCTAATTCAATCATCTAGAATCTCAGTTAGGTGATTTTTTTTAGTGGATGCAAGCGGGATGCCACCTGAAGTCTGGAGTGGAAAAGTCTATGTTCCAAAAGATTTCCACTACCCTAAGCCTACCATAATCAAGTTGGATGACATTATCTATTGTATACTCTATCCAGTAATCTAAAAATTCATATTTAAGGATGTGGTGTTTTATGATTTATTCATCTTTAGTGCTTTTTTTAATTTAATGTTCTGTTGTGATTTTGTTGCCTTCAGTTTATCTTTCTCTTGTATGTTGTTCAATTCACCTTTGTTTCTTAATAAAATTTCTTCTTATACTCTTATTTTGTTCTTATTCATACCTTGTTGATACCATTGGTTCATGGTTTGAATTTATTCACACTAATGCTTGTGAAATTATCACACAACAGTGGAGTGATCGTTATTTCATTGTATTTTTTTAACTTCTCCAATTACTCCCTCGTGAGTCTACTTTCAACTTCCATTGAAACCATAGAATCAATAGAGGGATATCACACTTATGGTTTGATAAAATTGAGTATAAAGAGGATTTATTTGATTTTATTTTTCACCTCATTAATTTCTAATCACTTCTTTTAATTTATATTTTTATTGATTGATTTTAAAACTTCTTCGTCCTTGTTGAATTTTATGGTCACATACTTAAAGTTCCAATATAAACCTTTACCTTGGAGTGCTCATGAATCTGATCCTATAAGTGTATATTTGATTAGTATTATGGTGTTTTGGTATTAAACCAGTATGTGATGAAATTTTTTATCTTCTTGAATAATCCCATCTCAAATAAAAGAAATTGAAACCATTAAAAAAGAATCTCATCTAATCCACCCCAAGTGTTAACCAAGGATCAACTCTTTATTTAAAATTAAATTCACTTAAGTCTCCTAGAGATAACTTAAACCCATATAAAATCTACCCAATTTTTCCACTTCATATCCTAAAATTGTCCATATAATGTACATGTCTATAGGTTACTTCTTCGGTGTATGAGGATTCGACAACCCAAGATAAACTACAAGCGACCGCTTAACCATGAAAACCTGGGTAAATTTTAGAGAGACCAAGACACCATGTCTAAGTATCATGTATCATAAGTTTCTTCATGCCCATGTATCATTGGTATATGGGGTTTCATGTTCGTTTATCACAAGTATATGGTATGTTGTTCTAGAGTACATCAAGTATGTGTGAATCCATGTTCGGATATCACTTACATATGGGACTCCATACTAGAGTATCATGAGTACATGGGATTCTATTCCTGAGTATCACAAATATATGGGATTCCATGCCTGAGTATCACAAGAATATTGGATTCCATGCCCGAGTATCACAAATTTGTATCTCTAATTTCTTTTTTGAACTTATCCAAAAAACACATATTTATATACTGAAAACAAAAGAAACCAAACCAAATTTGTCACAAAAATATTCAACTAAACCAAGAATATAAATTAATGTAAAGAAATATACAGATACAAATAAATAACTCCGTCGAAGGAAAAAAAGGTAAACATGTGAGAAAAAAATAATTAAATGTCACCCTCATGAATAGAACCAAGTACAAATGGGATCTAGCCCTTGAGAACATGTTACTAGGACATGAATGGAACACTATCTTTTTATAATGTGAGTCCTAATGATACTAATTCCTACCATATTATATCGATAACAAAACTATAACCCCAAGTGGTTCCACACACACTATGGTTTGCATATGTCTATAACCCAACACACCCAAGTTTTTCTTATGATATGTTTTCACCAAACCAACCAGTAAAAGATGCCCATAATTTGAAAAAAAAACATTTCTTAAAAGAAAATTGTTACTTATACCAGGATTGGAAAATCATTTTAGATCCCAACCCATCTTTGAGGAATTCCATCGAACACATGAAGTTCATAAAACTACATTTATAGAAAACCCCCTTTAAAATATTTCTTCAATTATAAAAAAGATACATTTACACAAAAATATCCATCATAGATATAAAATGAATAATTTTAATATCTCAAACTAATTAAAAAAATAGGAACAACATGGTATTCCAGTTGAAAGAACCATTTTATTGATACACCCACCTCACAAAAGGAGGAAATATAGTCACATTTAAAAACGGTGATTGGAAATGAATAGAACCAATCCTCACATGACTATATCCATAATGAAAATCATCAATTCCCCACCCAACACAATAGATATGATTGTTTCACCCCATTAGGGTTCCAAAAATCACAGGGAAGAGATATTTGTAGTATATCAGGATAAAAGAGGGGGAATCTAGTGAAGATTAACACATACCATAAATAGATCCACCAAAATAAATTGAGAATCACTGAGAGACCAAGAATAAAACTTCTTAGAATTTTAATGAAAATATGGGTTGAGATAATGAGAGATTAGGGTGAGATTTGAGTTAAAAACAACTAATAGTATTAAGGTAATTTCCCCATTTTAATAAATACATATGGTTTTCATAGTTAGGTCGCACAGTTAGAAAAAACCCTATTATAACCATGTGGTTTCTATAGTCCCTTGATAATCAAAGTGCATGGATACCTCTGAATAGTTTAAAATTTAGTAAAACTGTGCACAAGTTTTGTAGAAGCCAAGAAATTGCCTCTATAGCTAAAACCAACCATCTAAATGGATTTCTTGGCACCTTTCAAGCTTAGAAAAACCATGATAAAATCATTAAACATGAAACTAAAGTTATAAGATAAATATCACATGGTTACAATATGATTACTACTACCCATACGTAGACAATGCACCAAGGCCGTTTCTCCCAATAATCCAAAATATCAACTTCTGACAACTTAAATCCTTTAAAACTACAAGATTGACAATCTAAGCCCAAAATTAATCATTCTGATGACCTAACTGATGCCACAATTCTCCCCACCATGCTAATTAGTTTCCCAAAAGGCACTCAGGATTATGGACACAAAATAGATAAGGAAACTACTGTTTCATAAACATTTCATTATCTAACATATCATGGTTATTTGATACTCATTTACATAGTTCATAGGCCAAGGGAATAATTTTATCATGAAGCACCTTATTATGAAAATCTGTAATCTAAACAGGTTGTTCAACCATTGAGGCATCTAGCTCAAGATCAATATCTTCCCATTCTATCAAATTATAAGTGTCCATTTGATATCTTCTTAGTTGGGAAACATGAAACATTTTTTGAATCAATGTAAAATGATACGGAGAATATAACTAATAATCCCCCTTTCCAATATGTTTGATGATCTATAAAGGACCACTAAACCACGGTGCCAACTTACTTTGTCATCTAAAATGATAATGTCCTAAATGAAGATAAACCCAAAGAAAAAACATGATTGCCTTTGAAAATTCAAAACGTTAATAAGGATAGTTCTTTATAGTATTTATGGTGACTATGATCTATTACTAAAATCTTCTAGATCAACTATTCATTATTCATCGTCACTTAAACAAGCCTCCATCCAACCAAAGATCACTCTCATAACTCTTCCCAATACAAATTTGACCATCATGGGTACCCATACAATGATTAAAATGATCTATTTTAATCTAAGACTGATAATTATTTTTATAGGAGGGATAAACATATGTAAATTTCTTTTCCCATGAAATAACACAATTAATAACATTTTGAAGATGTATATCCTCTAGAATTTTAATGGATCACTTAGTTTTTCCATTCAATAAAGAGTTCTATTATGGGTTTAACATAAACTAGGTACCCAATTACTATTGTAAAACATTCAAAATATGGATGTAAATTTTGAATCTCTATCCAAAATAGTAGCATAAGGCACTCCATAGAACTTCGTGATCTTTTGAAAATACATGTGCATAATCTCTTCCACCTTCAGTGTCTCTTTATTATGAATGAAATTAGATGATTTCCTGATTTGATCATTGATAACCCTAATTTTATTTTCCCACTAAGATTCCATTGTAAACTAACAAAAAATTCCATGGATATCTCATCCCACTTCCATACTAGAATGGATAATGGTTGTGAAAAACTGATAGGTCTCTAATGCTCTACCTTAATCTTATGATAGGTAAAGCATTGTAATACAATGTACACAATCATTCATCTCATCCCCAAACACCATTAATAACTTCTTAAATCATGGTACATATTAGTTTTCCAAGGGTGTATAGAACAACTAGATAGATTTTCACTATCCATAAAATATTACCACATATTTATAATGACAACCAATCTACCTATGAAACACAAGACATCATTAGGAGACCGAGACCATCCGCCCAAGGTATCCCAAACATAAATGATTTCACTAAAATTATAGAAATCATGGTTTTTTTCTTGTCCAAACAAAATCTAATCATTGAAATAATACTCATCTTACACACATGCTATGCATACCTTCACATCACCTTCTTTCACATCTAATCAAATCTTAGTGAATATACACATCAAAGACCATTATTTTGCTGATTCTTTCAAGGCCTGAGCCTCGAACTTCATACTCAATGTATCAACAACCACATTCCCCTTTCCAAGTGTGTATAAAATATTATAATCAAAACTATAATGATAATCAACCTAACATATTTATCATAAGTTCAGATATATCTAAAAAATATTATAATCCTGGATCTTATGATATGAATATATAATATACCACTCATTATATAGATAGTGGTGACAAGTATTAAGAGAAGTCATAAATAAATACAACTAAAGATCATGAGTATGATAATTATTCTCATGAGGGCATAGTTGGTGATAGATATAGTACACCACATGTTTCCAAAACAATAAAACACATCCTAATCCCATACCTGAGACATTGCAAAATATGTCATAACCCAAACCTGGTTTAATAAAAATCATAATTAAATTTGAAGTAATCCTCATATTCAGTCCCTCTAATGATCATTAAATCTTATCATTCCATTCAAACATAACAGCATTATGGGTTAACTCTATCATAATTGATGCAATGTTGGAGAAATCCTAAACTAAACACCTTTAATAACCAACCAAACCCCAGATTCCATGAATATCAAACACATTTGTAGGTTCCTCCCAATATATCACAATATGAATTTTTTAGGATCCATTGAGGTGCCTCTCTTAGATATAAAATGTCCTAGAAACTTCACTTATTTAATCCTAAAATAAAACTCAAAAATTGTTTCGTAAATATGATGTTCTATCAATGTTCTATGAATAATATATGGTTTGTCCCTATGTTATTACTATATCTTGGAATACAAAAAGATATTATCAACAAAAGACTATGAAAGAGTCTAATAAAAGATGAAAATATGATTCATCAAATTCATAAACACAGTAAGAGAGTTAGTAAGACTAAATGGAATGAAAAAATACTAATACTATTCATACCAGATGCTAACTACTATATTAGGAATATCAATCAATTATACATTTAGATGATGGTTCTCTGATTGCAAATCGATCTTATAGAACCATCAAGATACCCCGAGTTGGTCAAATAGATAATCATTCACAGGTAACGAATACTTGTTCTTAATAGTCTTTTGATTAATCTTTAAATAATAAACACAAATTCAAAGGTTTCTATTTTCATTCTTTATGAGAAGAACTGACATAACCCATGGTGACATGCTCAAATGAAAAAATAATTTGAAATCAAGATAATCATGCTAAAAATTAAGTTTCTTCAAATCACCAAGAACCATATGATAATATAGATATGATATGTGACAACCTTATATAAATTAGAGAATTTTTGTGGTCTTCAATCATGTTCAACCATATAACCTTTCCCACACCTTCAATTACACAAATCATAAACACATATATAAATAAAAAAGATATCCATGGACCCTAATCTCATAGCTTCTGGACCTTGCTCATTAAATCGCATTCCTTTATTTGAATCCAAATAGTCGAAATCACAAAAATTACATAACCCTATTGTCAAGGAAAAACTATCAATATAAGAAATAATGGGGGAAGAAATAATAAATAGATGATATAGGATAGAAATATTAACCAATGGTGACAACTTCCTCAATATGCATATCAAATGGATTAAAATCAGACAAAACCCCACTTAAAAGGGGGAAAGGGAAGGAGATATATTTTATGGTTAGCTCCCTACGGCTATTGGACGAAAATGAATCCAAAACCCTCATTTAATAATCAATGTAATGAATTAATTTCAAAAAATTCAACTCAATTACTTATATTTTTAGAATTTACATATGTTAGTAAATACATAAACCCATATATATATATATATTATTTTTTCTTTCTTGTTTAGATTTTATTCTATTTTATTTTTTATTTTGTTTTAGTATTTGTATATTGGTTTTTTATTTTCTTTTTACATTGAATTATTTTGTGTTTATAACACACCATTCCATGAAATATACCACTATGATGTAAAACCCCATCTCATGGTCACTTAAACAGATCAAGGATGAAGAATCAACCCATTGAATGATCACATGACTAATCCTTAATAGGGAAGGCCAACCAATGATGAGGGTATAACTTAATTATCCATGAATTTACCCAAGATTACAAGGTTGTTACCCAAACAATCTATAAATGATGGATAAACACAATATTCCACCAACACTTTCCCTGATCCATACCCAATATGTTAAACAACCATGCAGCCTATCGGCACTCCAAATTCTAGATTATAGATCATCAAATAGATCTAACATAGATCCCAGCACATAAAACTTACATCAAAACACTACTAATGGAGCCTGATAGTAAGTATACCATGTCCTAATCCACTAGAACATCAGCCTATAATAGCACCATCATCAACTATAGGTTTAGAGTTATTGGGTAGGCTCTTACATAAAAAATCATGCCTCTTTCCAACTTTCCAAACTCCATGTTTAATACTAGATTTTCAATCCTCATGATCTCACCTTTATATTATTTCATTACCCAAGAAAATCCAGCCCATGGATTTTATCACACAATAGCCCTAGTCAATTTATCATCAAAAAACATTCCACACAAGATCTAACCAAACAGTCTTGAATCTCTATAGATCACTTTAACCAATTAGTTCTATCGATCCCTTGAATTAGAAACCAATGAAGCATCTCATCTGACTCACCTATTATGACTTAGAAGATTAAGAATAACATTAATTTCTCTAATCACTCATTCCATAGAAATATCAATTAATAACCAAATCTATGAACTTCCATTCCATAGAATTATCATTCTTCACATGATCAGTTTTTTGATATAGCATACACACAAGGAATAACTTACATGGTATAATGGGAATAACACACTTATATGGCCATGAAATCAATTTTTTCTTTGGATGTCAGTCCAACCCATAATATATATTCCACCATGAAACCCACTACCAAAATTGATATGGTTTATCCATAAATTTAAACTTTTATGGAAAACGAAAAAACTTATGTGAAGATGAAATGGTTCCATAAGCTTCACAATTCAAATAGTTATATAGTGGTTAGGAGTTATCATTTGTATAGATTTAAAATCTACCATAAATAACCAAATTCTAGCTACTTTATTATTCTAAAATGCATATATATTACCATATTTAATCATGGTACATTCCTTATAGGTTAATTTTTTTGAAAATAATGGATCAAATATTTATTCTATGTGGAGGAAGATGTATGTTTTAATGAGATTATTTGGATAAAAAATCAATGGATAATAGCTTCCATGGAATGAAATTACATTTTATTTTCATCTATAAATGAGTACATCTATTATTGTGTGGGAGTTTTTTTAGCTATAAACGAGGATGAATATGGTAAATGGGGATTGGTGGATCGATGGGGATATACTATTTTCCAATATTTATTTATTTTTATTTTAGAGTTATGTTAGTAATAGTTTAAAAGATCTAAAGGTTGTTCCTCAACATAATATTTCACTAATAATCAATTGTAGGAAGGATTGGTGTAGTTTTAATTCATCATCTATGCATTAATATTTTTACTTATTGACCATTCTTTGTCAAATTACACTTTATTCATTCTCTTTCATTCATTTCATATTGGTTTGGGTGGAATAGTTTATAGGATAAGAGCCAAATTGAATTAATTTCTATGGGTGAATAATTATTACCATTGGGAAAAAGAATAGCTAAGAGAATTATAGGTAATATAAGAGATAAACCCAATTTTTTAGAGGGATGACTAGAAAAGGTGGAAAATATAATAAAAAATTATTTTACACACTAAAGATCATACTATATTGATATGAGTAATCTATATTATTTTTAATTTAGTGGATTTGATAACACTACTGATCTACTTGATTGAACTAGTGATTTAATTAATAATAATACTTAAAAAATTAATGTAATTGCTTTCAACGAAATGAAATAAATCCCAAATCCCCCACATTCATCAATCAATTTATCCTTATTTTATTTTTTGCCCTTGGTTTTTGTTTGTAATTTGGATCAATCATTCCCTTTACCATTAATTTAAAATTTTAATTCACCTATTTCATATAATAATACCACCCCCTTTCATTGAATACTTCACTTTTTATGTCTTATCTTCCTGAAATTCATTATATTTATTTTTATTTTTATTAATTCAACTTAATTCCACATATTTTTTGTCCCAATTGTAAACACTATGATAAAAAAAATTATTATTATTAAAACATTTAAGTGATTATCCACAATGATTTTAATGATAACGACTATGACCTAATCATTTTGGAACTGTTATTGAGGAGCGTAACCTTAATTCATTTGGATTTTTTTATCGATTTTTTTTATTAATTTGGTTTTTCATTTCTTTTGGGTTTTGATTTATATTTCATTTTCTCCATATTCATTGCATGCACACCATGAGATTCAGTGTCCTAAAAACACCCTTCTCTGAGATATAAGGTCACTATAAGAAACCTAGGGACTACCAATGGGATGTGATAGATAATTTTGAATAAAAAGAGAAACGTCCTATAATTCCTAGAAAATAAAAATTATAAAATCAACCCTCTATGAGTATTATATTTAGGGAGTTCCAATTTCTCACCATCTTAGTAAATATTTCCAATAATAGACTATTTGACTGAACTAGGGGATACAAATTGAAACAATTTCATCATTTACTTCTAATCACATTTAATGGGATTATTCAAGAAAATATATTTGAATTCATTATGGGATTTTTTAGTATTTTCCAATAATCATCTATTTTAAAACTCCATGATAATTGCCTTAATTTGAATTTTTTCTCCTACTACTTAAGAAAAGGGCTAAAAGTTAATTTTAATAACTTTGTGGGGGAATTTTTACACATGTGACTATTACTATAAATAACTATTAATGAGGTTTTAACTAAATTTTCTGGCCAATAAATTAATAAATCAAACAATATAATTCATATAAAAAGAGTGGAAAACATATCATTGGGTTTAGGATTGCATTAAGGATCCTTTTAAATAGTACCCCCACCAAAATATCCTATAATATGTAGTAATGTAATACTTAAATGGATACATGGACCTATAAAATCCAAATATTTTTGAATATTACTCATGAAGATACTATTGGAATATAAGTTATGAGGAGATAAAATAAATCATTAATACCCTTGTATTAAATTCACAATTCCAATCTAAAGGGGATAAATGAGATGTGGGAAATAAACCACCATGAAACCAAGAGTAGTATATATTTTTAATTAACATTCAAAGACAAATATAGACCCCATTGAATCCAAATAGTAATAATAAACTAGTGATAAATCAACACTCATCCGATAAGGGGTAATTTTTATTTTATAAAAACAATTGTGATGAAAACTACTTCCCTAAATTTGATCTTCCTCTGTAAGTTGTTGAAAGTGTTAATTATAAAAGTTATGAATAATAGAATTATTATAATATATGTAAATTTTCTAAAAACTAAAACCCAATAAAAGGAAAGCACCACAACTTTTCATTTAATGAGAAAAAAAATATGTATTATATATCATCTAGGTAAAATTATCAGTCTAGACATCAAGTACGATAAGGATAAATATAATTAAAATATAAAAAAAATTGTGGAAATGGTATTAAATAATAAAAAATACAATCAACTCAAAAATTTAAATTCTAGAAATATGTTTATATATGGTTGACACAAGGATGGATCAATTCACCCAAATAAAGAAATATTGTCAGGCAAAGTTTAGGAGAAAAAAGTAAAAATTGGTTCAAATGGGATGGTAAATAAACACAATAAGAAAAGGAAAATTTCTTAGTACCGCTAAATTCAATCATAGGTAAGGTTTCATATAGGTTACCACAGAAAATTTATTGTCCACTAAGAAAGAAAGAAACAAATTAATTATGTTATAAGACGTATAATCAACACTAGTATATTAGAAGGAAGATTCCCATGACAGAAAAGTTATATAAATTCATAAAAATAGATGGAATCCATAAAATACCTTGGTGAAGATAAGTAAAAGGAAACATTGAAGATATAAATAGGGAAAAAATGAGAAAACAGGGGCTTCCACCACCCACCATTGTACATAAGAAAGATGCTACACTTTAATTTGAAAGAGCTATGAAAAGAAAGGAGCTAGAAGTTGAACATGTTTTACTATAAATCAAGAATTTTTACCTATCAATATCATACCCACATAGATAAAAATATACCAATAGTTAGTCAAGTTATCATAATATTTATAAAAAATCATGGATCTTCATATTAGCATTCCATTTGTGGAAGCTTTGGTTCAAGTTAATTCATATTCTAAATTTCTCAATAGAATCATATTGGATAAAACCAATAACTAGTAAAACAAGAAATGTTATAAATAAATTTTGAATATAATGTAATATTTTCAAATATAATCTTTAAAAAATAATATTACCCTTGTATTTTCATGAATCCATTCCAACTCAAAATAAAAGAGGACAAAATATTTCTCAATTATCTTTGGGAAAATGTATACCTCATTCTCTATTCTCTATTACAATCACTAAAAATTGGGGAAATTAATCATGAATGAGTTCAAAAATAGTTTTTATACATATCCATAGATATTGAATGTAATAATGAATCCCATGTAATTATTTTCTATCCATTTTTATCAACTTGAGTATTAATTATTGATTTTTCTAAGGTAACAGTAACTTTAAATATTGGTGGTGAGTAAAAATAATTCCAATTTTTCAAGATAATGGAAACCCTAAAATTAAAGAAATATTTCCAATATTTTTTAAAAAATTCGGAGTCATACGTCATGGATAATAGTAAGAAAAATGAAAAAAAACATAGAAACTCATATGAACTCAAACAATATCAAACAATTTTATGAAAACCATAAGCCACATAGAAAAATTAACTTCCATACATTTAATAATTGGATGATCATTTCAAAATATCTTCTATAAAATTATTTATGGAAGTGGTAGAGGAGATAATGGAATTCAATTCTAGAAGAGGACTCAAAATAAGTGTTTCATGTAATGAAAACCATGGTTAGAGGGTTTTTCTCTGGAATTTTTTTGAGTGTTTTTCATAATTTAATAATAATTACCTTAGCTTATGATTGATGATCTTCCTCTTTTTTCATTATATTGAGCTTTCTTAATAGAAGTCATTAATAGGCCCACCAACACTTATAGAGATAATCACATTACATGAATGGGAATATTATTATGCCCTTTATTTCATTCATTATATTTTAATGGGAATTCAAAAATATTTTTATCTAATGTACACTTACCTGATATTTAAAGATATAGATAACATTGGATAAGTTCAAGGGTATTAATTTTTAGGTAATGTATAAGAATATTTACATTACATCATTATTGAGGAGATAATAATAAAATTGAATTGATATTATTGTCTAGTTTAAGATATAAAATATATTATAGTAAATTTGATATGAATAAGGATGAACCAACTTCATGAAATGAATTAATTTGATTAAAACTACAACATGGGTAGTTAATTTAAAAAAAAAGTTATATCTTTTTTTCAAAAATACTGTACCAAATTGTTAATTTAATCTATAAACTATATTTGGAGTAGTATTATCATATTGGAACCTAATTTCAATGATTTGTATTTCAATTTAGGCACTTTGTGTGTAATAAAAATATATATCAAAATTATTAAAATATGTAAAAAAAAATAAGTAACAAAATCAATGAATAATAATGTCATAAATTCAATGATATCTAGTAATACACTTTAAAATCATGAATTTTCAATGATAAATACTCTCATTGGATATTTGTTGATTAATTGCTTAGTTTCAATGAATTACACTAATTCTATTAATAACCAATGTCATGGTATACATTCCCTTTATTCCATTCTTTTTATAGTAATTCGTATGATCAATTGATCATGGGAACAAGGGTTATAATATGTTTGAATCATATGTATAAAAACATGTGAGTAATTTTTCTTAAAAAGAGTCTAGAATGTATGTTTCTAATTGATTAAGAATCTAGTGAAAATGGAAATCAATTTTTTCAATGGAATAATTTATTTATAAAATTATGCCATCTGCCTAGATATTGAATAGGGAGAAATTTAGCTTGTTAAGTGAATGATTTCTTGAGGAGTAGGGAGTTGAAAATATGCAATTCATATCAACTATATAATTTAAAAAAACTCTTAATCTTCTTGAAATCATTGAATTATAGCTCAAATTGGTAAATTTTTTAAATTGTGTTTGAAGAATTTTCTAAGTGATTACTTTAGGATGAGAAGTGGTTTAAGTGTGGAGGTTTTGACGAATAAAATTTTGAACATTATTTAATATCATTATTTTGTGTGTGTTTAATGTTTTAGTGTCAAAATTCCTCTTAAAATAATTTTTTTATTCATTTTTAATTAAAATTTTATCATTGGAAAAATATTTATTTTATTTAATTGTTCAAGTAATTGTTTATGTTTATATAATTTAATAATTTTCTGAATTAACAATTTAAGCCCTTGACTATTTTATTTTGTTTTTTTATTAATATATATATATATACATATTTTGGGAATGTGGTGACTAAGATTTTTTCTTATGAAATACATAATACATTTTTTGAGACTTGAGATCCTATGTCCCATAAAGAGGTAAAATTGTAAATTTACCCTAACTAATGACCTCTGAAAATTTTGATGAACATTAGGTAATCTTATAATGTGGGGTTTACTCTTGAGATAAATTTACGTGGAATTAAATGTATTTTAATTTAAATTAATATTTCATAATTATTAAATTAATAAATATTTATCTCACATGCAACATAAGTGAAATTTCCTAATGTTTTTTAGATAAGAGAGGTATAATCTTCTTGTTCTGGATTTCGTCCAACACTGGGTGGTTTGGAGTATTTTAATTAAAATAACACTTGACCTTCATTATAAAATCCCTCTTTTAATTTATCACTTGGATAAACCATTTATTCCATTGACTTAGAACCTAGATCGAGAAGGTAGGAAAACAAGGAAAATGTATTCTTTATCAGTGAGGATGGACCAACATCATATAGAAAGTGGGTTCACAAAACAAAAAAGAATGGATCCATTGGCATCATGAAACCTTTGAAGAGATGATTATTTTACATTAGGAAGGACTGATTCTTACCATTATTTTCTTCATTATTATATGATTTTATGTTTAACTCAATATTTTTTATTTGTCATGTCCAATAAAAAATCCCCTCATTTTAATTATCTCATGGAAACCATGAATCTTCACACGTTCCTCATTTTTGGTAGATCCTCATATGATGAATGGTGGTTGAACCATCACACAGTACATCATGCCCATGCTTTTACTTATTTTCCCCTTTCACTTGAATCATTCACCACTAGTTTTCTTTATGGTCAGTAGTAAGGAGGGGCATCACAATTGTGGTTTTGGGTGATTTTCTGACAAAAGTGAATTGACAAGGCTTTATTAGAGGGATTCAGTTGTTCCTAGAGGTGTGATAATGGATATTATGGGTTGATTGTGGTGGATTGAATGTGATCAGAGAAGGAAAACATGGAATTGGTTATTTTGAAGACTAGTAAACATGCATTTCATATCTACATGGAATTTTCTATTTTTATAATAGAGACAAAAGATTCTATGGGAGATAAATATCAAAAAACATGTGACTCAAAATTACATGTTGTGTATGGTCATTGGTTGTATCTACAGTTTACTTTAGAGCCATAAATTTTACATGGTGTGTATTATAGGATTACATTTAATGTAGTTCCAGGTCACTCGACGTGTTGTATATAGAAGTACGCACTAAACCACCATGATCAGAGTACATGGATTATATGTTTTATGTACACACCATATACTATTACATGACATTGGGTATATTATATTATATGCCCTATTAACCCATATTAAATATATTTCATGTACATGAAAGTACATATTGAAAATTTTTACCCCTTGTGGCATGATGGTGGAAGCACATGTCGAAAGGACAAATGCATGTGCACAAAAAAGTATTTGTCGCGTACTTTATATCCTTTAATTTTTTTTCATATCTTCTTACCCAGGTGTTAATAACATATAATTTAATAGTCTATACTGATTGTTTTTATATGTAAAATATAATGGTATGATCCTCTTTGGCATGAACGTTGATACATACGGCAGTTTTGGAAATTTGGGATTCTAACTTTGGTAGGACTGATGGGTGGGTTTGGGAAATACAATTAGAGAAAACACAAGTTTGGGTACTCCTCTAGAGGAATTATGATGATCTGTTGTGAGTTACCCCTTTATTTCCTGATGTTTTTTACTCAATCACATACATGAGGTGTTGATTTTCTATATTTGGGTGTGGGTTTGATACTCCATTGGGCCCTAAAAGGAAAGTGTCCCCTATACTACTGATAGATTCAAGAACTCTGCCTCTATTTGGGTGGGGGTCCTCTATCTATTTTGTTAGTTACTTCCTCATGCAACATGTTTTTCTCAATGTGGCATGGTTCCCCCATATGGGTTTAAAACTCCTTCAACTTCCACAAATATTTCAGTGAGGTCTGGTCCCCCACTATAAATTCTATGAGGTGGCATGGGTTTTTTGGTTATGTATATATGAAAATAGGGTTTCATACTTCCTTACCTAATGTTTTTACCTCAGAAATGCATGGTTACTCCACTATGTTATAGAGTGTGAATAAATATGTTTGAAAATATTAATAGTTCATATACTTCAATCATTATAACACATTAGGTTCTCTTTGTTTCCTTCAAGTTGTGACTTATTGTTGGTCTATTGAATTTATACCTTAAGGGTTCGTTAGTATTATGAGCATCCCTAGTTTATTTTGATAATTAATCATTCATGGATATGATATAAAAACATTAGATTCTTCTAGAATTTATACTTCTTCTAACCTTATAGAATTTCTTTCATATAAAGGTTCCTATTTTTTTCTTTGGTCCTCAATTGAACTAATTTTTAATTATATTTTCCCTATATTTTTTGGGGAATCATACAAGGTATGTTTAAACTCGCCCATGTACATGCATTATGACTACACATGTTGTGTATGTACATATGATGCATAGTTTTGAGGTGATATTGGTGGGTGTGCAGATAAAATGGTTGGTCGTGATGACATTTGGTGGCATATGATGATCTATGGAATAGATTTTTTTTAATGATGGTTAATCCTATAGTACTTTTTGTTAGGAGTTTTCTTCCCTTCTTTTGTGTCCACATAACCTGATGATATTTTATTTTACACATGTATTTCCCATGGTGGTTTCTTATGTGGTTTTTTCTTGGATGGTTTTTTAATCATTCATTTAATATTATAAAATTTTCTTATTTATAAATAAAGCTGATATTAATGGTCATATTTCATATTTAAAAAGTGTGTATGTTTCAGGTTTTATTGGAAAAGGCCTCTATTTATGTTATTCCATTTAGGTACTATTCACTAGACATTGGCCTATAAGTGGTGGTCTTGGGGTGGAACAGTTGGCATACCACCTACCCAAGCAGGTTCCTGGTAGATCGGGTTGTGTCAGAGTGGTATCAAAGTGATTGAGTCCTAGAAATAGAATTAGGAATTATTGGTCTTTTTTGGATTGGTTTTTGAAATTAGGGGAATAGTATATAATTGGATTTATTTTGTTTTTCAAACCATATATCCTAAGGATGATAAGGGAGCTGATGTATCCATTCACCAAGTAACTGATAATTTGTTGATCAACTAGAAACCCTAAGGCTCTGGTTGTGGGGTATAGTCCTGATAGTACATGAATAATACAATGGTTTATTATTTTTTTCATGTATTTCTTGTGTAGTATCATATATTTATGATACTGAGAATCCATATTACTGAATAGAGGATGTCACCCATAGATAGATACCTCAGATTCAAAGGTAGGGTCATGAAAATCCTATACTAGTGCAAGAGATTCTCCTCACTGTTCAATTGATCAACATAGAATCTGTTTGGAAAATGATTAGAAGGTTTTCTTTCCCTATGAGTAGATAGAATACCCTTGTAATGGACTGAACATTTTTTAATGGTTCATTTATGAGTTTCCTGTGTTTTAGGATTCATGAGAAAGATAGAGGGAAGAGGATGGAGTTGGAGGAAAAAAATCTCTTTAAAGGATGTGTTGTGGTGTGGCTCAATGTGTTGTGTTGTGAACGATTAGTTGGAATAGGTAGTTTCTTGATGGTATAATTTTACACACCATGAAGAATTGGTTTATTACATGGCACTTTCATTATGATGTGTGTTTTAGACTATGAGTTTTAATGTCATATTTTATTGATATGGATGTTTGGTTTCATTATGAAGGGGTATGGTTGCAGCATGAAGTCGCATGGGTTATTATGACAAAAAGAAGTCTCTAAGTTAATCTAACATAAGGCCTTTTGATTTTATCTTATGATAGATTAGTTTCCCTAAAAGGGGTATCATTTCAGTGTGATATTCTAGGGGTTTTTTGATTTTATCTTACATGAGTTAGTTTTCATGTGCGGTCTTGTGGATTTATATTAAGTGTTCCTTTTGGTTAATCTTCCTTGGGATATCCTATGACACGACTCTTCCTATAGAAATATAAAGTATTAAGAGGTCGATTTAGTGGTTTTGACTTTTTTTTAATTATTATACCATTTATATAGTTTTTTTTCATGACCTTATTAAAATTTATGTACTTTTTGTTGTTTTTACAATGAGATTCATCAGAGATAAAGAGACACCATAATGTGATTTTTAGGCATGTGTTATATTTTTTCATATTAAAGTGTGATCATAATCCATCATACTATTATTCTTTAATTTTAAAATGTGATTATAAATAAAGGAATTGTCTCAAATTATCTCATATTCATCCAATATAGACTATACCCTAGGTAACCAGAGGTGTGGCTTTAGATATTTTTATCCATATTTTGATTGGTTTTGGACCCTAGATTTTGGAGATAAACTCATTCTAATACAAGGTGAATACATATTCTCTTCACATTGATTCTCTTCTTGTATTTTCATATGGGAAATATTGTAATGGATGTTTTGATTCTGTTTTTTATTTTTTCTGTTGTGTTTTTTATGGGGAATGGTCTTGCGTTTTCTTTATAGTTAATCCTCATGTCATGGGTGGCATTTGATTGGTGTTTTCTTATCATCTTATTCAATGATTGTTGATGATTTTTTTGTGGTAGTGTATTTGAGTCCTTTGATTATTTATTTACATGAAAATCATATAATTATCATGATTTTTTCTTCTTCGAATGGATGGTATTGATTAACCTAAAATGATAATGAACTCTACTAAAATAAATTGAAGAAAAGTGGGTGATTCCCTTATACTTTATAAAATCCCATGATATTACATGTATGTTGGAGATTTTTTTATGTTTCTACTGAATGATTTATATTTTCTGATTCGATATACATTTTTTCCTTTTTATTGTTGAGAATCACATTTCATAATGGTTTAATCAAATAGTTTTGGTAATGAATTGTTTTTGTAGAAATATGGAATTTGGTGTTGAAAATGAAATTATGGTTTAATATGAAAGAATGTTTGAGGTAAGGTTCTTTAGTGTTAGTAGTTGATATGTTTTCCATTTATTTTTTGTATATGGGGTATATTTATTTTTTATTAGAATGGTTGTAGACAGTGTTTTTTTGTTTTTTGGGATTATTTGGTTTGGTTGTTGTCACGATAGTTAGGGGTGTTCTATTATACAATTATAGTAGTGGTGGAATGTATGGTTTTGTTTAAAGGAAGTATATTTATGGCTATTTTGATATATGTTTTAATTTGTTCTATGAAATTTAATGTGGTAATAGTTTTGGTTTTTTTGGGGTTGTATTAAATTTTCCTAGTGGGAAGTATTTTAGCTTGAATTAAAGGAAATTATAATGGGTGATGGGATAGAATTTATAAACAATGGGATATTAAATGGTAATTGATTATGGATAGAATAAATTTAACTGCAGAAATAATGAAACCATAATAAATGAGATTAATGATTAATAAACCCCTTAAAGTGAAATGTTATTTAATGAATGGGTTGGCATTAAATATAGAAAATTAATGATATATTGAATTTAATGATGTTAGTAAATAGAAAATCTATAATTTAATGAATTATGTGATGAAATTGGAAATTAAGAATTATTTTATGGCTATTTAATATGGATACATGGGGCTGGATATGTTGTAGTTATAGAAGCAGTTGACAGTAAGTGGTCATGATGGTGGGATAGTTGTAGTGGGAGATTATAATGGTGGTTTAGTGTGAAAACTTATGTTGGGATTGTGTGTGACTTTATACCTTTTTATTTTATTTTATTTTCATACACACCACCACCCAATTTGGGAAACCTAATCGACACGCATATAAGAACATGATTTTTTGGATTGTTTCCCCAATATATAGGTTATAGTGGGAATAAATGGTTAATTATTTCCTCTTATAGGATATCCCATCAGACATAGTATCAGTCGGGATGGGTCAAGGTAGGTATATAAAAATGGGTTATAATGGTTAGTGGTTATTTTATGTATATCCTAGCTGATGTGGTTTGTGATTATGATGGTGATTAATGGTAGGTGGAGGGAAAACATCTGATGTTCTTTATGTTCATGATACCTTACTGTGATTGGGAAGTGATATGTGCTCATGATGTGGTGATGTGGTATGTGTATTTGAATGTGTTGTTATGGTTTTGATATGGTTTGTGGTAATGTGAATATAAAAATATGAAAGGGATTGTATCACTAAACATATTTCATTGAGGTGTGAGAGTGACCAGATTATTCGGTAAGTGAATGTGGGGTTTCTTGTTGATATATATTCATTTGATATTATCTTACTATACATCAGTATGATATTGGGTGAGTAAGCCATAGTGAGGTTGGATGATTGTTGATCTAATGTTGGTGTTAGTTATTTATGTTATTTATTCACTAAGGTATTTGAATTATTCTTCCACATCTTCATGAGTGGTTTTGGGGAGAAACCTACTAAGTGTGCATGTATTCTCACCCCTATATATAATTTTATTTTTCATGTTTCAAATAGGGTTTCTGAGATCAATCTTGGATATACTATCTCATATAGCTCATTGGTCAATGTTATTGTCACTACTATTGGAGTTATTTTTTCTATTTTATTTTCGAGGCCTTGTTTACATAATAAATTTACATGCATTGTGGATTGAGTTTTATTAAATCTTATATGGATTTTATTGGAGGTTTATCTAATTTTCCAAATATTATAATTCATTTGTGTTTTTCATACCCTTCATATTATTTTCTAACCCAATACCTATTACGGGTAGGTTTTAGGGGTCATAGTCATCTTCACTTCCATCCTAGGGGGTTCCAAGTGGGGAAATGTAACCACCCAAACTTCTTTCAATGAAAATTACTATTGTTCTAATTAAATGTATTCTTATTTTAGATGGTTATATAAAATATTCACTTCCTTGGTTTTATGTTTTAGGACTTTTAAAACACAATTATGAATTGTTACCATTGCTAATATAGTCATTGAATAATGATCACATGATTAGTATAAATATAGGGCTTTAAAAAAAATTACTCAGACAAAGGAAGCGATGGCCTCATCCAATAGACTTTCCCCATACAAAGCCAATTTGTCAGAGATCAGAAAGGAGATTTCATCATTGGGATTCACTCTTGACCAAACCCAAGTCAAGCTTCAGCATGTTAAGCTCAAACGAAACCACCTATGGTAGAAGAGGAAGATGATAGAGATTACTACCCAAGCGATAATATATGAGCCACCCCAAGAGTCTATCACCATCGTGCACCTTACCCTAAGGTCTTTTTAGTGAGTTATAAGGGGTCATGTAACAAGAACTTAACACTATGATTATGAGAATTAGTTTTGTATATAATAAATAAAATACATTCATTTTATTATTGTTACATTGTAAATAGTTTTTTAAAGCGCAAATGATATTTTTAGTTAATATTCAAGTAAGGAATATATTTTGATAAATTAATGGATTTTTGAATTAAATAATATTTTAATAAAATATTATTAAATTAATTTTTATTAAGTATAAATGATTGTATAATTTTTTAGGAATATAATTGTAATATTTATTAAGGTTTGAAAGCCGTTTTTTGTCAAAACCCATGAATTTTCCATAAATGTCGATTTTTATTTTAAAAGTAAAAATTTACATATTTATAAAATTATTTAGATAAAGTGAATTTTATTTTTGTAATCAGGTCGTCGAAATTACCCAATGGTGAATTTTTTATAATTTTCTGTGATAGTATAATTTTTGGGTAAAAATTAAATATCGTTTAAATATATAATGTGTTTTATAACATCATAAAGTCTCAATAGTGATGTAATAAAATACTATAAAAATTATTTTCAGCCAATATATGTTTTACCGTTAAAATAATTTGATTTTAGGTTTGTTTTATTTATTTTACAAAGATTTAGTGGACCTTTCAATACTTATAAAACATTTTAGCTTTTAAATTAATTTCCTTGAGAGTGTGACTCACCTCCACATAAGCAACCCTACAATTTTAAGATGTTCGTCCATTGGCCTTATATAAAATTTTTTTCCACTGCCCTATTTAAAAAAACATTGGAAAAAACCATGGGCTGGTATGTGGTTTTGATTAGTTTAATGTGTGGTATCCCAAACCTAAATAATAATGAATTCTCCCTCCTTCCCTATATAAACCCTCCCAAGCTCCCAATTCCACTTCACTTAAATACTTTTTATTTCATCCAACCTCTTCCCTAATCTCTCTATAATCCTCCCAAGGTGCCCCAATCTTTTATGAAGCCTCTCTCAAGCCCCTCCCAAGCCTTTGGGATCACACTTCCAAGTAAGGGATTCCTTCCTTTCTCATTTTATCCACGATTCTTAATTTTGTTATGTCCTTTTAATTTCAATTAAAAATGTTGGGTTATGATTTTTCACCTCCCTCATACATCCCTTCTTATGTTTTAACGATGAGATACCCATTTCTATCTCATTAATACCTTCCATGCACACTCGTTACAATACCAAAATTCCACAAGGGATTCCTTCCTTTCTCATTTTATCCATGATTCTTAATATTGTTATGTCTTTTTATTTAAAATTATAAATGTTGGGGTATGGTTTCACACCTCACCCATAATTCCCTATTTATTTTTGAATGAGGATATACCCATTTCTCTCTCATTAATGCCTCTCATGTACACCTGTTATCATACCGAATTTTCTTATGGACTTTCTCCCTTCTCATTTACATTGAAGAAATTCTTTTGTATTATGAATCCAAATTAGATTACATTTGTTGGGAGATTTATCTATATGACCCCAATATTATCCATTTCTTGTACATTTGATTAGACACCCCTTTCTCTATCATCAACCATTTTTATGAATCCTTATGTCATGTCATTATGCTACCAAAATTACACCTAGATTTTCCAAGCCAAAGTCATAGTGTTTTGAATACCATGCCCATTTCTCTATCAAGGATATTCTCCTTTATGAACATTTACTTATTGATTATAGAATTTTGCGTATGAATTCCACAGTCCTTTATCTTGGAATAAATTATGATCATTAATGATTCCATGTTTAATGATCCATGTGGCACACTTATTCATTAAATGAAATGTTTAATAATGGTGTGCCCTTATAGCTCTCCAATGCATTGGGTAAAGTATTGTATCATGATACATCATGTGAAATGGGTGTTGAATCATACTAATTCAAGTGAAACGAGGGTTTACTCATGATTCATGTGCAATGTGGGTTTACTAATGCTCCATGTTCAATAAGCCTTGATACATGCTAATTCCATGTTAAGTGTTGTTGCCACATTTCCATGTAATGATAATCATGCTATATCATGACTTTAATTTCATGTTATTTTATGATCTATTGATATTCATATTCCCTGAAATGTTATTTATTCTTCATGGTATGCATTTTTACTCCCTTAATTCGCTTTATAGCTCACGCCTTTCACATGTATGTCCTCAGGTCATCCCATGCAATGTTAGGTATGAGGTAATTTCATGGTTATGTAAAGTAATATTTCAATAATGATGTTGTGTATTTTATGTTCTAATTTGTTATGTAATGTTCCTAAGACCCAAAGACACTATACCAATCAATCTTCTATGTTGTATAAAGTGAATTTTATGTAATAAACCAGTTTAAGTGTGTAATAAAGAGTAGGGTTGTTATAGTTGGTATTAGATGATAGGTTTAGTTATTTTTGGGATTAGGATTAGAACATCCTAGTGAAGACATAGAGATAATACTATATATAATTAAGACATCCCTAAATTTTCGTGAGTATTGAGTAAGTGGTTTATCAAACAAATACATTCTTGGCTAGATACGAGTAGGTAGAGGCGGCTCTAGACTAGATGTACCTAGGAGTGAAAACTCTGACAAGGAGTTTTGGGCTTGACCTAAGGTATCCTGGTACCCGACAATGGGCATTGTTGAACTATTGGTTACAACACTCCTGGGGGATATGATTTGTAAATTCACAAGCATAGTATGAACCATTATTAAGGGAATAAAAAATGCCCCTAATAAAATATGTTTGAAAGTTGATCATGAATAACATAGACTAAAGCCTATAGATTCATAAGTTAAGGAAATAAAAGATATTTATAATTCATTTGTTTTGTCTTTGGATTACACTTTATGTGTTACCCCTAACATTCCTTTTATTCCATCCAATGGCAGGTAATAGGAGCACTCGACCTAACAACTGATGTAAAGATCAATGTGATGACTGTTCTAATGAAATTCCTAGTCTGATGGGACTAGGAATCGTGAACATTATCATGATACTCTCTTAGTTAACTCAAAATTTTAATATAAACATGGGTCAAGAGTAACATTACCCCTCCCCCACCCCAAGAAAGAACAAGTCTCCATGGAGAGCTTCATGAGACAATGTCCTCCTAATTTTAATGCACCATTTGATCCCTCAATTTCCGAACAATAGATCAACTACATTAAAAAAATATTCTACATCATTCAATGTTCTAAACAAGAGAAGGTTCTTATGGATGCTTATCATATGGAGGGTGGAGCTAATCAATGGTGGAAATTGATCAAACATACAAAGCCTGTGGATGAGATCGAGGTGTTGGAATGGAAGGATTTCTGAAAAATGTTTTTCAATAAATATTTTTCTTTCACCCTCCATCTTAAGATGGAAAGGGAATTCATTTACCTCAAGAAAAAAAGATGAAAAATTCATTAGATCATATAAGGAAAACTTCACAAGGCTTGCATGATATGACTTTGGATTTTTCATTACCCTTGAATGTAATGTTAACCGCCTCTTTGGTGGGATCAAAACCCAGCCTACGGAAATCCCAGGTGATCCGTGACTTTGAAAGCTATGAGGAAATTGTCTCATGTTCCCTCAAGGTTGAAATGGAGATCAGAGAATCTCAGGGGTATCATGGGGTTATCAAGAATATGGTGGAATTCAATTCTGGCAGTCTGATGGATAAATCAAATGGTGCAATGAAAATCCATCACCCCTCTTTCCCAAGGTGTGGAAAGAATCATCCCACAAATTTCATGAAGTAGACGAAGAAATGCTTTAGGTATGGAAGTGAAGGGAACCTAGTTTTTAACTATTGATAAGAAAAACTAGCTGTTGTGATAGAGGATAGGAACACTCCATTCAACTCTCAATACATTATTGATTGCTTAAATTGCAAAGAACCAATGCACCTTGAAAATCAGTGCCCTAAGCGAAGGGTTTTTTGAGGCACCCAACAACCCCCAAGGAAAAAAGGGTGAGATTTTTCCATCACTACCGCTGAAGTGAACCCCGACAAAGAAGTGGGCATATGTATGATAGTAATTCATTCAATAATAGTGAAAATACTTTTTTATTCTAGTTCTACGCATTCTTTTATATCCAAAATGTTTAGTAGAATAATCCCAACTCCACCACAAATCATGGATGTGAAGTTGTTAGTGAGTATGGAAAATGGGCAATCATTGAATCCCATGAATTTAACTCCTCCTTTATCATTATTTGTTGATTGAACATCCTGGTGAACCACTTTATACTCCCTCTAGCGGAATTTGATGCAATTCTTATCATGGATTAACTTTCCCTATATAGAGACAACATAAATTTCTCTGAGAGAGAAATCAATCTCCATATGGAGAATCGACCCCCAATTTTATACAAGTGAAAGGTGGAAGATGAATCTTCATTAGCACCATGATCTCATGTGTGGATATTAATGCCCATATGAGCACACGTATCTGGCTCAGAATCATGGTTCTAAGGAAGCAACCGTCCTTGAAGACATGCCTATTGTGAGGGAATTGGCCGAAGTGTTTCCCGAGGAATTTCCCAGTCTTCCTCCTAGAAGAGATGTTGAATTATCGATTGACCTTATACCTGGGGCATAGCCAATATCCAAGACTCTGTATATAATTTATCTTTTGGAGCTTTAGGAACTGAATAAATAACTTTTGGAGAATCTGGATAAATTGTTTATACACCCAAGTTCTTCACCATGGGCCGCACCTATCCTCTTCATCAGAAGAAGGATGGTTCAAAGAACATTTGCAATGATTATCGTGAGCTCAAAAAAATCAAAATAAAGGAAAAAGTATCATCTACCATGGATTAATGACTTGTTCGATCAGCTGTGTGGAGCACAATAATTATCCAAGGTGGACTTGCGGTTGGGATTTTATTTATTAAGGTTGAAGAAGGAAGATATCCCCAAGGCCACTTTTCGTAAAAGATACAGGCACTATGAATTCATCGTAATGCCTTTTGGACTCACTAATTCTCTAGTAATCCTTATGGACTTGTTGAATAGGGTCGTTAGAGATTACCTTAACAAATTTGTGGTACCCTTTATATATGATATTCTAATATAATCCAAAACTAAGGAGGATCATGAAGAACATCTAAGAATCGTTCTAGAGACCTTGTGATAGGAGAAGCACTATGAAAATTATAGCAAGTGGGAGTTCTAGTTTAATGTGGTCTCATTCTTGGGTGATATCATCAAAATCAATGGGATAACTATGGATCCCTTGAAGATATCTACAATAGAGGGATGGCTGAGGCCAACATCGGTAAGATATATCTCTAACTTCTTAGGGTTTGCTGGATGTTATCGACGATTTGTGAGAAATTTCTCATGATTTTCCAACCCTCCTACCAAGCTATCTTAGAAGGGAGAATGTTTTCTTTGAGTCATGAATTCAAAGAAAGCTTAAAAGAGTTGAAAGGAAGTATAATAAATGAACTCATGATCACATTACCCACAAGTGGAGAACATTTTTTGGTATTAAATGACTCTTTGAAGAAGGGCATGGGTTGTGTGTTGATGCAGAATGACAAAGTCATTTCCTATGCTTTAAGGAAATTGAATGTTCATGAGCAGAATTATCCAACACATGATCTAGATTTGGCTGTGGTGATTTTCTCTATAAAAATTTAGCAGTATTACCTCTTTGGGGAGAAGTGTGAAATATACACGAATCATAAAAATCTCATGTATATATTCACACATAAAGAGTTTAATATGCACCAACGAAGATGGTTATAGATAATCAATGATTATGTCTGCACAATAAATTAGCACCCTAGGAAAGTGAACAAGGTGGAAAATGCTCTACGTATAAAGGATCCAGCGATTCTGTCATTGATGAGAATTGAGAAGGGATCTAATCTTCTTAGATTTTATGAAGATGGACATGGGAATCATTAAGAAGGGAACATCATCAATCCTTTCCTAAATGATTGATCAACCGTCTCTTTTGGAAAGTTTAAAGGATGCTCAATGGATGTGGAAATTATGAAAAGGATGGAAGCTATCAGAAATAGGAAATCCTCAAATTTCATGGTTTACTAGGATGTAATTGTGAGATTTGGGTCATGATTATGTGTACCATATGATCCATAGATAAAGAAGGACCTTCTGAATGACGCATATAGCTAAACCTTCTCTATTCTCCCGAGAATCACAAAGATGTATTGAGATATCTGAGATAACTTTTGGTGGGACAATATGAAAAGAGAGATTGTTGAATATACATCAAAGTGACTAGTATGTCAGTAAGTGAAGGCTTGTAATATCCCATATTCAGGTACCACACAATGGGTGCCCTGAACCCATTTGGTCACATGACCTCAAGAACATTTCCCCAAATTCCAAAGGCTACTAACTGGAAGCGAGGTCCTAGGATGGATCGTGGGGAAACTATTCCCTCATTTGTAAAATTGTAGTGATGTGGAACAAAATATAAACTTACAAAAGTGGAAGCAGTAAAAAATATAGACAGAAATAGACAACATAAATGAAGTAAAAGATAACCAACAGTCATATATATGATGATGCAACATGTCTCTAATTCGAAGAAAGTATCCAAAATAGGAAACACTACAATCTGATACAATATAGCACAAAGTACAAAGTACAGCCAAACAAAACCAAAGTAGTGCAACTTAAATGCAGCAGCATCGCAAGAGTAAGCTCGGTCCCATGCTCTCTTACTCCTCTACAACAATCATGTACCTATGTAGGGACGATATCCCTTATCGACACCTGTATCAATATTATCTATTTGGGCCCAATACATCACCCAAACAGGGTGTGGGAAATAAATCCCAGTAGGCAAGCACCAGAGGCCCATGCCCAACTTTTAGTGAAAATGTGCAATAGAAGTGTACAATAATAAAATGCAGTGAACTAGGTAGTACTCAAAACTAACCATCCCAACAAGTTAAATTACCATTTTAATAATTATTTAACAATTCCAAGCCTGTTCTTTAGCTTGGTAGGTACAACATAAGAAATAACCATAGTGAATATTCACGTATACATTGTCCTCAAACATGGAAATCCTTACCCTCAATAAAATAGAAATGAAACCCTTAGGCGACTACCCTCATGAATAATGAATATTGCCCTTACGAATACGAAATATTGCCCCCAGGAATAGAAGAAACGACCCTTAGGCATAAGAAACATTGCCCTCAGGCTATGAAAAACCATTCCCTCAGGCTAAACAGAACCTTGCCCTCAGGATAAATATAACCTCTCCCTCAGGCTAAACTAAAGAAAATAAAGTAACCAGGCTGAGCCCAAATCATAAGCAAGCTATTAATATATGTTTCCTCCCATAATAACTCAAAACATGATATAATCACAGCATACCCATGGGTATCCTGGCCAAACGGCTAAACAAGGGAAATGCACCCTCAGGGTGGCCCTGGATCAAAGCAACGATCCCAAATAATAGTTTATACTTATTCATTAGATTACCTAAGAAATTATAAGTATCCCAACTATCAAAGTCTCCTCCATGCGACACCCCAAACATGGGCGCATGGCACAATGGTACAAAAAATCATCACGATAGTTAGAATTAAACACAAGACCACCTACCTTGATTTTTGTGAAAATCATAACAACATATTAAAAAAAGGGATATCATTTCATCATAAGAAGAGTCAAACCATGTAAATAATGGAGAAATTATACTTGAAACATAAACATATTAAATAATGTCATTTTAGATGGAAAATAGTTTTGATAAAACACTTGAAATGAATTCTTGAGGAAAATATCCTTTCTTCTTCAAAATCATTTTATTTTCACAAAATGACAAGAAATTTTAAAAGAAAATGGTTTTGTTGAAAATAATCATGCAATATTATAGAGGAATATTCATAAAAATGAGGCGTTATGAAACTATAAAAATCCTTTCATGCCGTATATGTTAAATATAACATTATCCTTGTACTTTTGTCAAAAAATGTCAAAAAGTTTCTCGTGTGGTAAACAAATGTAAAATTCCTTTCAAAAATTGTGGTAAAATTCAAAAATGGGTAAAAATGAAATTAAAAATACATGAAAACATTTTTAGAAAACAGGGACATGGATGATAACAAAAACCCCAATTAATACTTATGAATAAACAATCTCGAATAAGAGCGAGATTGGAATAGTTATCCCTTACCTTAGGTCTGATATGCTTCGTACATATCCGAACCTCATGTGTAATGATTTTAATAATGTCATTGACTTATTACAGAATCATATTCATTGTTATGATATCATATATGGGTTACTTATGACTTTATATTACATGTTCTTTTGTAAATTCGATGTCAAAGCAACGATTTGGGTTAAATCGTTTCATTTATTGTACGTGTTTCGACTTGTTGTTCTTGATATTATTACTTATATTCTGATTTAATTAATTATAGAAAGTAAAACATGATTTATATATATAATATATATTCATTATGTACACATATATATATATGATAGATCGATAAATGGAATGAAATACAACGTTCATGGAGACGGTAGGCCATACGTACACATGAACGCAATTTTCGTTTCCTTATTGAATTGACTGAAATTAATTAGATGACATACATATATATATATATATATAAATAAATACAGTATCATTATTATTTCATATATTTCATTATTACTTATTATATATACTTTATAATCATTCATCAATGGTTAACATGGAGAATGAATCTTATCGCGTCGTGGAGACGATAGTCCGTACCTACGCACGAGCTATTCTATCATTCCCATGATCATGGAATTGTATTTAAGTGTATGTATAATATTTCAGAATCAATATAACTTTACAATAATCATATATAGTTATTTATTTACACCATTATACCCATCCATGTAAGGTGGTGGTTGAAAACAGATTACACCACGGCGTGGAGATGGTATTCCATACGTACGCACGCGCGGTGATTTCGTTTTCTGTAGGATGGATAGAAGGTGAAATAGGGTTGTTTAATATTTATAGTAATATATAAGTATATAATTAATACTAATGTTATTAATTTATAATGAGATAACTAAAGAAGACGAAGTAGAATAAGAAAGAAACATGAAAGAGTCGGTAGAATAGATTACCTCTTCCTCAACGCACCTCTTTTAAACATCTTCTTAGGGCACTAGAGTTGGTGTTTTAAGAAGACCATAACCTATATTATGTAACTAGAGAGGTTGATAAGAGTAATTGTCTAGGTTTGGCCGAGATTCAAGGCTCAAAAGGGTGTGAAGAGAAGAGGGAAGGGGTGCCCTTTTTATAAGGGAGGAGAGGGGCACCATTGGAAAAACATAAAATATTATTTTATAATAAAGTCATATTCGGTTTATAATAGCTCCAAATTGATTTATTTCGATGATAAAGTGGGTATGGGTCGAAATAATCTCAACCTATAGATTTTAGACTAGTTTTGGTTACTATTTTAACCATATCTTTTAGATTTAACTCTAAGTTAAATAATTTAACTTTTACCGTGTCTTCTTGTTTTCTTACACTATATGGTTAATAAATTTACAATAACCAGCCAAATTAACCCCAAGTGGTTAATTATTAATATATATAACCTTACCTAAGTCATTTTCCCAAACCTTATATTTTTAGGAATATAATAACAACTAATAATATAATATTTGTTTTAAAAACTATTTTATGTCAATTTTGACACTATTTGGTAATTGATTTTTGTGAAACTCATAACAGCATGATTAGTTAGAAAAAAGTTAATTAAATAAATACTATCATTTCATATGAACCTAGAAAATTAGTTGAATTCATAAAAAGTCTCAAATTACATTTATTTGGGTATTTATAAAATCAATTATTTTAATATTTCATTATTTAGTTAATTACAACATCAACATTGTGTCATAAATAACAAAAATTATTTAATATCTAAAACTTATAAATAAACTACCATTAGGTAGGAAATATTTTTATCTTTATAATGAATATTTATAGTCGAATTTATTTTATGTATAACCCTATATTTAAAATTGTTTAGTTATTAAACTTTGATTTTTACTATTTTAACTCTTTTTAAATAAAATAATAATAAATGTCCTAATCTAATACAAGTGGACCTAAATGATAATATTATATTCCTAAGGTTTTTTTGGTCGAATTAAACTTATCTAATATAATTAGGACATGTGTTAGTGTAATAATAATACCATTTTGACCCTTAATTGCCCTATTTACTTTTAACCATGGTAAATAAAAGTAAAAAATTACTATTCACCAAAAATTATTTTTGTCTTATTGAACCACATTTTAATTCTTGTTATTAACTGTGCCTCTCTGATTTTTGAAATTCCACTCACTGAAGCGGTAAAATTATGTTTTATGTAAGTTTGCAAAAAGCTCCTAGGAGGTAGGTAAAAGATGGTGAAAAGTTCAATAAAATTTTTATATATATAAAATTATTATAAAATGACTTCAATGAATTAAATTGAACATATATAGGTATTATGAATCAATTTTTACCAAAAATAAATTTAAATAAAATAAATAATTATTTAAATAAAAAGTTGGTTTTTAAATAGTAACCTAGTGTTTTCACTATTCATCAAAAATTGAAAGTTTTTAGAAAAATACCAAAACTTCACCCTAGGCTAATTTCGATGTTCCGAATCCAAAAATGGAGTCCATTTTGAAATATAAAATTACAAAAAGTTGGTATTACTATTCATAACGGCTAGTTCATAATAATATTATAATAATATCTCGTTTAGTGAAACATGGTATTGCGTACTACACACACTATCGAAGAAGGTCTTGATTGCGTGTAATGCAAGACAAGTTATGGATGCATGTAGTGAAAGCTATGTTTGGTGTTTCATATATCATAATCAAAACATATTTCATTTATACCTTAAACAAAATCTATACTTAATGTTGCGTAGAATAATTTCCACAAAACGAACATGAAATTGTGTGTAACAAGAGCCAAGAATAGTGTTCCGTATACTGCAAGCTAATACGGTGTTGTGTATAGTACACGATAATCTTGGTGTAGTGTATAATAGAAGACATCAATGAAATTAAAAATCAAATATCTCATAAAATCTCGGGGTGTTACATTCTACCCCCCCTTAAAATGAATTTTGCCCTCGAAATTCGTCAGGGTTATAAATGGTTTACTAC
The DNA here is from genome assembly GCA_963277665.1 of Viscum album. NCBI lineage: Eukaryota > Viridiplantae > Streptophyta > Magnoliopsida > Santalales > Viscaceae > Viscum > Viscum album. The sequence continues at coordinate 1,480,482,169 of OY728120.1, forward strand.
TCGAATGTTTCTTTAATAGAAACCCACATCGTAAAAAGGAATACCAAAACTTATCTTTAAAAACTAAAGTATATAACATAAAGGTTACCCAAATTAATTAATCACTGGGTTTCCACATAGGAGAACATAGGTGAAATTATGGATATGGAAGAAAAATATAACCATCATGTTCTGATGGAGAGTGGTAGAGAACATGGATATGAAAAAGCCAACAATCACAAAGCCCTAAATTTGTGATGATTTAAGGTACCATCCGATTCATCGGATATAAGGACACTAGGACAACATTTTTTTGTATTCAAGATCATTTCCCTAATGTTGAATAATTGTTGAAAAAAATACTTACTTGATTTTGGTACAATATTACTGTTGTTTATTCCTTGAACAATTTCCACATCATCTCTTAAAAAAATGAAGTTTAATTTGTCTTCCGGGAAGTGTTAGCAGATCATGCGATAGAATGATAGGTCATTCCATCTATCTCAAACAAAAGGATAGTAAAAGTTATTAAATATACATAAGTCTATCTATAGTGAGATTAATCGTGTATGGTTCCTAAAAAGGACTTATAATTCATATATCATACCGCTTAATATAATAAAACTAGCTTCTACTAACCAGGGACTTCCTATAGGACAGTGGTAAGTGATAAAGGCATGTCGCACTTCAGTTGTGGGTTCGATTCCCACAAAAGTTTCCGACACGATGGGTTGTCGCCCGTCCTATGGGTTGGCCTTTTTCAAAAACTATACTATTGTAACATTTCAGAAATAAAAAGTTATATCTTTAACCAATACTATTTGATGTCCATTCCAACCTTTAGGCTTATCAAAAATACTTATGTACGATTACTATAAATTTCATCTACCGATCATGTGAATTCCTTCATTTCTCCCCCATATATCATAAGATATATCTTGTTGTTCACTTTCCAAACATGTGAATACCTTAATCATGTATTCTCTTGCAAATTGAATACCCATTGAACCTTAGTAATAACATGAATGTTGTCAAAAGTTAACTATTTCCACATACCAAAAATCCCAAATATTCTATATACTTAGACCATGATATCACTTAGTCCTTATATCAATCATGATCCCATGAATACTATCAAACAGTTTATTTTCTCCTTATCCATTCATTGTGCACATATCATCTGTTTTCTAAAACATTTGAATCACTTTTCATGGTTACCGGTACCATATAATTATTGAAAACCAATACATAGATATTTCAATATACTATAAAAGTACATCAACAACATTATTATTGAATTCCAATACTTAAGCCCTTCAATCCATCCTCTTCAATTATTGGCTTGGAATAGGTCCTTCCTTGATTTAGAAGTAACTTCTTAGGTCAGGGCATTGAGTTTGGTAATGCCCATGTTCTCCGCAGATAAGACATTGGACTCCATAACAGTCTATCACTCTATGAACCTTTTCTCCACATAGATAACATCTTCCCCTCCATTTGAGGTATTACTCAAGGTTCTTTTTCCTTTCTTTAGAAATCTCAATCTTCCTTTCCCTATGCTCCTCACCATGGGAACATGCATAAAATTTCATCTTCCTCTTATTTGATGACTTAGGAATACAACAAAAGTTCACCTTGTTAATCATATATCAAGATTACTGATTCAGCATAATCACAATATCTTCCTCTCCAGGCGTTACATAATTTCGCTGATCGTAGTCATCAACTTTTCCCTTGGAATCAATGTTAACTGAATTCCTTCTTGTTCCCTCGATTGACTAAGACCAGAAACCATAGTGTAAGAAACAGTTAAAATAACGAGGAACCACATAATCATAAAAAGTTACTTATGGGATGTCTAACTTATCAAAAAAAATTTAATCCATGACACCTTAGGTTCACCCTAGGTTATTCATGATCGTCAACATAATTCTAGGACTCTAACCTATACGTGTACTTAACCATAGGGATATCCCTAGACATACCTTAGAAATATCTCTAGGGATTTCACTAAAGTTTTTGCATCCTAGTTTCCAAAGGTTAACTAAACCTTTCCTCTAATAACAATTGAAGAGACCCAAAGCTTGACGTACAAGGAAATTACATTACTTTTTTGGAATACTTAATACATAACAAAAACAGACACACATGGACCATATTAGTTTAGTGTCTTTGTAAATTCCGAAAAAAATAATCTTCTAATCACGGTGAAAGATATTCTACATCTCCCATAAAGATCTTCCACTTTTATTTTCTTACATAAAACCTTTCTTTATATCGTGGGGAAAATAAAACGTAAAAATGGTGAGCTCAAATTCTCATTAAGGGTAAACATAGAGAACATAAAACAATCCATAAACATTTGAATGCAAAAACTTGAACATAAAATCTAAACATCCAAATCTTGAGTAAAGACATAAATCATGGAAGTACATAAGGAATATATCATAAAGAAACATCAATCATGATAAAATATCATGGGAATAAAACATATAATTGTGTAAAACCATTAAGCAAATGATATCATTTCCATAGTAGCCAAGGCATTACTGCCAAGACCATCTTAGTGGACAAAGTCCCTTTCTGAATCAAGTTCACTCCTCGTTCAAGTCCTGTATCACTAAACCGGATTAAATTACCGTTCCAGCCATTTCTGTCTCATGAGATATAAATATTTACCCAATGCATTTTATGGAGATATAGGTCCCACCCATCTCATAATGAAATCATTCTTTCATGTGCCTCAAAATTATAAACCATACATCATAGCATAATCCATGTAATAGAATAGGATTCTTAAACATCATGCCATCATAACATAATCCATATAGAAAAATGGATATCATCTCATAATAAGAAGAGTAAAACCATTTAAATAATGGAGACATTATACTTGAAACATAAACAAATTAAATAATGTCATTTTAGATGGAAAATAGTTCTAATAAAACACTTGAAATGAATTCTTGAGGAAAATATCCTTTCTTCTTCAGAATCATTTTCTTTTCACAAAATCCCATGCAATTTTAAAAGAAAAGGGTTTTTTTGAAAATAATCATGAAATCTTTTAGAGGAAGCTTCAGAAAAATGAGGCGTTATGAAACCGTAAAAATCCGTTCACGCCGTATAAGTTAAAAATAACATTCTCCTCTTACTTTTATCATAAAAGTCAAAAAGTTCCTCGTGTGGTAAAAAAAAGTAAGATTCGTTTCATAACATGTGGTAAAATTCAAAAATGGGTAAAAATGCCATTAAACATACATGAAAATATTTCTATAAAACAGGGACATGGATGATAACAAAAACCCTAGTAAATACTTACGAATAAATAATCTCGGATAAGAGCGAGATTGGAATAGTTATCCCTTACCTTAGGTCCAATATAATTCATATGTATCTGAACCTCCTATATAATGATTCAAATAATGTCATTGACTTATTACAGAATCATATTCATTGTTATGATATCATATATGGTTTACTTATGACTTTATATTACCCGTTCTTTTGTAAATTCGACGTCAAAGCAGCGATTTGGGTTAAATCGTTTCATTTATTGTACGTGTTTCGACTTTTTGTTCTTGATATTATTACTTATATCCTGATTTAATTAATTACAGAATGTAAAAAATTATTTATATATATAATATATATTCATCATATACATATATATATGATAGATCGATAAATGGAATGAAATACACCGTTCATGTAGACGGTAGGCCGTATGTACGCATGAATGCTGTTTTCATTTCCTTATTGAATTGAATGGAATTAAGTAGATGACATACATATATATATATACAAAAATCCATTATCATTATTATTTCATATATTTCATGATTACTTATTATAGATAATTTATAATCATTCATCAATGGTTAACATGGAGAATGAATCTCATCGCGTCTTGGAGAAAATAGTCTGTATGTACGCACGAGCGATGATATCATTCCCATGATTGTGGAATTTTATTGAAGTGTATGTATAATATTTCAGAATAAATATCACTTTATGATAATAATATATAGTTATTTATTTACTCCATTATACCCATCCAAGTAAGGTGGTGGTTGAAAACAAATTACACCACGGCGTGGAGAAGGTATTTCGTACGTACGCACGCGTGGTGATTTTGTTTTCCATAGGATGGATAGAAGGTGAAATAGGTTTGTTTCATATTTATAATAACATATCATTATATAAGTAATAATGATGTTATTACTTTATTATGAAACAATTAAAGAAGAGGAAGTAGAAGAAGAAAGAAACATGAAAGAGTCGGTAGAAGAGATTACCTCTTCCTCGATGCACCTCCTTTAAACATCTTCTTAGGGCACTAGAGTTGGTCTTTTGAAAAGACCAGAACCTCTATTATGTAACTAGAGAGGTTGATAGTTGGAATTATCCTGGGTTGGCCGAGCTTCAAGGCTCAAAAGGGTGTGAAGAGAAGAGGGAAGGGGTGTCCTTTTTATTAGGGAGGAGAGGGGCACCTTTAGAAAAACTTAAAATATTATTTTATAATAAGGTCATATTCAGTTTATAATAGCTCAAAATTGATTTATTTCGAATATAATTATGGTATGGGTCGAAATACGCTCAACCAATAAATTTTAGACAAGTTTAGGATACAAATTTAAACTTATCATTTAGATTTAACTCTAAGTTAAATAATGTAACTTTTACTCTATCTTCTTGTTTTCATACACTATATGGTTAATAAACATACTATAACCAGCCAAAAGAACCCCAAGTGGTTCATTATTAATATATATAACCTTATCTAAGTCATTTGGCCGAACCGTAGATTTTTAGGAATATAACAATTAATAATATAATATTTGTTTTAAAAACAATTTTATGTCAATTTTGACACTATTTGGTAATTGATTTTTTTACTAAAATCATAATAGAATTATTAGTATAACAACGTTAATTAAATCAATACTATAATTTCATATTAACCTAGAAAATTAGTGTAATTCATAAAGAGTCTCAAATTACATTTATTTGGGTTTTTATAATATCAATTATTTTAAAGCTTCATTATTTAGGTAATTACTTCATCATCATTGTGTCATAAATAACATAATGTATTTAATTTCTAAAAATTATAAATAAACTACCATTAGGTAGGAAATATTTTTATCTTTATAATTAATATTTGTAGTCGAATTTATCTTATTTATAACCCTATATTACAAATGTTTTAGTTATTAAACTTTGATTTTTACTATTTTAACTCTTTTTAAATAAAATAATAATAAATGTCCTAATCTAATTCAAGTGGACCTAAATGATAATATTATATTCCTAATGTTGTTTTTGGTCGAATTAAACTTATCCAGTAGAATTAGTACATGTGTTAGGGTAATAATAATACCATTTTTACCCTTAATTACCCTATTTACTTTTAACCATGGTAAATAAAAGTAAAAAGTTACTATTCACAAAAAATTATTTTTATCTTATTGAACCACGTTTTATTCCTTGATATTAATCGTGTCTCTCAGATTTTCAAAATTCCACTCACAAAAGCGATAAAATTAAGTTTTATGAAAGTTTGCAAAAAGCTCCAAGGAGGTAGGTAAAAGACAGTGAAATGTACAATAAAAATTTTATATATCTAAAATCACTACTAGAAAGGGGGTCTATCCCCACACATCTATCCCCACGGTTTAATAAACTGTGGGGGTAGTCCTTCTTTGTTTATCAATGCCCACGGTTTTTTAGAACCGTGGGTATTCAATCCACAATTTTATCGGGCCTCTTCCTCACTCCGTCTCGCGCTCCTCACTCTCGTGCTCCCCCTCTCTCGTGCTCCCCCGCTCTCGTCCCTGCTCTAACCCTAGGTTCCAGATCTCCGCCTCCGGCCCTCTCCCCCCCTCCCCGACCACTGCCTCTCGGGTATCCGACCTCCGCCTCCCAGCCCTCTACTCCCCTCTCCGACCTTCCACCTCCTGGCCATCCGACCACCGGTACCCGGCCATCTCATCCCCACTCCAGACTCCACATCTGCTCCCGACCTCGACCTCCCGGTCGACATTTCCACCTCAACGTCTCGGCCTCCACCTCCCTTCCTCCAGCTCCAGCGACGTGCCCCTTCCCCCTGTAGGATCCCTCTCCTCCGGCAACGTCCCGGCAGATTCATTTCATTTAGGTTTGTAATTTTTTCTCCTTGATTTTTTATTCTTTTTAAACTTACCACCGATTCTTATATAAACTCACCGGAAGATTCATTGCATTTATGTTTCATCAATTTTTGGGTTGAGGTTCGAGTGTGGTTTTATAATGGTTGAGGCTTAAATCGATAAGCTCATTAAAACCAACTGTGTTGGGGAAGTCCAATACCTCACATGTCTGGACAACATTCTCCTAGTCATGAATAAGAATATAAAAATTAGGATCTATATTTACTTCTGAGATCTCAATCACCATTTCTCAAAATATGATTTCCCCATCCTAGCAACAGAGTTGCTGATTGATGTGAATGTCGATTTCCAGGCTCCGTCCATCATGGATGGTTATTTTGGATACAATAAATCTGGATTTCTTGGTGATACATAGATGGAATTGACCTAGAGTGAAGTCATAGGGTCTAGGATCCTAAAAAATGTATCTTCTTAAAAGGATCAGAAGAAGATGGTTCTCCCTGAGAACACTAAAAAGCTAAAGCAACATCATACTTTTCATGTTTTTTTCTGATAGAAAGATGACAAATATTAAACCGAGTCAATTTTATGTCTATCACCATGATAATATTAAATAGGATCATAACCAATAGGTATCCTTATAATTTGAAATCGAGATTCAACACACATGTTTATTCTAGGATTAATATCCGACTTTTATAATTCCAAAAGAATGATAGAGGCTTACTTGTGAACCTGGGGAATTAAAGAAAAACCACTCTTGATAATCCCCTTAAAATATTTAATATGAGTTGATGTGAAACTCAATGGAGTAATGACTGCTTGAGGTTGGAGTAAAGAAGAAATGTCTATAGCAGTGAGAGTTGATAAAATGTGCACTGAAAAATTTGGATTTCCTTAGCCACCTTAGCTCTTACTGTCAGAGGGCACATCCTCATGATCCACTAGTGGTGGTGATAGTACATGATGTATATGGGAATGCTTAGCAAACCCCATAACCACATTATCACTCCTTTATCTAACAATAGGCGATCCATGAAGAATTGGATCTACTGTTTGAGCTTCATCCTCAGCCTCAAACCTTCTGTGAACATTAGAAACTATAGAAAAATATTCAACTGAACTTTCCTTGGGAAAATAAATATATGTCACAATAACTAGCTCCTCAACCTGATGAAATTATTCATTAGACTAATCAAATTGGCTATGATCAGCCTCTTCTTGACATTGAATAAGCTCAACCATGGTAAGATTTACTTCTGGAACCAAAGTTTTAGTTCTGAATGGTACTGACTCCTCCACTCTCCTAGAAGGTACCATCTTGATAGGTGATTCATTCGTAGATAGTGAGGTCTGAGATGGATCCCTTTGATCCATACCTTCCTAGCATATTTCCTTTAAGGATCTTGAATTAGAATCCCAAAAATAACCAATGGTATTCAATAAGATAACATGTAAAGTGTCATTCTTGTGAAACTTCACTACACCCCCTTCATCGAGATCCAATTCTTTTGTCTTTAAAACTAAAGAAATCAACCTTCCATAAGGGTAGTAATTAACCTTACCCTTTCCATTGTAACAATGATGCAAAAAATGCATCACGTGCCTTGGAAGATTCGATTTCAGGTTATTTATTGGAATATACAAAAAATATATATCCTGGAAAAGAGCTTTATCCATCTCACTCGCTTTATAAACTATTCCAGTATGAACAAACTTACACAATTCCTTCTATTCTACTTGAAAATATTTCACGGGCTTCTTTTCAAAATTATAGGTTCCAAATAAAAACTTAAACACTTCTGATGGCCCAAATGAGCCTATTTCAACAAGCATATGACTGAAACTAAACTCTCCCTCATGGGGACAATGGAACATCTCATCCTTTTTTATAGAAGAAATCATTAATGAATTTCCATTGACATTTGAAGAAATTACGTCTTTATTTTTATTAAAATGAAACCCCACATATGGAGTGATTATTTGTGGGTTCTGTCAAATTAAGTGACTAAATTATTTATATTCTATGTTATTTTAGAACTGAATTATGTGTTTTTTCTTCACACATTAATTATACTTCAATCTCATTTCTTTTTGTACACTCTCCATGTATTAATGTCATGTGAGGTAATTATAAATGTCATGCTAACTAGGTGCCTTTACTCATGGAACTACACGTTGTCTAATATCATGACACATCATATAGGCAGACATGTTTTGTTGGTATGTCATACACAACAAAAAACTATATAGATTTTTTTCCACACACTATGTGAGTGAGAATACACACCCTATAGTGTATAAGGGTTCATATCATGTTGCCTCTAATACAATATATGTTTATTATATTTCTGATGGAAATTAAGAACTAACAAGAAGGGTTCCTATTGTGTTCCCTGTCATTTCATGCAATGCATGAATTACTTTTAAATTAATTAATATTTTTTAATTTATTAAAAATTATAAAAAATTTGAATCCCTAGGACTGTTTGGATGGGATGTTCAGATAAATGAATTAATGCATTAATTGCATAATTATTTTATTACTTTTTGACTTTTATCTTAATAAACAACAAATAGAAAGAAATTATAGCTTACTTATAATATGATATTGTAACCATTTGGGGACATCATTTAAAAGGGGTCATGATTTAAGAAAATAAATACTTATAAAATGAATATAAAAATATGAAATATTATACTTAGACTGTTTCTCTCATGATAAAAAATTTTAGGAGAGGTGGAAGAGGAAATTAAATATGTTTTACTAGCTAGTAATATGCTTTGATTAATTTAATAATGAAATTGATTGTAATGAATTTTTTAAATATGATTTACATTATTGACTGAAAGATATTTTTTTCTTGATATAGAATGGATAGAAGCTGGATGTATCGTGCCGATCGGATTTCAACCGAGTTTCAAAATAATTTGGAGAATTTTTTAGATTTTGCATTTAACAATGCGTCAGATGGAGGTTGTATACAGTGTCCCTGTTATAATTGTGTTGGAAGACCATGGTTAAGACGAGAAGAAGTTAGTTACCATTTAACGAAATTTGGATTTCAAGAAAACTATAATGTTTGGTTTCACCATGGAGAGATGAACCAATCTTCGACTATTCATAAACGAAATGAAAGAAGTGACATGGAGAATTTGATATTTGATCGGTTTCCAAATGTGCATCATTCCGAGAGAGACAGTATGCCGGTGCAAGAAGACAATGATATTAGTAGACATGAGGAAAATACTGAAGGCGATGATGTTGAGAGAGTGAAAAATTTATTGGATGATTCCAGAACTCCAGTATATCAAGAATGTACTAAAATGACTAAGCTGGAATTTTTAATGCGGTTATATCTTGGGAAAACCATGTATGGGATTTCTAATACCGCCATTGATTATATTCTTACATTTTTAAAGGACTTGCTTCCTGATGGTGCAGATATTCCCTCAAATCATTACATGGCATGGAAGTTAATTAAGCAGCTTGGATTTTCTACTAATAAAGTCCATGCTTGTCCGAAAGATTGCAGTTTATTTTTGGAGGAAACAGCTGACCGTGATGACTGTAAAGTATGTGGTACATCTCGATGGAAGACAAATGCAGATGGAACACCATCTCGTGTGCCACAGAAAGTCATGTGGCACTTTCCATTGATTTCCAGACTTCAAAATCTATTCATGTCTCCAGAAATCTCAGCCAATATGCGATGGCACGATGTTGAGAGAATTAAAGGTAATGATGAGCTGGTCCATCCTGTAGATGGATTAGCATGGCGGACATTTGATTCACAACATCCTGATTTTGCAGCTGAGGTGCGTAATGTCAGATTGGGCCTATCATGTGATGGTTTTAATCCGTTTGGTCAGATGCTTACTGCTCATAGCACGTTGCCGGTTTTTATTCATGTTTATAATCTTCCTCCGTGGATGTGTATGAAAAAACCATTCACTTTCTTGAGTATACTGATTTCTGGACCTTCAGATCCTGGTAATGATATAGATGTCTACTTGCAGCCTTTAATAAGATAATTGAAACAACTTTGGGAATTAGGCGTGAAAACATTTGATGCTTCTTCAAAGAATACGTTTCAGATGCGTGCTGCCCTTCTATGGACCATAAATGATTTCCCTGCCTATGCAATGATGTCTGGGTGGAGCACGAAGGGAAAATTATCATGTCCCGTTTGTATAAAGAATACACGATCGAAAAGGCTTAAATATCGTCGTAGTTTCAGTTTCATGGGGCATCGTCGATTCTTGCCAATGGATCATCAATACAGGAAGAATCGTCGGAGGTTTGATAATAATGTTGACACTGAAGAACCACCTCAACGTATGTCTGGAAGTGATGTGCTTAATGAATTGAAAGATTTCAGCTTTTCATTAGGGAAAGGTCAGTTGAAATCTCAAAAGAGGAAGACTTCTGATACTCAAGTCACTTACAATTAAAAAAAGAGAAGTATTTTTTTTGTGTTTCCATATTGGTCTACTAATTTGTTACGTCATTGTTTAGACGTAATGCATATTGAGAAAAATATATGTGAAATGTTGCTTGAAATTCTTTTGAATATTAAGGGGAAGACCAAAGATGACTTCCGATCTCGTCGGGATTTATTGGACTGGGGTATTCGACCAGAACTACACCCTGTTTGTATCGGTGAAAACAAATGGAACGCTCCCTGTGCTTCTTATGTGATGACACCGACAGAGAAAGATCAATTTCTGGCAATATTGGAGAATATCAAGGTTCCAGATGGTTATTCCAGCAACATATCTAAACGAGTCAACAGAAGACATTTGAAATTGAAATCCCTAAAAACTCATGATTATCACATCCTTCTTCATGAATTGATTCTAATAGCAATTCGGCATTTGCTACCCAAAAATGTAAGAGTGACGATGATTCGCTTGTGTCATTTTTTTAGAGACCTTTGTGCTAAAAGTTTATCCAAAGCATTATTGATAAAAATTCAGCAAGAGGCACCATTAATTCTGTGTGAGTTGGAAAAAAATTTCCTCCATCTTTTTTCACTTGCATGCTGCATTTAACAGTTCATCTTCCAACTGAGGCACTTCTTGGGGGACCAGTCGCTTTTCGGTGGATGTATCCCACTGAAAGAAATATGTGCACAATGAAATCATATGTCCGAAATAAGAATTATCATGAAGGTTCCATTGTGAGGAGTTATCTGGCCCAAGAATGTAGGGAATTTTGTTCAATGTATTTGTCCGATGTGACCACAAGACATAATCGACCAATGAGAAATGAAGATGAGCAGTATGAGGAAATTCAACCCTCGTTTCCCTCTCTTCCTCAAATAGGTGGAATTGTCGGGTCATATACATTGGTTACATTGAGCTTTGAAGAGCGGAATATGGCACATCGTACAGTCTTTTTTAATTGTGGTTTGTTCGATGCCTATATCAAGTAAGTAATTTGAATATCTATATGTCATCTCATACGATATCATATCACATACAACTTATACTATTATTATCATTTTATATAGGGAACATAAACAAATTATAGGTAGAGTTCATCGATATTTTCCATTGAGAAGGAGAGAGGCTATACATAGCCAAGAGTTCCCAGCTTGGTTGAAATCAAAGGTATGACCATTAATTTAAATACCTTAAAATATAGATATATGTTTAATTATATTAGTCATATGTATTCCAGGTATTGAGTTTACCTGCTGAGTTCATTTCTCAAGAATTAAGAGCGTTGGCTTTTGGTCCCAATTCTTTGGTTCGTGACTGCAAATCTTTAATAATCAATGGATATAAATTTGTCACAACCGATAGAGCAATGAAAATGAGAACACAACATGATGGCGTTATGTTAACCGCTGGAACGGATTGTTATGCCAGTGCATCAGATAGTCGACCTCGATATGAAGATGTGTATTATTATGGACTGGTTGAGAAAATATTGTTATTGGATTACTACTCTCAAGGTCGAGTCACTATGATGAAATGTAAATGGTTTGATTCAATGACGCGACATGGTACATTTATTGATTATTGTGGATTTAGAGTTATTGACATGAGTCGATTCTTGCATACTGATGAACCATACATTTTGGCATCAATGGAAAAAAAAGTGTTTTATGTGAAAGATAATTTGAAACCTGATTACGGTGTCATTAATGAAATAATCCCAAGACATATTTTTCATGATGCTGGAGATGAAATTGTCACTATTGATGCCCCCATCGGTGTTAGCCAAAATACTCTATTTGATGATGCAAATTCTCCCATTGTGAGAGATGATGTTGAACCTGAGGTGGTGGAGGGTAGTATATAAAAGCAACCATATATATTCAGAGTTCATTCAGTTTAACATGACGTGAGTTTCTTAGGTTGGTACTAATGAAAAATGTTATGAAATTATTTGTATTCTTTGAATTCTAAGTTGTATGTATGATTTGTAAAAATTGTTGCTAAAAAATATTTATTTCATTCTTATGCAGATTATGAAGAAAACTACAAAAGCTCGCAAGAAGAGATTATTTGATGTTGATCCTGTTAGACGCGACCCTGAGTTGTCTTCAGTGAGTATAATAAATCTAATATTTATCTTCTGCATTACATATAATGTAATCTTCATATTTTTGATCTTTTTTTTAGGGACATATAACTCCAGAGTGCCCTCTTCCCACTATGGGACCGAGCAGGGATTCTCCTAGGCCTAGGCGGAGCTCCCGTCTTACCACTCCCCCCACTAACCCATCATTGGACATCCCATCTACCACACATGTACGCCCTCCGCTTGAGACCCTTGGGATGTTCCCATACATGCTGCCATCATCATCCCATTTACCCTCTTTTTCCCATTCCATGTACATGCCGACTCGACCGATGTTCTCACCTGCACAATTTCCATATCCATTCATGTATCCCCATACTTACTACGCATATTCTGACATGTCTGCACCACCTCCTTTTCCTACCATCCTTCCTACACATATTGAGTCTGTTCCTTCAGTTTCCACACCTATTCATGAAGATCAGCCGAAGCATGCTGTGGAACAAATACTTCCTTCGGAGGATGTTGATCCAGCACAGTCTACAGATGCCTCACAGTCTATTCAGGAGCCTGCATCAGGTGTTTTTATAAATCTTTCAAAATATAGCATTTCACTTCTGTCCTATTGTATTGTCACTTAACTCTTCTCTTTTCACCTCTTATCTTATTTAGTGGGATCTTCTAGTAGGCGACGTGGACGCACTCGAATGCGGGATGCCTGGAATCATGAAACTCAGATTATGGTGGATTATAATCCTCAAAATCAAATGGTAGGTAAAAATGCTAAGGAGTGTAGAAGTTTCATGGCTACTTTAGCCAAATATCATGATATCGTTCCAGTGGAACCGGTCTCATGGAGACATATCAGTGCTGACATCAAGGATAGGGCATGGGCGTAGATATGGGTATGGAAATTTTATAAATTTATATTTACATTAGTAATGTATTTATATGACTTAACATGTTCGTTGCAGAGTCGATTTAACTTTCCTAACGGTGAAGCTGCCAAAGCTGCTAGGTTGAGTGTCTTAGAGAGTATTGGCGGTCATAAAAACATGAGTTATATATTGGTTGGAGGAGTAGAGTGGGTACTGAGTTAGAGGGTGTACCCACAAACCCTGACTGTTCAAAAAGTCAATATCAAAAAATGACCGCACATTGGAAGACTGAACTGTTTAAGGTACTACCAATCTTTAATGATTTTTATATAAAAATTTAATTCTTATTACTTGTATTGTTTTTGTGTTTCTTAGGTAGTGTCAGAGAGAAACAAAAAAACAAAGATGAATTGACATATTTACACACATTAGGGCGCACTACAATGCCCGAGCATGAGAAACAACAGGTACGTTCATCTGAATTAAAACAATGTCCTTATTTATAACATGTCATCATAATTTATTCATGCATTCCCTTGGTTAGTCTATGTATCCTGGAAATCACATCTTATACTAGGAGAAGACTTGTCTATTTTTTCTAAACAAGTAGTATATTTCCTTGAAACCCATTTCAGAACACCATTTCAGAAAACCACCAATTGGTTATGACTTCCATTTACCTCAATTTTTGTAGGTCTTTGTTTCAACTCACTTCAATCCAATTTTTTTCATTTCTCATATATGGTTGTAATCCAAATTTATGCATTTCTCATATGTAGCAAGCTGTATTGGGCATTGAAGGTCCTGTACCTCATGCCAAGTTATTCTGCTCCAGTAGAAAAAAAAAAGATGGAACTGCAGTTAATTCACAAACACAAGATAAAATTGTAAGTTTTTTTTATTTATATTTCAAACATTTATACGAAATTAATAATTTAATATGTTTATAATTTCAACAGTCTGCCTTGGAGGCCATGGATGAAAAGGAAGTTGGCAACTTAGGGCCAAATGATCATTTGAGTCAGGTGTTAGGTGCGGAGCATCCAGGAAGAGTCCGTTGTAGACCAGGCAAAAACATTGTCCCCTCTAGGTATTGGTCATCATCGTAACCCTCTAAGGCCTCTGAGTTGGAAAGCTCTGCTGAATTAGCTGCAACAAAGAAAATGGTATTAGAGGAGCGTGAAAAAATTAAGCTAATGAATGAACATTTCATGAAAGCAATGTCAGTTTTGAGTCAGTTACTACCATCAGAGGCTTCTGCCACTTTTCATTCATGTATGGCATCAATGATCTCTTTAAATTATGCCTCGGGTGATTCCCATGAGGGTCCTAGTGGCGGTCAGGGTGGTGGTGATGGAGTTGGTGAGGATGTTGGAGCTGGTGAGGATGTTTCTGATGCTGTTGTTGGTGATGATATTGCTGCTGATGATGCTGATGGTGCGGTTGGTGATGGTGTTGATGATGATGACGATGCTGGACATGGGGATGATGATGATGGCGATGGGGGGGATATTAGTCCCCACCATTTTTAACTTAGCAGTGAGACTTCTGTTGGAGTTTATTTTTTTCGTATTGGTGGACTGTTGTATGTGAATTTCTGTTTAGACTGTGAAAATTTCTGTTATTTGGGTTGTCCGGGCAGGGGGGGAGGGCTGGGCAGTGGGGAGGGAGGGGGGAGGGCTGGGTAGTGGGGAGGGAGGGGGGAGGGGCTGGGCATGGGGGGAGGGGGAGGGGGGCTGGGCAGGGGGAGGGCTGGGCAGGGGCTGGGCATGGGGGGAGGGGGAGGGGGGCTGGGCAGGGAAAGGGCTGGCCAGGGGGGAGGGGGAGGGGGGCTGGGCAGGGGGAGGGCTGGGTAGGGGGGGTTTCTGGGCAGTGGGGAGGGAGGGGGAGGGGTTGGGCATCGGGGGAGGGGGAGGGGGCTGGGCAGGGAAAGGGCTGGACAGGGGGGAGGGGGAGGGGGGCTGGGCAGGGGGAGGGCTGGGAAGGGGGGATTGCTGGGCAGTGGGGAGGGAGGTGACAATTTTTAACTTGACATGATATTTGGACATGACATGAGTTAAACAGGATTGGGTTAGACATAAAGTGGTTCAGGTTGTGAAATACTAGAGAGAGTAAACTGAAAATTGTCCAATCTACCCAACTTCATTTTCTATACATTTCATATTTATATACATTCCATTTTGGTTAAAATACACTACTGGAATGCATAAAAATTCTATCAAGAAAAGAAATAATGTGTAGACTCCCAATACTTGAATGATGTAAATGACACCAATGACAATAAGACCACTACACTTTCTACCAATACTTGAATGCTCATGAATTTGTCTCATGTATAGAAACCAGCAAAGGAATTGCTTGCAAGACTCATGAGGCTTCTAATCCTGTCATCCCTGCTGATACCAACAAAAAAATTTATTCTACAAGGGATGTCATCCTGAGAAGCAAGAGTAATCTGGCTGAAAGGGCTCATGTTAAACCTGACAATGGCCTGGTAAGTTCTCTGAAACCCCAGCATGTGAATGACTCACTTATTTTAGCTGGATCAACATCTCTCATTTCCTGTTCTCCTGAAGTTAACACTGTGGTTCCATCTCATGCTAGCAGTTCCAAGATTGCTCAAACAGGTACCCCTAATCACCCTCTCCCTGCACTGCTTAGCACTAATTGCACAGTCACTGAGAGGTCTTTGCTAACTGATGCTGATAAATATGTTTCTTCTGAAATGGGAAAAACTAGCATGGTCCCTTTATATAATACTGCTTTTGTCCATACTTTTTCTCCTGCTATTATTTTTCATTCTGCTACAGAAAATTCTTCTACTCCTGCTACTGGACATCCTGTTCTCAACACTCAAGTTATATCCTAACTGAACTCATATTTACTGTGGAGATAAGGTGACTATTGTGATGTGAATTATGGTTTTCTGAGCATTGAAGGTTCACAAAATAGAAATATATTCACCAAAATCTTGGCTAGTGTCAGGTTGAAAGGATTGATGTGTAGTCAATGATAACATTACTAATATATGAAACACCAAAAAAAGTTTATAAATATAAATATATTCTTAGTGGCTTAGAATACAGGTGAACTCTCTTGAAGAAAATTTCTCAAACAAAGACTCTGGAATTCAATCGAAGTAAATAGTTGAGGAAAAAAGTGTTATGAGAAATCAATAAAGAAAATTTTATACAGATGATCATTATGAAGGTGGGATATTGGTGTTACCATTATAACCAGTTGGAGTTTCATATAATCTACTACTAATTATATATTATTATTATGAAAAATCACATTTATGGAAAAGTGGTAAACCATTTGAGATTACACACAGACATCACCAAAACAAACATGAAATAGTCGAATCACTGAACTGTAATTTAATCCTATTAGAGGATTTAACTCTTAGGAGACTCCATTTTAGAGGTGAATCCTTCCCACACCGATCTTCATTAAGATAGATTTCAATGTTGTATGGTACGTTGTCCACAGTCTGGATGAGATCTTCCACAAAAATAATCTTCCCATTGAAACCATTCTCTAGTATGCCAAGATGATTGTGGATCCAGACACCTTTCTCCTTAGAGTTGCTAGCCTGAAGATGCCTCCCCAGTAACTGGTCATATTCCTCTTATGTAGTAATTACCTGAAGGATCTTGTCACAAAAAGCTTCCTTACAGTTGATGATGTTTCCAACTAGTCATATTCTATCAATTCCTTAACACACTAAGGGATATCAAATTCAGTAACCTCCTTGACAGCATGCACCCGGTCAGATATAGATTAATCCTATGTTGAAGAGTCAAGCCCATTAGGCGAGTTTACCTCTTCTGGATTGGAAACCTTTAGAGGTATATTTCCTTTTCTTGAGGATTGAGTAACAGGATGGATAGGTAATAAATAGTAATATTTCTTTCTACACAGCCTTTGAGAGTGCTAGATAAACCCTTATGGATCGATAAGAGTGTTTCCCCCTTCCTTTAAGTGGTTATAATTTATTCCCCATCCATGTCCACTTCCTTAGACTCAATGAGCGCATCTGAATTAGAATACCTTTCTTTATTGGGAGCCCCTTAGGTGAGTTTACCTCTGTGTGTTTTGAAGGTTAGCTTTGGACTCTTAGTGTGTTGGATTTGTAGCTCCAGTTCACTTATAGAAGCATACAGTGACATTAGAATGTTGTCTATAAATTGTTCTCTATCTTCTAGGATCTTCGCATTTGGTTTTTTTGTATGCTAAATAGATGTATAAATGTTGATGCACAACAGGTTCATAGCAAACAACAATGATGTTCTTGTTGTTTGTTCTTCTCTAATTCTCGTGTATACTTTTGTACAGGTTTGTATGTGTGTTCTTCTGATTCTTGGTTCCACGCCTTCTCTACAATTTTGTCTGGTTCTCCTTATTTTATGTTCAGCGGCCCAAAACTGTGCATGTGGATATCCTCATGAATCATATAGTTCAATGACATGTCATTAAATATTTTTTTCCAATAAGAATTATTATAATCAGTAGAATTAATAACTATAATATGACCCGTAGACAAACAATCGAAAATTATATATAAAAGAGGTAAAGTATGGAGCTGTGTCACAGTTGCAGTGTCACTGAGCAATGTCACTAAAGAGAGGTGACTCAGGAGTGGTGATTTTTCCTATCTCTGAGTGGTGTAAAAACCCATTTTCATAGGAGTAGTGACTCATACTTTGCGAAATTCTAGTACTAGTGTCTTGAAGTAGTAGAAGTGTGTTATATACTTTTTGAAAATTCTAGAGCGGTAGCTATTTCACATCCTTTGTGAATTTTCTGGAGCGGTGTTTGTTTGGACCGATAGAAATGTCTGTTTGGATCAGTAGCAGTGTCTGGCCCTTTTCCATTTTTTTGGACCGGTATCTATTTCTGGTCCATTGATTTTTTTCTGGACTGATAGCTATTTCTGGCCCTTTTCCATTTTTTTCTCCAAAAATATCTCATGGGATTTAGTGAAATCCTTAAGTTGTTTGACTTGATCATTGAAGGCTTGAGTAACTGGGGTTAATATCATATTTTCCACAAGAAATTTCATGTTATTATTCATTTCATGCTTGGAATTGTTCCTGGAGAAATAATAGTCAACTTTTTGGGGTAATTTCCAGTTGGTAAGTGGAATCCTCATTTGAAAACTGCTTGATTATATTATAAACATGGTCACTATTATTCGTGATTTTATCCAAAGTATCATGGTCTGTTTCACTAGGCAATGCATACAATTCCTTTCTAATCATATTTTTGAATGGCTCAATATTAGTGGAGGTTGATGTATCCGCAGCCGAAGTATAAGAACCTTTAATTAGTTATCCAATTTCAGTCTGCAACAGAGACAAATCATAGTTGTCAAGATATGTAACAAGGTTTTTAAGATCCTCCATAATGTTCTCCATTGTTGTTTTATACTATATAGTCAAACCATTAATCCCAAGAGTCAATTTATTTACATCATTTTCATTCTTGGTGTTGCTTTCAACAATGGTCTCCAAGGTTAAAATGAGATTAGGCTAAATCTCATTTATCACCATCTTGGAAACAAAGGTAGAATCTGACATACTGATACCAACATAATAATAGGTAGAGGAAGAAGGCACCAACTTCCTAAACAGTTCCAATTCAGACTTTATATTGTTCAATTCATCATTTAACTAAAGGTTTCCTTTTCTAGAATTCTCAAATCATTCCTGATTTTAGTTTGTACTAACTAAAGGTCTTCACATGGAATGAGGTGTGTTCGAGGGCCTGTGTAAGAGAAGGTCCTAGATATGGTCCAACCAAGCTCGGTGTAGCTGCGGGTTTTCCCCAAAGGCCATCACCGTGGCGCGCCGAGGGAGCAGTTATCCAGGAGAGGGGCTGGCCAGTGCCTACGTCTATTTTGGGGTGCGCAGAGTGCTGCTATAAGAAGGCTGGGATTGGGGTTGTCTAGGGTTGTGTGGTGAGGCGGTCGGGGTTTCGGAGTGGAATTGGTGCGGTGTGCTGCTGCGTAGAGAGGGAAGTCGGTCTGGGGTGTCGCACAAACTATGTGTTGCAGCTACTACATGTCTGGCAGCGAGGAAGACCAGAGGGCCTTTGCATTGTGCTGCATGTATGAGGTGGGTTGTTGCATGTCTGAGGCTGGTTGCTGTGTGCTTCACCTAGTGTGGGAGTTTGGGGTGGCCCACTGTACCGATGGGGAAGGAAAGAGGTCGGAGGGAGGGGCATCCATCGCCACCCCTGGTGTTGTACGCCACTTGATGCAAGGAGGGAGATGATAGAGAGGGACTGCACGACCCCCCAAACAAAACACACTTTTTTCATAACCTGCATTCCCCATCCCATTTTTTTGTTTTTTTCAGTCAACTTTGGGCATTTTGTCTGCTTCTGTTTTTGGGTTCTGGATTTCTGTTTTTTTTTTTCATTTTGGCTTTTGCGTTCTGGTTTGCAGGATCAAGGTGAGATTCCTTTGTCTGCTTCATTTTTGGGCATTTTGGATTTTTCATTCTGGATTGAAGGATCAAGGTGAGATTCCATTTTAGCTTTTGCATTTTGCTTCGTTTTTGGGCATTTTGTCTACTTCTATTTTTTGGGTTCTGGATTATGGATTCTGGATTCTGGATTTCTGTTCTGTTTTTTGGGTTCTGGATTCTGGATTTCTGTTCTATTTTTTGGGTTCTGGGTGAACTGTGTGACCTCTTTTCTTTCTCCAGGTAAACCATATATACCCACGGTTATATAAACCCTGGGTATATATGATGTTGTGAAACAATATATACCCACGGTTTTTAACCGTGGGTATATATGTTGTGCTTTTAAAATGTATACCCACGGTTCTGTAAACCGTGGGTATAGGTGATATTTCCAGTAGTGAATTATTTTAAAATGACTTCAATGAATTAAATTGAACTTATATAGGTATTATGTATCAATATTTTACAATATTAAATTTAAATAAAATAAATAATTATTTAAATAAAAAGTCAGTTTTTAAATAGTGACCTAGTGTTTTCACTATTCATCAAAAATTGAATGTTTTCAAAAAAATACCAAAAACTCACCCTAGGATAATTTCGATATCCCAAATCCAAAAATGAAGTCCATTTTTAAGGATAAAATTTATAAAATTTCAAAAAGTGGGTATTTCTATTCATAATGGGTAGTTCATAATAATATTATAATAATATCTCGTTTAGTGAAACTTGGTATTGCGTACTACACACGCTATCGATGAAGGTCTTGATTGCGTGTAATTCAAGCCAAGTCCGGGCTGCGTGTAGTGAAATATATGTTTGGTGTTGCATATAACATAATCAAAACTTATTTCGTTTATACATTAAACAAAATCTATACTTAATGTTGCATAGAATAATTTTCACAAAACGAACGTGAAATTGTGTGTAACAAGAGCCAAGAATTGTGTTGCGTATATGGTAAGCTAATACGGTGTTGAGTATAGTACAATATAATCTTGGTGTAGTGTATAATAGAAGATATCAAATAAATTAAAAATAATATATCTCATAAAATTGTGGGGTGTTACACATGCAGTATGTAAGTAGCAGGCTTAACCCTCCTCCCCAGAGGCATCTCCAGATGATCAAAGATCGTCTGCATAGAACCTAGCCGTGACTCTGTAGCCTGTGGTCCACTATCCCCTAAAAACATAGGTGGATGTTTCTATTAGAATATACGCGTCAGCTCTGCCATAGATGTGGAAAACTAAGGTGTTCCCTGAAATGTCTGCATAAACCACATAAAGCCTTCACTGAACTGCGCATCCGCACCTGTGTCCGGTATAACTGCTGGCACCGCATCTGGCACTACTAGAGGATCCATCAGTAGCCCATGGCCTTCCATATCTGGAGTATAATCATTTCCACTCTCTTGGAGAACAACTCATGGTCGTCTTGGCAGCATGACTCTACAAGGTCAAATGCAAACCTTATGTCAAAATTATCAAGGACTGAAAACTAGGAGACCAATAAGGGAATAGGAGAATAAAAGTACTCAATTTTACAATACATGACTACATGGTGTGTATAATTCCTACACATCATGTTTCCATAAGCCATTCACATGGGCATGTACTTAAGTTGGAATTGGTCATGTAACATCCTAAACACACGATGTGTACTTGAATCTTCTTTCCCAGCCCAAGTCCTTCTACATGGTTTAGCCATACGACTCTCCTAAGACAAGACTACACGGTGTGTTCCATGTTGACATGGTGTGTACTAGATATATTTTACTAGCCCATGTTGTTAGTGACACAGTCTGTGTACCCCAAGTTACACTACACGACATCTTCTAGACGAACACGGCGTGAACTAAGAAGCCCCAACCGACCTGTGTTGGTGGCTACATGGCCAGCTACCAGGGTCATACTACACAACATTTTCAATCCCTACACAGCGTGTATAACTTAAGGTTTACCCATCCATGTTTTTAGTTACACGGGCGGACACAGGGTCACACTACAAGACATGTACAACTGGTACATGGTGTGTTTCCCCAAGAACATCCTTATCTCGTGTCTCTTCCCACATGACCTATGACACAGTTAGAGACTACATGGTGTGTATATAAGGTACACGGTGTGTACTTAAGAAACACAGTTTTTTCATGAACAGAATAACACATGGCATGTAGTCAAAACTACACAGTGTGTATTTTGTGTTTTCCGAACAATAAGCCTTAAAAACTACACCTGAGCCCATAAAAACCCTGAAACGAACACCAAAGTGCCAAATTATGATTTTTGAGGGCCCATACTCTCCACGAATCAAATGTTGGCATCTTATAAATGTTATAACAAGGTAAACAAGTCAATGATCCACCAAATTCTTGTCAATGAGGGCCCATAACACCTCAAAAACCCAATTTTGGCATTCATTCGAACAAAACCTCTTGCAAACAATACCCCATCAAACAACATGTATTTATTTCAGGTTAACTATCACAACAACATGCATTCTCTATAAAAAAATCTATCACAACAACATGAAATTTCTAGTGCACCTATATGGCATAGAAAATATGCAAGACTTGTGATTCTAATATGTGCCTAAATGATGCATGAGATGACATACCCTCATCTCATCAGGTTGAAACTAAATAGAACCCAAGTATAAAATAATAACAGCACACTAGAAGTGTGTCACCCGACGGTGAAATCAAATCAACTATAATAATTGAAAAACCAGAAAAATTGCAATTAAACGAGGTAAATTGGCTTTTCCATGTACACGGGTTAGCTACTCCTGGGCACAACTTATAACCAAGTACAAATTCCATCCTATCACCATCTATAGGCTCCAAAAAGTATGTCAAAGAAAAGAACCCCCCTGATACCACTTTGTAATGTCCTGGATCCAGGTTCCACACAACGGGTTCCCTGAACCCAGTTGGTTACATGACCTCAAGCGCATTTCCCAAAACACCAGAGGCTTCTAACTAGCAGCGCGGGCCTAGGACTGATATTAGGGAAACTATTCCCTCATTTGTCAAAGTGTATCACAACAGAACAAAATATAAGCATACAAAAGTAGAAGAAATAAACAATATAGACCTGAAATGGACAACATAACTGAAGTAAAAGATAACCAACAGTCATTTATATGATGATGCAATATGTCTTTAATTCTAAAAAAGCAACCAAAATAGGATACACTGCTATCTGATACAATTCATCCCAATTTACAATGAACATCCAATAAAAACCAAAGCAGTTCTACAGGAATGAACCAGCATTGCAAGCCTAATCTCGGTCTCATGATATCCTACTACTCTGAAACAATCATGTACCTGTGTAGGGACCCTTTCCCTTATCGACACCTATAGAAATGTAATCTATTTGGGCCCAATACATGACCCAAATAGGGTGTGAGAAATAAATCCCAGTAGGCAACCACCCAAGGCTCGTGCCCAACTGTCAGTGAAAATGTGCAATAGTAGTGTACAATAATAAAATGAAGTAACCTAGAAAGTACTCAAAAGTAACCACCCCAACTAGTTACATTTCCATTTTAATAATTATTTAAAAATTCCAAGAATGTGCTTTAGTTTGGCAGGTAAAACATAAGAAATCACCACTGTAAATATTCATGTAAACATTGTCCTGAGATGTAAAAATCCTTACCCTCAGGCAAACAGAAACAAAACCCTCAGGTGACTGCCCTCAGGCATATGATTATTTCCCTTAGGCATTCCATATATTTCCCTTGGGAATAGAAGCTACTGCACTTAGGCATAAGAAACGTTTCCCTTAGGCTAAACAAAACCTTTTCCTTAGGGTAAACTGAACCTTGCCCTTAGTCTTAACAGATCCACGCCCTCAGGATAAACAGACCCTTGCCCTCAGGCTAAACTGGACATCACTCTCAGGCTAAACTGGACATCACTCTCAGGCTAAATAGAACCTTTCCCTCATGCTAAAGAGAAGAAAAGAAAGTAACCAGGCAGAGCCCAAAGTATAATCAAGCTATTTATATATGTTTACTCTCAAGAAAACTCAAATTGTGCTACAATCACGGCATTCCAACAGGTATCATGGCCAAACATCTAAACAAGGGAAACACACCCATGGGTAGCCCTGGATGAAAACAACGATCCCAAACAGCAATTTATACTTATTCATTAGATTACCTAAGAAATTTTAGGTATTTAAATAGTCAAAGACTCCACCATGCGGCACCCTGAACATGGGTGCATGGCACAACAGTACACAAAATCAACCCGATTGTTGGAATTAAACACAAGACCACCTACCTCGATCTCCTCTGATCGATATACATGAAAGGCGCCTCCCAAAACGAACAAGAACGATGTAGATATGAGATAAAAGAGTACCCATTCATACCAAAATAACTTCCCTTAGGGAAAGAATTGGAAGCAAAGATTCAAGAAGAGGGAAGACCTTACTCGCGCGGTTCAAATGAGATCAACGGAGGAAGAATCCGAATCCCGGTGTGTGATTAGAATCTCCTCCAAGTCTCAAACTCCACTCCCATGACTCCTAGTGAGTTCCCTACCTCCTCTGTCGAATGAGGAGGCCACTACATTTTTTAATGAATAAACATAACTACATGGCACGTACTTTCAAGTACATGGCGTGTACTATTTTGTTAACTATTCCATTGGTGGATAATTTGCACCGTCTCACTGTTCATCTGTTGACTGATTACAAGATGTGTATTACTAAGTACATGACATGTAGTTAGTTTTTACACCCTTAATCACTGACATTCCTACACGCCCCATATTCTCATCCCACACGGCCAAAGTACATGGTGTGTATACAAAATTACATAGTGTGTATTTAGTTTTTTTACACCCAAGCCTACACACCCTGTATTCTCATCCCACACAACCAAAGTACACGGCGTGTATACAAAAGTACACAGCATGTACCCATAAATTTGGGATTCTTCCCACATTTCCCTTGCTTTCTCAAAAACACTTAAGGAAAATGAATAGAAGAAACCTGTACCTGAAGAATAAGAACCAGTTTCTTACAAGGCTAAAAGGAAAAAGTATAAGGGGATGATGCAACCACTACCCAAACCAACATGGAAGTGGGAGAACATTACCATGGACTTTTTCACTGGACATCTAAGGATGTACAGTGTAAAAAATGCTATATGGGTCATTTTGGATCGTCTTACGAAGACAAATCACATTATTACAATTTGAGGGGACTTATCATTGGATCATCTTGCATGGATTTACATTAAAGAAGTGGTAAGGCTGCATGGAGTACCACTATTTATTGTATCCGATCATGATCCTAGATTCACATCGATGTTCTGGAAAATTCTATAGCATTCTCTAAGCACTAAATTAAACTTTAGTATAGCCTATCATCTTCAAACTGATGGCCAATCTGAGGGAACTATTTAGACACTGGAAAATATGTTAAAATCAAGTTCTATGGACTTAAAAGGAAGATGGGACCCACATCTTCCACTAGTTGAATTCTCCTATAATAATAGTTTTCAATCGTGCATCTGAATGGCACCATATGATTCCCTTTGTGGGAAAAGGTGTAGAACAATGGTGTGTTAGTATGAATTCAGTGAGCATAATCTTCTAGGACCTAAAATGGTCGAACAAATTGTGGAGTAGGTGAAAACCATTCAGCAACATATCAAGGCAACCCAAAGTCGACAGAAGAGTTATGCTGACAACAGTCGACGAGACCCTGAATATAAAGTTGGAGACTAGATTTTTCTATGAATATCTCCATGGAAGAAGGTCATGAGGTTTATAAAGAAAGGGATGTTAAGTCCTAGGCACATATTCCCCTTCGAGATTCTTGATTGTGTCGGGGTATGTCCCATCATCTAGCACTTCCACCTACTCTGGCCAAAGTACTTGATGTCTTTCATGTATCCCTCTTAAGGAATAACATACCAGACTCTTCACATATACTCTCTTTAGAGGTAGTATATTTGGAGGATAAACATTCTTACAAGGAGCAACCAGTGATGATCTTATATTATAGAGAAAATGTTCTACGAAATAAGATAATGCCTCTTTATCAAGGTGTTGTAGGAAAACCACAAGTTTGAAGAAGCAATGTGGGAATCAGAGGAAGTGATGAAGCAAAGTTACCTATATCTATTTTAGTGTGGGAAATGTAAATTTTAAGGGTGAAATTTATTAATGGGGGAAGATTATAACGACCCAGACTTCTATCAATGAAAATTCCTCTAGGTCTAATTAAATTTCTTATTAAGTTAGATGGTTATATAACATATGCACTTAATTGGTTTTATGTTTTTGGATTTCTAAAACACCTTTATGAATTGTGACCATTTCTAATATAGTCGTTGAACAGTGATCACCTGATTAGTATAAATATAGGGCTTTAACAAATCCAATTTATTCAGATAAAGGAAGGGATGGCCTCATCCAATAGACTTTCCCCATACGAAGCCCATTTGTCAGAGCTTGGAAAGGAGGTGGTGTCATTGGGCTTTGATCTTGACCAAGCCCAAGCAAAGCTTCAACTTCTTATGCTCAAACAGAACCGCCTACAGGAGAATAGGGATTTGATAGAGATTATTATGTGAGTGGTGTTATTTGATGCACTCCAAGAGTCTGTCACCATCGCACACCTTACCCTAAGGTCTTATGTGGGTGTTATAATGTGTTATGTAACCAAACATTAGAACTATGATTATGTGCATTATTTTTGAATATAATAAATAATATACATTCATTTTATTACTGTTACATTGTAATTAGTTTTTGAAGAACAAATTGTATTTTTAGTTAATATTCAACTAAGGAATCTATTTTTGATAATTTAATGGATTTTTTAATTAAATAATATTTTAATAAAATATTATTAATTTAATTTTTGTTAATTATAAATGATCATATAATTTTTTGGGAATACAATTGTAGTATTTATTAAGGCTTGAAATCCATTTTTGTCAAAACCCATGAATTTTTTATAAAAGTCTCTTTTTATTTTAAAAGTAAAATATTCACATATTTAGAAAATTATTTAGATAAAATGTATCTTATTTTTGGAATCACGATATCGAAATTAACCAATGGTGAATTTTTCATAATTTTCTCAGATAGTTGAATTTTTGGGTAAAAAATTAATATCATTTAAATATATAATGTGTTTTATGACATCATAAAGGCACAATAGTGATGTAATAAAATACTATAAACATTATGTTCAGACAATATATATTTTACCATTAAGATAATGTGATATTAGGTTTGTTTGATTTAGCTTACAGAGCTTTTGTGGACCCTCCAAGACTTATAAAACAAATTATTTTTTAAAATGTTTTTCCTTGAGAGTGTGACTCACCTATACATAAGAAACCCAATTATTATAAGATGTTCGGTCATTGTCCTTATATAATATTTTTTTACACTCCCCTTTTTTTGAAAAACATTGGGCAAAAACCATGGGATGGTTTGTGTTTTTGATTATTTTAAGGTGTGGTGTCCTAAACCTAAGTAATAAAGAATTCCCCCTCCTTTCCTATATAAACCCACCCAAGATACCACTTCCTCTTCACTAAAATCCTTTTGAGTTCATCTAACCATTTCCCTCCTATATCTAGAATCATCCCAATGTGCCCCAAGTTCCCAAGAAGCCTCTCTCCAGCCCCTACCAAGCCTTTGGGACCACACTTCCAAGTATGGGATTCCTTCCATTCTCATTTTATTGAAGTTTTGTAATGTTGGTATGTTCTTTTAATTTCAATTAAAAATGTAGGGGTACGATTTTTAACCTCCACCATACTCCCCTAATTATTTTTTAATGATTATATACCCCATTATATCTCATTAATTCCTTCCATATACACATGTTACTATGATGATATTCGGTAAGGGATTCCTTCCTTTCTCATTTTATCCGTGTTTCTTAATATTGTTATGCCCTTTTATTTTCAATTATAAATGTCAGGGTATGGTTTTTTACCTCACCCATACTTCCCTCTTAATATTTGAATGAGGAGAGACCCCTTTATCTCTCATTAATGCCTCCCATGTACACCTATTACCATGGAAAAATTCCATAAGGAATTTCCCACTTCTCATTTACATTTAAGAAATTCTTTTGAATTATGAATATAAATTCCATTACATTTGTTGGGACATGTATCTATTTGACCCCCTTACTATCCATTTCATGTACATATGATGATACATCCCTTTCTCTCTCATAAACCATTTTTATGAATCCTTATGTCACTTTGTTAAGCTGTCGAAATTACACCACGATTTTCCAAGCCAAAATCATTGTGTCATGAATACAATGACCATTTATCTATCAAGGGGATTCACCTTTATGCACATTTACTTATTGATTATATAGTTTCAGGTATGAATTCCACATTCCTTTATTGTGGAATAAATTATGATATTTAATGATTCCATGTTGAATGATCCATGTGGCACACATGTGTATGAAATAAAATTTTTAAGAAGTGTGTGCCCTGATAACACTATAGTGCATTGGGTAAAGTAAATTATCATGATACATCACGTACAATGAGTGTTGACTCATGAAAATTCATGTGAAATGAGGGTTTACTCGTGATTCATGTGCAATGAGGGTTTACTCATGCTCCATGTGTGTTGACTCTTAGCTCATGATAATTCCATGTTAAGTGTTGTTGTCACATTTCCAAGTTATAATAATCAATTTATATCATGCCTTTATGTTCATGTTCTTTTAGGATCCATTGATATGCCTATTGCCTAACATTAATTGTATTCTTTATGTTATTCCCAGTTTACTCCCTTACCAGGCTTTATAGCTCACCCCTTTTGCATGTATGTCCTCAGGTTATCCCATGCAACTCTAAGTACGAGGGAATGTCATGGTTATGTAATGGAAATTTTCAATAAATATGTTGTGTGTTTTATGTTCTAAGTTGTTATGTAATGTTCCTAATCACCAAAGACACTAGAACTCTCAATCTTCTATGTTTTATCAAGTGAATTTTATGTAATAAACCAGTTTAAGCGTGTAATAAATAGTGGGGTTGTTATAGGGAAGATTGTGAAAGATTGGTATTAGAGCTATGAATGAGAGTTAGGATGAATATTGAATTTAGGAACTGGTCAATACCACATTGGTTTGGTAGGGAAATAGTGTTATTCAAGTTATCATGTGACCTATAAAGGGATTCCATCTAGGAAATAGATGATTAATGCCTTATGTGATCCTACACAAGTATCCTGAGCTTATATAACATTCTAAAAAAGGTGATAGTAATTACAGGGTAGATAATTAGAAAAGGTACATTCTTTATGTCTTATTGTTCTTGTGGTTAGATTTAGGAGAAATTAGGAAGCTAAAATGAATCTAAATAAATGATCCTTAAAGAATCCCATGTTCACAGACATAATATTTTTTTTATTCATATGTAGATATGGTTGGTGGTCATCATTTGTGAATGGTTTTGATTGGGGAGGTGCAGTAGGATGATCTGGTAGACTATAAGAGGGTTAACCTAGAAGATAAGGATGAGTCCTTGAATAAAAAATTACACGTGGTTCAGTATCAGAGCTTACAAATCATGAGTGAAGTTTCTATGATTATAATAAAATAAATGAGTTGTAGTAGTTAGTGATTTATTTTAGTGAGATCTACTATAGTAAGGAGCAAAATATCCCATTTTTTATTAGTTAGTTGAGTATAGTTATGTATTAGTGGTCGTTTATATTTCTTAGGGAGCATGAGGAGTTAGTAGTTCTGTGGGATCATTTCTAAAAGTAGTTCTATGAAGGGTTTCTTTCCTTGAAGATAAAGGTGGTGAAGTGTCAAGAGTTTATTTCTATTTAGCAGGGGAGTATGAGTGTGAAATATCTTGAGATTTGATTCAAGGGCCTTCTCCTCCATTCCCCCAATCGTTTCACATATGTTGAGTCCATATCATGGAGTTATTTTGAGGCACTAAATCCCACTATTCAACATCAATTTACATTATTTATCTAACCTGGGTATCTTAAGATGCTCATAAAGGAAAAGGTTATTGGGAGGATTCATGCCAAATTAGGGTTAACATGAGTGTGGATTCATCGAAACATCCTAAGGAGAAGATTTATAGATAAAATGTCATAGATGTCTGGATATTCAAGGTTTTTACTGATGATGAATTAGTCTCTACGGTCTTATTCACATTTCTCTAGAATCAATAATTCTCATGAATTTATTAGGATCTCTATTATAATGTGTTTTACTTGTGGAGGTTGTGGCCATTTTCACTTTTAGTTTCTGACTATTCTTATTGGATAACATATAATATGTGATATACTTATGGTTTATCCCTAGTAGTATTTGAATCTGATGCCTTATCAACACCAGGGTCTATAGGCTTTCGACCATCTCAGAGGAAATCAAGTAGGTAGGGGATAACCCATGACATCCCTCAACCTTAGGGGCATAGTTTAGAGTGTATTCCAGAAGTTTTATGTCAATAGGTCCAGTGAGGTAGAGGAGGAGTGATTTACAAGTTTCACTCCATATAGATTTTAGTGTCAAGTGGTTATGAGGTCATCTAAGGTACCATATATTTTTCTTATACCATGGATTTTGATTTTTTTGATTTTAGATCTTTTTATTCATTTATTTCACCCACCTTGGTCCATGCCCTAGGACTCAGGGTGGAGAGGCTTTTGATGCCCCTGGTGTTGAGTACACAACTTTGGGTTCATTCTGGTTTTATGATGTGTGTTAGGGTTGTGATCTAATGATGGTGAAATTTCAATCATTATGTTATTTCTTCTTACTACAGATATAACTACATGATTTCATTCTTGGCATGGACTAATTGTAATCTATATGTACATTCATCAATTTATTCATGTTTATATTTGACTTCTTGGATGTTTAATTCTAGCATGCAGTGTTCATGGTAAATCAAGACCATCAATTGAATTTCAGGTCATTGGAGGATTGTCTTCTCAGCTAGTGGAGTTGATGTTGTCCTCGATGGAGGTTTAGGAAGTTGGGTTTCCTAATGTTTTCTCTGAGTTCCCAGATTTTTATTGCAAAGAGGTTGGGACCCATCCCCTTTGATGAAATATTGAGTTTCAGATAGATTTATAACATGATCACTCTCTGATTTCATTGGATCTTTATTTGATTAATCCTTTTTAATTGTAGGAGTCATAACTTTAGATCGATGATTTGATGTAAAAGGGTTTCATCAAGATTAGTGTGTATTTGTGGGGTGCTCTAGTGTTATTCTCCATAAAGTAATATGGTAGTATAATCTTGTGCATTAAATACTAGATATTGATCCATTTGACATTCAATAATCGTTATCCCCTTATGAGGATAAATTCTTTTTTCGATCAGTTGAAGGGAGATAGCTAGTTTTTGAAGATCAATCTACAGTCTTGGTATCATAAGATGATGTTGAAAGGGGAGGATATCCTAAATATTTCTTATATGTGTCACAATATGCACTTTGATTTTATATTTATATCATTTGGTTTCATGAACTCCCCAATTTGTTTCATGGGATTCATGAACTCTATGTTTTATGAGTTCCTAAATCAGTTCATAGTAGTGTTAATCAATGATATTCTCATGTACTATAAGTCATAGGAGGATCATGTTGAGTATTGGAGACCCATTTTAAATGTGTCATGGAACTATCATATCTGTGGTATGTTATCTAAATATAGGTTTTGGATGCATGAGGATAATTTTATTTTCTTTATGGAGTCTCAGTAGGGAGTGAATGTCGATCCTTTGAATATCATGGTAGTTATTTCCTAGGACGTACCCAATAATATTTTAGGGGTTTTTAGTTTCCTTGCTATCATAGGATATTATCAGAAGTTCATGTATAATTTCTCTTTGATTTCATCTCCTTAAACAACCCTGGCCCAGAAGGACCTGACCTTCATGTGTAGTGATCAATGTTAGGTAGCTTTTAATTACCTGAAGGAGAAGTTGATCGGTTCACCAATTCTTTAGTTTCCAAAGGAAGGAGTCATGTTCAAGGTTTTCTATTACACTTATCATCTTGTCTTGGAGTGTTCTTTGATACAATAGAGGGTGGTGATCTCATATGGGTCTAAGTATTTATATCCTTATCAGTATAACAATTCCACCCATGATCTTGACCTGGAAGTAGTTGTGTTTTCTCTAAAAGTTGTGGTGAAATTACATCATCAGTGAATGATTTTTTTTATTCTGGGATCATAATGGATTTAGTGTTATTCTATATAAATGATATTTTATTTTTTGTCAAAGATATTGGATATATTTATTATATAATCATGATTATAAGATCTCTTTCGCCTCAGGATAACGAATATATTTGCTGATGCGCTGAGTAGGAATTAATAAGGATATGTTGTTCAAGAGACTATAGAGGCATAGAGAGTTATATAGAATATTATATTGATACCTCTTTATGTGGAAGATTCCAGTGGTAGAGGTTTCATATATCATATAGTTGTTTAGTAATCCTTATTGGATAAGGTTTAGGAGTCATGGTTTGGGGATCTCAAAGTGGAGGTTTGGAGCAATCATATAATTTTAGTGATGCTCCTAAGGGATGTTCTGAGGAGGGTATACATCATCTGTTGTTTTGAGGTATGTTATTTATTCTGTTTTTGATTCCATATATGGTTCTTCATAAGTTTTATATCTCACCCTTGGATATGAACCCAAGTATGTTTAAGATGTATTATTCCATGAGGAATTAGTTCTGTTGGCCACAGATGAAGCAATCAGTGGTAAATTTTGTGTCTTGGTGATTGGTTTTTTATTTGGTGAATGCATAGAATCATGTTTTATAATGCTTGTTACAACAACTAAATGTCCCTCGCGTGGAAGTGTGAGGATATTTAAATGGATTCCATCACTTTTTTTCCTCAACTTCAAGGAGGTTGTGATGTTATTTTGTTAATCATGGATTTGTTGAAAAAGTTGTCTCATTTCCTGGTGATTAAGAAGTCGAATACTAGGGATGTTTTGGAAAGGTAATATAAACATTTAGTAGTGATTCATCATAGGTTTTCAAGGATAATAATCTCCAATAAAGATCTTAATTTAACCTTATGATTCTAGGGAGGCCTTCAATGTAATTTTTCTTATCATTTTCACCTTATCACTAATTACCATCCTACGATGGATGAAAAAAATGAAGTGATCTATCAAAATGTTAAAGGAAATGTTTCTTTCATGTGTTCTATATTTTGGTGTATTGTGGGTAAAACAGAAAACTTTGTATGTTTTTTCTTATAACAATAGTTATCACTCTTCTACCACTATGGATTTATTTGAGGCATTGTATATGTATCCTTGTAAATCTCCATTTTATTGGACTCGGATTGAAGAATGGATAGTCCTTCGACTGGATACAGTGTAACTTATAACTAAGAAAGTGTAGATGGTTTTAGAGTGAATAATTATAGAGAATGACTTCCCTAATTCTTATTTGGATCAAAAGAGGCGGCCTTTGGATTTTAAGGTTAGAGAGCATGTGATCTTGATAGTATCTCCTTGTTGTGGGATGTGGAGGATTCTTCAAGGCTGTAAGGTTACCCCAAGATTTATCAGGACACTCAAGGTGTTAAAGTATGTTGGTGAAGTGGCATATATGTTATTCATTCCCTCATAGTTGGATCGGATCCATGATGTCTTCCATGTGTTGCAGCTTCTACCATATCATCATGAAGTTGTTCATGTCATCGATTGAGGAGAGTTTTATGTAGAGGATATTGTGACATCTATAGAGTGTCCTGTTGAGAAGCAAGATTGTTGGGAGAGGTTGTTGTGTGGGTGAGTTATTCACTTTTTTCATGTTCTTTGGAGGAAAATTAGCATAGAGGAGTGTATGTGGGAACATGAGTAACAAATTTGAGCTCAGTATGTTATGTTATTTTGAACCATGTTTTTTATTCATATTTATAATTTTGATCTAGTTCTAATTTGATTGAGATTTTTTGTCTTATGTTGGGTTATAATTGGTGATGGTGGTCTTCTTGTTTGAGATTTATTGCCAAGGGATGGTGGGGTTTTATGGTCACCTTTTTCTTTCTAGATTTATTTTGATTCCCGGGGATAGGAATCATTTGCGAGGTATATAATGTAATGACTCATACTTTTGTAGTCCATTACCCAATGAGTTCTAGATATTGGAAGATTTTAGGGAATTATAGAGGGATGAGGATGGAGTTGTTGAAGTTTATGATGTGGCGCGGCATGGTGTTTTTTTCCATGAAGGGTTATCTGGAAGTGGTGGTTTCTTTATTGTTTCATTTTTCTCACTATGAAGTGTTTTGTTGTGGTGAGATTATTGAGTTGTGGTGTTGTCTATTTTGGGGAGGATGTTTGACAACAACAGAAAGAGGTATAGTTATAGTGTGAAGATTCCTTGGATATTCTTACACAGGGAAGTATTCATGTTAATCTAGGTGAGGCATTTTGAGTTTATCCTATGAGAGACTAGTTACACCTAAGGGGTAGCATTAATGTGGAATGGAATCAGAGTGTTTTGATTTTATATTACATGAGTTGGTTTTCATGGGTGGTCATGAAGTTTTATCTTATGTGAGGTTCTTGGAAAATACTTTGTTTGATCTTTTATGGTGTGACTCATCCAGCTAAAGTGTGGAGTCCTGGGAGGTCGATTTCCTAGTTCTGTCTATTTTTGGAATCATTGTGTTGCGGTGATGGTGTTGTGTCATGGAATTCATTAAATTCATGGATTTAAGGTGGTATTGAAAGTGTGATTTGGAGGAGATAATGGGATATTCTGGTGTGATTTTCAAATGTGCACACAATTTACCCTCATTGTATCTTGATCATAATCCATCATGATGTGGTTCTTTAATTTTCTAGAGTGGTTTTAAATTTAGGCCTTGTATTGAATTATATTTTACTTATATGACTTCCTTAGAACCCTAGGTTACTCATCATACATATTTGGATATCATCATCCATCCCTTGGTTGTTGTTGAAGTACTAGTGTTTGATGTTGTGATATACATTGTTTGCTACTATTGATTTGACAGAATCACCTTTCATAATTGGTTAATCATATTTATTTTTCATGAATGATTATAAATTTAAGAATGGTCACTTAATATCTCTTATTTATCCAACTTCCTTAAAATCCTAGGTGACCATAGCTTAATTTTTTGGAAATCATTATCCATCTGTTGATCAGTTCGTGTCCCAACTTCAAGAGATAAACTCATTGTGATCCAAGGTGAATTCCTCCTGTTCTCCTTGATTCTATAATTGTCCTTTCTTCTAGGGAAGGTTTCATTAATGGTAATGATTCATTTTTCATAACTTTTTTATTTTTTTTATGTAGAATTGTCATGTGTAGGCCCTATTGTTGATCCTCATGTGTTCGGTAGCATTTTTTTGGAGTTTGATCATCATCTTATGCGGTGTTTGTTAATGATTTAGTTATGATGTTGGGGATTTAGGACATCTGCTTTTTTTATATGAAAATTGTGAAATTATAATTATATTTTTCTTTAGAAATATGGTATGAATTAACCTTAAAAGATAATGAACCAAATTATAAGAGATTCATGGGAGGGGGGAGATTCACTGGTTCATTATGAAATTCCATTATATTGCTTATATGTTTGAGGATTTATTGAGGTTTTAACTAAATGATTCAGGTTTGATGATATGATACAATTTCTTTTCAACAATTTATTTTTTGGAATCACAATTTATAATGGGTTAATCACTAAAAGTTGTAAATAAATTGGTTTTGTGGAAATGTGGGATTAAAATTTTGGTGTTGAATCCAAAATTCTTCTTTAACATGAAAGAATGTTTAAAGTCAGGTTCTTTGGTGTGAATTAGTAATATATTTTTCATTTCATACTATTTTATATAGGGAATATTTATCTTTACAAAATATGAAATTATATGGGTTTTTTCATTAACTGTGATTATAACAACCTCTAAATGCATCATCCATCATTATGAAAAACTGCAACAAACATGGCCACCTACTTCTATTAGTGGTGATATCACATAACTGTGGTAATGTAAAAACTTTAGTGGTGGTGATATTAGGGGTGGTTATTATAGTCTCTAAACATTTTAAAAATATATTATATTTTAAAACAAAATTTTATGATTTTTATCAATATATATATGGTTGTTCAAGAATGGATATTATTTTTTCCTTCCACCTACTGATTTATCGGTGATTCTGATTGCCAAAAAACCCCAAGCCATGAATTTCCATGGATTTTTTACACTCCCATCATGTGACATTGATTCCTACACCCCCTAATGAATCATGGATTCCCGACGCCATCGTGACTATTCACATGCATTCTTACCAGTTTGAATCTTGAATTCTTTCTTCCCACCCTCACCCTCTACACTTGGATTTTTGTTTCCTTAAAAATGAGGTTTGATACCGTGATGTTGAGGGATGCATGTCCAAGTGTGTTCCAATTCATCTAGCAGCATGTCATGCCCTTTAATATACCTTATATATATAATTTGAAATATATAATGTTATATGAATTTTATATAATTATAGCATATTTTTATATACAATATTATTTTATATATTTATAACAAAAATGAGGTTTTCATATAAGAAGGATGAGAAAGGGGAATTCGCCATTGTAGAAGCTAAGAAGATTGAAATAATGAGATGGTATGGCACCTACCATTGGGAAAAGCCTATTCATGCATGGGAAAGCCTAGTCGAATAGCCATGCGAAGGTGGAGAGCTGAATTCATGATGGAGATGTTGGGGAGGAGCAGTTCCAAGTAGTTAGTCTGGGTTGTATGTAATTTTTGAAGCCTACGGGCAATGAATTTTCCAATTTCCTATGGGCCATGTAATACTTACACCTATGGACCTTATAATGGTTCCACATCACCCCTTTAAAGGTATATTATCAAAAATCAATAAAAAATGATGGCCTTCGGGCCATTGGAGGAATGAGGTTTTCATAGGTTATAACCCAAAGGCTCTAACCCATTTATTTAAATAAAATAAACAACACAAAATGGAAGTGGTGGGGTCGGACATTATATATGTTTACCTCATCAAAAAGATACCAAGTAATTTCAATTCCTAGAGAAAAAACTTAAAAATTCAAAATCTTGACCCATACAATAATGTGAACTTCGTCCCCCAACAATCATCTTTCACCTATGTTTTTTAGACCACCCATATGCAGATTCCATCCTCTCATATAGTTTCGAGGCTTATTCCAAGGGTTTTTCAGATTATCAACTGCCTTATTAAATTTCCATCATAATTTCTGAATGTCAAGCTCTAGGTTAGACCAGATATAATCTTCAATGTTGGGGGAAATAAACTCCAATACCGTGATTTATTCCTAAAATACAAAAGGATCCAGAATATATTTTTGAAAAAATATACTCAACCTATGATTCAAATCATTCTTTTGAAGTATCACTAAGACCCATTGGCAACCTCTCTAGTAAAAACCTCTTCAAAGGAATATAAGAGTTTTTAACCTTAACCTCCTAATATTTCTTGGATTTGGTCTTAATGAAATTTTCATACATAAACTTCAGTGATTCAGTGAAATCAAGGGGATAAGATTTCACCTTATTCAAAGTGTTATCACTGTAGTTAACATCCATAACCAACACTTTTTGCTTCTATATGCCATGTTTATCAAGGGCATTCACAGTATGATAATCCACTTTATTTTCAACTAGAAGATCAAAAAATATAGAAGTTGTCTCCTTTCTACCAGAACTCATCCTCACCCTATACTCAAATGTGATTAGGGTAGTGCTCCCCACTTATTTTAACAAAAGACTCCCTTTCCCCTTGAAAACAGCCACATTTCTAGATATAGAGGTGGTCACCATCATAATAGGATGACCAAAAATCACATTATATTTGGACTTCATTTTTAAGATGCTTCATCAACAACAACACAAGAAGAATTGTAGGAAGTGACTTGATCCTCTTCTCCACCCGTGACCTGGACTTCAAGAATAGGTATCATGAATCACGGATCTGGTGAAACATCAAGTAGTGAGGTATGAACGATAGAAATACCAAAAAACAGAAACTTCAGGCTCTACAACCCCAGCTTCAACATCACCCTTTATTCCTTCTTCAACATCCAAAAAAAATTGAAACATATTCAAGTGAAAAAATAGGTTCTCTATGAGCATCATTTCAAATAGCACTGACCTACACCAAATAAATATCCACATTTTCATGGGAAACTAACTCTCATTCTTCTTGAACTTGATTGATCAGGTCTAAATTGGTACCAACATCAGTGCAACCTTGTGTATTCAAATCTAGTGACTTTAGGGGAGT
This sequence comes from Viscum album, assembly GCA_963277665.1. NCBI lineage: Eukaryota > Viridiplantae > Streptophyta > Magnoliopsida > Santalales > Viscaceae > Viscum > Viscum album. Next base: position 1,480,520,528 of record OY728120.1, read on the forward strand.
CCCCAATAGATAAACATACATACCTCACTCTATTTTAGTGGTCGTTGTTATGTGGGTATTTCGTAAAACTTATTACTAGACATGATTTATTAGGTACACATTATTTGAAAACAAAAAATATGTCTGTGTAAAGACACCATGCATGTTATTAACAAAAAAGTTTGTGGGGGCCTTATACTCCTTATATATCCTAAAAAATAGATGGGGTGGCCACTCATCCCATTATTTCCATAGAACATACCTTGAAAACATCTATAAAAAGTGCATGATATTGTTACACCTTGAACAAAAGGTCCGAACATTCTAATATTCAACCAAAAAGTCAAATTCCAGGTTATAAAAATTTAAAATGATAGTCTTGATCAAGGGAGATCTGAGATAAACTTCTACTAATAGACAAGAAAAGTGAATAAAAATTTCCCTTTCAGTTTCCTTTTCAATCATAATAGGCACACCGATAGCTGAAGTAATCTCCCATAATTTTTTGGTGATTTGAAAACCTAATCAACCCCCTAATTTTGACCTAAGGTTAAGTGGTTGAATTCCTCACCTTAAAAGTATTAAAGGATGGTTACCAGTCTTTTATTCTTAAAAAAAATAGAATTCATATTGATGAAACCAATACCCCAAGATTTTGATTTTAGAGTCAAACTGGGGAATAAAATATGAAAAAAACTATTTTCCTAGGGAGGTTATACCCTAACCATCAAAACCCCATAATTAAACCAGTCACATATGAAGATATATTTGATTTTGTCTATCATATTAATATTTAAGAGAAAAATGAGAAATTTTTGAGTACTTAAATTCTTGTAGTGTTTATGAGAGGAGGAACTGACTAGATTCCATGAAGGTGATGTCACCATTCCTAATAATCATCTAGGAAGAAATCATTAAAGTCATCTAAAACCCATAAAAGGTATTATGAAAAGGCTCAAAAACTATATCCAATTTAGTTAATAGGGATTGATTAGGAGCCTCCATGAAATAATACTTATACATGCTAGAATATTTGGTTGGGTCTTTAGAAAACAAGATGTGATTATTATACTTACCATTGTTAATCTCTTCAATGAGAGAAGGATCCCCATTCTTCAAAATTTGGGTAGAAACTGAGACCTCCTAATTAATACGACCACAAAGATATACCCATATTTTTATCAGAAATAGGTTATAAATAAATTTTTATGTTCCTTAGGATCATGTGAAACACTACTAATGGGGGGGGTGAATCAATGGTGATCTTTTAAATTTTAAATTCGCTTGAAATTAACCCCAGAAACATGTTCGCATATTTATCCTTATCAATATTATATAAAAACCACATAAGTACGAAATGATAAGAATGTAAATTAAGACATATAATATTTACAAAGTCTATCCTCAGTGTAAGAATCTATTTCTTTTCCATGGAAACTACTTTCAGTCCCTAGAAATCCACTATCATAGAAAGTGAATGCGCTATCATTGAAAGTGAATGAAACTAAGTTAACTCACATTAAACACATTATATATCCTAATAGAAAATTATATTAACTCTCATTAGTTTCAAAATTTTCTTATAAAACTAATCCAATGCAATAATGATAATTTTTATAAAAATACTCACAATAATTTCTTCCATAAATCAACCTTTTTATTTTATCCATCTGATAAGATTCTATCTGATGCTCCCTACCTATGTCTAGTGAATCTCTATCTGATTCACCTTAGGAAATTGTGCATATGTTAAATTTTGTGTTCAATGAACAAAAAAACTACACCATACAAGATGATTGGAAACATTTTGTGATACAAATTTAGTCTAATACCTTTGATCAATGTCTTTGACTAATTTCTTCAATCGACACCTTCATCTGATACTACTTATCACTACACCTATTTTTGGTGTAATTCTTCAAAAAAATCTTAACCTATTTAGAAACTCATACTACTTTAAAACATTCAAAACATTTCCTCTTTTAACAAGTATGGATAGTGAATATTTCTTGCCTGATTACTATACTTGAACCCCTTATTTATAAGTGTGCTCATATGAGGAAGATTGGAAACTCAAATTCATTTTCTTGCTCAATGAAAACTAATATTTCCAAAATCCCACTCAACTCAATTTCACTGGATTCTTCTCAATAATTCAATAATATTATTAAAGTTTTATGAAAACTTGGTTCCAATGGTTTTTCGTCAAACTTCCTAATTAACTTAATAAAATTCTTCAAACATCCTTAAACACAATATTAAGAAACTTCTACAAACTTTAGAAACCTCCACATTAAGATACTTGTTAATATTTTATTAACCATTATATGTGTGAAAATAGTGAGTTAATAATGTAGAATCATCATTGTTAAGTACATTAAAAATATTTTTAATGCTTTCCAGAACATCTTCTAGTAGATGTTCATCCAATGACTTTCTAAGAGCATCTCTATCTAATGATCTAGATATTTATCCAGTAAGGAAATGGACATAAACATTACATAATCTAGTTAATTCAACAAGAATTAAATTTCAAACATTCCCAAAGTTATTTTAGGTTTAGAGTTTTAGAGAATTAGGTCATAAACTCATACATAGAAACTCATATATTAAAAATTAGACACTTCTACTGAATATCCATTTTTTTAAAATATGAAATATTTAAAAATAAAACATGATTTCATTACATAAAAAAATTTCATGAATTTAAAATTGAATTCTTACTTTCCTTTACCCATCCATAAACCCTATGAGAATCATTTTAAAACTTGGGATAGCCACAAAAGGCCCAGTAATGGACATAGAAATGAAGAACGAAATGGTTAGTCAATGAATGAAAACATTTTCACAAAGTTATAAATTTTACACATAAATCATAATCTCTTTATCTTACCTTATGAAATCACAATTTCCCTATAAAACCATAGAAATAATACATAAATCCTAAATGAGAACTTTTGGTATCATTTTCATATCACTCTTATATATAAAGTCCCTCTCCCGGCTACACATGGAGTAACCATCCTAGTTACGCTTAGAATAACCATCACATTATATTCCCAAAATCACATAGAACAAACGTAACTGGTTAACATCATCCCTTTACCCAATTAATTTTTTAGATATATATAGATCACTAACCCTCGACTTATCATGAAACCCCCCATAATCATAAAAATTATAAAGAACCATAACATAATCATAACACATAAATCTTGTATAAAAGAAACATTTTTGAGGAAAATAAATTTTCTATTTTGAAATCAATTTTCATTCTTATGAATTCAAAAACAAACAAATTAGTTTTATTTATTTGAAAATAAACTTTTAAAGGAAACATAAAATCAATAAGGTATGATGAAAGTGGTAAAATCCTCTTATGTATTATAAGTTAAAATAGATTTTATTTAATAAAAAGAGTTATAACTTGATACTTGGATTTTTAAAAGGAAATACCCACATAAATATCATACCATTGAAGCAATAATTAATAAAATTAACATAATATAAATATTCACTGTAAATATAAATAATAAAACATAATATAATAAAAACAATTTCATGAAAAAATCAATAAATTATAAGGTTAACCCAAGGAATGTAAATTAGGTTAAAAATTTTCTTACCTTATGCCCGGAAGCATTCTACACTTATAATTAATTCCACGTATAATAAAATTACATTAATTAATTATTTAATTAAGAAACCTTTTAACATATATTTTATTTATTACCATTTTATTATGTTTATTTATGGCCATTTTTGTAACACCCCGAGATTTTATGAAAAATATTGTTTTAATTTCATTAATGTCTTGTGTTGTATTCTACACCAAGATTACCTTGCGCTATACGCAACACTGTATTAGCTTGCAGTAGACGCAACATTATTCTTGGATCGTGTTACACACAATTTTGATAATAGTTATTTGACGCAACATTGAGTATATATATATATTTATATATATATATTCAATGTATAAATGAAATATGGTTGGATTATATTATACGAAACAATGAAGGATTCTTTCACAACATGTAACCCTGACTTGACTTGCATTACATGCAATCACGACCTTCCTCGATAGCATGTGTTGTACGCAATACTGGGTTTTAATAAACGAAGATATATTATTATAATATTGTCATGAACTAGCCGTTATGAATAGTATTAACTAAATTTTTAATTTTATAACATTATTATTCATCTTACACATTTTCTAGAACATGGTATAAGAACAAAATAAATTTTTCGGGTAAAATAAGTATTTTTCAAAAAATGCAGTTATGTCGCCTTTTGATGGCGCACCCACTTTAAATCTAGTTTTTGAGATGTTTATATGTTCAATTTGAAAAAATAAAATTCTTCTTTTGAATCATTATATAAAAATTTACATTAGATAAAGTTTTGATTTTTTTCCGATAACTTTCATATTTTAATGAATAGTAAAAACAAGCTATATTTTAATTAAAAACAACTTTTTTCATCATAATATCTTATGTGGTTAAATTATAATATTGAATGGTTTTAAAGTATAAATAGAATATAATTTTACCATTTTATCCAATGGTGGTCAAAGTAATTAATATCACTTTGATATTGGACATAAACGAATGTCAATCTTTTGATAGTTATTATCTCTTAAAAACATGCTTTTTGTTTTAACAACAGGAATTAATTTTAAATTAATTTCTGCCACTTATGTGTTTTGAATTTGGAAAAATGGATTCCATATTTGGAATCAGGATGTTCAAATTGTGTAAACAGGTAGCTTTTATTTTTAGACATTTTGAATAATTATTGCGGTAAATATTTTATTTTCCATGGTTAAGGGTAAATCCGGTAAATAAGGGTTAAAAAATAATATTATAATAATTCCAAATTACCTTAACACTTGTCCAAACATTATTTATTGAGTAATTAACGACCATGGGCATCTTTGGGTAGTTTTGTTGACCCCATTAAGTGATAATGACAATTTAGACTAATTAATTTAATGTAAAGGCAAAATAGACATAAACAACAATCTTTTAGTAATTAATTTTTATATGGTTTTATATAAGGAATAATTTTAACTATAAATATTCATTGGAAAGATAAAAATATTTACTATATGATAGTATTTTTTTATAATTTTTAGAAATCCAATAAATTAAATTATTTATGACACAACGATGATGCAGTAATTACCTTTATAAGAAAATATTAACATAATTGATGTTATAAATGCCCAAATAAATGTAATTTGAGACTTTTAATGACTTAAAATAATTTTCTAGGTTAATATTACATGTTCTTATTGATTTAAGTAACTTGGTTCGAACTTATCATTTTGTTATTAATTTCATAAAAAACATGTACCAAATAGTGTCAAAATTGACATAAATTAGTTTCTAAAACAAATATTATATTATTAATTGTTATTTTATTCCTAAAAATCTAATTTTCGGCCAAATGACTTATATAAGGTTATATATATTAATAATAAACAACTTGGGGTTCGTTTTGCTTGATATAGTACGTTTATTAATCATATAGTGTAAGAAAACAAAAAGACACGGTAAAAGTTAAATTATTTAACTTAGAGTTAAATCTAATTGATAAGGTTAAAATAATAACCTAAACTTGTCTAAATCCTATTGTATGAGAGGATTTCAACCCATCCCCACTTTAGCTTCTAAATAAGACCTTTTGGAACCATTATAAACCGAATTTGACCTTAATATAAAATAATATTCTGAGATTTTCCTAAGGTGCCCCTCTCCTCCCTTATAAAAGGGCACCACCTCCCTCTCCCCCTCACACCAATTTGAGCATTCAAGCTCAGAAAACCCCTGAAAAAATCTCTTATCCACTTCCCTAGTATCATACTAGAGGTCCTTGTCTTCTTCAAAGACCATCCTTAGTTCTTTAAGTAGAGGTTAAGAAAAGGCGCGTCAAAAAGAGGTAATATCCATTACCGATCTTTTTCAATTTCTTTCTTCTTCAACTTCTTCTTATTTAGTTGTTTCATGATAAAGTAATAATATTAGTATTTAATATATACTGATATGTTATTATAAATATGATACAAATCTAATTAACCTTCTATCCATCCTACGGAAAAAGGAAATCACCGCGCATGCGTACGTACGGAATACCGTCTCCACGCCGTGGTGTAATCTATTTTCCGCCACCAACTTAATTGGATGGGTATAATGGTGTAATGAGTAACTATATATGATTTTTATAAAGTGATATTGATACTGAAATATTATACATACACTTCAACACAATTTCATGATCATGAGAACGTTATCATCGCTCGTGCGTACGTATGGACTACCGTCTCCACGACGCGATGAGATTCATTCTCCACATTAACCATTAAGGAATGATTATAAAGTATATATAATGAATAATAATGAAATATATGACATGTTAAATCTACTGGATTTATGTATATATATATATATATATATGTATTTCATCTACTTACTTAAATTCAAGACAATAAGGAAAGGAAAACAGCGTTCATGCGTACGTACGGACTACCATCTCCATGAACGGTGTGTTTCATTTCATTTATCTATCTATTATATATATATATATTGAATATATATGATATATAAATAATGTTTTATATTCTGGAAGTAAGTGAATCATGATATAATTAATAATAATGTCAAGAACAACAAGTCCGAACACCTACGATAAATGAAACGATTTTACCCAAAACGCTTCTTTAACATGGAATTTACAAAAGAACGGGTAATATAAAGTCATAAGTGAACCATATATGATATCATAACAATGAATATTATTCTGTAATAAGTTAATGACATTATTTAAATCATTATACAGGAGGTTCGGATACGTACAAAGCATATCGGACATAAGGTAAGGGAAATATCACAATCTCATTTTTTTTATCCGAGATTTTTTATACTTTGAAATTTATTGGGGTGTGTTTTATCATCCACATCCATGTTTCCAAAATATGTAATATTATTTACATCCACCTATAATTGTTTAAAACCTATTTTACCCTTTGGTGAGTTTTTAGTAAAATATATGAAAGGAATCTTTTGACGTTTTTCATACGAGGTACTTTTTTTGACTTTTCTGACAAAAGTACGATAAGAATGTTTTTTTAACTTATACGGCATGAATGGATTTTTAAAACATTATTTCCGAGAAGATTCATTTACAAGTTTTCAAGTTTATTTTTAATCATCTTCTTTTAGTTTAAAATTGTATGACATGTTAAGAAAGGAAAAATGTTTTTGAAGTAGAAAGGATATTTTCCCCAAGAATGGAGTTCAAGTGTTTTATCAAAATTATTTTCCATATAAGATAATAAAGGGTTATGTTTCTATCCCTATTATTACATTGATTTGATTATGTTGTGATGAAAATATTTTTATGAATTCCTTTATCTTATATGAATTGTTTTATGATGTCACGATGTTTAATATTCCCATTTTTATTAAATGGGTTATGATATGATGTATGGTTTATGATTTTGTGGCACACATAAGAATGGTATAATTATGAGATGGGTGGGACCTGTATCTCCCTCCAATTCATTGGGTAAAGATTTTATATCTCATGAGATAGACATGGCTGGAACGGTAGGTTATATCGGTTCAGTGTAACAGGACTGAAACGAGGGTGACTCGGTTCAGAAATGGACTTTGTCCACTAAGATAGTCTTGGAAATGAGTCTTCACTAATAAGAAATGTTTCTCTATGATTATGTGTGTATTCCACAAAGTTTCATGTTTTAAGTTATGTTTATTGGGATTACATTTCACTACTATGATTTATCCCATGTTATGATATTATGATCTCTTTTGCAGGTTAAGATTTCCAAAATGTTATGTTCTTATGAATATGATGTGATTGATATTTCTTTTGTTTACCCTTACTGAGAATTTGAGCTCACCCTTTTATGTTTTCTTTTCCCCAGGATATAAAGAAAGGTTTTAGGTATAAAAAAAAGAATATATCTATGGGAGATGTTGAAGATATTTCACCACGATTAGAAGATTATATTCCGTGTTTCCAATGACACTAAACTATTACGGTCCTTGTGTGTGTGTTTTTTTTATGTACTAAGTATTATGCAAAAGTAATGTAATGTCCATGTACGTTAAGCTTCCAGTCTCTACAATTGGTATCAGAGGAAAGGTTTAGTCAACCTTTGGAAACTAGGATGCGAAAACGTTAGTGAGATCCCTAGAGATATTTCTAAGGTATGTCTAGGGATGTCCCTAAGGATAAGTATACATATAGGATACAGTCCTAGAACTACGGTAGCAATCATATAATTTAACCTAAGATGTTAGATATTGAGGATACTCTCTCTTTATTATGTTGTTTTCCCTAGCATGATTTTTGCCTCTCACACTATTCTTTTTGGGTTTTAGACGATGGCTGGAACCCGAAAGAACCGTGTTGATCACTGTAATGGACAATGCAATGATTTTCCTCCTGAACAAACAAATGTTATGGGAGATGGAGTGAAAAATCTTATTTCTATACTTACAGAAGCTATGAATCATTCTGGACTTCCAAATGAGTAGAGAAGGGAACAATATTCTATTGAGTCCTTCATGAGGCAACGTCCACCTTCTTTCAGTGGGTATTCTGATCCACTTGTTGCTGAACAATGGATCGGAACCACTGAAAAGATATTTTTAGTTCTTCAATGTTCTGAACATGATAAAGTCATCTTATCAGTATATCGTTTGGAAGGTTAAACTGATCAATGGTGGAATCTTATCAAGAATACGAGGCCAAGAGATGAAATTGAGTCCATGGAATGGGACGAGTTCAAGAACATGTTTTTCAGTAAGTACTTCCCTCGTATTCTTTGAACAAAGATGGAAAAGGAATTTCTTGAGCTGAAGCAGAAGGATGATGAATCTGTTGGTATATACGAAGAGAATTTTACAAGGCTTGCAAGGAATGCATCTGGATTTATCATCCAACCTGAAAGTAAAGTTGATCGATTCTTCAGTGGCTTAAAACCAAATCTTCGAAGGGAATTAGCTATAAGAGACTTCAGTAGCTATGAAGAAATTGTGTGTTGTGCTATCAAGGTAGAAATGGAAGTTGGTGTTTCTTATCCATCTCATAGTTTTGACAAGAAATGAATGATTGAGTTCAAGGAGAAATCTCAGAATAATGGTGAAAAGAAGATGAATGTTTCCTTATGCTCAAAGTGTGGAAAGAAGCATGGTGGAGATTGTCTTAAAGGGACAAGTAAATGTTTCAAATGTGGAAAGGAAGGTAATCGGGCCTTTTAATGCCGCAATGATGGGAAGAAGATGTCTAATGATGCAAACAAAGGAAGGGATACACAGAATGAACCTACTACACTTCAATGCTTCAAGTGCAAGGAAATGGGGCATTATGCTAATAAATTCCCTAATCCAAGGGTTAGTGATGATCGACATGAGCAACCACTTAAGGCAAAGGACCAAGGGAAGTCACATGCGATCACCATTGGCAATGTTGAATATGACAACGATGTGGTGGAATGATTAAGTGTTTATGTAATGGGATGCCAAAATAACGTTGTATATAGTATCGTGGAATATTAGAATATTTATGTTTTTGTGTATTGTGGTTTTCAATAATTTTATAGCATTGGTAACCATGAAAAGTGATTGAAATATTTTTGGAAAGCAGATGATATGCACATAATGAAGGGATAAAGAGAATCTAATATGTTTGATAGTATTCACGATCTCATGATTGATATAAGGACTAAGTGATATCATGGTTTGAGTTTATAGAATTTTGAGGATTTTGGTATGTGTAAAGTGTTAAATTTTAACTACATTCATGTTTTCACTAAGGTTCAATGGGTATTCAAGAGAATACATGATTAAGGCCTTTGAATGTTTGGAATGTAACCAACAAGACATATCTTATGATATATAGGGATCAACGATGGTATTAAATCTCTGGTAATCATTTTCACTATATTATGAGAATGGACTGCAGTATTATGGATAACCCTAAAGATTGGAATGGATTATGTTGGACATAAGTTAGTATTGTTTAATGATAGAAGTGTTTTTGATATTATTGATGGGATGTTATATTAATATAGTTTTAGAAAAAGGACAACCTGCAGGATGGGCGACAACCCATCGCGTCGGACAAGGTCGTAGGAATCGAACCCAAAACCGAAGTGTGACTGGCCTTTATCGCCTACCACTGGCCTACAGGAATTCCCTGGTTAGTAGAAACTAGTTTTATTTTATTAAGCGGTATGATATATGAAGTATAAGTTCATTTTAGGAACCATATATGATTAATCTCACTATAGATGGATTTATGTATTTTTTTTGATAACTTTTCTAACCTTTTGTTTGAGACAAATGGAATGACCCATCATTCTATCACATGATCTGCTAACACATCATGAATGACAAATTCAACTTCATTTCTTTAAGATATGAAGTGGAAATTGTCCAAAGAACGACAAACAGTGAGACTATACCAAAATCACGAAAGTATTTATTCTAATTCCAATTTCATCAACTTTAGGGAAATGATCTTAAAAACCAAAAATTATATCCTAGTGATCTTATATATGATGAATCAGATGGTACCTTAGATCATCACAAATTTATGGCTTTTTGATTGCTGGATTTTCCATAGCCACGTTCTCTACCACTCTCCATCAGAACATGATGGTTAGATTTCTCTTCCATATCCATATTTTCACCTATGTGGAAACCCAGTGATTAGTTTATTTGGGTAACCGTTACGCTTCATACTTTTGTTTTTAAATATTGGTTTTGGTATTATTTTTTACGATGTGAGATTCTATTAAAGAAACTTTCGAATAGTAAACCATTTATAACCCCGACGAATTTCAAGGGCGAAATTAATTTTAAGGGGGGTAGAATGTAACACCCCGAGATTTTATGAAAAATATTCTTTTAATTTAATTAATGTCTTCTTTTTTATTCTACACCAAGATTACCTTGCGCTATACACAACACCGTATTAGCTTGCGGTATACGCAACATTATTCTTGGATCGTGTTACACACAATTTTGATAATAGTTATTCTACGCAACATTGAGTATATATATATATATATTCAATGTATAAATGAAATATGGTTGGATTCTATTATACAAAACAACGAAGGATTCTTTCACAACACGCAACCCTGACTTGGCTTGCATTACACGCAATCGCAACCTTCCTCGATAGCGTGTGTTGTACGCAATACCGGGTTTTAATAAACAACGATATATTATTATAATATTTTCATGAACTAGCCGTTATGAATAGTATTAACTAAATTTTGAATTTTATAACATTATTATTCATCTTGCACATTTTCTAGAACATGGTATAAGAACAAAATAAATTTTTCGGGTAAAATAAGTATTTTTCAAAAAATGCAGTTTTCCCGCCTTTTGATGGCGCACCCACATTAAATCTAGTTTTTGACATGTTTATATGTTCAATTTGACAAAATAAAATTCTTCTTTTGAATCAGGATATAAAAATTCACATTAGATAAAGTTTTGCTATTTTTCTGATAACTTTCAAATTTTAATGAATAGTAAAAACACGCTATATTTTAATTAAAAACAACTTTTTTCATCGTAATATCTTATGTGGTTAAATTATAATATTGAATTGTTTTAAAGTATAAATAGAATATATTTTTACCATTTTATCCAATGGTGGTCAATGTAATTAATATCACTTTGATATTGGACATAAACAAGTGTCAATCTTTTGATAGTTATAATCTCTTAAAAACACGCTTTTTGTTTTAACAACGGGAATTAATTTTAAATTAATTTCTTCCACTTATGTGTTTTGAATTTGGAAAAATGTATTTCATATTTGGATTCAGGATATTCAAATTTTGTAAATAGGTAACTTTTATTTTTAGACATTTTGAATAATTACTGCGGTAAATATTTTATTTACCATGGTTAAGGGTAAATCTGGTAAATAAGGGTTAAAAAATAATATTATAATAATTCAAAATTACCTTAACACTTGTCCAAAAATTATTGGTTGAGTCATTAACGACCATGGGAATCTTTGGGTCGATTTTGGGACCCCATTAAGTGATAATGACAATTTAGACTAATTAATTTAATGTAAAGGCAAAATAGACATAAACAAAAAGCTTTTAGTAATTAATTTTTATATGGTGTTATATAAGGATTATTTTTGACTATAAATATTCATTGGAAATATAAAAATATTTCCTAAATGATAGTATTTTTTTAGAATTTTTCGAAATCTAATAAATTAAATTATTTATGACAGAACGATGATGCATTAATTGCCTTTTTAAGAAAATATTAACATAATTGATGTTATAAATGCCCAAATAAATGTAATTTGATACTTTTTATGACTTAAACTAATTTTATAGGTTAATATGACATGTATTTATTGCTTTAAGTAACTTGGTTTGAACTTATCATTCTGTTATGAATTTCATAAAAATCATTTACCAAATAGTGTCAAAATTGACATAAATTAGTTTTTAAAACAAATATTATATTATTAATTTTTATTTTATTACTAAAAATCTATGGTTCGGCCAAATGACTTAGATAAGGTTAGATATATTAATAATAAACAACTTGGGGTTCGTTTGTCTTGATATAGTACGTTTATTAACCATATAGTTTAAGAAAACAAAAAGACACGGTAAAAGTTAAATTATTTAACTTAGAGTTAAATCTAATTGATAAGGTTAAAATAATAACCTAAACTTGTATAAATCCTATTTTATGAGAGTATTTCGACCCATCCCCACTTTATCTTCTAAATAAGACCCTTTGGAACCATTATAAACCGAATTGGACCTTAATATAAAGTAATATTTTGAGATTTTCTTAAGGTGCCCCTCTCCTCCCTTATAAAAGGGAACCTCCTCCCTCTCCTCCTCACACAAATTTTAGCATTCAAGCTCGGCCAACCCCTGAAAAAATATCTTCTCCACTTCTCTAGTATCATCCTAGAGGTCCTGGGCTTCTTCAAAGACCATCCTTAGTTCTTTAAGTGGAGGTTAAGAAAAGGCGCGTCAAAAAGAGGTAATATCCATTACCAATCTTTTTCAATTTCTTTCTTCTTCAACTTCTTCATCTTTAGTTGTTTCATGATAAAGTAATAAAAAAAGTATTTATTATATACTTATATGTTATTATAAATATGAAACAACTCTAATTTACCTTTTATCCATCCTACGGAAAAAGGAAATCACTGCGCGTGCGTACGTACGGAATACCGTCTCCACGCCGTGGTGTAATCTATTTTCCGCCACCACCTTAATTGGATGGGTATAATGGTGTAATGAGTAACTATATATGATATTTATAAAGTTATATTGATACTGAAATAGTATACATACACTTCAACACAAGTTCGCGATCATGAGAATGATATCATCACTCGTGCGTACGTACGGACTACCGTCTCTACGACGCGATGAGATTCATTCTCCACATTAACCATTCATGAATGATTATAAAGTATATATAATGAATATTAATTAAATATATGACATGTTAAATCTACTGGATTTATGTATATATATATGTATGTCATATACTTACTTCCATTCAAGAAAATAAGGAAAGGAAAACAGCGTTCATGCGTACGTACGGACTACCGTCTCCATGAACGGTGTGTTTCATTTCATTTATCTATCTAGTATATATATATATATATACTGAATATATATGATATATAAATCATGTTTTATATTCTGGAAGTAATTAAATCATGATATAGGTAATAATAATGTCAAGAACAACAAGTCCAAACACCTACGATAAATGAAACGATTTTACCCAAAACGCTTCTTTAACATGGAATTTACAAAAGAACGGGTAATATAAAGTCATAAGTGAACCATATATGATATCATAACAATGAATATGATTCTGTAATAAGTTAATGATTTTATTTAAATAATTATACAATAGGTTCAGATACGTACAAAGCATATCGGACATAAGTTAATGGAAATATCACAATCTCATTTTTTATCCGAGATTGTTTATACTTTGAAATTTAATGGGGTGTGTTTTATCTTCCACATCCATGTTTCCTCAATATGTAATATTATTTACATCCACCTACAATTGTTTAAAATCTATTTTACCCTTCAGTGAGTTTTTAGTAAAAGATATGAAAGGAATCTTTTGTCGTTTTTCGTGCGATGTACTTTTTTTGACTTTTCCGACAAAAGTACGAGAAGAATGTTTTTTTAACATATACGGCATGAATGGATTTTTAAAACATTATTTCCAAGAAGCTTCCTTTACAAGTTTTCCAGTTTATTTTTAATCAACATCTTTTAGTTTAAAATTGTATGAAATGTTAAGAAAGGAAAAAAAATTTGAAGTAGAAAGGATATTTTCCTCAAGAATGGAGTTCAAGTGTTTTATCAAAATTATTTTCCATCTAAAATAATAAAGGGTTCTGTTTCTATCCCTATTATTAAATTTATTTGATTATGTTGTGATGAAAATATTTTTATGAATTCCTTTATCTTATATGAATTGTTTTATGATGTCACGATGTTTAAGATTCTCATTTTTATTACATGGGTTATGATATGAGGTATGGTTTATGATTTTGTGGAACACATAAGAATGGTATAATTATGAGATGGGTGGGACCTATATCTCCCTCCAATGCATTGGGTAAAGATTTTATATCTCATGAGATAGACATGGGTGGAATGGTAGGTTATACCGGTTCAGCGAAACAGGACTGAAACGAGGGTGACTCGGTTCAGAAATGGACTTTGTCCACTAAGATAGTCTTGGCAATGAGTCTTGACTAATAAGAAATGATTCTCTATGATTATGTGTGTATTCCACAATGTTTCATGTTTTAAGTTATGATTATTGGGATTACATTTCACTTCTATGATTTATCCCATGTTATGATATTATGATCTCTTTTGCAGGTTAAGATTTCCAAAATGTTATGTTCTTATGAATATGATGTGATTGATATTTATTTGGTTTAACCTTACTGAGAATTTGAGCTCACCCTTTTATGTTTTCTTTTCCCCAGGATATAAATAAAGGTTTTAGGTAAAAAAAGGAAGATCTCTATGGGAGATGTTGAAGATCTTTCACCACGATTAGAAGATTATATTCCGAGTTTCCAAAGACACCAAACTATTACGGTCCTTGTGTGTGTGTGTTTTTTTATATACTAAGTATTCCGCAAAAGTAATTTAATGTCCATGTACATTAATCTTCTGGTCTCTACAATTTTGATGAGTTACAAATATCATAATCATCGTTCTAGGAGCATTCATTTCATGGCTTTTTGGTCACTTCCCTTGAGTATAATTATGAGAGTTCATTTCAAATGGAAGAAAAACTCCAAAAGTGCAGGAAATGGTTTTAAAATTATTCCATAAATTTAAATGGTCCCATATATAAATTTTTTATAGAAGGGTGATTCATTATATAAAACATTAATTATAAATGTTTAGTTTGTTTTTTGGAGGTTTTTCCAACCATCACAAACTAGTTTCATTTTATTTAATTATTATGTCTACAAATTTGTTACAGAACATTAAATAAGTTGTAATATAGATATTAAAATCTCTTTTAACCATAATAATGGTTTTATGAACAAAATTGATGTAGATATTGGAAAATGAAATATATTTTTCCATGAAGGTCGTGAATCGACATGTCAAGGACAATGTTTTCATTTTTTAGGATAAAAGTAGAAGATAAGAGGTTTTATGAATAGGATTTTACGCATATGAAAATATTCTAACTAAACAAATTCAGGTCTCACAACATGAGATAAATTTGGTACATACTCTTTTAATATCGAAACAAGAAAAACATTGTGTACTTGGGACAAACTTGGAAGAATAGCTACTCAGTGGGATACTGATCCATGTTTCTCCAGGATTTCATAGGGTCCAATGAACTATGGACTCATATCCCCCTTCTCACTAAAATTTATCACAATTTTCCATAGAGATACTTTGAGAAAAGCATGATCACTAACCATAAAAGAAAGATCCTTCCTCTGATTATCCTCATAACATTTACACATGCTCTGAACTAGCCTCAAGTTTCACTGAATCAATTTAACTTTATCTACCATTTAATCTACCAATTCTGGTCCCATCAAATTTCTTTCACCAACTTTATCCAAAAATTATAGAGTTAGACAACAATTTGAAAACAATTCTTTGAAAGGTGTAATTTTTATACTAGAATGAAAACTGTTATTATAATAAAACTAAACTAATGAAAGTTTTTTATCCCAATTTCCCTAGTAATCTATTGGGAAAACAAGAAATCATATCCTCCAAAGTCTAAATTGTTCACTCTTACCATCCATTTGATTGAATATGAAATGTTTTGATGAAATTTAATTTAGTTCCCAATAAATTCTGATGGCCCTTCCAAAAGTTAGAAGTGAACCAATGATCACGATCTGATATAATAGATAGAGGAACTACATGTAACATGAGTATATTTTTTCATTCCATAACACCAGTAATACTCCCAAAGGCCTATGTACATATTATTGCTTCTAAGATGAACTAAAAATAGGGAACTATGAACATCAATTAATAACTCTTTATTCAACTATGAATCACAATTCATACATAATATCTTCCCAAATATCAAACCATAATATTTATCAACGTTAAATTCTTGAAACATAGCATTTTTGACCAATTATATATTTTTCTATAACTCACAGTCTTCCTTCTTCACTTGATTAATTATTTCTGATAGAGATGATTTCATTAATACCTAAAAAATTGAGGAATTTCTTGTACCAATAACATCCAAGACTAAATTAATCAAATCATTAACCAAGGGGTCATGTTCCAAACATAACATGGTTATTATAGAATGATGTTTTCAAATCAGGGTATCTGCCTCTTTTTTTTTCTTTTTCACATTGGTAATTAATTGTGAAATCATAATCCTTTATCATTTTCATCCATCTTGTCTACATCATGTTCAATTCCTTATGAGGGAATATATACTTAAAACATTTATGATTAGTATATATTTCACACTTTTATCCATATAGATTGTGTCCCAAAAACATTAAAGTGAAAACCTAAACTACTAATTTTAAATCATGTGTGGGATAATTTAACTCATGAGGTTTCAGTTTCTATAAAGAATAAGAAATTGACTGATCATTATGCATCATAGTGCAACCAATTACCTTTAAATAGGAATTACTATAGACAAAAAACTCTCTATTTCTGAAAGGTAGGAATAAAACTAGGGCATTCATGATCTTCTTTTCAGTTTCTGAAAACAAACATCATATTATTATATCCAAATAAATTTTACCCCTTTTCATGTAAACATAGTTAGTGGGATTGGAAATTGTTAAAAGTTATTAACAAACCATTAGTACTATCCTTCAATTCCAAGAAAACTATGAATCTTAGTTACATTTGTAGTCCTTTTTCCATTCAACAACCACTGTTGATTTTGTGAGATCAATTTCTATTCCATATAGATTTACAATGTTCCCATGAAAAGAAATATGTTGTAACAAAAAATTACATTTGTTAATTTTTCCCATATAACAATTTTTATTTTAGGGTTTGAAGATCAATCCTTTGATATTTTTCTTGATCCTCATAACTTTTTTAATAAACCAAAATATCATCAATAAAAACAATAAAACTCTTATCACAATAATCCTAGAATATTCTATTCATAAGATCCCTAAATACAGTAAGGGAATTTTTCAAACCAAATGGTATAGCAAAAAACTCATAAATCCTATATCTATTATGAAATATGGAATTTAGAATGTCATTCTCTTTCACCTTCAGCTGATGGTACCCAGATCTCAATTCAATCATAGACAAATACTGAGATCCTTAGAGCCAATCAAACAAGTAATCGATTTGAGGAAAATCATAGTTATTATTAACAGTGATGTTATTCAATGCTACATAATCAATAAAAATCTTCATAGAACCATCTTCTGTTTTAACAAAAAAAAATAAGATCACCCTAAGGAGAAGTACTCAAATGAATGAAACATTTATATAGAAATTTATGTTTCTACTAAATCAATTCTAGAAGTTCTACTTGAGACATTCTATAAGGTGGTTTTGTAATAGGTTTAGCATCATGGAAAGAATAAATAGTGAACTCAACCTATTTGTCATGTATAATACTAGGGAACTCATCAAAAAAATATCAAGATAATCATTTACCATCAAAAAATAATTAATCTGAACAGTTCCCTTATTTTCAATAATATGTAAAAGATAACTTTTATTTCTGTATTTTAAAATATTCTTATCATACTGATATGTAATCAATGGTATGGTTTCATTATTTTATATAAACTGAAGCACTTTTTTACATAAAAATTTTTAGCTCAAAAATCGTTCTTAGCATGATAAATAGAAATCTAATACATACCCATAATAACATCAAATTCTACTAGGGTAAATAATACAAGGTTTGCGGGTAAATTATTTCCAAAAAAATTTACAAAAATATTCATAAATATTTTTTTCCTTAACATTCCCCCATGTGTTTTTACCATAAATTCTAGCTTCCTTTTTTGAGGTGAAATTTCCAATATACTAGAAAAGTTATCATATATGAAAGAATGTGTAGACCTAGAATCAAACAAGACATTAGAAAAATCTAGGTAAAAAATATAATTGATTCCACTTAATTGGATGACCCAATATCTACTTAAATAGTTACAAATGATTTCACCACACATTTCTACTTATAGTCTGGTTGATTTCCATCATTCACGTTCTTATTTGAACACGTATTTTCATAATGAATCTTCTAAAAACACTGAAAACATTTTACTATTTGTATTTCAATTTTTCTTACCAATACCATGATATTTTTCATTGCAGTTATGAGCCATATGCCCAAATGCACTACTTCTAAAACACTTACCAGGCATCAAAACCCATTCCCCATTGGGTTTTTACCATAATTATCATAAACTGAAAACCTAATTTTCTTACTATAAAATTTATTTAATGCCTTATTTCCTTTTTTATTCCACCTCAACCTTTTTTCTGCTGGTTTTCAAAGAACACATGATCATTGGTAGACTCCATCTCCACTTTCTCCTCACATTGAACAGTTTCTTTTGTAACTTTTTAATTCATGAGATGATTGGGAACTTAGATATTTTGGCTTTAATCCTCAGTAAAAATGATTTATTTTACAATCAATATCTTGGATAAAACATGAAGCATACATTTCCAATCAAGTGAATTTTTCTTTGTATGCAGCCACTAAATCCTCCTATCTCAATTCCAAGAATTTTTACCATCTTAAGTCAAGTCATCTTATGAAAATGATTCAGAAGGAATTTTTTTAATTCATCGAATTCCAAAGAACGAATATCCTCACTATCGATAATATTATTGACCAGTTACCACCACTATCCAACTTCACCTTCAAAACGGTAATTCTAAAGACTAAGATTTTAATCGAATGAACATACCATGACATAGAAAATATTTTATAAGGATTTAATCCACCCTTCATATACCACTAGGTCTAAAGATCCACTAAATGATAGAGGTTGTTGCCTCTTAAAATGTTCAGCCACTAACATACTCCTCTGAAGTTGATCTAGCTGATCTTGTGCATGGATGTCAACACCATTAATTTCCCACGTCAACTAATCCTTTACTATCACTAATTTCTCAGTTCCAATACCCATAATTCAAGGGTGTGGATTTGGAAGGATAACATCCTCTTAGTGTCTTACTAGTTTACCTTCCCTATTTATCCTACAGAAACCATTATGAATAGACATATCATAGATGAAACAACATGGTAATAATTAAATTGAATATCATTTTAACTTATCCATAAAGTAAAAATCATTTATGGTTATTCTATTAACATTATCCTAACTCATAAATTTATCCAAACCTCACTCTAATACAAACTATAAAGACCCAACCATAAAAATTAAATAATCTAGTTAATTCAACTATAATTTACTTTCATACGTTACCAAATAACTTTTAGGTTCATATTTTTAAAGCAATTGGTCATAACCTCATACATAAAAACCCATATATTAAAAATTATACACTTCAACAAAATATACATTTTTCCACAATATAAAACATTTTAAAAAACATGATTTCTTTCTATAAAATAACATCACAACATTAAACGTGAATCATTCCTTTACTTTACCTATCCATATACCCTATGTAAAAAATAAAAAAACATTTAAAAGAATATAAATTGATAATAAATAAATAAAACGTTAAACAACAACCCAAAGGTTCGTCAATAACATCCTTTATATTTGTTAACAACATTCAGAACAATCTTAACAACTCAACCAATTTTTGAATCTTTCATGAAAACACAAACCTTCACATATATAATATCTTGACACAACACTGTTGGATAAATCAATGAATTTTAGGAATATTAACCCTTGGTAACAAGTAATTTTTTCCATGATGACATGAACTCTCCGTAAATCTTTTTATCACCCCTGTTTTTTATAATATTAGTATCATATTTACAAATGAATTTTGAAAAGATTTGAACACTCTATCCCCATTTGACTACAAAATATACAGGAAAATGGGATAATTTTCTTATGAGATTTTTGAATTCATTAGTGAAGGCTGAACATGTAGTTCCTACCTTAATTCCCCAAATATTTCCATTGTAATATATTGGGTGAAAATATCATCAATTAGATTCTTATAGAAATGTACTCAAGTATAACATCTCAATCAACAACTCTCTCTTTTAAGAAATGATACCTAATATCAATGTTATTTGATTTGGAATGTTTTAGGGATTTCTTAAAAGATCAATGTAACTTTTATTATTGGAATCTTAATGGTTTTATAACATTAACTCTCAAATTTTTCAACTAAACTTTCATCCATATGATTTATGTACATGCTTGTGTGGTGGAAATATATTTTACTTCTTTTGTGCTCAAGGTGAAAAAACATTGTTTCTTGATATAAAAACTCACACAAATTTCCTCCAAAAGTAAATGTCCTCCTAATTTTGAATTTATTTCATTATAATCTATAACCCAATTATCATCAGTGTATCTAATAAAGTTTATATCACAACATATTCTATACAATATCTCATAAAAATATGTACTATTAACATACCTGAGTATTATTTTTTCTTCCATCATATGTGATTCATTTATATCACTCTCATATATTTCACATTATGTAAAAGAATATGAAATATATAAAATTGAATCAATTAGATAGATTAAGCTTTCTATCAAAAAATTTATGTCTTTTTGATTCACACTTTTCTCAGCTTCATCTTTACTCCACTTCATGCCAATATAATTGAATGTAGAAACTTATTTAGAATATTCCATGACAAACTTCTATAAAAATTACTTGGGATAATTTTACTATGGTATAAGGATATATATTTTATTCTATTAAACTTGTAAATCCATAAAAAAGGTTAACTCTCTAACAATTGACATTTAAAATTTTTTATTCATTTTTTCAACAAGTTATTCACAATTTTTATCCTTAAAACATACCAAAACTATAGAATCAACATTAATAATTACAATATGGTTACCTATGCTCATTTAATTAACCTAAAGGACACTATTAACTTTTTATTTAGAAAATTTCAACCACATTTGGAAATTTTTAATTTAAGAGTACCATGCACGAAGAGCTTGTTTCAACCTATAAAAATATTTCGTCAAATTAAACATTATGGTTCCATATTTATCATGTAGAAACCCAATAGGTTACTCAATATCAACATATTCTTAAATTTATTCATTTAATAAAGTTGAATTAATGTCCATATAATATAATTTGCAATTGAAATGTGCATAAAATTCTAGTAACATTCTTGTAGTTTCAAGTCTCACAAAAGGGATAGAAGTTTCTTCAAAGTCAATACCTTCCACCCTTGATTTACCTTTCAAAATAAATAGAAATTTGTTTCTAAAAATTTCTTCATATTCAATGAGTTTATTTCTGAAAATAAACTTTTTTCTTATAACATTATTTCCAACTAGACTTGTAACACGATCCCAAATGTCGTTTTTGTCAATTTGAACTAATTATTCATCCATATCATTTAACCTGTCTTTATTTTCAATTTCCTCTGAAACTGATTGTGGTTCCACCAATGAGATAAGTGATGTCTGATTACCCAATCTCAAATATATTCTTGTCTAAATTTTATCTTCTTTATTTGCACTAACATTTTCAGAATTAACCAGTTTCTATAAACTATGAAATTTGAGAGATTTTCTTCTTATCTCGCTTTTTTCTTAACAGGACTCATATAAATCATCTTGTATACATTTTGGATCACATTAAACTTCCCAATATTATCTTCATTGGAATTCATCAATCTATATTCAATAACATATTTCTTACAATCTTCAATAACTTTTGTAAAGGATGTTTTATTTTCAAAAACCTTCACATCATAGGAATAAACCAACTTTTCTATAAATTTATTCCAACATGTGTAAATTATTCCCTCATCTGAATATCCAATAAATATTCCTTCCTCATATTTTTCATCAAACTTTACAATATCCAAATTATTTATCTTAACAAATATAGTACTCCCAAAAACCTCAAAATATTTCATTGTTGAATTTTTATTATACCAAATATCATAGGAAATAATTTTATAATATAGTTGAAACAAACATCTATTCGGAACATTAAAATATTCACTTATATCATCTCTCTAGAAGAATTTTGAAAGTTTGTATTCTACAAGAACTGTTCTTCACATTTTTTAATAATGTTTTATTTTTCTTGTATGATACTCTATTTTATTGAGGAGTGTATGGAGAACTATATTGGTGTTGGATTCCATGTTTCTTTATATATGATTTGAAATAATTTCTTGTGCACTTCTTTTTAATTTTCATTTCTCAACTTTAGGATATTAACACCCATATCTCTCTCAGCATCCCTTATAAAACATCAAAAAATATTTTAAGCCTATTATTTATGTATCATGAATATTATATTAATCATCCTATAGAAATAATTGATCAAATAAATAAATTAAAAAATCAACTTTTGTTGACTGATGTCTCGTCGGCCCAAACAGATCTGATTGAATGAGTTTAAGTGACTGGTGGATTAGAATCCAACTTTATTATATATTTCACTAACCATATTTCCTTTATAACATGTTGTATGAACAACACCTATTTTTATTTTTAGTAGTGGTAAATTTCATAAAAAATTTACTTTCAAAAGTTTGTTCATAATTTTTTCCCCAAGATTCCCAAATCTTCGATGCCATAACTTATTTTCCTCTGCAACACTTAATTAACATGAGTTAAAAAGATCTTTAATATGTATTAGGTTCTCACTAGTTCTTTTTCCCTTAGTAGCAACTTTCAAACTTTTTGATGATACGATATTAATTTATGAAGATAATTTATGTAACATAATCACAAAGTCAGGTAACATTTAGTAAGTTTTTCTTAAGCCCATCAACATATAAAACATTCTTAGCCTTTATTTTCCATGATTCAATATTAGATCTTCTAATTCCTCTAATTTTAAAATAATTGTCATTTTCAAAGGTCACTTCTCCAACTTCAAGTTCATAAACATTCTTCAAGATTCTCATAGCACCATTCATGTGTGATGAATAACCAATTTCAAGAATCCAGGGATTGTTTCTTTTTATAGCCTTTAGATAAGTATAAAAAACAAAAAATCTCCCCACTACTTTATTCTTACAAATTTATTTTTATTTATTAGAATAAGAAACTTTTTCCAAAAATTTTGTCATACATTCTTCACCATAGTGACCTAGTTGATCACACCTTCTATAAACTTCCTCCACGAAATTGAAGTGATTTTTTTGGAACTTTTTATGTTCGGATTATTTTACTATTGTTTCTATATATATAATATAGGAAAGTGACTCTATTTTATTCAAATATTTATCCCCCTCAGTTCATACCTATTTCATGGATGATACATGTGTGCCAAAAATTATATGCTTTGTGACCATAAATACCACAACACTAATAGAACCCTATGAATCTCAAAGTTTTATAGAAAATTGATTTCTCTTTGTGGAAAATTTTTTGATGTTCAAAATAGCTTCCACCCCTTGATCTCCCTAGGCATGGGGATATACTATTCTTTGGATAATTTTCAGTTCTTTTGATGTGATTTATTTCTCATGTCCTCTTTGAAACCAAAATTTCCTATAGTTATTTCCAACACCTACATGGTTAGAACATTCATATGAACTTTTATGTTTAGAAAGTGTAGACATAACTTAATTCTTGGGAATAGTTATTCCACTAGATTCATGTTTTTCTTACTTTACCTCTTAATCTATTTTGAAATTTTCATTCAACTTTCCTATGGAATTTTCAACATCAATCCATCTTGATTGTGTTTACATAGTTCATCTTTCTTGGATGTAAGTTTCTTACCAAGATCATCCACCATATTTCCTCATTCTAAAATTTGTATATTTAGGTTTCTAGTCTCCTCAATATAGAAATATTCTATTTTAAGGAACTTTTCATTTCCTTCATTTTTCTTCTCACTTTCCTTCTCCAAAATTTTGTCTTCTTTTTTGAATCTTTTTCTCAAGACATTCCCCAAGTTATGATATGAGATAATATTCCATATTGGATTATTCACCTTCTAATTTTCTTCAAATTTGTACGTATCTTATTTTCAATAAACATTAAAAAGTAATTTTATAATAATTTTTTATGCTTAATTTTATGATTAACTATTATCAGAAGAAACATACTAAAATTTGTTTCTATACAAAATTTTTGTTGTGAAATTTTTCATATATCTATTGGGTTTCTTATATTCATTATAATTTTTTCTCCACTTATTCTACTAATTTTTTTATTCGCAATGATATTAATATTCTCCAATATTATTCGTAGGGAAATAAATTTAAAAGTGATCATTTCCTTCAAAGTAGAAACATTTAGTTGGGAGTTTGCCTCCATATTTACCTCTACCTCTCTGTTGATTTTTTGAGATATGATATATTATTCTTTAATTCATTTCAAAATCTTACTTATGTTCCTAATCAGTAAGGCCAACAATATTATGATCATCATATTATATTTTTATCTTTCTCACTAATTAAAAAAAATAAACCTTGATATTCATTTTTAATTCTAGATCATTCCTCATCTCACATGAAACAAGAAGGTTATGTAATTCATCGTGTGATAAATCATCTTTATTTTCAAAGGAGAAAACATTAGAATCAAACTTACCAGAAAGTTTGAAATAAGTTTCTTAAAAATTTTAGAATCTTCCACCACATCCCAGAATATTCTGATGTTTCTAACAACTTAATTAAATTTGGTAAAGTAATCATTAATAGTTTAATCCTATACTATTATAATATCTTCCAAATTGGTTGACCATACTTATAACTTTTATACCTTTACAATTTTATTTCCCATAATGATATTTTTTAGTTTTTCCCGAGTTTCCTTAGTAGTCTCGAGACCCATATCCTTTATTAAAACATTTTTTGAAAAAGAAATTAGACTAACATTTCATTATTTCCCATCTACCATAAGATTTCATTTTTGAATTAATATCATAGGATTAACTTTATCAATGGGTGGAAACCCAACTATAGCCACATAAATCACCTCCAAGCCAAGAGACAAAAGAATGGGTATTGTTCAATTTTTTCAACCATTATAACTTTTTCCATCAAAGGTAAGAATACCTATGATGCTAACTGAGTTGAGATTATCCATGATAATAATAAAATAGTGGAAACATCCTTTGATATCACTTGAAGTTTTTTAGGTTCATGTAAACCGATGAGAGGGGGGGTTAAACTAGTGGTGATCATTTATAATTTTAATTATCTTAAAATTAATCCGTGAAACAAGTTATAGTTTTTATCTTTTTCAAATGTATATAAAAAAATTATAATAATTAACTGATAAGAAAGTAAATCAAGGAGCCCATGATTTACAAGGTTTGACTACAGTTTGAGAACCTATATCCTTTACATGGAGACTCCCATCGATCCATGGAAATCCACTATGATAGAAAGTAAATAAAATTGAGCTAACTCATATTGATATCCTTATATCTCCTAATAGAAAATTATATTAACTCCATTCAATTAAAAGGTTTTCTTATGAAAATAATCCAACACAAGAATGGGAAACTTTGGAAAATAATACACAAAAATATTTTCAATAAATTGTCCTTCTGTTTTTCTTCATCAAATTAGATTTCATCTAGTGCACTCTCCCTATGATCAATGAAACTCTTTCTAGTTTTCCTCAAGATACTATGCCTCTATTTTGTTTTATGTCCTATGAAAAAAACAACTACGCCACCCAAGTTGATTAGAAACTCTATCTATTACAACTTTAGTCTGGTATATCTAACTTATTTCGCAAATATAAAACATTGTTTTTAACACTTCTCACTACACCTATATACAGTATACTTATTTAACCAAATATTAAGTAGGTTAGAAACTATCACTACTTCAAAATTTTCAGTACTTCACCTATTTGTGCACATATAAACAGTGTATCTTTCTTACATATGTACTATACTTGCACCCCCTATTTATAGGTTTACTCATAGGAGAATAGGTGGGAACTAAAATTCATTTTCCGGCTAAATAATCACTCAAATTTCAAAACTCCTTATCAACTCAATTTTCATGGATGATTCTCAATAATTCTAGAATATTCATGAAGTTTCAAGAAAACATGGTGCTAATGGTATTTATTTGAACTTCCTAATGACTTTACGGAACTTCTTAAAACCTCCTTAAACTCATCATTAAAAAATATCGTCAAATCTTATTAACCTCAGTGTTAACAAACTTCTACAAACTTTCTTGACATTTTAGATGAGAAAAAATTGAGTGAACATCATGGAATATTCATTGTTCAGGATTTTAGAAAAATTTATTAAGATTCTCAGAACATTGTCTTGTGGATGTTCATATAATGACTTTATAAGAACATCAATATTTGATGGTCTCACACTTCTTAGACTGATGACCTCATGAATTTCTTTGATTGATTTTCTAGGTCCGATGAACTCATAAATGCTTCTACTAGTGCTTTTATCATTCAACTTCAAAGCGATGAAACAAAATTTCACTGTACAGTCCATCTAGTATTTTCTCCAACTTTATATAGATCTTGGATTTCCAAACTCAACCCATTATATCTTCCATAAAATCATTCATGTGATGACAACACATTATTTGTCAAATGTTCATATATCCAATAAAACTTTGATCAATCACATGAATTTGGAAAAATAATTTTGGAAACTCATTAATCACTTTCCCTCTCCATTAATTGCACTTCCATACACTCATTCATCTGATGAAACTTGTAATTTTCCATCCAATGATAATTATAAGGATCTGTATGAACTCACACTCTTCTATAGCGACTTCATCTCCATTAAAACCAAATCATAGTCTAATGGTTCTTCCTCTGATGGACTCAAACCTATGCCTTCATAATATAGATCACTTCATGACTTTGAACATCATACATCGTGCAATTTAAACTTTGTAACATCAATAATGTACAACATTCACCTTAAAATTTGAACACTATGTATGTCCACTAACTTTGGATTGAGATTTGTAATACTACTCATACTATGACTTCACAATTTGTACTTCTTCCCTTGTGTACATCTTTTAATTTGTTCAAAATCATAAAAAATTAGTACCTCATACTTCGTGTTGTTCTCTGTCTAACAACAATGTTCCTAGACTATCCAGTGACATTGTGAAACTTCAACATTGTACACTTCATATAAACATAACTTGGAACATGAGTGTCTTTATGATGTTAGGAACTTAAATATCGGCACAAAATCACCTGACTTAAGAAAAGTTTCCTAACATGGTTAAGGAAACTTTATTAACATCATTCGGTACTTCATAATAAAAAAATTCATAACAACAACAGTAACTCTTTCCCACCTGAAATAAAAAAAACATTTGTAAGAATATATGTCGGTAAAAATAAAAAACAAGTTACAAAAACATCCCAATGTATCTTTAGATTTTATTTCACCTTCCATAGAAACCATTAGGTTGAGACCCCAACCGGCAATCTTAGAGGTATCATATATAATTGGATCCATCATGTAAATGAAAGAAAAAACCACTGAAAGCAAGAATCAAGCAGCTACTTCATAATATATTTATATATAATAAAATATATAATGTATTTATTTTTATAATAATAAGAAACATATAATATATTTATATATGACATAATATGTATTTATTATAAATAAATAAATTTTTATTTAATAAATTTTTATAAGGAATAGATTTATTAATTAATAATATGTTTTTATTATAAATACATTTATACAATACATTTATATATATATATATCATTATTAATTTAAAATAGGGAATATATAATATATATTTTATAAAATTACATTATATATATGCAATGCAATATAATATATATTTTAATATAATTATTTATATATACTAGCACATATATATAAATATGATGTATTAATATATTTTCTATATTAATTTATAATAGAAAATATATAATATATATATATACAATATAATATATATATATATGATATAATATAATATAATATAGTATATAATACATAATATATATCTTTATTTATTTATAATTAATATAATATACTATATATATTTATCTAATTATCTGTATATGCTTATATATTTATATATTTACTATATTAAAATATATTCATTTATTTATATAAAAAAATCCTAAATGAAACTATATGTTTTTATAGTAATAATATTAACAATAAATACGTTTATAATAAATGTATATGTATAAAATATATTGTATATTTATTTATATAATTAAATACATTTATATTATGTTTTATGTACACAAATTAATTTAATATAAATTTTTTTATAGGTTTATATAATTTATTATATATATATATTATAGAAATAATATTTATGAACAACTACCTCTAAATTATATATTTACACACATATATATATATGAATAAATATATTTTCATATATATTTTACATTTATATTATGTGCACAGATGTACACATATTTATATCTGTAAACATATGATTATTTATATATGTTGTTTTATATATATAATGTACTTATATATATATTACATTAATTTATAATAGAAAATAATATATATATATATATATATTTATTTATTTATTTATTTATTTATTTATATATAATATATTATAATATAAATATAACATTATAATATATATATATTAAACACGTTGAGGGTAAATCCCTCTTTATTTAAAAGGAAAAAGAATCAAACCCCTATTAAAAAATGAGGAAAATGTGGGGTCCCATTACAAGGCCCAAAAACCAAAGGTGAAAATGCCTATGAGAAACATGACCCTAAGGCCCGAACATGATCGAACACAAAAAATAAAGTATACATATTTTCAAGAACCAAACAATCCTTTGATCCCCACACCTGGAAATGAACTGGAGATTCTAGTTGATGATGGTGCATCACCCCCCTGCAAGAAGTTGTTCCATCTTGGTCCAACATAATGAGGAAGAGAATCCTTCCATCCCACATTGACATGTGAAGGTAGGACCAGATGATAGGTGTCAACACACTCATCTCTATGTCAATCCTCCCACCTGATGATGCATGTGAGGAACTCATTGCACATTCAAATAGATGCTTCGCAAAATCAGACTGAATTCATTATGTATAAAGATCGTGATAGGGTTCCCAACTGACCTCCAATGAATGAGGGTATATGGATGAATGATGGGTGTCAACACACCCATCCCTCTATTAAGGATACCCTCCCAAATACACCTACAAGGAAATTATGTTGTGCCACCTTCCAAATGTAATGAGAGAAAATCTAGGTCTTGCAATGTAACCTACATCTTGTCAGACAAAAATTCCAAAAACCTAATAAAAATAAAAGAGAAATCATCATGAACCAACCATGAAACCAATAATAGTCGATGTCCTCTCATCGCCTCCACTGACAGAAAACTCAAAAACTTCTCGGCACCCATTCTCCCACACGAACCCCTATAATCAGACATCCAGAGCTCACTGATTCATGCCAAAGTATTTCCAACCACACCCTGACATCTATCTGTCTCTAAGCCATCATCGACCCCCTAGAATTATCCTCCCTAAAGCTCACAATAATGAAAGGAATGTCGAAGGTTACAGAATTTGTGGAAAATCAAGTATGAACATCTTCTCACATCACTAGCATTGGCTGTCGATGAACATCGCGCAACCAAGCATGGCACCACAAACATCATCCTCACTAGATCAGAGAAAGAAAATCCAAGGCAGGTTGCATAGCCATGGAATAAGGATGAACCTGATGATGAGGAGAGATCAACCCTAAGTGGAAATGGGAACAAGAAGAGATTTTAGTGAATACTCATGGACCAAAACTACCTCACAACCTCTTGCACTAATGTCGAACCCACAATGGCCAAAGAAACGAGAGAGAGTGGATGGGGATTCAATCTACCACTAGGGGTTTAGATGAAAATCCTAAGGGAGGTGTTCGCGTAACTGGGAGAGTGTGACACCATCATCCATGATAATTATAATATATATTTATATTTGTCTGTGTGTGTGATATAATATAATATATATTTATATAATTATTTGAACATACTTATACCCACAAAAACTCAAACATATGTTTATATAAATATATTTATAAATACATTTATATCAAATACACACACAAATTTATATTTATATATCTATCTATTAATATTTCTTTGTATGTTATTTATATATACTTATTTGTATATGATTATATATATATAATATTTATATATTTACTATATTTATTTATTATAGGAAACATATAATATAATATAATATAATATAATATAATATAATATAATATAATATAATATAATATAATATAATATAATATAATATAATATAATATAATATAATATAATATAATATAATATAATATAATATAATATAATATAATATAATATAATATAATATAATATAATATAATATAATATAATATAATATAATATAATATAATATAATATAATATAATATAATATAATATAATATAATGTAATGGAATATAATATAATATAATATAACATAAGATATTGTAATGTAATGTAATATAATATAATATGATATAATATAATATAATGCACATATAATTCAATTATTTTCATATAATTATATAATTATATATTTATATATACAATGTAATTATATACTTAATGTACTAATTTAAATTTATTTATTTATATACTAATATTATAAATACATCTATGTAATGTATATTTTATAACAATAATAGCATTAAAAATACATTTATATTAAATTTATATGAATACAATATATTATATAATTATGTATACAATTAAATACAATTAAATTATATATTATTTATACAAATATATATAATATATAAAAAAATAAATACATTTATTTATTAATATCTATATATATGTATATATATGTGCTCTAAATTATATATTTACATATATTTGAATAAATATTTTTATAAATAAATGTATATTATTTATAATATATATATATACATATATATTTGTAAAGTATTCTTATATATGCATGTTTATTTTTATAATGTATATAATTAATTATTTAAAGTATTTATATAATATCTTTATAAATATATTTATAAAATAAGATGATTATATAATGTAAGTAAATAATTTTATATAATGTGTCTATAATATATATATATATATATATATAATCAGCTATTAAAAAATAAATA
This sequence comes from Viscum album, assembly GCA_963277665.1. Classification (NCBI taxonomy): domain Eukaryota; kingdom Viridiplantae; phylum Streptophyta; class Magnoliopsida; order Santalales; family Viscaceae; genus Viscum; species Viscum album. The sequence continues at coordinate 1,480,552,339 of OY728120.1, forward strand.
AATAATTTATAGGGTAATTAATCACCATTAATCTAAGAAATTAATGACAGTTAATGACCTCCTCTAATTTTATTTATAAATAATGTATATTTTAGTGGTTGTTCTCCCATAACCACCACTAAATTTGTATTTATCGGTGTTCAATAGAGAATTACCCCTAAAATATACCCAATTTATTTTAAAAAAAATGGGGAGAGTTATTCACTACCACTAATCAAAGAAATTAATGAAGATTATTAAGAATTGTTAATCTATTATATTAATGACATTTAACAACCCCATCATGTTTTTTATTTTATTTTTTAAATAACTTGGGTATATTTTAGCAGTCATTCTCCCTTAACCATTCCTAAATACCAATTTAGTGATAGTTACGAGAGAACCAATACTAATTTATGTGGACAATTAATTTGTAGGGGGCCGTGTATAACCACCTTTAAATAATCACAATTATTATGTTTTTGTTTTTATAGTGGGTTATATATGGTTATTATTGTTAGTGTGGAGGATGTTGTGTATTTTTAAATGTGGTAGTGATGGATGGGTTGTTTTGTGGTTATGGTAACGGTAGTATGGTTGGTTGTGTGGAAAGCGTAACTCCCCAACTCGAGACCACTTTCTAGTGTCCCATCTGAAAAGTCACATGACCTTAGGTGTTCCATCCTTTACACCAGATGTTGTTGACTAGTTGTGAGCATCTAAGGTGTTACCATGGGGAGACTATACCCTCTTATTACGGTAAAATAATAGATTAAATAACCAAACAACATCCATAATAATAATTATAGTATTTAGAATCCAATAAACAAGAATCATGCTATAACAAAAGAAATGTTGTCATCTAATCATACATCCCACTGATTTCCCATTGGCCCAATCACTTATACAAAAGACAGAAAAGGGAAAAAATATAGAAGAGACTCTTCTTCCATCCCCTAACCTCATCTCTTCCTAATCACTATCAATGATATTCATCTTGACCATGCGACATTGGGCCTCTTCCCTACCACAACCTATGAGTAAGAGGTCTACTCAGGTACCAATGTTCCTGGGTCGCTCGAGCAAGGTGTGAGTAAAACTATATAGATCACCACTAATAGAGTCACTAACATAACCATAATATATATCACACACACATGTGATATACTCATAATAATAACGAATTAAATTGAAAAAGTCACAATAAAATAACCATCACCAATCCTCTGGTTCTAAGGTGGTATCAAACATACCTACTCTGGCCAGTTCCAGATGTCTCTGAGCATAATTCACAACACCCATGGGGGAACCATATCATGCCCAATAATGTGTAAAATGTCATCTAGCGGGGGCGTGTACAATCCTATAACCCATAGAATATCATCAAGGGGAATATTCTCATTGAAACATAATATAGTATACAATTAGGGTATAACTCTCCCAAAAACCTCATATAGAATACACCAGGGTGAAAAATACACCCATGACCTCATATGTCAAACATTCGAGTTCAAAATCTCCCTAGAACCTCATATGACAAATACCCAGGGGCATAGAATTCCCAAATAACTCATATCACATTCACTAGTGAGGTCAAATCCCCTACCCATAACCATCATATATCATCCACTCAGGGAATCACAACCCCTACCAAGAATCACCATATTCTTCAGGAATACAACTCACCCCATAACCAGTATAGAATACCCCTAGGCTACAAATATACCAAAAACATTTTATAGCATACAATTGAGGTCAATATCTCCTAGAACTTCAAATATCACATACCACACTAGTTTTCCACATTCATAAACCTCACAGACATATCCTTATTTGGTCTCTAAGAACACAACCTAAATGCATCACTACATCACTCTATGAATCACTATATTATCCTCCCTACACCAACCCTCTCCAGGGTTATCATAAAATTAGGGCACCAAATGAGGTCTATTAGGTCATATCATCGTCCAAACACCCTACATGGGATCCTCTCTCACATTCCCAAATATTTGGTTAATGCCCATCACTTAGAGAAAATAACATCAATTGATACTTTCCTGATCGCATTATGGCCTAATCAGCCTAGTATGAAATACCAAACCGACCTCACACTATAGAGATGATATAAAGACCATATCAATCCTAATGTCAATCTAGGGAAATACTCTCACAACCAACCTCTCAATAATAATACCAACGGTATACCCACCCAGGTTATCACATACTAGTGAGGAAAGATAACTCACCCCACTCTCTAATCAATTATCCCCATGAGCTACATGGTATCTCAGGGTTTCATATGGAATATCCCTAGGCCAACCATTTTAGACCATCACTCTATCATATGAAAAAGGTTATAAGGGAACCTATACCAAGGCCCCCTTTGGTTATATCACTTCATTTGTACCCTTCTTGAGTCCTTACATCATATGTGTAACACCTTGGTTGTGGTTCACTCATAAGTAATCAAAACCAGCCAGTCACATACCATCAAGCGTGACTCCATGTATGGTAGAGGGTACTGACTAGTAATGAGGGTCCAAAGTGGTACAATAGGGAGACTATACCATTATGATCAGAGTAACATAGTGGTGAAATAATGGATAAATGGAGTAATCATAATACCAACAAACAACAAAAGATAAATCATCCTGATAAAATTAACAGTCATCAATAGAAATATTGAGTACCATATACAAAATGATGTAATTTCATGTCTCTAATTATAAAAAGGAAAACATGGCAGTAGGTACCCATTCATAGAGGTATATCAAAAGAACCAAAAAGGCCAAAATACTATCTCTAGATATCATCACGAGCCATGGCATGGTCTTATTCTCCCCCGCTCCCAGGCCTAAAATCAAATCAAGAATAAAAAATCTGGTTCTTTTCCATATTCCTACCTACATCCATGAAATTTATCTAGGTACCAATCAATGGCCTGAATAGGGTGAGATCTATACTCAGTACACCACCACTAATGGTTTCTAGAACTATTCATCCATGTATATAATATGAGTAGTGTGTATATACAATAATGCTATAGAAGTAATGAAAACTATAAAGGGTTGATTGTGGTCTATGATAGACCCCAGACTAACACTACCTACTTCAACCCATAATGAGAAACCTCTGAGCATATATAACAATAAACATATACATATTAGTATATATTCCCTATATACATAACAACATACATAGCCATATATTTACGTACATAATTCTATTTAGGACCTGAGGTGTAACTCAGCCATCAGTGTGTAGTCCCTAGAGTCTCATAAAGAAACATGGGACACCATGGCCGAGTATCATGTACCATAAGTGTCTCCATGCCAAAGTATCATAGGTATATGGGATGTTATGCCTGAGTATCACAAGTATACGGGATTCCATGTATGATTATTACAAGTATATGGGACTCCATGACTAAGTATCACATGAATATTGGATTCCATACCCGATTACCACAAGTATATTGGAAGCCATTACAAGGTATCACAAATATATGGGATTCCATGACCAAGTTTCCCAAGAATATGGGATGCTTGGTCAGAGCATCACAAATTCATATCTCTGATTTCTTCAAGAAATTTTCCTACAAACACATATTTATATATTGAAAAAAAATGAAACCAAACCAACTTGGTCCAAAAAATATTCAAATAAACTAAAAATATAGAAAAATGAAAAAAAATAGATATAGTTAAATAATGAAAACCATCAAAGGAAATTGAAAATGTAAACATGTGAGAAATAAAAGCATGAAATGCCACCATCAGAAAGAAAACCAAGCACAAATGGGCTCTACCCGATGATAATACGTAATTAGGACATGAATGGAACACTATCTAGGTATAATGTGAGTACTAAGGATACTAATTCTTACCATAGTATATTGATATCAAAACAATAACCCCGAGTCGTTCCACACTCACTAAGGTTTACATATTTCTATAACTCTACACACCCAAGGTTCTCGTATACTATGTTTTCTCAAAACCTTCAAGTAAACCATGCCCATAATTTGAAAACACATTTATTAAAGAAAATTCTTAGTAATCCCAAGCTTGGAAAATCATTTTAGATTCAAAATCATCTTTTTGGAATTTCATCAAAAACATGAAGTTCATAAAACTATTTTTTAATAAAAATACCTTTAGAAACTATTTTCGATGCCACAAAATATGTATTTACACAAAAATATCCCACATAGATATCAAATAAATCATTTTTATATGCCAAAAAAATTAAAACATAGGAACATCATGGTATACCATGAGAAAAAACAATTTTATAGAGACACCCACCTCAACAACAAAGAAAACTTAGTAACTTTCAGAAATGGTGATTGGAAATGAAGACATCCAGTCCTCACAAGCCTAGATCCTTAAGAAACATCATCAATTCCCCACCCAAAACACTATATCTAGTTATCACACCCAATTAGGGTTCCAAAAAATCACAGGGAAGTGAGATTTAGAGTATATAGGGACAAAATAGGATGATATTGAAAGGATATTCACACATACCATAAAGAGATACATGAAAATCAATTTAGAATCACCAAGAGACAAAAGGTTCAACCTATTAGAATGTCAATGAAAATATGGGTCAATCTAATGAGATATTTGGTTGAGATTTTTGAAAAAAACAACCAATGATATTAGGGTAATTTTCAAATTTAAAGAATCCATATGGTTTACATGGTTAGGTCCTAAGGTTAGACAAACAATGTTCTAACCATGTGGTTTCTAAAGTCCCTTGAAAACTAAAGTGCAAAGTTACCTAGGAATAGTCACACAGTTAGAAAAACTATTCACAAGTTGTGCACAATCCATGAAACTACCTCTAAACCTAAACCTAACCATCAGAATGATATTCCTTACACCTTGCATGATTATAAAATCCATGATCAAATTGCGAAAAATGAAATTGAAGTTATTATAGACAATTCAAATGGTCACTGTATTATTATTATTAACCATATATAGACAATGCACCTATCCCATTTCTCATAAGAATCCAAAAATTCAACCTATGACTCTCAAGATACTTTAAAAACATAATACAGACAAACTAAGCCCAAATTTAATCATACCTATGACCCAAAAGGTGTCATAATTCTCCCCACCATTCCACTTTAACCTCCAAAAAACACTCAATATTATGGACATGTAAAGATATAAGCCCACTACCACTTCATCAACATTTCAGGCTCCCACATCTCATGGTTATTATATAATCATTTCTATAGTGCATGGGCCAAGGGAACCATTTTACTGTGAAGTACCTTATTCTGATGATTCATAATCTGAACTGGTTATTAAACCATTGAGGCATCATCATCAAGATCAATATATTCACATTCTATCACATGAGAAAGGTCCAGTTGATATCAACTTAGTTTAGAAACATGAAACATTCCATGAATCAATGTAAAAAAAATATGGTATATATAATTAATAATCCACCTTTCCAAGATGTTTGACAAACTAGGAAGGACCAATAAACCATTGTTCCAAGTTTCCTTATCATAAAATATGACGATGTACTAAATGTTCTCAAAATATAATAAAAACATGATTTCTTACTAAAAATTCAAATAGTCAACAAGTTTATTCCTTATAGGATTTATGGTGACTCTGAGATATTACTAACCTCTTTTGGATCAATTGAACATTTTCCTTCATCACTTAAACAAGTCTAAATCCAACCAAGGACCGCTCTCCTAAATCTTCCCAATACAAAGGCGATCTACTTGTGTACCCATACAAAGCATAAAAATGATCTATTTTATTTGAATCCTTATAATTATTTTTATACAAGAACTCAACCAACAGAAAATGATTTTCCCATGAACCACCATAATTAATAATGCTCACACAATGAAGATCCTTTATAATTTAAATGGATCTCTTAGTTTTTGAATTCATCAAAGGGTGATACATTGTGCATAACTTAAACTGGGTACCCATTGCTTCGTGTAGAAATTTCAAAACCAGGATATAAATTATGAATCACTATAAAAAACAATATCATAAGGCACTCAATGGAGATTGATAATCTCTTGAACATACATGTTAATAATCTCTTCCACCTTTATTTTCTCCTTAATATGAAGTTAATGTGTTGATTTCATGAGTCGATCATTGATTAACCAAATTACATATTTTACACTTGGATTCCATGGTAAAATGACAAAAACATTCAATGGATATTTCACCCTACTTTCATACTAGAATGGGTAATGGTTGTGACAAACTGATAGGTCTCTGGTGCTCCACATTAATCTTCTGGAAGGTAAATCATGGAAATAAAATGTCCCCAATCAATCATCTCATCCCCAATGACCAATACTAATACCTCAAATCATGTTTCATATTAGTTGATAATGGGGGTATGGACCAAATAGATCTATGTACACTATCCATAAACTCCCGACTCATAATTATCATAACAACCAATTTACCTCTGAAACACAAGACCTCGTTAATATACTGAGACCAGTCACCCAAGGTCTCCACAAAATAAAGGATTTCACTAAAATGATGTAAATAAATGTTTATTTCTTGTATAACATGAATCTAATCATAAAAAATAATAAACATCTTCCACACAGTCTAAGCACAGATCCCCATCATCTTCCTCCACATATAAGGTCATCTACGTGAATTGACACATGAAAGACTATTCTCCCACTGATTCATTCTATTCTTGAGTGATTAAGTTTATACTCAATGAAATAGAAATCACATTCCATTTTACTAGTGTGTATGAAATATCTAAATCAAAAGTATAAATATAATCAATTAAAAATATTTATAATAGGATCAGATCAATCTAGGTAAAATTATACTCTATGATCAAATTATCTGAATATATAGAAAACAAATCTTCTAAAATATAGTGGTGAAAAGTCATATGATAAATCATCACTAAATCCAACTCAAGATCATGAGTAGTATAATTATTCTCATAAGGGAATAGTTGGTGATAGACATAAGACACCACATGATTCCACAACATCAGAATTCATCACCATCCTATAATTGAGGAATCACAAAATACCTCATAACCCAAGTGTGGTTCTATAAGAATCAATATTGGATTCATATTCAAACTCACCTTCAGTTCCTCGAGTGTTCTTTGAAACATATAATTACATTCAAAATTATCACCCATATAGGAAAACTATATCATAATAGATGCGGGATTGAATAAATCCTAACCTAAATTCATATAATAACCATCCAAACCCAAGATGCCATTAATATCAAAAACATTTCATGGTTTCTCCCAATATATCACAACATGAATTTTTTCAGGATCCATTGAGATTCCTATATTAGATATAACATGTCCATGAAACATCACTTCATTAAAACAAAACTAATATTCAAAAAGATTTATATAAAGATGATTTTCTTTCAATTTTATTGGAATAATATCTAGATGATCCCTATGTCCTTCCTCTATATTGGAATACACCAAGATATTATCCACCAGAACAACCATTAAAGAGTCTAACAAAAGATAAAAATATGATTCATCAAATTCATAAACACTATAAGAGAATTATTATGACTAAATGGAATGACCAAATAATTATAGTGGTCATACATAATCCTAAATAATATCTTAGGAATATTTACCTCTTATACTATTAGTTGATGGTACCCTAATCGCAAATCAATATTAGAAAACCATCGATATCCCTTGAGTCAATCAAACATATCATAAATCCTAGGTAATGGATACTTTTTATTATTATCCATATGATTAATCTTTCAATAATAAACATAAATTCGTAGGCATTTGTCTACCTTCGTTGTGAAGAGAACATTTGTAACCTAAGTTGAAATAATAAAATGAAAAAATCCTTTCGAATAAATATCCTCAAGGTGAACTATAATTTTCTTCAAGTCAGTGGGCACCATATGATATTATAAATAGGATATGGGACTTCCTTATGGACATTAAAAAGTGAGTCTGGTCCCGAATACCAGTTAATAATATAACCTTACCCACACCTTCAATTATATAAAGCATAAAAACATATATAAAAAAAAATCTATCCAGGGATCCCAATATCTTAGCTACAGGACCTTATTCATCGAATCTCATTCCTTGATTTGACCCTGAATAGAGGAAATCAAAAAATATGACATAACTATATTGATAAAAGAAAAACTATCAACATAAGAAATAATGGCATAAGAAATAATAAATATATGATAGATGATAGTAATCCTAACCAATGGAAACACCTACATTATGATGCTTCTCAATTGTGTTACATTCTGACAAAACCCCACTTAGAAGGGGGAGGAGGAGGAGATAGAGTGTAGGGTGAGCTCTCTTTAGCTATGGGATAAAAATGATTCCAAATTCCTCATTTAATAAAAAATTTAATGAATTAATTTTAAAAAGTGAGGACACAATTACATATTTTTTTAATGTACATATGTTAGTAAACACACACACACACATATTATTATTATTTATTTCATGTTATGATTTTATTTATTTTTTTATTTTTTATTTCTATATTGGTTTTTTATTTTAATTTTTACATTGAATTATATTGTTCTTACAACACACCTTTACATGAACTCTACCACTATGACATGAAAACATATCCCATAGTCACTTCAACTAATCATGTATGAAGAATCAACCCGTTGTAACTAATCACAGGACTAATCGTGAATAGGGAAGTCCAACCAGCCATGAGGCTTCAACTGCACTAGACATGAATTTCTCTAAGCTTCTATGGTTGTTTCCCAAACCAACTATGAATGTTGTCTAAGCACACAATGCAACCAACACATACCCAGATCTTTACCTAATCTGTTAAATAGCCTTGCAACCTATCAACACTCCAACTTCTAGATCTCAGCTCATCACATAGGTCTTCCATATCCCATAACATCATCATTCGATAAAAAACTACTATGGGAGCCTCAAAGTAAGTATACTTGGTCCCGATCCACTACCACATCAGCCTATAATAGCACCATCACCCACTCCATGCCTATTATTCAGGGTAGGATCTAACCTAACTAAACCTTGCCTTATCTGAATAGTCTAAACTCAATCCTTAACACTAGCTTAAAAATCATCATGATCCCACCTTCATAGTTTAGTATGACCCAAGAAAATTCATCCCATGGATTTCATCACACAACAACCCTAGTCAATTTATCGTTAAACATCTTCCCACAACAGATCTAACCAAACAGTCTTCCATCAGTCTAGATCACATAAACCAATCGGTTCTATTAATCCCTTGAACTAGAAGCCAACGAATTATCACATTTCCCAACCTATTCCAACATGGAAGATCCACAACAACACCAACTACCCTGATCACTCATTTCATAAAAAGATAAATGGAGAACGAAAAATATAAACTTTCGTTCCATCTAAATTTAAATCTTCACTTGATTACTTTTTTGATATAGCATACACACAAGGAATAACTTACATGGTATAATGGGAATCACACACATATATATCCATGAAATCCATTATTTTTTTGGATGTCAGTCCAACCCACAATATATCCTAGATTCCACCATGAAACCCTCTACCAATATTGACACGGTTTATCCGGAAATTTACACTTTTATGGAAAAGGAAAAACACTTATGTGAAGATGTAATGGTTAAATGAGATCCACTATTCCAACACTTATATAGTGGTTAGGAGTTATCATATGCATATATTTTCACTATACCATAAACAACCAAATTATAGCTACCATATTCTTCTTGAGGGCATATATATTATAATATTTAATCATGGGACATGCCTTACAGGTTAATTTTTGGAAAAAGAGAGAGATTTCAAAGATTAATTTCTACATGGAGGAAGATATATTTTGTAATGAGATTATTTGGAGAGTAAAATCAAAGTAGAAGAAATTTCATAGCATGGAATTATACTTTCTTTTAATCTATGAATGAATTCATCTTTGATTTTGTAGGATTTTTTTTCTATAAAAGGGGATGGATATAGTAAATGGTGATTTGCGAATTGATGGGGATATAATATTTTACAATATTTATTTATTTTCCTTTTAGAGTGATCTAAACCATTTATGAAAAAATCTCAAGGTTTTTCCTCAACATGATATTTGACTAATCATCAATTGGAGGAGGGATTTTTGTAATTTGAATTCATCTCTTATGCATTAAATTTTTCACTTATTGATCATTATTTGCAAAATTTCACTTTCTTCATTCACTTTCATTAATTTCTTGTTGGTGTGGGTTGAATAACTGATAGGAAAAGATCTAAATTTCATTCATTTCTAAGGGTTAATCTTCATTGCCATTGGGAAAAATAATAACCAGGAGAATTCCTGGTAATATAAGAGAAAAACACAATTTTTTACAAATATGACTAGAATAGGAGGTTAATCTAATTAACAATTCTTTTAACACCAAATATTATCTCTAACTAATATGGGTAATATATATTATTTTGAATTTTAGTGGATTTTATAGAACCACTAATTCACTTGAGTGAATGAGGGATTTAATCAATAAGAATCATTAAACAAAATAATCTAAATCATTTCAACCAAATGAAATTAATCCCAAATTCCCCACCTTGATCAATCAATTAATCCTCATTTTAATTGTTACCCTTGGTTTTTGTTTTTTAATTTGTCTCAATCCTTCCCTTTATTGTCAATTTAACCTTAGTAATCACCTGTTTTATACAATAATACCACCCCTTTCATTAATTTATTCATTTTTTCTTTCATATATTCCTATCATTACTTTTATTTTATTTTATTTTATCAATACAATTTAATTCAATATATTTTTTGTTAAACCTTTTAACACTATACTATCAAACTGTCAGAGTACTAAACAATTTAAGTGATTGTCCATAATGATTTTAATGACAACCACTATGACCTAATCACTTTGAAAGTGTTATCAAGGAGGGAAACATTAATTCATTTGGATTTTATTTTTTTATTGTTTTTTAATTTGGTTTTTCATTTCTTTTTTGTTTTTAATTATTTTTCATTTTACCCATCTTCACTAAATGCACACTAATAGATCCAATGATTTCCGAAAAACACACTTCTCTGTGATAGAACATCACTATAAGAAACCTAGGTAAAACCATTGGATAAGATATATAATCATGAATAAAAATAGAAACCTCACATAATTCATAGAATATAACAATTATAAAATCAATCCTCTCTGAGCCCTATATTTGGGGATTTCCATTTTTTCATCATCTTAGTAAATCAATATAGCAATGGACTCCTGGAATGAACTAGGTGATAAAAATGAAACAATTTTATATCTCACTTCTAATCACATTTAATTGGATTATTGAAGAAAATATATTAGTATTTATTATGTGATTTTTAGTAGTTTCTAATAATAACCCATTTGCAACCTCACTGATAATAAACTTAAGATGAATTGTTTCTCCTAAAACTTAAGAAAAGGGCTGAGAATACTATTAATAACTTGATCAGGGATGTTTTTACACATGTGATTCAATATATAAATAATTTTTAATGAGGTATTACCTAAAATGGTTGACCAATAAATTAAGAAACCAAATCATAGAATTCACATAATAGTAGGGGTAAAAATGTCATGGGGATGGGGATAGATTTATGAATCTTTTAAATAGTATCGCCACCATAATCTCTAACAATATGCGGTAATTGAATCCATATATGGATCCTTGTACCTATATAGTAAAAATCATTTAGAATATGCCTTGAGATGATACTAAAGGAATAAAAGTTCTAAGGATATAAAATAAATATTTCATACCACTGAATTAAATTCACAATGCCAATATAAAAGGGGTAAATGAGATATGGGAACTAAACCACCAGGAAACATATAGTAGTATACATTATTAGTTAAAATTCAATGAAAAATATATACCCCATTGATTCAAAACACCAATAATAATCCAGTAATAAATCAACACTCATCACATAAAGGGTAATTTTCTTTTTACAATGTTTTTTGTTTGACTAAATACTACTTCCCTAACTTTGATCTTCCTCTATAAGGTGTTGAAAGTGTCAATTATAAAAGGTATGAATAAATGTAGTATTGGAAAAGAGATAAATTATCTAATAACTACAATACAAGAAAATAAAACTATCACAACATTCTATTGATGGAGAAAGATAATATGTAGTATATACCATTTAGGTAAAATTATAAATCTATACCTCAAGAACAACAAAGAGAAATACAATTGAAATATAAATAAATTGAGAACAAGGTCTTGAAGATGAAAATAGGAATGGACACTAACATTGAAATTCTGGAAACAATGATATATAAGGTTGACTCATGTATTGATTAATTCACCCAAATAAAGCAAGGTGTTGAGGAAAAGTTTAGGAGAATAAAGTAAAAATCTAGTCAAATTTACAAGTAAATAAACACAATATACAATGGAAAATTTCTTAGTACCACTAAATTCAATCCGATTTATGGTGTCATAGATGTTACCACATAGAGTTTCTTGTCTATCGAATAAGAAAGAACGAAATTAAGAATGATATAAGAAGCCTAATTCACAGATCTATCTGAGGAGGAAGATTCCCATAACAACAATGTTATAGAAAATTCATAAAAAGATATGAAATACATAAAATATACCATAGAATAGATGGATAAAAAAACTCAAAAGATATAAATAGAAAAAGGGAATAAAAAACAGAAGTTTCCACCACCCAACACTATACACAGGAACGAATAAACACTTAAATATGAAATCTCTATGAAGAAAAAGAAGCCAGAAAGTGAACACGTTGTACACTAGATTAAGATTTTTTTTCTCCAATAATCTCATACCAATAGAGACTCAACTAGACCAACTACGATTTAGGTTATCATAAGATATAAAACAACCCATGTATCTATTTATTGACATTTCATTTTTTTGTTCATTACTCCAAATTAATTTATAAGATAAATTTCTAAAGAGAATCATCATTGATAAAAAATAACAAAGATAACATGAAGTGGTAGAATTAACAATTAAATATAAAATAATATTATAAAATATAATACCATGAAATCAATTATACCCTAGTAGTTTCATGAGTCTATTCCAAATCGAAAGAAAAGGGGAGAAAATATGTCTTACTGATCTTTGGGAATGTGTTAAACTTATTCTCTATTATCTATTCCAAGAACTGAAAATTGAGGAAATGAATCATTAATGAGTATTAAACTAGTTTTAATACATATCTATAGACATAGAATATGATAATGAATCCCCCATAATTATTTTCTAACAATTTTCAGCCACTTGAGGATTAGTTATTGATTTTTCCAAGGTAAACGTAACTTCAAATGTGGGTGGTGAGTAAGAAGAATTCCAATTGTTCAAGATAGTGACAACTATAAAATTAAAGAAATATTTCCAATTTTTTTAAATTTTTGAAGAATCATACATAGTAGAAATGACTGCGAAAAATGAAAAAACAAATTAGAAACCCATTTGAACTCAGAAAACTATAAACAATTTTATGGAAACCCTGATCCACCTAGAGAAAATTTCTTCCATCCATTTAAGAATTGTATGATTAGAGGACCATTTTGGGTTATTCCTAACACTGAGAGGGGGTGTGAATCAGTGTTGGGGAAATTTTAAACCAATTCCAACTTTTATCCACATACCTCTTGACCTTTTATGATCTTGATTCTCTTATTCTCTTTTCCTTGTCGCATGAAATAATAGAAAGCAGTAAAAATATGCACACGATATTTTTACAAGGTTCACCACTCAATAAGAGTAGTTATGTCCTTTCCATTCATGGATATGAATAGTGAAATGATTCTCTACTATGATGTGATATTATATTACAGTGGAGTGCCTAGGAAATCAATCCTCTAGCAAGTGTGAGTCTACACTTTAGAGGTTGTGGGAAACAATCTTTTTCCCTGGACTAGTGATGACCTAGCCCAACTTGCAGCCTCTAGATGGTTTTTATACTAACTACAGACACAGTCTTCTTCCTTCTTCAAAAGGTAGGCTCTGCTCTTGGTCTTCTTTAGTGCTCTTCACTTGATTACTTATAGAGCAGTATGCAAGTAATTCTTCGTTATTTCTTTCTCTTATTCTCTAGTACAACATCAATTGCATTAGACTTCTTGTTTCTTCTTCTTAGTGAAACAACCAACTGCACTAAAACTTATTCTCTCTTCTTGGAAAGAATCACAAACACCAATGTGATTATTTAGGCAATGAAGATCGGTTCACATGGCATCATCTAAATCAATTCTTTTCTTCTTGTTCATGTATGCATGTGATCATGCATATGACATTAGATTGAACCTATTCATTCCTTTCTTTCGTCTTTATTTTTATACACGTGTACACACATATTTTGTATTCTTTATTTAAGTCACTTCACATGTGCATGTGCATGTATATAGGAATGCATTATCCTCATCTTCTTATTATGTGAAAATATTTAATGAAAGTGGTTCTTTAAACACACACACACACTCAGCCTCTTCCTCCTATTTCTTTTACTTCTTCCTCTTTCACTAGGTTAGGGTGTTTGAATGTGTTTCTTCAAACCCGAATGGGTGAAACCCATTCTTTGTGAAAGTTACTACTCAAGGCCTCTTCCTCTTATTTCTCTTCTTTTCTTCTATTGAACTTAATTAGGGTGTTTCCATAGGTTAATATGAATGAATAATCATACCCAAATGGGTATAACCCTTACTTTGTGAAAACTTCTTCTTTAAGGCCTTGAGGATTCTTCATACAAGGCACTTGACAGCATGAAACAAGTACTTCCCTTCCATATTCACTAACACTCGAACTCTTGAAAATAATGGAATGTAAAAATGTGTACCTCAAAGAGTTATTATTCACCATATGAAACCAAGGTAGCCTTGGGTTGTATTCTTCATACAAGGATACGTGGTTCTTCTTGGTGCATGATGTGTAAAAATTTTCCTCTTTGAAAAGCACAGTGAGAGAATATCTCAAGCACTGTCTCATGATGACATGGCTTTCAAGAATCACAACAAGGATTTTTACAAAACCTATCATGTTTCTGGGTGTCAGTTCTTCATGAAGCAATTCGATGGTGTGTAGCACCTATCGAAGGATTGTGAAAAATCTTCTTCGTAGAGTAGAAAGAACACGGGACTCCTAGTTTCTCTTCACAAAGTGGTGCACAGGGAGATGCTCTGTTTTTCGAAAAAGAAGCTCTTAGGTATGTGTGAGCAGCAACTCTTCTCTTCTCAGGTTCCTCCTTTTATAGGCGAGGGGAGAACCACTTCCGCATTAAAAATCTGCATATCTCTAATTAAGATCGGGGCTTTGAATACCCAAGATCTTTGGCATCAATATTTAGAAACCACAAGTCAATGATATGGTGAAAGTATTAGGTGTTTTTTTTTGAATGTGGGCTCCTATCTTCATGCATAGAGTTACGATCACATGCACCATTCTCGTGCATGAATCTCACATAAATCAACGTGGCCTCGACAACTCCGTTTTCCACAGCCAAACCTTCTTCCTCGAGATATTGCATGCACGCAAGACGTAGATTGAATTCATGGTCTCAGTTCGATTAGACGATCTCCATGCAAGAGTTTTCATCATCAACGCTGACCAGGAGAACGATCATGGTTGATCAGTAGTGGCGATGATGAGAAGTGGTATCATGTTACTATCCATGTGTTCATAGGTTGAAGATGATGCCACAACCATTGGATCATCTCGGATTGAACTCAGACGGCCACGATTATAACATAAGATGTGGGAAGAGGCGTTTGGTCTATATCACTCGTGAAATTAGATGAGTGGCGAGTATTTACTCCACATTTTTAAAATGCACCCCACATCGAAATGTGATGGACTCTTCTCACGATTTATCAATAAAATCCCCCCGAACACTACTCAGAATTCTCCTCTAGCCCCAGCGATTCTGCCCCACACTGGTTCTCTATGGGTACGCTTTTGTTCCAACCTATGCCTCCTACGGGCGAGCTCCTAGTGCCCAGTATGCATCCATGCGCATGCATTGATCACCATTTGTGCACTTCTGTGGGCTTATACATGGCCCACACATGCCTCCTGAAAGCTGACTCTTCCTAGACATCCCCATGGGTGCGTTCGGTCCTCGGTGGTCCCTCATGTTCCTTAGGTTGAGGCTAGGGTGGCTAGATCATGGGATGGAAACAGTTTTTATTAATCCATATAATAAGTACTTGGTAGAAAATAGAGTATACAAAAATGCATGGCCACCTTAAAACATTATGCACATGCATGGCTACCCCCTTCAAGTGTCAAGCTCATACCACTCCCTTTTTTATTCCTTTCCTTTTTGGATTATTAAATCTAAAGTACTTAAATAATCCTTAAAAGGATGATACTTCAATGTTGTAAACATTTTATCACACATGATACATGTTCTTAGATCTTTTTATGATCAGTGCATCAATCATCTAATTTGAAACAACATATAGAATTTCCCAAGTGGTTCAACCAATGCTATGAATACAAAAAAAATCTCCAAACATCTTCACTTCAATCAATCTCCATTCAATATGGATTCCTTCTTCATATCCTTCTTTATTTTGACCAGCATTGACAACATTTGACAACAAATACAAACTTTATACACAAAGTGGTCCCAAAAAACTCCCCCTTTGTATTTTTTTTCAATACCATAAGACTATTCTTGAAATGAATGTTTCAATGTCAAAATGATCTCTTATCAAAATGATATCTTCTCTCCCATTACTTCTTTAATTTCACTTCTCTCCCCCTTATTGACAAGAAATAAAAATTTCTTGTTCAAGAGGGTATCATTCCATTCTGAAGTAATGTTCCATAAATCATTTCACTCTAAGTCTACTTGAGAAATGCTCAGTGTAGAAAACAAGAGGATTTGATTTAGACAACAGAGGCGTCCATTATCCACTTAATCATAATACCTCATGAGATAAGAACACATGAACTTTACTTTAAGGGGTTTCCACTTTCTTTATAGTATTAGGATAGTATGTGTGATATATAATAATCAACCTGAAATTCCTCTAATTAATTCAACAAACATATCAAAAACATTCAATTTCAATTGATAGGATAAGTGGACTTGGAGAAATTTCATTCTTATTTTTCCATTAATTAACATTGTTATTCTCCCTGTATAGAATGATCTTTATTTTGAGTAACCAAGGTTGAGATATATAGAAACAAAATACCTTTTCTAGTGACACGATCTTCAAACAAACTTCATGGTAACTGAGTTTTATAACAAATTATGTTGATATTCATTGAGATAATGAATCTAGGTTATTCTTCATGTATCTCCCCCTCAAGAGAGCACTTCTTATCACTGAATCTTAGGTTCTCCCCTTGAGATATTTCCTCACCTATAATTCCTTGTATGATAAGAAAAAATAAAAAACACAAATATTTAAGGGAATAAGGTGGATCCCCCTTGCTCCATCAATGTGAAAAAAAAGGTTGAGATGTTATTCTCAACCCAGATGCTCCATTATTCAAACTTTCACAACTGATCATTAATTTTTTCTATGATTGTGTGGACCTTACTATCTCTTTCATTTCATTGTGTGTGAATCTTATTTATTCAAGGGCATTCATATCACTATAATCTCCTTGTGAAACTTTCATCTTTTTTTAGGAATTCTAGTTGGGATGGAGTAAATTCGAAGCATCTTATAATAGTATGACTAGCCTTGTTGCACCTCACACATAGAACTTATTTGAATTCATGTAGAATTTTCTTTTTGATTTTAGCACAAGTCTTAGCATGTGCATATTCTATATTTCTTATTCTTTCCAAATATTCTGGCCATACCACCAATATATCATTAGGGACCGAGGCATCATGATTATATCTTCTACATAGAATCTTATGAGTGGCATCCCTATTAGTAGTTCTTTGGGATGCACCATCCTTCTCATTCTTGAATTTAGAATCCAAGGACTTCTCATAGGTATCTTATTCTTTCCTAATCTTCTGGAAAAACCATTGATATATCATTATGGACTGAGGCATCATGATTGGATCTTCTACATGGAATCTTACGAGTGTCATCCCTGTTAGTAGTTATTTGGGATGCACCACCCTTATCCTTCTTGAATTTAGAATCCAAGGACTTCTCAACTTTCCTTATTGAATTATTCTTGGGAGAATTTTTTTTCACATTATTCATCTAATTTATTCCCAATGATGCTTCTTCATTCTTACCTAGATTTTGTGGTCTTATTTTCTTATCAGTTTTGGGTACCTGTTGAAATGAACATGCACCATTCATATGGGAACTCACATTAAATACATCACATATGTTATCTAACATTCCAAATCGGTTTGCAGTATATAGATGTTTCTATATCTATGGATGTTGTTTCTTCTTCTCTAGATTCCCCCCCCCCCTTGATCTGGGCTTTTTTTGTACTTTTACATTTAAGGGGTTGTACCAACAATCCAGTGCACAATGCCCAAATCTATTACAACACCAACATTGAACAACAAACCTTGATTCTTGCCATATTATTTATAAGGTTGCTGAATCATCTTCTTGGTATGTTTTGATTTCTATGGGGAGATATCTTCCATAATCTTTCCCTTATCCACCATATCCATGGTTTTAGGTTTCTTCTAACTTTTCTTCATCCATAATTGTTTAGAATTTTTCTTCCAACCTGTACTTTTTGTGGAAACAATTTTAGAAAAATTAGTACATGTTGGTATTGATGGTGCATTTAATTTCCTAACTACTTGTGATAGATAAATGAGTGAATCCATGATCTTTTTGTCACATGTTGGAGGTATTTTGAGAGTAGAATCCTCCAGTGAACATTGAGTACTAGCAATAATTTTTTCCTTCTTTTGTGGAGACTCAATATGTGTATTCTCAAGATTGGTCAATTGAGCTTCAAATTTAGACATCTCATATTGAGGATGACTTCCTAGTCTTCAATCATAGTCATCTTCTCTTCACAAGCCTTCTTTAATATTTAAAATTCATCTTCATGCCTCCTTAATTAGTTTTGTAACAAAGAGTCAAGTTCTTTGATCATCATGGAGTCTTCTTCAAATTATAACTCCTTGACATTAATGCTTTTTTAGTTCATTTTCAAGTGCATGGATCTTCTCTTATAGAGTCTTATAGACTCTCTCCCTTTCTTCAACATCTTTGAGAGACTTTGAAGAACTTAATTCAAATTCTCTATTTGTTACTTCCAATTCTCCAACCTATATAGAGAGCTTTAGACATTCATCAATTTTTCCTTGTAAGCCTTTCTCCAGAACATCAGTTTCTTCATCTAGATGAGTGATATTTTCCTGCATGTATTGAAACACTTCACAAAAAAATGACATATTCTCTTCAGGAATAACATGAAGAATGATTCTTAATCTATCAACTGATATTTATTGAGATATTATAGATTGATCATCACCACTTGTGCCAAAATTTTCATCATGGGAATAATTTCCAAATGTACTAATGAATACCTCTTTGTCATTGGAGGTAGAAAGGTTATCCATCTTCTTGGTGGAAACTTGACCTACCTTCTCAAAACATTCCATGTCTGGTGTCTCTTCAATGTATTCCAGATATGGAGAACTAGATAATTCTTATTCTATAGATAAGAGGTACTTCTTCTTCAAATTTCTCTTCTCCTTCTTTTTCCTATTCATCATGGTCTTGGTAGATATAGTCTTCTGATCAGAGATAACAGGATCTTCACTAAAATTTCACTTCATTGAAAACTTATGAAAGAAACATAGATCTTCATAAGAGAATAGCTTCACTGTAGAGAATCTAACAGAGGTGAACCTATCCATCAGATACCAATTGTTAGGACTGGTTTGGGATATACCTAACACTGCGATGGGGGTGATATTGTATTGGGGAATTTTTAAACCAATTTCAACTTTTATCCCTATACCTCTTGACCTATTAGGATATTGGTTATCTTATTCTCTTTTCCCTATCGCATGAAATAATAGAAATTAGTAAAAATATGCACACGATATTTTTACAAGGTTCACCACTTAACAAGAGTAGATACATCCTTGTAATGATTGGATATGACCAGTGCATGGATTCTCCAGTATGATGTGATATGCTATTATAGTGGAGTGGCTAGGAAATCAATATTCTAGCCATTGTGAGTCCCTACACTTTATAGGGGGTGGGAAACAATCCTTTTCCCTAGGCTGGTGATGATATAGCCCAACTTACAGCCTCTAGATGGTTCTTTATAATGCCTACGGAGATAGTCTTCTTCCTTCTTCAAAAGGTAGGTTATGCTCTTGGTCTTCCTTAGTGCTCTTCACTTGATTACTTGAAAAGCAGTAGGCAAGTAATTCTTCTTTCCTTCTTTCTCTTCTTCTCTAGTGCAACACCAACTGCACTAGACTTCTTCTTTCTTCTTCTTAGTGCAACAACCAACTACACAAAAACTTCGTCTCTATTCTTGGAAAGAATCACATAGACCAATGTGATTATTCAGGAAATGAAGATCGGTTCACTTGTAATAATCTAAATCAATTCATTTATTCTTGTTCATGTATGCATGTGATCATGAATATGAGATTATATTGAACCTCTTCTTCTCTTTATTTCTTCTTCTTCATTATACACATGCACACACTTGTTTTTGATACTTTATTTAAGTCACTTCACGTGTGCATGTGAATGTATGCAAGCATGCATTATTATCTTATTCTTCTTGTGTGAAAACCCTTAATGAATATGGTTCTTTCAACACACACACACACTCGGCCTCTTCCTCCTCTTTCTTTTCTTTCTTCCTCTTGCACTAGGTTAGGGTGTTTGTGTGTGTTTCTTCAAACCCGAATGGGTGAAACCATTTCTTTGTGGAAGTTACTACTCAAGGCCTCTTCCTCCTATTTCTCTTCTTTTCTTCTCTTGAACTTAGTTAGGGTGTTTCCTTAGTTTTATATGTATGAATCACCATACCTGAATAGGTATAACCCTTCCTTTGGGAAAACTCGTTCAAGGCCTTGGGCTTTTTAAAATAATGCACATCGGTGCATAAAACATGTACCTACCTTCATTATTCACTAACACATGAACTCTTAAAAACAATGGAATGTAAAAATGAATACCTCAAAGATTTATTATTCACCTTATGAAACCAAGGTGGCCTTGGGTTGTATTATTCATGCAAGGATACAAAGTTCTTTTTTGTTCATGAGGTGCACAACTTTGCCTCTTCAAAAAGCATAGTCAAAGATTATCTCAAGCACTGACTCACAATGGCATGGCTTTCACGAAGCACAGTGAGGGTTTTTAAAAAAACCCATCATGTCTTCGGGTGTCGGTTCTTCACGGAGCAATTCAAGGGTGCGTAGAACTAGCTGAAGGCTTGTGGAAACTCTTCTTCGCAGAGTATAAATCTCATGGGAATCCTATTTCTCTTCGCGAAGTAGGGCATAGGGAGATGCATTGTTTTTTGAAACAGAAGCTCTCAGGTATGTTGGAGGAGTAGATCTTATCTTCTCATGTTCCTCCTTTTATAGTAAAGGGGAGCACCTCTTCTATGTTAAAAATCTGTGTATCTCCTATTAAGATCAGGGCTTTGAATACCAAAGATATTAGGCATCAAAATTTTGAAACCACAGGTCAGGGTTAAGCCGCAAGTCTCGAGTGTTTCCTTTTTCTGAACGTGGGCTCCTATCTTCGTGCATATAGTTAAGATCACATGCACAATTCTCATGCATGAATCTTTCATGAATTCAAGTGGCCTTGAAAACTCTATTTGCCTCGACCAAACCTTCTTCCTAGAGATATTGCATGCATGCAAGATGTAGATTGAATGCATGGTCTTGGATATATCACAAGATCACCATGAAAGAGTTTTCATCATCAATGCTGATCGGGAGAATGATCATGGTGGATCAGTAGTGATGACGACGATCAGTGGTATCAGGTTACTCTCCATGTGTTCAGAGGTTGAAGATGATATCGTAGCCATTGGATCAGCTCAGATTGATCTCAGAAGGCCACAATTATAATGCAGGATGTGGGATGAGGTGTGCGGTCGAGATATCTCACGATATTAGATGAGTGGCTAGGATTTCCTCCATGTTTTAGGAATGCGTCCCACATTGAAACACATTGCAGTCTTCTCATAGTTTATCAATCAAATCCTCCTGAACACTTCTCAGAAATCTCCTCTCCCTCCTCTGGTGTCGCCTCGCACCGGTTCTCTATGGGCGCGCTTCTACACCCACCTATTCCTCCTGCAGGCGCGCTCCTAGTGCCCACTATACATCCCTGCGCACGGATTGATCACTGTTCACTCACTTCTGTGGGCTTATACATGGCTTTCACACACCTCATGCAAGATTTCTCTACCTAGGCTTCCCCATTGGCATGGTCGACCCTCTGTGGTCTCGCGTGTGCCCCAGTTTTAGGCTGGTGTAGCTAGCTCGTGGTATGGCCCCAATTTTTTAGTAAGCCATGTAATAAGTACTTGGTAGAAAATCGAGTGTACAAAAATGCATGGCCACCTTAAAACATTATGCACATGCATGGATACCACCTTCATGTGCCAAGATCATGACACTCCCCTTTTTTCTTCTTTTCATTTTTGGATTATTAAATCCAAATTACATCAATCATCCTCAAAAGGATTCTACTTCAATGTTGTAAACATTGTATCACAAATGATACAAGTTCTTAGAACTTTTTAAGATCAGTGCATCAATCGTCTGATTTGTAACAACATATAGAATTTCCCAAGCATGGCATCCAATTCTATTAATCCAAAAAAATTCTATAGATATCTTCACTTCAATCAATCTCCATTCACTTTGGATTCCTTCTTCATCTCTTTATTCATTTTGACCAGCATTGACAACTATTGACAAAAAATACAATCTTTATACACAAAGTGGTCCGAACATAATATAATTTAAAAATATCTTATATAAAATGATTTATGTAATTGGGAGAGTATTTAATGGAATTCAAGTATTGCAGAGGACTCTAAAAAGGTGTTTAATGTGATGCAACCCTTGGTTTGGGGATTTTTAATTTACTTTTTCTTAGTGTTTTTATTTATTTAATAATAAGTCCCTTAGTCTCTAATTCATAATCTTACTATGTTTTCATTATAGTGATCTTTATTGTTATAAATCTTGAAGAGACCCACAAACACGTATGGTGAACATTGCATTACATGAATGGGAATACTAGTACACCCATTAATTCATTCATTATATTTTAATAGTAATTGAAAAATATTTTTATCTAATGTGAAGCTCCGTGATATTTAAAGATAGGGATAACATTGGATAAGTTCAAGGGTAGTAATTTTTAGGTAATGTATAGAAATCATTACTTTCCATCATTATTGAGGATATAGTAATAAAAAATAAAAGATATTATTGTCTAATTTGTGATAGAAAAAATATTATAGTAATGTTGAGAATAATATGGGTGAAATAACTTCCTGAAATGAATTAATTGGATTAAAAAAATAAAACTTGGGTAGTAAATTTTCAAAACAAGTTCAATTTTTTAAAAAATAATATACAAAATGGATAAATTAATCTATAAACTATTTTGGGAGTAGTATAAACATATTTTATACTAATGTAAATACTTTTTAATCCCATTTTGGAACCATGTGCATAATAAAAATATATATCAAAATGAATAAATTTTTAAAAAAAATAAATAAAACAAAATAAATGAATAATAATGTTATAAATTTACTGAGATATGATAATTCACTTGAATATCATTCCATAACTATTATAATGAGTTCCAATGAATGTTTGTTGATGAATTACTTAGTTTTAGTGAATTACACTAATGCCAGGAATGACCAAAGCCATGGTGTCCATTCCCTTTATTCCTTGATTTCTATAGTATTTCATAAGATCAATTTATCATCGAAACAGGGGTTATAACATGTTTTATTCATATGAATAAAAAACTATGAGTAATTTTTTTCATGGTCCGGAATGTATATTCCAAATTCAATGAGAATATAATGAAAATGGAAATCAGATCATTCAAATGAATAATTGATTTCTAAAATTATTTCATCTGTATAGATATTGAATAGGAAAAAATATAACATGTGATATGAATGATTGATTTAGGAGAATAGTGTTGAAAATATGTAATTTATATTAACTGAAAAATTTAAAAAAAAACTCTTAATATTCTTTAAATCATTGAATTATGTCTCAATTTGGTAAATGGTTTAAATTATTTTTAAAGGAATTACATTAAGATGAGCAATGGTCTAAGTGTAGAGGGATTGGCGACTGATGTTTTGACCATTAATCAATATCATAATATTGTGTGTTGAATGTTTTAGTGTCAAAATACCCTTTAAAATAATTGTTTGGATCATTTTTAGTTAAAATTGTAACTTTGGAACAATATTTAATTATATCGAAATGTTTTTGTGATTTTTGAAATTTATATAATTTATTAATTTTAAGAATTAACAGTTTAATCACTTCAAAATTTTATTTTTTTTATTTTTATTAATATATATAGACATATTTTATGTGTGGTGGCATATATTTTTTCTTATGAAATACTTATTCATTTTTCAAGTCTCTATGTCCTAAGTCCCATAAATTGGTAAAATAGTAAATTTACCATAACTAATAAACTCTGAAAATTTTCCTAATCATTATGTTATCTTAGAATGTGGGGTTTACTCTTGAGATAAATCTACATTGAATAAAAGCTAGTCCAATTTTAAGGAATACTTAATACTTATTAAATTAATTAATATTTATCTCACACACAACAAAAATGAAATAACTTGAGGTGTTTTATTTAAGAGAGGTATAATCTTTATATCTAGTCTTCAGTCTAGGACTGAGGGTTTGAAGTCCTTTAATTAAAATACCAATTGACCTTCTTTATACCCCCCACCCTTAATTTATCACTAGGATGAACCGCTTATTCCATAGAAATAAAACCTTTTCTGAGAAGGGATGAAATAAAGGAAATTGAATTATTCCCTGACAAGGATGGATCAACATCAGATTGTAATTCGGTTCACATAAAACATTCATCGCCAACTTTCTCCATGGTCAGTAGTAAGGTGGGGAATCAATGTTGTGGTTTTGGGTGACGTTTTAGTGCAGGATATTTAGTGAGGACTCGTTAGATGGTGGAAATGGTTCCTAGAGGTGTGGAATTAGAGAATCAGGTTGGTTGTGGGGGATCAGATGTGATCAGAGCTGGAAAACATGGAATCATTGATTACAGAGACTAGTCAACGTGTAGTTCCTAGTTACGTGGAATATAATAATTTGATTATGGAGACTAGGGATTCTATGGGAGATAAATATCACAAAACATATGACTCTATAAGTACATGTCATGTAGTTCTAGGTCACTTGACATGTTTTATATAGAAGTACACACTGAGCTACCCTAATCAGAGTGCATGGCTTATAAGTTTTATGTACACACCATGTACTATCACATGACATGGGGTATACTAGATTATACACCCTATTACCCTAAAGGACCCAAAATTTCATATACATATTACATATCTTAAATTTTGACCCCGCATGATGTGATGGTGGTAGCACATGTCAAAAGGACCAATACATCTTCACATAAAAGTATATTTAGTGTATTGGGTATCATTTTTTTTAATATCTTCTTTCCCAAGTGTTAAAATCAGACAAGTTAATAGTCTTTACAAAGTGTTTTTATTTGTAAAACATAATGTTATGACTGTGTTTAGCTTCATAGGTGAAACATGAGGCAGTTTGGGAAATTTGGGCTTCTTAGCTCTACAGGACTGATGGGTTTGTTTTGGACAGACAAACAGAGAAAACACAAGGTTGGGTACTCCCCTAGAGGCATGCTGATGATATGTTACAATTTCACTCTATTTTACATGTATTTTCGTACTCCCCCACATAAATGAGGTGTGGAAATCTATATTTGGGTGTGGTATTGATACTCCCTTGGGCCCAATTAGGCATGATCCCCTTAAATGATTGATAGATCCAGGAACCCCCCCCCCCCACTATCAAGGTGTGTGTCCTCTATCTATGGAGTTAGGTACAACCTCATTCAACATGTTTTTCTCAATGAGGCATGGGTCTTCTGTATAGGTTTCAAAATCCTTTATGTGAAATGCATATTTTTGTGAGGTGTGGGCCCCCACTATAAATTCTGTGAGGCGGCATGGTTTTTTTGGTTTGGAATATATAAAAAATAGGGGTTGATACTCTCTCGAGTGAAGTGTTTTCCTTAGTGACGTATGGGTCCCCCACTAAGGTTTAGAGTGGAAATATGGAAGTTAGAAAAGATTAACTGTTTAGATACTAAAAACCTTATAACACATCAGGTTTTTCTTGTTGTATTTGAGAGGTGACTTATAGTTGGGCTATCAAATTCAGACCTTAAGGGTTATTCAATATTCTGAGCGTCCCTAGTTTCTTGTGAGAAGTGATCCTTTATAGAGATGGTCTATAAATATTAGATTCTTCTATCATCTCTACTTCTTCTAACCTTAGTGAATATATATCATATAAAAGTTTCCCATGTTTTATTTGGTCCTCAGTTGAGCTAATTTGTGATTATGTTATCCATTCATTTTTTTCAGGGCATCCTACTGGGTTTGATTAGACTCACCCTTACACATGTTTTGTGACCACACATGTTGTGTCCATCCAGATGATGCATATTTTTTATGTGATTTTGTTTGGTGTGGAACTAGGTGATTTTTTTGTTTTGATCTTTGGTTACATACAATGATTTATGAAAGATATTGTTTTTATTGATGGTTAATCACAAATTCCTTTTTGTGAGTAGTTTTCTTCCATTCTTTCATGTCTATAGAACCTGATGATATTGTATTTTACAGATGTATTTCCCATGGTAGTTGATTATGTTTCTTTGAATTGGATGGGTTTTTACTCATTTAGTTAATATTATACAATTTTGTTATTTATAAATATTGATGATATTAATGGTTATATTTTATATTAGAGAAGTATGTATATTTCAAGTTGTTTATTCCAAGGACTCTAATTTTGTTATGTGTTTCTGGTTCTAGTCACTAACCATTGGCCTATTAGTGGTAGGATTGGGGTGGAACAATTGACATACTACAAGCTCAATTTGGGTCCTAGTGGGTTGGGTTGTGTCAGAGTTGTATTATATTGATTGAGTCCTAGAGATGGAATTTTGAATTAGTGGTCTTTTGAGGATTGGTTTTTGAAATTAGGGGAATGTTATATAAGGGTATTTAGTTTGGTTTTCAAACCATGGAACCTAGTGTTGATGTGGAAGATGATGTATCCATTCACCAATACTCTAATAATATGTTGATCAACTAGAAACCTCAAGGAACTAGTTTTGGGGTATAGTCTTCAAAGTACATGCATTATATAGTGGTCAATTGTGGTTTTCATGTATTACTTGAGTCATCTCATCCAATTATGATACCTAGAGTCCTTATTATAGAATAGAGGATATTACTCATAGATATCTAGCTCAGATTCAAAGGCACAGTCATGATAAGCCCATTCCAGTGCATGAGCTTCTCGTTAGTAGTCAGTTGAGCCACTACCACAAAAATGGGTTTTCACAGAGCCTCCTTTTATCAATGAAAAAAAATGCACTGTTAAAAGTAACCCTTTATCAGTACGGATAAAGGATGTTCTTTATCATTGATTTTATTACTATCACTAATAAAGGGTATAATTTAAAAAAATCATAAAAAATAATATATTAATATATAAATATATAAATATATTTTTATATATATAAATATAATATATATTTTTTAAAAATGTTTTAGATAAGTATAAATAAATATTTACACTTAATATATAATACATTTAGCTAAAATGGATTATAATATATTTTTAAAAATATTATTAATTAATAATTTACTAATTATTATCGAGTAATTATCATTTAATAAAAATTTGAAGACACAAAAATATCAAAAAATTATTAAGAGATCTAAAATAAGTTTAAAACATAACTCAATATTCAAACAACCATAACTTTTGATCCGGGAGTCCTTTTGATCTCTACTACATATCAAATTGAAGCCTGCGACAATATTTGTGCCATTAATGATTGAGTTAAATCTCTATCACATTTTTAGAGACCAAAAAAGGCCCATAAAACCTTTAATACTGAGTTTTTAGTCGAGGCACCCCAATTTTTTAACATTCGATGGATGTTCAGCCTCATTTAAGGTGGTTTTTTTACTTTTTTCTGTTGGTATTGAATTTATTCCTTGGTATTACATTCGTATTGATATTATAAATTTGAAATTTTACTTTTTTCATAATGTACTATTATTTATAATCAAATATATAGCAATATATACATATTTTTATATATTCACGCATAAAATTTTAATTTTATAAATAAATAACTAAACATATTTATATATAAGTTATATTTGTCAATATATAAGACATATCTAAATAAAAAAAATAATATCCATTTTATTTAAAATAAAAATATGTTAGTATTTATATACCTATATAATGTGTGTGTGTCTGTTAGTGTGTGTGTATTAACAAACTGATATATATGATATATATATTCTAACATATGAATATACATTAATATATAATATATGTATATTTATAAATATATATAAATATGTATTATTATTATTACAGATAAACATATATATAATATATATACATGTGTATGTATGTTGTATATATGTATGTATGTATTTAATTATTTATAAACAAAAAAACATATTATATATATATATTTAAAACTAATCTTTTAAATATATATTAATATGTTAATAAACATACAGATAAAAAAATATAATTAAATATATATGTCAATAAATAGATATAAATATTTATTACTATACAGATAAATTAATATATATATATATATATATGTATATATATTAGTATAAATATATATTAATAAATGAATAAATATAATTATATATCTAAATATCATTAAATAGAGAACAAAACAAGTTGGGTGAGTGGTAAAGGTGTGGGTGAGCAAGGGAGAGGTCTCATGTTTGAATCTAATCGAAGGTAGGGGTGCTCAGGCAGGTGTACGGGGGATAGCGTTGTTAAAGGGTGGGGGTGTGTACCTAGCACAGTTAAAGGGGTGCTGGGTGGGCACCCCAAAAGGGCTTCCGAGAACTATTGAAAGGGGATGAAGCGCTATTAAATGGGGGACACTTCATTGTACACATTTTTTATGAATTTTTTTACATTTATCAGTTCTTTCAAAATAGAGCTAATAAAAGACCATTTTATCAGTTCTTTTTCAGCACTGATAAAAGGGACCCCCTTTAAATAGTGTCTCAATTATCAGTGTTTTTTAGTGTTGATAAAGTCTTTTTTAGCGCTAATAAATCCTAGTTTTTTAGTAGTGAGAGATGAGGAAACTATTGGGATACTTATTAGATGGTGTATTTTACCTATGAGAATATTTCAAACCCTTGTAATGTATGAAACATTCTTGAAGGGTTTCTTTATGAGTTTTGGGCATTGTAGGATTCGTGACAAGTATAGAGGGAAGAGGGAGGATTTGGAACTAAAATTTCAGCTAGAAGGGATGCGCTGTGGTGTGGCTCAGTGTTTTGTGTTGTGAAGGATTGGTTAGAAGAGGTATTCACTTTAAAATATAACTTTTCACACCAAGGAGAATTGGGATATGACACAGTTCTTGTATTATGACGTGTGGAGTGGACTATGAGGTTTTTATGTCACATTGTTTTTTAGGTGGAATTATGGTTTCATTGTGAAGTGGTATGGTTCCAATATGATGTTTCATGGGTTATTATGACTTAGGGAAGTCACTGAGTTAATATAACATGAGGAATTTTGAGTTTATCTTATGATAGATTAGTTTACCTATAAGGGGTGGATTTGAGGTGTGATGGTCTTGGGGTATTTTGATTTATATTACATGAGTTAGTTGTTTTTAGGTGTAGGTTCTGGGAATAACATAAGCATGCGATGGGTCATACCCAACTTTACTTTTTATCGTGATCGATGATCACTCTCATATCTACACGATAATAAATAATGTGATCAGTGGAATGGAATCAAAGAAAATAGACAATGGATAAAACTCTGGAACCGAAGAGAGGATCATCACATATTATTTATAATTATTTAAATAAATTAATGAATTATTTTGAGTGAATTCTTTCATCATTGATGGATCTGAAAATATATCTATATTGTATGGTATTTGTGTTGTAGGAATCAAGAGAAGATTCCCCATAGCGATGTTCTACATAGGTTCTACATATCTCAGAATTTCATCGTAGGAATATTCAAGTGTTTTCATGACTGACCCTACCACTTGTGTCAGTTTCTTTTGATCACCATGGTAATCACTTCCAAAGAATTCTCATCTATTTTTCTAGAATCGAGAGTATATGGTGGCGGAAAATCACTCTTTATTCTTGGGAGAGTTCTTAGAGAGAGATATCTTGAGGTTTTGATAAGATTCTTGACTGCACCATCATGACTTGGAAAATTGATTTTGATTTTAAGGTTGATTTATAGTCTAGGGAAGACCCTAGGTCGTGTCTCTAGGATCGTTGGTGGGTTTAGAGTGTGCGTTTTTATTAAGAAGTACTTAGATAGGGGGTGGTTTTGAAAATAGGTTTAGGATGAAATGACTTAATTAAAGAGTTTAATAGTTGGAAAGAAAAGGTGGTGTATTAATAATTATGAGAGAATAAGATCATTTCAATTTCATTACACATCATGGATAGTTTATTGTTATGAAAATTTAAAATGGTTTTGTTTAATTATTTCGTTGAAGGTTGTTAAGATCTTGACTCCCATCTTTCCTCTTCAAATAATGATTAAAGAACCACCCCTTGGAACAAAAATCATGTTGCCAAGATTTGGTCATAAAACATAGAATAAAACGTCTAACAAATAATACTTAAATCTTATGTATGTGTGAGATAAATAGGATTATTGTGTTGTCCAATCGGAATAGCCCAAGTTTCCCACATGAAATCTCAACCCAATCCGTGTTGAAATAAAAAGTGTTCTACTTAATTATATCAAATGAAATGTAATTCGGGGAAAGCATGTCAAAAAAAAAATAAGTGAAATATTCAGCACAAAAACAATACAAAACCATTAGAATATCATGTGCTGGAACTCCCACCCAAGTTTGAGTAGCTCCCTCGAAATGATCGTCCATCCTTTAGCTCGCCATCAGGAGGAGGAGGAGGCTCGAGTGGAACTACCTCTTCATCATTGATTCCCCTATGAGGATAGGGCCCTCCAGAACTCCTTGTATACAGAGATGACTTCTTTGGGTTTCCGAAATACAAGAGATTTTATTCCTAGATGACCTTACAAATGAGGAGCCCAAGGTTCCATTTAATAGGAAAATGGGAAGGTGGTTTTGACCACACATAATTATTAAAACCAAATGTCATATGTGTTTCAACCTTCTAATATACTTATCTATATTTAGAGAAAATAAAAATGTTGTATCCCCACATCGTTTATGTCTCCACCAAAATTTTGGCATAAATTGGACACCTATAGCCCGAGTTATGGACAGATCACAGCACACAACGTCTGACATTGTGCGGATTCGGTGTACTGGACAGATAAGGTCGGTTGGGCCACCATATTGCCAAATGAGTATCTGGTTTATTCATATGAAATTCATACCAATGAATTTTGAACCAGACCACAAAATTTGAGCCCAATTGGATGCACAGTCTAGTATCAGTGTGCAGATTAATCCCCTAGTGTGCTTCGATCCTATGCAGTTTGGCCCATTTTTCTTGGACATCATCATGGGACCTCCAAATCACCTCATCCTGCAATGGAATCATCAAAACAAGTATCATTTCCATTTTTAACAGTGATAAACACAAAATAAATTATTCAAAAATGGAATGCATCTTGTCATTATTTTTATAATTTTCAATATAAAATAAGTTTAGCAAAGTGGTGTAAAGGTGAAAATTACATAGTAAATCATGGTACGATCATTTCTCTTTGGCAGCTGTTGTCATTAAAAAAATGAATTCTATCTCTTGGAAAAATTATATAATTGGATTTAAATATAGCAGGGGTTTATAAATAAATATTTTCAAAAGTTCTATTTAATATTTATTTAATCCCTTATAGAACCTCATGTCTAGAATAATAATTATTCGATTATTTCCTTAACATGCACTTAACTTGATAATTAAATTAAATATTATTTAATCAAATAATATTCAATTTATATTATCTCTCACTCGAAAAAAAAAATGTATTATAATTCCTCCATAATATGTATCAGGATTTGAATAATGAATTTTTATTTAATAATTAAATATTAATAAATTAGTCACCAATAAATAAATATAAATTATATTCACTAAATGGAAAATAAATATTTTTTAAATATTCTATTCATGTTATATTCTCCTGAATAACTGGTGATTGAATATATGTGATCAAGAAAACACTAATAATTATTTAACCATATGTGGGAATAATATTTATTGAAAATTATAAATAATAAATAATAATATATATTATTTATCTGAGATTTTGGATTCACTTAGTCTGTGGCCCTCTAGGCTTCTTTCTCCGTGGCATTAGGTGAAACAGCCTAAATTCCAAGGATGTCATCTTGCAACATTCCAAGTCACTCATAGATAAAGAAGTTAATGTCACAAAAACATAATACCATATATGGGAGCTTACAATGTAATATAATTCATTTATCGTGACATCTCTAATCAAGCATGTTGCACACTGGTGTCATCAACCTATGTTCTCGATGTTTCTTTTTTTCTCTTTTCATAAATTGAACTTCCCTATTGAACACCATGTACCTAGATTTATTTCTTCTATATCATTTTAATCAAAGCATCTGATATATCAACTCTTATTAAAGAACATAAGGGATAAATCCTTTCTCTCGTTATTTATTAATGAAATATTACATATGACACACCAAACGTATCCTACCTCGCCATGAACATATGTCACCACTATTTTTGTCAATACATCAAAGTATGCACCTAATAATCCTCATTAATAACAATATTAAAGTCTAGGGTTTAATATACACATCCATAAATAGAAACATCCAATGACCCGTATAAATGTGGATTTCTAACTGGCGGGTCTTATTCTAATAATATCCGACATTGGATATTACCAAGGGCATACACCATGAAAAGGTGCATGAAAACCCTATGAGTCTACAACCCTGATAGCCTATATCATTATTTCTATCAAATGATATCATCTGAATATATAATATATATTTAAGAATTGTTCCATAGCACTTCTCGTGTTTCATCATAGCAGGGAACAACTATGACCATTTATTATGACAACTTCTCTTAGGAAATTATCACATGCTATGTTTTACAGAAGAATAATCGTGATGTGATCAGAAGTCTATTAATATTCAAAACTATGAATATAATATATCATAAAGTACACATAAGTTGGTTCTAGGGCACAAACTCCAACAGACTCTTGATTTCACTATATCTAATATCTAACAACCTTCAGTCTGCTAGTTATCACATGATACACATTCCTCTACTAAGATAGGAATTTAGTCAAGGGGTCCATCACATTCTATTCTATGGGTACTATGTTTATAGAAAATTCACCCCTTTGATAAAAATACCCCAACATCTTATAATTTTGGAGTATATTCTTTGTCTATTACTATGAACTTGGTTCTTTTTCAAGATCCACTAATTTAGTATTATAACAATACAATGTGACATGGTCTTTACTACTAGGTACCACATCAAGATCATGGAAAAGGTTGTATATCCAAATAGATTCCTTGGCTCTATCAGAAGCCTTTATATAATCAGACTCCACTGCATAATCAGTGAAAACTAGCTTATTTGAACTCTTTAGGATCACAACTCCTCCATTGAGACAGAAAAAATATCCGGATTATGACTTTATATAATTTTGATCTGTTTGAAGACTAGCATCGATATAACACCTAATGACCAACTCCTCATCTCCTCCATACACCAAGAACATATCCTTAGTTCTCAGATACTTAATGATAGCCTTAACAAAAGACCAATGTAATTCTACTAGATATGCTTGATATTTTCCTACCATTCTCAATTTATAGGAAACATCAAGTATAATACACAACATGACATACATGATTGGTCTTATATCCAAATAAAATGAGATATTACTCATTTTACCTTTCTCTTGTTGGGTCTAGGGACACATTTTCTTATAATGATGTTAACCATGTGACACTAGAACCAATTCACTCTTGGATTGTTCCATACTAAATCACTTTAGTATATGATCAAATTATGTGATTTGACTTGGTCCAAAAAGCCTTTTGTATCTATCATGACTAGCCATGATCCCTATAATATAGGCTGCTTCACCTAATTCCTTCCTAGAGAAACATGTTTTTAACTAGTCTATAATAGACTGCATGTCTGGTATGTCATTTCCAATAAGTAATATTTCATCTACATATACTACTAGGATAATGAACTCATTCCCATTAAACCTCTTATAAACACATGTCTCGCATTCATTATTAATAAAAAAATCTTTTATAGCTTCATGGAATTGAATATTCTAGGATCATGATGCTTGCATCAATCAATAAATGGATATCTACAAATTAAAAATCCTTTTTTCATCACCTGGAGTCATAAAACCGTTTCACTTTGTCATATTGACATATTCCTAAAGGTTCCCATTATTGGATGTAGTTTTTAAATACATATTCCAAATTTCATAGTTATGGTAAGTTGTTTTATCAAATATAAAACTATAGGATGTAAACAAGGAAGCTTGTGAAAAGGTGTCATCATAGTAAATTAATTAATGTTTTTAAACCCTTCAACCACTAGCCTTTCTTTATAGGTATTTACTTTACCTTACATGTATATTTTTCTGTTGAATTCCCATTTAAACCCTATGGGATTTACATCAACTGGCACATCAATGAAAACCCAAACTTGGTTATAATATATGGAATCTATTTTAGAATTCATATATTATTTCCATTTTGAATTTATGAGATCTCAACTGTATCTTTGTAGGAGATAATTTCATCATTGTCAACCAATAATGATTCACCTTCCTCAGTGACTAGAAAACCATATCTCTCTAGTTCTCTTACCTCTCTTGTGCTCATACGCAGTAATTATGTTTCATGAACTACTTATTCCATGGGGACTTGTGGAATCTATTCATGTACCAACACTCATGAATCATGAGCATAAGATTCATTGAATTCAATCTTTCCCCCACCATCCTTTTGAAGGATGTTCTCTCTCTCAAGAAATATGGCTTGTCTAGAGATAGTCACTCTATTGTATAAGGTGGTTTCTAGGTAGTATCCCTTTTTTCCATGGAATACCTTATAAAGATACAATTTGTGCCCTGGGTGCTAGTTTTTTTTCTTAATAAGGCCATAAAAACACCTCACAGCCTCGTACACATGTATGTAACAAATTGAGTTTTTTTACACTCCATAACTCAAAATGAATTACATTTTCCACTTTATTTGGTATTCGGTTTAGTGTGTATGCTATAGTTTTTAATGCATATCCCCATAAGGATAATGGAAATATGTATGACTCATCATTAAACCTTCCATTTCTAACAAGGTAAAGTTTCTCCTTTCACTAACACCATTCCATTTTTATGTATAAGGTGTAGTGATTTGAGATAAAATCCCAAACTTCAGTAAATATTAGACAAAATCTTGGTTAATATATTCCCTACCTTGATCTTATCGAAGCTTCATTATCTTCTTTCCAAGTTGATTCTCTAATTCGTTTTTGAATTCTTTTAATTTATTAAAGGACAAAGACTTATAACTAATTAAGTAGATATAACCATATCTAATCAAGTCATCTGTAAAAGTTATAAATTAAAAATACCAACCACTAGCTTCAACTAGAAATAGTCCACACACATTAGTGTATACCAATCATAGAAGTTATATGGCCCTTTCACCCTATTCATCGATTGGTAGTTTGGTCATCTTTCCTTGTAAACAATAATTACATATTTCAATTGGTTTTAGATTAGAATAGTCTTAATAATAGTCTTAATAAATATTTTTAAATGATTCAAGTTTACATTACCAAGATAGTTATTCCATATCTCGGTGTTATATGAGTCATGTGAACTTGATTCATTATTAATTTCTACAACTTTGTTTTAAAAATTTAATACATCAAGACCATCATTTAAATGTTAAACACCGTAAAATATGTTATCTTTATAAAATAAACAACTTGTATTTCCAAATTTGAAAATAAAATCATCTACATCCATGCATTATATAGAAATTATTTTCTTGGTTACTGTTGGTACATAATAACAATACATTAAAATAGATATCATTATTATTATCAATAAAAGGTGGTAGTCACCAATGGAAAGAGTATCTTGACTCGCACCATTGAAATCTCACAGATCCACCTATCCTCTAGAAATACTTCTAAATTTACTTGGTTTATGCATTTGGATATAGATGTGAGCACCAAAATATGTATCTAATACCCTCTTTGTATATATTTAAAGATTACACTTGATAAAGAAAAAAACTTTAGCTTCCTCTTCTTTATGGGTGTAGTACTAATTCCAGTGGCCTTTCTTACCACATGAAAAACATACTTCTTACTTTTACTTTCACTTTCTCTTGATCTTCCTCTTCTTGGAAAGAGGGTGCTCAGGTGCTTTATACTTGTTATGATTCTTGGCCCCCTTCACCTTATTATCCCTTTTATTATTCACTATACATAATGTGGGTTTATCCGGCCCCATGTCCTTATCCACTTGGTGAATCAAAGTTAGATGTTCTAAAAGATTCTTCTCATTATTACTGATATAGTAATTAATAATAAAATTGGAGAGGGACATGGATAGTGAGGAAAGTATGATATATGTACACAACTCATATAGGAATTTAATCCCTAAGATATCTAAGTGTTAAATATTTCCAATAATATGGACTAAACAAGTCCCAACTAGCATAGATTCTCCAAGATTAATTGTAAACAAAGCGTTGTAAATCTCATGTCTCTCTTTTATCTAACTTCTCTTAATAGAGATCCCAAAGGCAATGCATCATTATATATGAATCCATGTCCTCATGTTTCATCAAAATATCATTGTTCATGTATACTAGAATGAAATAATAAACATCTATAAAATCATCCAAATGCTTCACATAGAGATAAAACGTTTCCTCACTAGACTTATTTATAGTTATTTTTTAATAGGTTCTTCCAACAAAAACAATTTCCTTTCATGGAGAAGGATAACGCATAAGTTCCTTTTATATTCTTGGAAATTTTTATCGGTGAGAAGGATGATCTTCTCAAATATGGATCATAGTGATATGTGTGATTTAATTTTTTTTGTTTCTAAAAGTAATATGAGCAGATATTTTAGAACATTATCTGATAAGATTTAGGCAAATAAATAAATATTATATTTATTAATCTCCCACTATTTTTATTAAACCCCAATATCGCATACCATTGGTTTCCGAGTATCCTATTTCTTATACATTTCAGTGGTAAGGACCCATATTCCCCTTATCATTACTCCAACATTGGTTGGTCAAGAAAACTGTATGGTTTTACATAGGCATTCCAAATTCTAATTGCAATAACTCACAATTCATTGATCTATTGAGTGGACTCCCTAGTCATAAAATCCTAAAATTATATTTCCAAAACACTTTACTCTTAGTCACACCAATTTCTACTTGGGAATTCAACCCTTGATGTGAACTTAGTTATGTCAACCCAAAACTTCATGTTAGAATTCCCTGATAATTGAAATAACCCCAACTTTGGTTGGTCAAAAACCATGAAATATGGTTTGATTTTAGCTAAAGTAGTGAAATGCTAAACCAAATTAATATATGATTG
Source organism: Viscum album (assembly GCA_963277665.1). Classification (NCBI taxonomy): domain Eukaryota; kingdom Viridiplantae; phylum Streptophyta; class Magnoliopsida; order Santalales; family Viscaceae; genus Viscum; species Viscum album. The sequence goes on from OY728120.1 coordinate 1,480,590,274, forward strand.
ATGAATTTTATATTTTATGTATAAATTTACTTTTATTATCTTTATAACGTGCATGTTAATATTGAGGGGATTTACTTAAGAGGTTAACCATGTCTTAGATAATATTTAGGCATAATCCAATTTATTTTAATTATATATTGCATGCTTGTTAATTCACTAATTCATGTGATTGAAAATGAAATAAATAATGAAATAACCATGAAACTTCTTTGAAATAGAATAATAAAATAGTATGATCATGAGATTTTATTAATGGTTACTTTATCTAGTGGTTTATAAACTAACCATTGACCTAGGGGAAAACACCTCGAACTAATTAAGGTTTGTGTTATAGTTTTCCACTTGTCCACCTATGTATCTCTCTTGGATTGGTTTCTTCATGGATATAAACTTGAACCACCTCCTCTAGATTTGGATCTCCATCCATTACATATTCTATTACTCACACTCAGGTGAGGGGAAATTCATTACATAAAAGAAACCATGGTCATACATAGCCTTAAATAATTATAGGAGAGAAGGAACACAAGCCAATAATTTTATTTAATAAAAAAATAAATGAAACCAGTAACATAAAACATTCTATTATATGCTCATGATCATCCACATGCATGATATGAATTACACATTTAATAAAACTAGTAGTCAATTACTAATCATTCTTATTTAAGATAAAACATACTAGAATCAATTAATTATCTTCTTTAATAAATCAATTTTTTTTATCTTAATTCTCATCCAAATTTCCTTGATATTATCATCCATCATAATTTTAAACAAATTAAATAATGTTTTTAAAAATTAACCATGTACATAAATTTACCTTGGAGGAAACATGGTGAATACCCATCCAAATCTACCCAATGTGTATTATTCTTGTATACTATTTATTCTTGTGAAACAGGGAATACATGACTTATCACATACTTTCATAAAGTGTACTATCAACATAATGATTACATGAGTTACATGATTTTTTCTGGAATGTGTTATCCATCAATGCATGTAGAGTAATATTTATAACATGAATCACACATGATATGAAAATATGAACATTATACCAAAATTATTTATATATATATATATATATATATATTAGAAACCCAACACATGACATCTTCTATCAACTTAATGGCCACACGCAAGAACATGTCGATAAGGTTTACAAATTATAATAAATAAATTTTAATAATATATAATTTTTTATAAGTACATGGCGTGTATATACATCACTATTTAGATGAGGCACATGCTTAAGGACTCGGTGTGTAAACTATGCCTTAGAAAAAATAGTGTACATAGTGCGTGGTCTTTGAGTTACTTGGTCACTAGTCAGTTAGGTTGGGTATGAAAATACACAACCCATTAGTAACATAAAAGACTACATTCCATGTACTTGGGATACATGCCATGTACTATGGATGACCATGTGTCAGGGTGATCTGGTCAACACATGGTATAAGAAATTAAATTCACCTCATGTATTCAATGCACTTTGTTTGAATTAATTCCAAATTAATTCTTGGTGCATTGAACACTAGTACACAGTGTGTAACTCCAATTACACTATGTGTACTCATGTGTTATCTATCAAGAATCCTCAAAAACATTGTATGAGTTCTTCTATTTTATTTCATTCCTAAAATTAATTGATTCGATTAGATATTAGAGAAATGAAAGAGGAAGAAGAAGATATCACAATTTAGTTTAAAGAAAAATTAACATTCAATTTAAAACTAAATAACAAATTTATAAATCAATCAATGATATTAAAATAATTATAAATAATTATGTGAACCCTTTGATAGAACTTTTAGGTTCTTGGTGCAGTGGAAGCATGTGAAGGGTTATACCCAAATTTTCTTTTTGTCATGATCGATGATCAATATGAAATCTATATGATGATAAATGTTGTGATCAATGGAATCAAATCAATGAAAACAAAAAATGGATAAAATTTCATAACCAAAGAGAGGATCATCACGTATTATTTATAATTAATTTAATCAATTAATGATTTACCTTGAATAAATTATTTCATAATTGATGGATCTAAAAATAGATATATGTTGTATGGTTGTTTCATTATAGGACTCAATATAAGATTTCATCTAGTGGTGATCCACACGTGTTCCATAAATCTATGAATGTTTCTATATGAATTTCTAAGTGCTATAACGGAAGATCTTATCACTTGCATCATTCCTGTTCGATCACCATAAAAATCAATTACAGAAAATTCTCCTTTATCTCTCTAGAATTGAGATTGGATGGTGGAGGAAGATCGCTCTCCATTATTAGGAGCATTATTGGAGAAAGATCTCTCCAAGGCTTGAGAGGATTCTCTCTAGTTGCCATTGTGCACAACACAAATAAATTGGAAATCTTGGAAAAATAATATAATTGTGTTTAAATACTTCTAGTGTTTAGAAATAAATATTTTCACATGTTTTATTTAATATTTATTTAATCCCTTTCAGAACACCACATCTAATGTAATATTATTATTATTATTTCTTGGACATGTGATTAACTTGTTAATTAAATTAAATATTATTTAATCAAAAAATATTCAATATATGTTATTTCTCACTAGATATGAAAACTCAGTCCTTCAATCCTCGACAATATTTATCAGGATTTGAATAAAGAATATTTATTTAAAAAATAAATATCAATACATTATTCAAACATAAATAAATAAATATTATATTCACTAAATAGAAAATAAATATTTATCAAATATTTTTCTTATATTATATTCTCATCAATAATTGGTGATAAAATATATGCAATCAAGAACACATGAATAATTATTAAACCATGCATGGGAAAAATATTTATTAAACTTTTTAAATAATAAATAAAAATATATATTATTTAACTAGGATTCTAGATACACTTAGTGTTTGACCCTCTAGACCTATTTATCAATGGCATTAGGAGAAGAAACCAAAAGATCAAGGTTAGAATCAAGAAACATGCCAAGGAACCCATAGAAAAATAATTAAATTTTGTAACCACATAATACCTCATATGGACTCTTACTATGCAATATAATCCCTTTATTACAATATCTCTAATCATGTAGGATTCACACTGGTGTTATCAACCTTTAGGCTCGATGTATCCTTCTTTGAATTTATAAAATTGAACTTCTCTATTGAAAACCATGGACATGGATTTATTTGGGTTATATCATTTCCATAAAAGGGCCTAAGATATAAGATACCATTAAAGAACATAAGGGAAAAATCCTTTCTCGCATTATTCAATAATTCAATATTACTCATGATGCAACCAACACATCCTACCTCGCCACGAACATATGTCATCAAGGTTTTCCTCAATACATCAAATTACACAACTCATAATACTCATTAATAAAAATATCAATGTCTAAGGATTAATACAAAAATCCATAGATAGAAACATCCAATGACACATAAAAATATGGATTTCCTACCAGCGGGTCTCGTTCTCATAATATATTACAGTGGATATTACCAACTGTGTACACTATAAGAAGGCGTCTCAAAGTACTATGAGTCTCCACCCTTGATATCCTATATCATTTATGTACCTTAAATGATATCATCCAACTATAAGACATATATTTTAGAATAGTGTCACATAAATTTCAGGTTCTCATCATAGTGGGGAATTTCTATGACCTTTTTGTGTGAGAACTACTCTTAGGATATTATCACATACTATGTTATGTAAAATAATAATCACGATGTGATACAAAGTTTATTAATATTAAAAACAATGAATACATGATATAATAAAGTAAAAAAAAGTTGGTTCTAGGGAACCAACTCCAACATTGGGGTCTTTTGGATTTATATTAAGTGATCTTTTTTGTTAATCATTCATGGGATCTCATGTGGCGTGACTCTTCCAATAGTGGCATGATGTCCTAGGAGGTAGATTTCATGGTTCTGACTATTTTGGGTTTTTTCTACCATGGATATACTGTTTCATCATGAACCTGTGTAAATGTGTGGATTTGAGGTTGTTTTTAGCATGACATTCAGAGGAGATAAGGAGAGACCACAACATGATTTTTTGAGGTGTTCCAGATTTATGCATATTGTAGTGTGATCATAACCCATCACACTGTGATTAATTATTTTTAAAAAGTGATTATAAATCCAGGACTTGTCTCAAATTATCTCGTATTTCTCCAATATTATTTAAACCCTAGGTAGCCAAGGGTCTTCCTTTGGAGATATTTAGAAATCCTTTGGTTGGTTTTTCCCCTTTCCTTTGAGAGATAAACTCTTTAAAATCTAAGGTGAATTAATCTTCTCTTATCTTTGATTATATTATTTTATTTTCATATGGGAAATCGTGTGATGTCAATTTTGATTCATTTTTTGGTTTTTTGTTATGGTTTTGATGGGGAATGGTGATGTGTTTTCCTAGTAGTTAATCCTCATTTATGGGGTAGAATTTGATTGGAGTTTTCTCATCATATTGTGAAATAATTGTTAAAACATTGGTAGTGGTAGGGGATTTGAGTCCTATCAATATTTATTTATTTGAAAATCATGTAATTATCATGATTTTGTTTTATTTGAGTGGATCGTATGGATCAACCTAAAAATATAATAATCTTCACTAAATTAAATTCAAAGGAATGGGGTGATTTCATTGTTCTTTATGAAATTATATGGTATTTCTTATATGTTTGAGATTTTATTGATGTTTCTAATGAAGGATTTATTTTTTCTAATGTGATAAAAAATTTAATCTTTTTATTGGTTAGAATCAACTTTCATAACGGGTTAATCACTTAATGTTATTATTGAATCAGTTTTGTAAAAATATAGAATTTAGTGTGGAACATAAAATTATTCTTTATCATAAAATAATGCTTAAAGAAAGGTTCTTTAGTGTGAGTTGTTGATATATTTTAAATTTATTGTTTTTGTATATGGGGTATATTTGGTTTTTATTATAATGGGTATAAATAGTTTTTTTATTTGTTTGGTTGGATGTGTTGTGGTTATTATTGCGGTAGTGATGGATGGTCTGTTATGTAGTCGTGGTAGCAGTGGTATGTATGGTTGTGTATAAAGGAAGCAGTTTGGTTGCTATTTTGGTGGATGTTTTCATGTTTTGTGTGGGAGTTTATGGGGGAATGGGTTTGGTTTTCTTTTTTTTGTACTAGAGATTCCTAGTAGGTGGGAATGTGGATTGAATTAATGGAAATGATAATGGGTCATAGGATACAATTGATTAATGTTGGGGCTATTAAATGGTAATTTATTATGGATAGAATAAATGCAACTGAAGAAATAATGCAACTGGTATAAATTTGATAAATAATTAATAAACCCCTTAAAGTGAGAAGTTATTTAATGAATAGTTTGACATTAAATATGGAAAATTAATGATATACTAAATGTAATGATCATGATAAATGGTAAATCTATAATTTAATGATTTATGTGATGAAATGAGAAATTAAGAATTTTTTAATGGCTGTTTTATGTGGATACATGGGGCTGGTTATGTTTTAGTTGTAGAAGTGGTTGATAGTAAGTGGTAATGATGGGGGGTTAGTTGTAGTGGTCATTTTTAAAGTTAGTTTTGTGTGAACCCTTAGTGTCTTGTGTGTGTCTGTATAACTTTTTTTTTCTTTTTTTCCATATGCACCACCACCAGATTTGGGAAACCTAATCAATACCCATATGAGGACATGATTTTTGGGTGTTTTCCCCAACATCCAGTTTGTAGAGGGAAAAAATGGAAGACTATTTCCTATTCCATGTTATCCCTTCTTAAATAGTATGATTTTTGATGGATCAAGGTAGGTATATAAAAATGGGTTATAATGGATAGTGGATAGATTATGTATATCCTAGCTGATGTGGTTTTTGATTATGATGGTGATGCATGGTAGGTTTCATTCATGGTAGGTGGATGGAAAAAGGATGATATTCTTCTAGTTCATAATACCTTACTATGATAAAGATGTGACAAGTGGTTAAGATGTGGTATATGGATTTTAGTGTGTTTTTATGGTTTTGATTTTGTTTTTGGATATGTGAATATATAAATATGAAAGGGATTATAGCACTGGACATATTTCATTGGGGTGTGAGAGTAACCGGATTTGTAGGTAAGTGGATGTGGGGTTACTTATTGATATATATTCATTTTATATTTGGTTATTATAAATAAATGTGATATTGGTTGAGTAATTCCAAGTGAGGTTGGATTCTAGATGACCTAATGTTGCGGGGAGTTAGTTATGTTGTTTATTAACTGGGGTATTAAAATTCTTCTTCCACATTTTTATTAGAGGTTTTGGGGGGGATCCTACTTAGTATACTTGTATCCTCACCCCTATATATAAAAATATATTTTTAAAGTTTACTATAGGGTGTTGGATATCAATCTTGGCAATACGAGCTCATGGAGGTCATTGGTAAGTGTTATTATCACTACCATAAGATTTATTTTTTGGTATTTTATTTTTAGGCCTCATTTACTAGCGATGATAAAGGCCCCCCTTTGTTATTACTTTTTTAATAGCGCTAATAAGGGCCCCCTTTTATCAGTGCTTTTTTAATAACATTGATAAAGGGATCCCTTTTATCTTCACTCTTTTATTAGTACAAATAAAACCTAGCACTGGATAAATCCAATTTTGTATTAGTGATTGATAACAAACATGAATCCCTAGATTCATTAAATTAATCAAAGAGTTTCCTATATAAAAGATTCAATTCTACTAAAGCTATAAATGGATTTCAGATGATCTCCATAAAAAATGAATCTCTATACTTGTTTATACTTGCTGCATCTCATGCTTGTATGAATTCTCATATCTTCCAATTTTTTAAGACATTGAGTTACCATGGGGCATGGTGTTTGTCAATACTATATTTGCAACTCATACATTCTCAAATCATTAAGTATAGAATGATCTAATCAATGAATAAATTATATTCCTCTCATATTTAAGGAATATCACATCACATTCCATTTATATGAATAGATAAGTACATCATATATACTATTTAGGTGTGGTAAAACAGTCCCTATTATATCTTAATCAAGGGAGAAAATGTTATACTCTTCATCTGAGAGGAAAAATTCCATCTCAGTTGATCTTCAAATGATGATATGATTAGAAACAAACCCAATTACCCCATTATTAGCTTTAACTCAATGGTTTGTATACGTTATTTATCCAATTATAAAGGTTATCATGCTAGGTATCTCACCAACCACAGGTAATGGGGATTGAATATAATCTATGAAAACCTAGTATACCAAATACAAAGTGCATGAAACACCATGTGGTATACCTAATGGGTCATCCAACACACACAAAATAAATTTTACATTGTTTTTGTGCCTCATTAGAATATTCCTTATCTCATACAAGAATCCCACTGAGACTAACCTTAACATTTCATCATAACCTATAATACTCTATAACGAATATTGGTTATGGATAACTCAAAATCATACTTTTAAAGTTTAATTATAATTATAATTCATAAAATACTTATATATATATATATATTTATTCATATAACATGAAATTAATATAAAAAAGAATAAATTTTATATGATACAATTTATATTCCTAAAAATCTTTTTATAGTATTTAACAAAACCCAATATAAGAATTAGTCTATCATTTAATATACGATAGACTGTCGGAGAATCCTTTTTTACTGCACATTCTATGGTTTTGTTAACTTGTTACATATATATAATTATTATCACATATCAATGTGACCATTAAATAAAACCCTCCCATTATACTCTTTAATAGAAAAACATTATGAAGAAACATATTCTAAATAATGGTGAGATTTATGAGTCATATTCCAAATGTTCAAATCCGTGAACATATTCAAACTATTTAACTCCTCAATATCAAATGTTATAATCTTAACTTCAATTTCAAAATTATAAATATTTATAATTTTATCATCATCATTCTGGGAACCCTATTTCATAATAAAATTCCTTGAAATAATTTAACTATTTACATAATTATTTACCAGCATAGCCTAACTCCTTTTAGATAAAGTGACATTTACATTGTATTTTGACTAGAACAGTCCATTTTAGAAATGGTGATATTCAATTTTTACATAAACTAAATGTAATTATTTAAATTTATCTTTTCCATCACAAATCTTAAACTATTTAGGATATAAATTAAAAATATATTAACTTTATACTTGTATAATATTGTATTTGTTATCTTTGAACTTATCTAATCTCAAACAAACTCCCACTATCCACATAGAAAAAATATTCTCTTAAAAATAGCATGATTACATAAACAAACACTTTTTTTAATAAATAAAACTTATCACTTTTTATTCTAAATTTTTAACAAATAAAATATTGGATCCATATCACAAACGAATTTTGATGTGTTTATAGAATTTTCCTATAAAAATTAGATTATTTATCAAAACATTACACTACTGGGTGGAGGGAATATCCTCTCTTATATTTTAACAAAACTTTGGATGAAACATTTATCTTAGATAGAACATTTTAATCCTTATATTCTTCTAAAAACATTTTACATAATTTAATGAATCATAAACCATGTTTATATTATTAATCGACTCGTTTTGTTCATAACTACACTTTTTTCATGAAAAACCTCCCATATCATATAAGAGAAATTATATGAAGATACACAACATTATAAGACTCATATGAGATTGATCAATTCCTTTATATTAAAATCATTTATTTAGTAACTCTTTCTTCATCAATTGATTGAAAATTATAATCTCAAGCAATCTTTCACATAGTTTTGAACTCTTTCTTGTTTATGAAATTTTTAAAACATACAGTTAGTATCACATACCTTTTAAAGCCCATGTATTGATTTCTATAACATTGATACCTAATATGGAAATTTCATGGAATTTACAAAAATCCCTTTTGGTATTTATAATTTCATCATATGGAATCATCATTCCACCTTCCTTTAGGTTTCAATGACCTTGAATGGCTACTTGAAGAAAAATCATTGGGCCCCACAACTGGTTTTTCTTCTTCTGGTTTGAACTTTTAGCCACGTGTACCATATATTTAGAACTGGAACCTAAATATCATATTCCCATATCATTTATTCTAAACAATTAACAGTAATGGGTAAAATTTTCTTGAATTTATTCACATTTTTGGATCATTTACATCAATGAAAATAGAATTAAAGCCTTAACAAGAATAATCCTTTATAAATATTCTATTCTTACAAATTCATAATCATACTCAATAATATTGAGTATATGAATAGTGACTAAAATTACTTATGTCATTTATAATTCAATGCCTTTGAAATTTTAAGTGAATTATTCCATTCATCATAAGTACTATATTCACCATCAAATAATTCCAATACTTTCTGTCTTGAGAAGGTGTTCCTCTAACACATGGACTTAGTTTTACTTAATATTCTTTCATAAGTCACTAATAATAGGAGGTTATTAATATAAGATTCTCCATCCTATGTATTAATCTCAAATTTAATTTTGTTATTGATGATTCTATTATCTACAACATAAGAGTTAATTAGATGAGTATTATATTTTTTTAATACCATTTAATAATGACTTTTATTAAATAGGCTCAAACTAAAATGTTTACCCATTTATTATACATTATATCTATTAATAGGTTGAGATACATATTTCAATAAGCTTTGAGTATAATTTAGTGTTCATATAATAAATTAAATATTTTTGTACAGAATCATCTGAATCATATCATATAGGATTCTTGGATAGATGAGTGGGAAACTCTTTGTCTAATCTTTCACGTGGGTAATCCAAACTATATTCCAATGGTATCCCAATAATTAGGGTATCCAAGCTAGTGTAACCTAAATCAAAATTCAATAACAAGTAACCAACCTTTCAAGTTCACCTCATTACATCTATTCCTTACATAAGAAAATTTAGGGACACTTAACTATTACTATAATACTTGAACCTCAATTATAGTAAGTAATGTTTTCTTTCTGATGAAACAATAGAATAATGTATATATCTTTATTTAATATTGTGAATAAAACCTAACATACTAATTTATTTCAAATTTAATTAGATGGAATGATTTTAATTTTCGTAATAATCATTTTTAAATTTGATTCGGGTGAAATTTCAAGATATTTTTGAAATAGTTGTTTATTGGGTGAATCTTGAAAAATACCGATTTTATAAAAACTATAACTTTTATAAAATTATAATGATATAGGAATAAATTGAAATCATGTGAAATATAAAAAATATATATTTAAGGGGTAATATAATTCATATAAATATATAATTTTGAATTTATAAATATATGCTTAACAATTTGAAAATCTAAGTAATGTTGTTGTTTAGATAAAAATTATTTTTAGTTTTTATCTATTAATAATGTATTTATAAGGTTAATATCAGTTTTGCTTTGGTTTTAAAGACAAATAAGTCAAATTTTATTTAAAATAATCCAACTAATTCCATTAGAATCAAAATTAATCTTTATTTTACAATAAAATCATTTTATACTTGAAACAAACATTTTTCTAAAAATAGTTTTCTTTGCATTTTACAAACATATATTAAAAAAATTTACTAGTTATATAAATTGAATCTTGTAAAATGGATTAAATATCTTTAATAAAAATAATTTAAAATAGGTAACAATTTCATATTCATTTTTTCGTAATTAATAGTAACCATGGTAAATATTTATAACTTTGGTTAAGGGTAAAATGAGTTAAAAGTTTTAAAATAAAGGGTAAAGATTCAAGATAATAAAAAACACATATTTAAATATAATTTATTTGTTTTATATTGACCCTATCCTTATATTATTCAAATATATGAAAATTTGTGTCAACTTTACTTGTATAAGACATATATTATATAATAAATCTTCAAGTATTTATTGGTTTTTAACCCACCTCACTTATAGAAGGGAACCAACACTCCTCTACTATACACACTACTTGAACCACTTAGATTGACCAATACATGCCCAAATTCCTTAAAAAATATCTAACCATATCCTATAGTTCTTATCTCGCCAAAAAACCACTTCAAGAATTATTAAGGAGTAATCCAAAAAAGGTTACCAAATAAGTGATATATGTTCTTACTGATATTTTTAAAGTTACATTCTTATTAAACCACATTAAAATATTTAATAAAAAATTTAAAAATAATTAAATAAGAATATTATCCCTAATTATGTGTTTTTATGTTAATATTACATCCATTTTGTATCTTTTTTCCATCCTGTGGAAAATCAAAACATCATTCGTGCCTATGTACAATCTATCGTCACCACGTAGCGGTGTAATTCATTTTTCATCACCACTTTACTTGGATGGTTAAAAATATATAATTAATTAATATATATAATATTTATGAAATAATTATGATTTTATAAATATAATATATCATCTATCTTCTTAACATTCCATTCTATGGATAATGATTATGTCATTTGTGTGTACATGTGGACTACCACCTCTATGAAGCGATGTGATTTTTTTTCTATTACCACCATGAATGGATGATTATAAATTTGTATATAATGAAAAAAACATATATTAATAACATTATTAATATTATGTATATGATGTATCCATTTTATAACATCTTTAACCATGGTATATATACGAAAGTAATTTTGGAGAAATTAACTAAAAACATTAAGTGGTCAACATAAAAAAGGACAATTAAATGAATTGATTCCAAAATATTATAAAATAACCTAAAAATAAAATAAATTTTGAAACGGTTCATAAAAATCATTTAATAAATTTACATTTTCTATTCAGTAGGATATAATTTCTCTAACCAAGTACAAGTCCAAAGTAATGGTTTATTCTACAATCCCATTTTTATTTGGGATTATTTATGTTTTCATTGAAAACAATTATTGGATATTTCAATTTTAAACTCTATATTTTTTGTTATTACATGGTTATATAATTATTTTACATGATTTCCTTTCATTTTCCTCAATTTTTTACTTAATATGTTCTATAAAATATTTTTTTAACAAAAACTAGCATTATTTTCTCATTGGTCGATTAGATTTTTCTTCTATGACCATGTGTCTTATAATATTTTCAAGAAAATTTTTTATGTGATACAATGTATTTTTAAAGTCATTTTCAAATATATTTTATTTTATTTTAAAAAAATTAAATGTAATCTTCTTATTGTTTTCTGAAAAGGTGACTTATGATTTTTTTCCAAAAGTCTGAAAGGAATATTTATTTTAACATAACCAAATGAATAGATTTCTTACCATTATAACTCATTTTTTATTTGATCCTTAATTTTAATTTTTATGGATATTTTCAAAGAAAATAATTTTATCAATATTTTCAAATTTTTTATTTTAAATGTTATTAAAAGAAAAGGATAATATTCATGTTTTGAAAGAATGGATCATGTTGCTTTAAAGTTATTTTCTTTCATGTAAACGTACTTTATGGATTCTTATGCTTCATTTGGGATATAATTTAATAATAACATTCACCTTATTTATCTTGATATATTTTAATCATGTTGCTCTATTTATTAATTGGTTAAAATATTAATATTTTGTTATCTAGTTTTTCAATATGAATATTTCGGTAGATCATGTATTTAATTTTAATTAATTTTTTTCATATGATGAGACATAGTAAGTGATTTGTGGGGCCTATTATATCATCTCTATTCAATGGTAGGTATCATTAGAAAAACTGTTTTGGGTATATGGTATGCTCCTTACCTATTTTTTCTATTATTTCTTGGCATGAGGCTTTGATAGTAAGATTATAATATATCAAATTATGAAACTAGTTATTATTACCCTTGTAATTATTTTCAATGTTATGTAATCCATGGATATATACCCCTATTATGATATTATTTATATGTAATATTTTTTTATTGTTTATCTCTACCATATTATATATGATTTTTTAATTCTATGATAGATTTTGTTGTCTTTTTTCGATTATTGAACATTTGAATGATTTTAGGGATATACTAGAATAAATAATAAATTTCTCACTATAATGTCGAGTTTTATTTCATGTTTTCAAATGCTAAGTGAGAATCATGTATGTATCTTGTCTCCTAATACTATTAAATCATTCGATCATTCCACATGTAATCTCTTATATGTCATTATGATGTAGTAAAATAACAAATGGCTATGGTTTATTGTATTTAGTGTATTATTGTTGGTATCATAGGAAGTTTAACATAAACCTTGGAAACTAGATTTTGGAAAATATAAATTAGAGAACATAACCCTATAATAGAATTTAAGGATAAGTATAAGTATAAGATAATATCATGATGTTTTGGTAAGGTAGATAATGTGATGTTTACTAGAAATTAAATCCATGTTTAGATATTATAAAGTGGATGTGAATGTGTTAGATATTCAGCTAGGGGTAAAAACCCCAGGAAAGTATTGTTGCATATCAACATGATCTTTACTCAGTTCATAATGAATGAAAATAAGACTGCACACCAAGATATACACTCTTAGGGGATATTATTTGTGGGATTCACATAATCTGTGTGAACTATTATGAAAGATTTGAAAAAAATTATTATTTGAAGGTATTCCCAAAGATACTAAGATTATTATTTTGAGACTAGATATACATGAATTTTCAATTTAAGTTAAGTGTTTCTCAAGATTCAGAATTATAAACTATGATTTAAAATTCATAATTTTATGAGTTAATTTAATATATTTCATAACTTATAAATTGTTCCAAGAATTAGGATTGGAAACTGTATCAATTCATTTAATCTATCGAGGTATTTACCTTATGTTCTAGATAATGAAGCTAGATCTAGAGATAAAAAAATAATAACTATATTGGTGTAGTTTACCAAGTTCATGACCAATTATCATTCCCATATGAAGTAACTTATTGATCCCCAACATGGTAAAACAACGTTGTTCTGATTCATGTGATAGAAAACTCCATTATTCAGTGGGACAAATAATCCTTTAGTAGTTGGGTAATGGATAAAGTCCCTTGAGAAGATATTTCTCACTTTGGAATGTAGTTATAGAGAGACATTTATCATGATACCTTATCATATTAAGGGATATGTTAATAAATGGTGGTCATTGATCAAGAACACTAAGTATTTAGAGAACTAAATAGTATAGAGCGGAATAATTACTTGGAAATATTATTCAAAAAATACTTTCCTCATGATTAATGAGATTATATGGAGAGGAAATTACTCAATCTAAGGAAAAATGAAGGAAAAATATTACCAAACATTAATATAACTTTAAAAGTTATAAATACATGTTATGAATTACGTACGTAATTTAGGAAGTAATATTTATTGCTTATTTGATGGGTTAAAGCCAAGCCATCGAACGGAATTAGTCTCTTATAAATTTTCAAATATATGAAGATATAATATCATGTTCTATAAATGATAATAAATAATTCTCCAAGTATTATGTTTTCTAGAGAAACTATTAAACTAATCCTATGGTTATGCAATCTGAAAAAATAAATTTGGAAAAAAGGAATAAGGGAAGGGTGGAATTTTTAACTTGTGATAATTTTAGAAATAAAAACTATTGAACATGCTTGATGGGAATAAGATTTTTCTTTATGTGTGAAGAGAAAGTACATTGGGATCATGATTAAAAGGTAAATAAATAATCTATCAATGCCTAATGATTTCATTATAAGAAGATGGGGAACTATTCAAATGAATTCCCAAAAGCATCATGGAAATTTTCCTTAGGAAAGGAAATGGGAATAAGGCCAAGCTTCTGTTATCACTAAAAATAAGGTTGAAGTTCCTAAACATGTGGTGTTAGGTACTCTGATCATAACCTTAAATATAGCTAATTTTTTATTTTATTATGGATCTTATCACTTGTTTATATCTTATATGTTTTCCATGAAAATAATATATTTACCAAGAACCTTATAAAGAGATATTCCAATCAAGAATCCTAGAGGAAATATTATTACAATAAGGATTTTTCAGTTAGTTCCCATTATGACACATAGACATACCATATTTTCAAACTTGATTATTATACATATGGTTGAATTTGATATAATACTTAGTATGGATTAGATTTTAAATTATAATGTGAACATTTATTTTCAATAGAATGAGATTTTAATGTGTGATAGAGATACGGAATCTATTATCTTTAGAGGGGAGACTAAATCATCTAAATAATGTTCGAATCATACTCTAGTGGCTATAATTAATGAAATTATTAGAGTATAAGAGTAGAAACAACCAATAAATAGGAAAGGTATCCTTATAATAGATTATATACGTATTGTTCAGGAATACATTGATGTGTTTCATGAATACCTACTTGAAAATCCAACTAATTTAGAGGTTAATTTTTCCACTAATCCCATCTCGGATGCAAAAACTATACTTAATACTCTATATAGTATGGCTATAGTGGAATTAGTGGAACAAAATAAAAAAATCTATGTGTTTTGTGATAACATATTTATTTTCCAAATTGTTTCACAATGGAGAGATTGTATTTTTTTTCTTAAGAAGAAAGATAGATCTATGAGGTTGTGAAAACATTATAGGGTAATCAATTCCATTACTATAAAGAACAAGAATCCGCTACCCCACATTGATGAATTGCTTGATCAACATCAAGAGTCTCAATATTCTTAAAATATTGATCTTTGTGATGGATATCATCAATTGTGATAAAAGAATGAAGATATTCCAAAGAAACTAGGGGAAAACGTTTAACACGTCGGTGTTCTTCACGTCGGTTATAACATAACCAACGTGATAAATAAATGAAAATCAATTTATCATGTCGATAATTTTATAACCGATGTGAAATATTGTATTTTGGTGCTTTATCAAGTCAGTTATTTTATAATCGAATTGATAAAGAAAATCTTAACAATTTGTCACGTCGGTTATAAAAAACCGATGTGATAAAGATCCCTTTATAACGTCAGTTATAAAATCATCAATGCGATAAATAATTTCATATGTCGGTTATTAAATAACCGACGTTATAAACATAAAAAAATATTTTATCACCTGGTTATTAAATAACTGACATGATAAAGCTTTTAAATGATTTATTGTGCCCCGTATTCAGTCATTCTTTTCTATTCAATCAGATGACCTGCGACTCATCTCTATCACACAGAAAACCTAGAAAATATTTTTTCAAGTTGTGCCCTCCAACCTCGTTTTCCAACATCATTCATCATCTTTATTATCCCCAGATCTATCAGGTCAACTCACAACACTCAAGTAAGCCTCACACGGCTTGGTTTAATTTTTTTTCACGATGCCCTAAACATATGTTTTGAGATGTTATTTTTCTATCTTTGTTCTTGCTATCATGGTAAGTTTCATAGTGTTCTTTTATTTCATGCAAAATTATTTTCTGGTAAAATAAACCATAGAAGTGATATCATACAAGTTTATGATTTTTGTCTGTTCTATCATGTGTGTGTACGTGTACAGGGGGTGTCCAAGGGGTTGTGGGGATATCCAAGGGGGTGGGGGTGTCCAGGGGTGGGGGTGTCTAGAGGGTGTCCATGGGGTGGGTGGTGCTATCAAGGGGGTGTGGGGGTTTTCCAATGGGGTAGGGTTGTCCATGGGGTGGGGTTGTCTAGGGGTGAGGGGGCTATCCAAGGGGGTAGGGGTGTCCAAGTGGTGGGGGTGGTGTCCAGGTTGTGAGTGGGTTGTCCAAGGGGTTAGGGGGTATCCAGGGTGTGGGGGTGTCTATGGGTGGGGGTTCCAAGAGTGGTGGGGGTCATTTAGGGGGTGGGGTGTCCAAGGGGGAAGGAGTGTCTAGTGGGTGGGGGTCCAGGGGGTGAGTGGGTTGTCCAAGGGGTCGGGGTGTCCAGGGGGTGGGGGTGTCTAGGGGGTGGGGTCTTTAGAGGGGTGGGGGTGTCCAGGGGGTGAGGGGGTTGTCCAAGGTGGTGGGGTGTATATGGGGTGGGGGTGTCCAGGGGGGTCCAAGGGGTGGTGGTGGGGTCAAGGGGGTGGGGTTTCTAGGGGGTGGGGGTGGTGTCCAGGGGTGAGTGGGCTATCCAAGGGGATAGGGGGTGTTCAGGCGTGGGGGTATCCAGGGGTGGGGGTTGTCCAGAGGGGTTGGGGGCTATCCAGGGGGTGGGGGCTATCCAAGGGGGTGGTGGTGTCCAAGGTGTGTCCAAGTGGGTGGGGGTGGTGTTCAGTGGGGGTGGGGGCTTTCTAAGGGTGTGGGGGTGTCTAGTGGGAGGTGTCCAGGGGTTGAGGTGTATGTATAGGGGTGGGGGTGTCCAGGGGTTGGGGTGGTATCTAGGGGGTGAGTGGGGTTTCCAAGGGGGTAGGGGTGTCCAGGTGGTGGGGGTGTCCAGGGGGTGAGGGCTGTTCAGAGGGGTGGTGGCTGTCTAGGTGGTGGGGGCTATCCAAGGTGGTGGTGGTGTCCAGGGGGTGTCCAAGGTGGTGGGGGTGTACATTGGGGTGAGGGGGATTTTTAAGGGAGTAGTGGTGTCCAGGGGGTGGGGGTGGTGTCCAGGGGTTGAGGGTGTTGTCCAGGGGGTGGGGGTGTCCTAGGTGGTGGGGGTGTCCGGGGGGTGTCCAAGGGGTTATGGGGTGGGGGTGGTGTTCAGGGGGTTGGCGGTGTCCCGGGGTGGAGGTGGTGTCCAGGGGGTTGAGTGGTTTGTCCAAGGGGGTAGGGGGTGTCCAGGGGGTGGGTGTGTCCAGGAATTGGGGGTGTCTAGAGGGGTGGGGGATATTTAGGGGTTGGGGATTGTCCATGGGGTGGTGGTGTCAAGGGGTGTCCAAGGGGGTGGGGTGGGGTCCAATGGGGTAGTGGTTGGACTTCCCCCTCACCCCCTAGACACCACTCCTCCACCCCCTGGACACCCCCACCCCTGTGGACACCCCCACCCCTGGACATCCCCCCACGCCTGGACACCCCTACCCCCTTAGACACCTTGGAAAGCCCCAAACCCTTTGGAAAACCCCTACCCCCTTGGACATCTGCCACCCTAGACAGCCCCTACCCCCTTGGAATATATATCCAAACAGTTTCATTGAAACAGTTGGCATATATTAACTTCAGGCAGTCTATACCAAAAGTTCCTATAGAATGGTTGGTATAAGTCTATTGCAATGACCATCATGCCAACAGTGTGTGAAACTATTGGGATATTCTATCGGAATGGTTTCAGGGGCTATCCCAATGGTTTCAAATCATTTGGATAGGTGTAATTTTCAGTAGTGAATGTATACATATTTTAATATTTATACTTCATATTTCTTGTTTGTATAAGGGTGAATTCGGTATCCAGTTTCTCCAGGACGTATTCTTTGTGTACCTTAAGAAGAAAGGATCCAATATGTATTTAAAACTAATATATCTAACTATATTTTCTTTTTAAAATCATTTTCATGCACATATTTTTCAAATACCCATATTTTTTTTCAAAATTTTTTTACATTCAAATTATGATATTTTTCATATAAGTATAAAATTTTATTATCTTAACAAGATGCATAATTCTGATATTTTTTATACGAAATAATGATTTGATGTAGGATTATAGCACATTGAATGAGTAATGAATATGAGGAAGGCGTTGATTCCTTTTTGGAATTTTCTAAATGAAAAGTTCTAAGTAGTGACATGTTTTTTGTCCATGCCTAAAATGTTTGAATATGAAGATGTTTAAAAGTAGGGACATCAAAGATCATCTAATTTGTCATGGTTTTAATCCGAGTTACAACCCTTGGATTTGGCATGGTGAAACTAGATAGAATTTTAGATCTACTGATGGTGATGATTTTCAGTATGGTAACTCCAACGGAATTGAAAAAATGATTCGTGATATTACAGCAGAACAAATTGAGATAGAGCTGACAGTTGAAAATCTATATGGTGATGCTAAAAAATTAGTATATCCTTGTTGTATGGATTTTATGGTTTTGTTAGTGATGTCGGGATTGATTAACCTGAATGGGAAACATGGATGGTGTGACATAAGTTATAGAGAGATACTTCAATTGTTGAAAGAAATTATTCCAAAAGGAAACAATCTTCTAGATTAACATTATATGACCAAGAAAATATTATGCATGATTTGATTGGGATTCAAGAAAATTAATTCTTGTCCAAATGACTATATGATATATAGTAAGGAATAAGAATTTCTATCAGAGTGTCCTAAATATGGTACATCATGGTATAAGTTGAATGAAAAATCACAGGCTGATGTAGAGAATACAAAGATCCTTGCCAAGGTATTTTTGTATATTCGTATAATTTATCATTTGAAATGTTTATTTTCTAATTCACATGATGAAAAAAGGTTAAGATGGCTTGATGATGAGCAAATATGTGATAGAATAATATGACATCCAGCTGATTGCCCACAATGGAAGAAAATTGATGAGCGGTATCCTAAATTTGGAAATGAAATTAGAAATCTCAGAATTGGGTTGTGCATAGATGGAATGAATCCATACTAAACCCTCAATAACACACATAGTTCATGTCATATTTTATTGGTAATTTACAACCTCTCTCCAAAAGTTTTCATGAAGCTAAAATATGTCATGTTGACTACAATGATCTCTCATCATAAGAAACCCATAAATTATATTGATGTTTTCTTGTCACCATTGATTGATGATTTGAATCATTTTTGGTAGGATGGTATTAGGGTTTATGATTCTTATAAAATGGAATATTTTCAACTGCATGCAGTGCATATTTTCACTATAAATGACTTCCTATCATATGAAAAATTTTCTGTACACATTGTTATGGGGCATAAAGCATGTCCAATTTGTGAACAATAGAATTCATATTATCAATTGCATCATGGGAGGAAAACAGTATACATGGGTCATCTAAAGTTCTTTCATATGGATCACTCTTATGGAAGACAAAAAAGGCATTCAATGGCTAATAAGAATTTTATATTTCTACAAAACCATTATCCTATAATTTTTATTTTGAGAGGGTGAAAACATTGATGTGTCGTTGGGAAAGACACATAAATCTTGTAGTGATAGAAAAATTTAGAAGAAAAGGTCAATATTTTTTGATCTACGATATTAAAGATATCACGAAGTGAAACATAATATTTATGTCATGCATGTGGAGAAGAATATCTATGATAGTTTGATTGGAACATTTTAAGATATTAAAGGAAAGACTAAAGATGTGTTGAATGCAAGATTGGACTTACTATCAATGGGAAAAAATTTGGAGTTAGCTCCCACTCCTAATGGAAGATGAACATTTCTTCCCCCAACTTGTCATACATTATCTAAGAAAGAGAAAATTAGTTTTCTTCAGCGTCTACATGATATCAAAGTGCCTCAAGGTTATTCCTCAAATGTAAAAAAAATCTCTTTGAAGGATTTGAAGTTGATAGGTATGAAATATCATGATTGTCAAGTCATGATGCAAAAACTTATACCATTTTACTTGCATTGAATATTTCCCATCTTTGTCAGAAAGACTATAATTAAGTTGTGTTATTTTTTCATTTCAATTTTTAATAAGGTGATTGATGTGAATGCTTTGAAAATTTTGGAAAAGGATACAATTTCTATAATTTTTCTATTGTAAATTTATTTTTCTCCATCTTTTTTTGATATAATGGTGAATTTAATGGTTTATCTGGTTCATGTAATAAATCGTTGTGGACCAGGTTATCTTTGTTGTATGTATCCTTTTGAATGGTATATAAAAATATTGAAGGGATATGTTAAGAATCCATATCGACCTAAATCCTCCATTATTGAAATGTTTATTTTTGATGAGGTTGCGGAGTTTTGTATGAGCTACTTGGCTACAGAAGAGCACATAGGTTTGCCTCCATCTCACCATGAACAAGTTAATAATGAGAGTAAGAGGATTTTGGGCTTGAAAATCTAATATTTGTTAGTTGAACAAATAAATAAAGTAAAATTATACATCTTGAATAACATAGCTGATGCTCAACTATATATAAAATTGAAAATTTATGATTTTAAAAAATGTCATCTAAAAAAAGAAAAAATGTGGATTTTGATTGAGCACAACCAAACATTTTTTCCATGGTTTAAAAATACCTTTCTCGGTAGATCAGATGTATCAGAGACATTAATATGGTTAGTGGGTTATCCAAATTTAAATGTGATAACATGGTCCTAGTATGACATTAATGGATATACATTTCATACGAAAGCTCCGAACAATATAAGTGTAGTTCATAATAGTGGATTATTGGTGTTTGTAGATCTAATTCATTTTTCGAGTTCTAAAGAAAAAAACCAAATTTCTACATCAAGTGCATATTACAGGGTCTTTGAAGAAATAAGGGAGGTTGATTACTTTAAAATTATTGTTCATATTTTTAACATCAAATGGTTTATCGGTAATAATAGTGTCAGACACGATGAATTTGGAATGATAGTTGTTAATCTGAATAGATTGGAAGACACAATAGATACTTTTATAATGGAAGCACATGAAAAACAAGTTTTCTATGTATTTGATCAATCAGATATGCAGTGGTCTATTGTTTTACGAGGGAAAAATATGTTTGTGAGGATCAACTTCATGAAGATGCAGATTTATGTGAGATCCCTACTTCCATGGACAAATTAGAAGAAAAAAATGATGAGCATGTTGAAGTCATGGTTTTTTCCATAAGGAACCATCATGATGAAGGCATTTGAAAAAAAATCCATTTGGACATTCATAATATTATAGGTAACATATGTTTATTTATTTTCTACACTAATTATTTTCAGAAAATGTTAGATATTGTAATCTTTTTCTTTATTAAAACGTGTATTGTAACAAATAAGTAGAAATTTTTGTTTCTTCAATTTTATTTAGTTTATTTTATCATTTTTTCCATTACATAACTTATATATCTATTGTTTTTGTTGAAATACAATTACTTTACCATGTTTACCATGTTTACCATGTTTACAATAGTTTACCATAGTTTACCATTATGTAACTTATATATTTATTGATTTTATTGAATAACAATTACACTACCATGTTTATGATGTTTACCATCTTTACCATTGTTTAACATGCTTACTAAATGTACCATATTTACTATTATGTAACATAGTTCTTTTTTCCATTTTTTGTTTACATTAGTATTGTAATATTTGAATTTTTATATTTGTGAACTAATTTTTTCTTTTTTGATTTGAAGGATAATGAAAGATCAATTAGTTGATCAACCACATGATTATGTAGATGAGTATCAGGATTATACCTCTGGGGCGGAACATTAACACGCTTCTCTTGAGTTCCCAAATCTTCCTCATGTTCTCCCATAACGACAAAGAAGATTTCACGATTTGTTAAACATGGATGCACATGTTTACCAAAATTATTACTTGCCCGTAGCGAGGACCATAATATACTGGTTTATTTTGTTGAGAATGATATTCCTAGATATCCAAATGAATAATATTTTAAAAGTTTTGTATCAAATCAGGGTGATGGAAAAGTAATCATTTTGCATGACAATTGGAGAATTGTGGACAAAGTGATAATATCACAGTTGTGGTAGATGATTTTGTTAAGATCTTTTTCTCTTTTTTGACTAATATTTAAATGTTTGAAGTATAATATGATTTATCTCTTATTTATCATATGACATTTGATATTCCTAACACTAGATGAGTTAGGAAGAAGTGTTTATCAATGGATTCCAGGAGATGGATGGATTTCAAATCAACCCTCACATATGATTTCATTTTTGGTCATAGGAATCAGGAAAATCCAGGTAATATATATCCTTTCATAGATGAGGAAACATGGAGGAAATTTTTTGAAAGTAAAAGAAACTATTTATTTTTTGTAAGGAAAATGTAAACTTTTATAAGATTTCTTTTATAAATGATCTTATTAATGTTTTTTTAATGATTTCTTATTCTTAATTTACATAAAACAAGGGCATCTCATTAGGAGATCCTATCTAAAAATGTATACCCACATAGTTTATCTTGGGGAGGGTATACATTATTGGAATAACAAATGATGGTGGAAAAATTACAAAAACTGAGAGCTGAGTCTTCAAGCTGTGGAGAGGTTGCCCCTCCATACCCTCCATCTAGACATGAAAAATGGAATAGAGTTTGGTGAGAAAAAAGGGAAAATATCTTTCAGAAGAATCTAGAATTGTAGTTGAGAGGATTGTAATATATTTATTTTATTAATTTAAGTTAATTATATTCTTTATATAATTTGAATCATTATAGAAATGATCAATTAATTAATAAAGTATTCTCTTGAAGAGAAGAGATCACAAGAGGTGTTTACAGCTATAGAGAGGGAATATATTTTATCTGTGGCATTGGGAAAGCTCGAACACCCCAGTTGTGTATGAGGATATCTGACAGGTGTATCAGTAAGAAAAGTGTTTCCACATTATTCAACTTCTTCCATTAAGGGTGATTATAAAAAAAATAGAATCCTTGGAGGCTGAAGTTCATAATATTAATGCGGTGATGGAGGAAAAGATTAGAGCATCGCTACAGTCTATGTTAGTAGACATGCAAAGAAAATTTCAGAATGTAGCTCTCACTCCTCCACCTCCCCCTGTAGACCTCATTATTTATCCTCCACCTCCACCAGTAGCTCTCACTCCCCCACCTCAGCCTATAAACCCCATTTCTTATCCTACTCCTCCACCACATCTTCCTACTTATTGTGAGTAGTATGTTGATGAACCTCACCAACATATAGTTGCATATGGTCTGGTATATTGTATAAGAGATATAGTTCATTATCATCAGTTAGAGGTTGAGAATCATAGGGTAACTCTATAAAATATTATAGCTAGATCAGCTCGACTACCATTACTTATAGATGAGGTGATGATAGTTGGACATAATATCAACCAATTTTTAGTTTGCCCATCTAGACTTCTTCGACTCATTACCATAGAGGTATGTATGTTATATATTTCATTTTATTCTTTATTAATGTTTTAACATTTTAAAACTAATATATTTTTCTATTTATTTTTATAGGAATACATAAATGGTAAACAAATACTGTATAGACTACAATAAAGACAAATTTCTATGAAATCAGAAAAAAATTCTAGTAGTCTTGACAGATTGTCAAGATATTCAAATTTTTTGGAAGATCATTATGAGTTTCCAATGAAATCTCATGTTTGTGTATGTGCAATCAATATGGGGATTATGAAAAATGAAATCATAGAAATTTTTACTGGAGATAAGTTGGGAATCAATGTGGTTCATATTTTTTCCATGTAAGTCTTAACATGTTTCCCTACATTATATTTACTAAAAATGTATACTTATGTATATTTTTTATTAGGTATCTTTATAAAATTTGTGAAAAGAATGAGAGGACAGATCTATATGGATTCATGGACCTACAATTGATTTCCCTTGAAGGAAATGCATTGGATGAGGAACAAATAATATTTTATATTGCTGAAATATTTGAACAGAATATAATCACGCAGTGTTGTATGATGCCTTTTTGTGAGGGATATGAAACATATATCTGGAAAAGTGTTCAGTATCTTTTAACATAATAAACTACTAACATTAAATTTTCTTTTATATCCATAATCATTGGATGTTATGTGTTTTTTTCCAAGGGAGAGAACACATTATTGGATATTCTCTATCCATGTTGATGTGTGCGGAAGTTTTCAAAATATGTTGGAAAAAAATGTTTCAATTTATTAATATTTTTTTATATTATAATAAATTTTAAATTTATCCCATTTGTATTATTTTCGAATAAGGGATGGGTATACTTTAAAAGAAAAACAAATAAAAATATTGACATGAACAAATATGTAAAATTAAAGGTAAATATCCATTTATAATTTGTACATTTAAATGTATTACATCAAATAGATATTTTGAATTGAAACTCATTTAAACATAATTTTCATTAACAACAAGGAGTCTTTGAATGCGGATATTATATGTTATGATCTAGGTACGAAATAATTACAACAAGAACACTTGTGAAGTTTGACTTGGTAATATTTCCTTACAAACGTTTCCATAATAATTCATATGATTTATTCATTATACATGTTAACTACTATTATTTTAATTTGTAGTTATTTGATGACCCCAACCCCCATAGCACTCAAGAGGTCAAAAACATACAAGTGTAATGATCAGATTATTTTATAGGTTTGATTGGATTTTAGTTTGTGTGTTGTGTAAAATGAAATTTTAAATATTGTAATTATAATTGTGTATTTGGTAGTTTTTTTGGTTGGATTTAGGGTTTTTTTAGTTGAAATTGTATGTTTTGAATGTTATATATGTGAATGTTTAATTTTTCTCTGGTTTTTTTGTTTTGGTATAGTTCTGATGTTTTTTTGGTTTGGATTATGGTATGGTTTTGGTCTGCTTTTGGTCCGTTTTCTGCTTTTTTCATTCCTTGGAAGAGCATAGTAATGGTTTCATGGTGGTGGGGGTGTTCAGGTGGGGATGTCTATAGGGAAGGGGGTTTCTTGGGGGTGGGGTGTCTAAGGGGGTAGGGGGTTGTCCATTTGGGGTGGGAGGGTCCAGGGGGCGAGGGTTGGGTGTGTCCAGGGGGTGGGGGCTGTCCAAGTGGGTAGGGGTGTCCAGGGGGTGGGGGTTGTCTTATGGGTGGGGGATGTACACTAGGGTGGGAGGGGCTCTCTAGGGGGTGGGGTGTCAAGGGGGATGTCCAAGGGGTTTGAGGGTGTCCAGTGGTGGGGGTTATCTAGTGGGAGGGAGGGTGTCTAGGGGGTGGCGGTGGTTTCCCAAGGTGGGGGTGTTCATGGGGTGGTGGCTATCTAGGGGGTGGGGGTGTCCAGGTGGTGGGTGGGTGTCAGGGGCTGGGGATGTCCAGGGGTGGGAGGGTGTCCATGGGGTGGGCATGTGTCTCTGGGGTGGGGGTGTCTAGGGGTGGGGCAGTCCAGGGGGTGGTGGTGTCTAGGGGGTGGGCAGGTGCCCAGGGGTGGGGGGGCTCTCTAGTGGGGTGGGGTTGTGTCCAATGGGTGGGAGGGTGTCCTAGGGGAGGGGGACTGTCAAGGTGGTGAGGGGGTGTCCAGGGGATAGGGGTGTCTATGAGGGCTTTCTAGTGGGGTGGGGTGGTGTCCAGTGGGTGGGGGCTCTCTAAAGGGTGGGAGGGTGTCCAGATGGGTGGGGGTTGTCTAGTGGAGTGGAGTGGTGTCCAGTGGGTGGGAGGGGGTCCGGAGGGTGGATGTCCTAGATTTGGAGCAATCCAAGGGGGTAGAGGGTGTCCAGTGGGGGTAGGGGTTGTCCATGGGGGTGGTAGGGGGTGGGCGAGTTTCTAGGGGGTGGGGGTGTCTAGGGGTGGGGGTTGTCCAGGGGGTGGGGGTGTCCTGTGGGTGGGAGGGTTTCCAGGGAGGATGGGGGCTACCCAGTGGGTGGGAGGGTGTTTAGGGGGTAGGGGGTCTAGGGGTGGGGGTTGTCTAGTGGGGTGGGTTGGTGTTTAGTGGGTGGGGCTGTCCAGGGGGTGGGAGGGTGTCTAGGGGGTAGGGACTGTCTAGTGGGGTGGGGTGGTGTCCAATGGGTGGGAGGCCATCTAGGGGGTGGGGGATGTTGATGTGGGTGGGGGCAGTCCAAGGGGGTAGGGGTGTTAGGGGGTGGTTGTCCTCTGGGTAGGTGGGTGTCCACGTGGGTGCGGGGTTTCCAGCGATGGGTTTCCAGAGGGGGTGGGAGGGGTTATTCAGAGGGGTGGGGTGTCCAGGGGGTGGGTGGGTGTATAGGGGTTGGGTGGGGGTTGTCTAAGTGGGTAGGGGTGTCCAGGGGGTAGGGGCTATCTAGGGGTGGGGTTATCCAAGGGGGTAGGGGGTGTCTAGTTGGGGGGGGGGGGGCGGTTGTCTAGTGGTTTTAGTCTGGCTTTGGTCTGTTTTCTTCTTGTTTTAGGTCTTCTTTGGTAGCGCATTGTAATGGTTGAATAGTATTATTAAAAAAATTGGTTTTTACGTTGGTTATTTTATAACCGATGTAATAAATGAATGGTATTGTGTTTTTTCATCATTTATTAAATAAATGATGAAGTGTATTTGTTTTCAAGCCTTTTATTTTTTAACTGACATGAAAAACTGATTCGAAGACTGGTTTATCACGTTTGATATGAAAATAACCAACGTGATAACCTTTTTTTCATGTCGGTTTTCAAATAACCGACATGAAAAACGCTTCGTAGGGGTGTTTTATTACATCGATTATTTAATATCTGATTAAATAAACAACATATTACATAGATTATATAAAAACCTAAATAATAAATCATGACTATGAACTATTTTCCACTTCAGGTTTTTAGGAACTGACTTGAAAATCGCTTTATATTTCGGGTTTTTAAATCGTTTTTTAAATAACTGACGTAAAATTCAATATTTATAATGTCCCCAAGAATATCGTCGGCTAAAATGTGACAGAAAATGAAAAACAACCGACGTAAAAAAATATTTTTGAACTAGTGAGATAACATTTTGTATAAGGTATATACATTAATAATTTACAGTAATTCCCATTATATTGATGAATATACCATATGTTCTTATGTATCTGATTAATTGATTATTCAATTATTATCTCTATGATTTCATTATATTATTTATTAATGATATTTCAATATACTCTAAAATTCATGTGAGAATAAGAGTCATTATTGAATCATTATTAATACACTTAGAGAAAAGAAGTTATTTGGAAAATTTAGAAAATTTGAATTCTAGAATTATAAAGTTTATTTTATTATATATATTGTCTCTAAGTATGTAATATCATTTGATCCTTCAAAGATAAAGGTTGTGAAGGAATGAAAAATTCCAATGAGTATAACTGAGGTATGTTGTTTCCTTGTATTAGCAGGTTACAATGGATGATTTGTTCAAAAGTTTACTCGATTAGTTAACCTATTAGCCAAGTTGACACCTAAAGGTTTTAATTTAACATGGTCAAAAGAATTTAATAAATGTTTGGAATAATTAAATAATATATTGTTCAGTGCACCGACATAGACTTTACCATTAGGAATGAAAAAATTTGTGATATATAGTGATTCATCAGAGAAGGGACTTGGATGTGTCCTTATACATTATAACAGAGTTGTTTCCTATGCATAAAGATAATAAAGGATTCATGAATTGAATTATCCAACCCATGATCTTGATTTAGTAGCTACAATCTTTTCATTGAATATATTTATGTGTTACTTTTATGGTCAAATATATGAAATATATAAGGATCACTAAATTTTGAAATGAATCTTCTCATAGAAAGTGCTCAACATGAGGAAAAGGAAATGGTTAGATCTACACAACGATTAAGATTATTCTAAATTATTTCCAACCCATCCTTAATAGAGAAAAGAAAAAATCCCAACTTGATAATAATAATATTCAATAGAAAAAAATTCCTAGAATGATGGGAAGTTGGTAGAATTAATATATTAAGATAGTATATTGAAATTTAGAAGGAGGTTTTCTGTTCCATTAATTCCATAGAAAAAATAATAATTAGTATATGATGCTTATAGATTATATTTATCTATACATCATGGTAGAACTAAAATGTATTAGGATTTAAAGGAAAAATTTTAGTGTGATAATATGAAATGGGAAATTGCAGACTATGTATCAATATGCTTATTTTTTCAATAGGTAAAGGATTAGAGACAACATCATAAATTATTCACGAAACATATAACTTTTCCTATGAGTAAATGGGAGGATATCACTATTGAATTTTTCAGTGGTTTTCCAAAAAATCATAAAGATAATGATGTCACATGGGTTATTGTTGATCACCTTAAAAATTTCTTTCAATTCATCACTATAATGAAATCTTTACCTCTTGAGAAACTTATGAATCTCTATATTAATGGTGTTTTGAGACTTTATGGTGCACCTATTTCGATTATATTTGATAATGACCCTTGTTTTACATCATAAATCTTGAAAATTGGTTAGAATGATTTTAATACTAAGCTACATTTAAGAATGACCTATCATCCTCAAACTACTGGGAAGTCTAAAAATACAATTCAAACATTAAAATATATATTGAGGTCTTGCTCAAGTGAAATTCAAGGTATACGGGATAGGTATTTAACTTTTTTGGAATTTTTATATAATAATAACTTCAAATCAAGAATTAAAATGGAAAAATATGTAGAATTGTAAGGAAAGAAGTGTTATACTCTAACTTTTTGGGTTGATATTTCTAAAAGGAAGCTTATAGGTCCATATCTCATTGAAGATATCGTGATTAAAGTGAATACTATTCAAAGTCATATTATGGAATCTTAAATAAGAAAAAGAAAATCTACACCAATAATTAAGGGAAGGGTTCATAATTTCAAGTATTATATCATGTTTTCTTAATGTTATATCCATGGAACGGTATTATAAGGTTCAATGAGAAAGGTAAACTAAGTCCTAGGTGTATCGAGACTTTTGAAATTCTAATAATAATTGATATTTGGCTTACCATTTGGCAATGAAATCTAGCCTCTCTAAAGTTCATGAAATGTTTTATATATCATTATTAAGGAAGTACAGGCAAGACTCAATGCATGTGATTTTATATTAGGAATATAATTGGATCATTTTTTATCTCACTATAAATAGACAATCTAGATTCCTGACACTAGTGAACATGTGTTGTGGAATTAGATAACTCGATTAGTAATGGAACTATAGAGAAATCATTAAATAAGAGGAAACATGGGATTATAAAGTATTTATGATGAATAACTACCCAAATATATTCATGATTTGACATTTTTGAAATTTCAAGAATCATTTTCTTAGGGAGGGGAGAATGAAACACTCGATCTTCAATTATAGCATGTTTTTATTTCAAAAGAAATAATGGACTTAATGCACACAGTTTTATTCAAGATTGTGATTAAAACCAAAATTCCTAAATTTTATAAATTTAATTTTAGGGAAATAATTTAATTTTTAATTTATCATTTCAAAAATATAATAGGGTTAATTTTTTGATATTTTTTAGAAATAGTTGTTTTGGGCGAATAATGAAAAATATTGTTTTTACAAAAACTGTCACTTTTAGTACATTATAATGATATAAATAAACTTGAAATATCATGAAAAAAATTATAAAATAAATATATATTTAATATTTAATATTATTCCAATAAAAATATAATGTTGAACTTAGAAATATATGTTTAAAATATTGAAAATATTTGTGATGTTATTTTTCATGTAAATATTATTTAATGTTCTTCTCTATTAATGAATTATTTACTAGGTTACCTTCGGTTTTGGTTTGGTTTTAAAGGAAAAAATACTAATTATATTTAACATAATCTAACTAATTCCATTGCAATCAAAATTATACTTTATTTTTCTAAAAATCATTTTTATGCTTGAAATAAACATTCTTTTAAACACGGTTTTTGTTGCATCTTATGAACATATATTAAAATTAATTTTTACTAATTATAAAAATGTCCTATTTTAAAATGGATTCAATATCTTTGATAATAATAATTATTAGTATTTAATAAGTCCAACTTAACTTTTGGTCATAAGGGATAGTAACCATGGTAAATATTTATCATTTCAGTTAAGGGTAAACTGAGTTAAAAGGGATAAAAGAAAGGGACAAAGATTAAAATAACACAAAACATTTTATTCAATATCACTAGTTGTTTTTATTTCAACCAAACCCTTTTAATCTAAAAATATATCATAATTTGGATCCACATGACCAGAGTAATACATATATATTATAATAAATTTTCAAATATTTACAAGTTTTACACCCACCTCACTTATAAAAGGAAACCTCATATCATCATTTATTTACACTAGATGATCCCTTTAGGTCAACTAATACCAACCCTAATTCCATACCAAAAACCCCCTCCATGTTCTAATAGTCCTAGTCTTACCAAAAAACTAAACAGATGTATGAGGTAAGGGTTTATTCTACAACCTGATTTTTATTCGGGATTGTTTATGTTTCCTTTGAAGGAAATTATGATCTATTTCTCTTTTCAATTCCTCATATATTATTCTCCTCTAGTTATTTACGTATTCTACATGTTTTCCTTTTATTTTAATCTCTTTGGTAATTAATATGATCTACAAAATGTTTTTTAAGAAATTTTGACCTTATTAATTCTTTTATCTGCCTCTTGTTTTTCGTTGTCCATGTTTCTTATAATGTTTTCAAGAAAATTTTTAATATGATACAATGATAATTTAAAGCCATTTTTTGGATCATAATAGTATAATATGGCCATTAGAGGGGGATGAATCTTAGTATAAAAAATTAAACTAATACAAAACACAAATCCTCTTATGTCGAAATGATCAGACTCAAAGATTGTCTGATGATTAAAGAAATATAAATGGTTCTAGTAAGTGTTTGATATATCATATTAATTATCAGTTTCACAAACACAACGATTAAAGTAATATTATAAATATAAGTAAGAAAATCTTTCTGATGTATATTCACAGCAGAAAATATACTTATAACAATAATTAAAACAAAAGCATGTAATAGTAAGAATGACTGAGAAGCATTATAAATGAATTTAATCATTAACCTTAGGTGCTTAGAAAGTTGGAAATCCTAACTTAAGGTATCGAAAGATTTAATACCGAATGTAAAGTTATGTATTTCCTGACCAAGAAATCACTTTATATGATGATCATTATTGATCTATCTTTTTACCCCCTATAATCGCTCGATATGATGATCATCATATGTCTTTCGAGCCTTGGAAGCCCTTGATCTGATGGATCAAATTCAACTATATTCAAATCCATCAAATCCCTCATTCTAACCATAATTAGATTCAGTGAATACAAAATAATGTTTTATAAGGAATTTATAATCCTCACACAGATTCCTTAGAACTACAACTCTCATAGAAATTACAAAGAGTTTAGAATGAGATGTTCAAGAAGATAAAAAACTCAAATGAGTCGAGTTGAAAATGCAAAAAATCATAGCTCATAAAAAAACCTTTTATTTATAATAACTCCTCCAATGTTCATATTTTAGATTTGGTTTCAATGACCTAGGTTATATTTTACTTAGACAATTCATAAATATCTAGATCTTGATTATTGAAGCTAAAAATGAACTACACTTCATTGTCTGAGGTCGTCTAATTTATCACCATGAAAATTATTTTAATGTATTACATGTGATAGAAAATATATATATAATAATAATATAATATTTGTATAGTATTATGAACTGTACTATATATTGTTAATTAGATAAACTAAATAAAGGTTAGTCTGATGTATTGGTTGTCATGAATTTTGTCCGTATGTTGTAAAGGACATAATTCTAACCAATGGTCAAAGAAGTAGTCGGTCTAATGTATCAAACTCACCTTCAGTTCCGATGGATTAGATTAAATAATATAGGTTTATATTATTTTTATATTAGAACTATATCTATGTTAAATATAAAATAATACTTTCTAAAAATACATAAAGAAAACATGGGATATAAAAAGATAGTGAAATAGTATTTTATGATGGAGTTTTTCATTTCCAAAACTAAGGAAAGGAAAAAATTTAAAGTTTAAATTTGACTCAACAATCTCTCCCTTTTTTAAATCACAAAACACAACCATTAAAATAAAAAATTAGTCACATTGAAATACTTAAAACCCTTCATTATTTTAAGATCTACAATGATATACTTCATATCATAACTCCCATTGAGTTTATGATTTATTTGTTATTGGAAAGATAATATTAATACTTTGGACTATCCCCTATAGATATTAACTCCCCATAAATAAATAATTTTAAAATATCTCCCCAAAAACTTCTCACAGTATCCTATGAATTTTTATAACTCTCACCCATAAACATATCTCCTTAAAACTTCTCCCCCTTTGTGATTTTAAACAAGAATATGACAGTTATATAATCACCTAAAATGTTATATAAGGATAACATATGAAAGAAATGTATGTGAATTAAATAATCAGCCAAGATATAAAAGAAATAACATACATCCAATAAAAATTGGAAGACATTCAAACATATAGTATATGGATAATAAGTCATACACATTAAACATTCAATCAAAAATGTTTCAAAATACAATAAGAGTTTAGGAAAAATCATTCTTTCTTATAGATATTTTTTATGATCCCCTTCATCTTTTTCACATCCTCACAATCTTTTCCAGAATCAGTAATGGATGACTCAAGCTTCACAATATTTTCCTAAATTACTTTCTTTCCTCTGAACTTGGTCTTCTACCTTTCAACTTCCTTAAATATATTCTAATTTTATTCCATCAAAAGGAACAACTCAACTTCACATGATCTAGGCCAACTATTTTCTAACTCCATCTTGTGAACATTATATTTTAATACATTCACTTCCTCATCTTGATTATTAGTTAATCCATTGAAATCTTCAACCAAATTAACACTGTCAGATACATTTATTGATAACTTGTCACATGATTCATCCATTTCAAGATAATGTTTATTCACGTCTATAATTTTTTCATCATGGTATTTTAGATCATTATCAACTTGGTTTGACCATTTTACCATCTAATTATAAGATATATTTTGTGTCTTGGTTTTTTATTTAAAAGATTTCAAGTTTTCCTCAATCTAAACTATTAATTTTGTTAATACCATCAATGAATCCAATTTTTCATTCTGGATGTTCTGAATTAGTTTAAATCAATATTCTATATTTTTAAGATACAGAATCATATCGCTTATCTGTTTTATGTTTTGGAAAGTATAAAAAATCCTTTTTTGAGTTATTGTTTCTTCAAATTTTGGAAATTCTAATAAAACCAAAGGATCATGTCGATGACTTGGTATGATGTATATTTTTTATTTTTTTCATCATTATCTTCACCATTTTGAGAAACCTTCTAATATTTTGATAGTTTTATAATATCAACTTCTTTTTCTAACTCAACCTTGTTAGATACTTTCATTTAATATTTCTGAAATTTTTCATCTTCTTCTAAAGGTGAATTTTCTTCCCCGAAAATTTCTATCTTGAAGTCCTTATTTGACTAGGATGATAACTATGTAGTCCTGGAGGATGACTTCGATGATGTTTAATCTTTCTTGGTTTCTTTCTCAATTTTAGTTTCTTCATCATCATCAACTTATTCCTTTTCATCTTCCTCTTCTTCTTCTTCTTATTATTTTTCTAATTCTTTTCCAACAACCAGGTAATTTTAAGAAATCATTTTCCAACTTTCTTAATATATTTTTATTTTTCTTTCTCAACTACCTTTTGAACATTTTATAGGATTGATTTTATAATTTCTTATATTATCTCTTTAACTTTCCCTTTATTAGCAGTTTATGGAATGACTAAATTAACAAAAAAAAGTTTCTAAAAACACAATTTTTACATCCAGAATAGTCTAACAAGTGTGAGGAATGATTTTGGATTCTTGTTCCAGTTGTATAATAGACAAGGTTGATATAGATAAAATTTAATTCTATAAATGTTTTCTACTTTATTCAATAAAATTTCTCTATTTTTTTCATCTGATAATCTATTCTTATATATATTTATCATCTATACTTATTTTAACTCATAAATCATTTGAATATTCAATGATTTGGCCTCGGCCTTATCAATACTAAAAGAAGGATCACTTGGTTTATTCTGAGCTTTTTCTTCTATGAAATATTTTAATTATTTATCAGTCAGGTGTTTCTATTTCTTTTGAATTTTGGGTGATGATGAATCTGATTTTATTTTTCCATTCAAAAATACTTTCTCTTTAGAAGGTCCTTCATCAAAAATGGATTTTTAACTCTATCAAAAATATTATTTATCTTGGTATAAAAAATAATTTTCATTCTTGACATAGCCGCTTCACCGATTAAAGAAATATTTTCCCTCATAGTATATTTTTTATTCTTTATCTTGAAAACTTCCATGCTGCTAACTAAAAAATAATTACAAAGCAAGGGAACATTAGAAACTAAATTTTCATTTTTTCCTTCTTTATATTCTATAATATTAGAAATATAAACTTTACAAAGTTTATCTACCTCATATTCATCAAGAAGTCTAATAAAAAATCCAAAACGTTTAGGGTATCTCTCTCACCATTTCTCAGAATAATATAACCATACATCTAGAGGGTAACTACTTGAGTGTTTGTTGTAATGTGAGAAAACATTCTTACTTTCTCAAATAAAGTTAAAAAATATTCCTTGACTTTTGATTACACAAAACTTCTATGTTTTTTAGGTAATTTGTGGAATATAAGATACGCGTCGCCCTTAAACAGAACTTTCAATAAATTTTTGACTTTGTGATTTGAAATTTTATACTCTTGATCAAGAAGAATATAAAATATTTCTTCCTTAACATCTTCCAAAATAAAATTAATTGATGTGAAAACTCTCTTACTATTTCAGGGTAATGTTTTTCAAAATACTCATTTTTTTCAACATATATTTATTCTCGGCCTCGAAAAATAATAATCTTCTTAAGAATATAGTCATGTTTTTTATACCATACCCATTCTCTTAACCTTTCCCTGATGAATTATCTTTGTGTAAAATATTTATAAGCTTCCATTATAGTGATTCTGGATTCGATGAATGGATGAATGGAAAAATATCAGTCTAAGAACATAAATAGGTGGTGAGAGTTGGGATTGAAAGTCAAAAAAAAACCGATATGGGACATATCATGACCCAACATTATATAGGAATTGTAGGAGAATTTTAATATTTTATAAATTTAAATGGTTGATATTGGATATAATTTTCTTATCCAATGATAAATATTTAATCAAATAATTTTTTTAAATATATATATGAACTCTTAATTATTTTTAAGAAAAATTTAATTGGAGTGAGAAAGAATATGATTAGAAAAACTATTAAGTTGGAAAAGAGAAATTGTAAAACAAAAAATATATATAAACCGCATCATTAAAAAACTAAATTAATGAATAAGTGAAACAATTAAAATAATAATACCATCAGAATTATGAAATCTTAATCAGTATGAGTTACCTATACTTCATAGTGATTGTAATAGAAACTAATTACAAAAAATCTTATAAATAAATTATTTTTAGGTAAAATTTATAATAATTTTTGAATCGATAAATATTTTGAATCATAATAATATTTTAATAAAATATTGACATTGGAAAATGATTTTTAATATTTTTATAAAAATATTTGACTCTGATAAAGTTGTTATAAAAAAACATTAAAAGTTTTTAGAAAAAGGTTTTATAAAGACTAAAATTTTAGAAAAAGTAAAAGTTTTAATAAATTAAAAACATATTTACTACCCTATTGAAAAGGAGATAATTAATGTAAGGATATTGGGAAATGATAAGTATATGTGAATAATCATTTGGTATTAATCATTCATAGATTATATTTAATATATTCAAATATATTGGAACTAAGGGGTTTAGTAAAAATATTAGCAAGTTGTTCTTCCACTATGATTAATTGTAAAATTATACCTCATTTTTGTTTGTGACCTCAAAGGAAATGATATTTTATATCTATGTGTTTATCATGTGAGTGATGTGATAGGTTTTTACTTAGGAAAATTTCGCTTGTGTTGTAACACAAAATTTATGTTTAAGTAAAAATCATGTCATAGTCAGTTAGTTTTTGTTATATCCACAAAACATGAGAACAACAACTTATAACATCCACATATTTAGATTCAGTAGTAGGAAGTTCTACTAGGTTTTTTTATATGACTAAGAAAAAAAATATTCTCCTTAGAAATTACATGTTCCAGAAGTAATTTTCTTATCCATTCTACATCCACCAAAGTCAGCATTTGAAAAACCTTTAAACCCAAAATCATTTTTAGAAGAGTAAAAAACGTAGATCCATAGTTCACTTAATGTAATGAAAAATTAATTAGAAATATTTAAAATGAGACTCTTTTGCATTTGATTTGTATCTAGAATGTAATCATATTGAAAACATTAAATCTAGATGACTTGTGGTTAAGTATAGTAAACTTCCAATCATGCCTCTAAAAGTCATTTAATCAACTAGTTTCCCATATTCCTATAAACTATTTGAGGTTCTGAAGGGATTAATAAAACTTTTAGTGTTTTCATATCAAAATTTCTTAAGAAGATATTTTATGTACTTATGTTGGGATATAAATTTTTTTTCTGCTTTTGGTAAAATTTGAAACCCTAAAAATATTGTTGACTCAACCATCATACTCATTTAAAATTAGACTTCATAATATCCACAATGTAATATATTAAAGACTTTTGAATTGAACTAAATATAATTTTATCAACATATATTTTTATAATCATGATATTTTTATCAACTTCTTTTATAAAAAGAGTTGGATCCATAGCTCCCTTAACCAATTTTTATTTTTATAAAAAATAATGTTTGTCTATCATACCAAACTCTAGGGGCTTATTTAAGCTTGTAAAGTGACTTGGAATGTTTATAAACATTTTTAGGATGTTTTCTATTTTCAAAACCAGGTGGTTATTCAACATAAATATCATCCTGAACATAACCAT
This sequence comes from Viscum album, assembly GCA_963277665.1. Lineage (NCBI taxonomy): Eukaryota > Viridiplantae > Streptophyta > Magnoliopsida > Santalales > Viscaceae > Viscum > Viscum album. Next base: position 1,480,627,854 of record OY728120.1, read on the forward strand.
TAAATAAATCACTCTCCACATCCATATGAAATAGTTTGAAATTTAATAAAGCTGCATAATATAGAAGGATAAGAATAGCCTCAAGTTTTACTATTTAAGTATAGGTTTCGTTATATTCTATTTCATCTTGTTGATTATATCCATTAGAAAAAATTCTATCTTTATTTCTAACTATTATTCCATTTTCATCACATTTATTTTCAAAACCCCATTTTACTGAAATTATAGAAGTATCTTTGGGTTATTCAACTAAAGACTAAACTTGGTTCCTTTATAAATCATTAACTTCATCTTGTATTGCCTTTATCCAATACTCGTCACCTAAAGACTCATTAGGATTATCAAGTTCAATTTTTGATAAGAACTCTAGATATTAAATTTAATTTTTCAAAGAACTTCTAGTTCTAACTAGTTGATCTACATCACCAATGATATTATCACTAGGATTATTCATAAGAAAAAACCGATTTATTATATTTTTAAAACTCTGTTTTCCAACAATGTGTTGAAAATATTATTCGGGAAAAACTGTAGAAACATATTATTAGGTTTTTTATAATTATACGAACATTCTAACATGGGTGGAAAATCAGTTTTAGAAATAACATTTGAAGATATAGGTTGTTGTTGTTTGAAAACAAAAGGACCAACTTCATAAATCTTAATAAGTGATGTTTCAATAACATTAATTGTATTTTTATTAAAAACTCTAAAATCCTTACTAGTTGTGTAATAACCTAAAAATATTTGTTTATTTAATTTTGGTGAAAAAGTATATAAGTTATCTTTAGTATTCAAGATGAAAAATTTTCATCCAAAAAAAAATTATGTAATAAATTTTCAATTTCCTTTTGGTCCAAAACTCATAAGGGGTTTTATTAATAAAATGTCTTATTAAAAAATTGATTTCTAGTATAATAGGTAGTACTAATTACTTCAGCCCAAATATTTTTATCAACTAAGTATTCACTCAACATGGTTCTAGTAATCTATTGAAGAACTCTATTTCTTATTTCAAATATACCATTTTGTTGTGGATTTCTAGGTGCCAAAAAGTTATGTATTATACCTTTTTTATTGAAAAATGTCTCAAAATTATAATTTACAAATTCTAAACCATGATCACTCTGAATTGTTATCAAGGAGAGGCTTTTATCATTTTTAACTCTAGATACAAAGTCTTTAAAACAACTAAAGGCTTCATATTTCCTTACTAGAAAATAGACCTATGTATGTCATGTGTAATCATCGACTAAAACTTATATATAGTATTTTACACCAATACTTATAGTTTAATAATCATCTAAAACATATACATAGTATTTACCACCAATACCTCTAGTTTTTGTAGGACCAAATAAGTCATTGGGCCCAAACTATAAACCATTATAAGTTGAGACTTCACTAATAGATTTAAAACATTAGTTATGTTTCTTACCAAGTTAAAAATAATCACATACTTTAGGAGTATCAAACTTAAGTTTCAATAGATCTTTAACAAGTCATATCTTAGAAAACTTAGCTAAAGTTATAACATTCCAGTGTCCTGTTATTTTATTCCATAACCAATATTGATCTTCCATTACACTAAGGCAGGGTAGATCTTGTCTTCAAAGTGATTCTAAGTTTAAAGTGTAAACATTATCATGTTTATTGGTAGAATTAATAAATTAATCTTTAGAACTGTGAATATTAAATTTTTAATTCCTGAAGCTCACAAGATAACCCTCATCACATAATTGATTTATGATTATAATTTTTTACTAAATTCCTAAAAATGAAATTAATACTTTTAAAAGAAGCGTAATATTACCTAGTTTGATAATCTATCCATGATAATTATCTCCGAATGTTGATTTTCCACCTTTCATATTTATGATATTCTTAAATAAATATTTATTTCCATTAATATGTATGGAACAACCACTATCCATATACCAAATGTTTTTTTGTACTTTTTTTTTCTGAAAACAAAAATATTAGTGTTTCAGAACCCAAAACATCTTGGGTTTGGTATTATTAGAAAATAAAATCTTAGGTAATCACATTTTTTCAACATTACTACTATGAGAAAATTTCGTTTCTTTTCAAAAAAAATATTTATGAAAACATAAATTCTAAACTTTATTTAAGGAGAAATTTTTTTTCTAGCATCTACCACTCTGACATTTTATGCAAAATAGAGTACTTTTTTGGAACAAAGTGCAACACATTTTTAGAACATAATAGTTATTATTGAAATAAGTTTTTTATAAGTAAAATACCATTCCAAAAATATCAGTATGAGATATAATTTGATTATAAATTTTATAAAAAAATTTGTTCCTATTGGTAAACATAGATGACTGTTTATTTAAAATAGAAATATAGTATTTAGTTTTACCACTAAATTTTTATCCATAATAATATGTGTTTTTGAACTAATTTTTAAAAAATCATTTTGTAAACTATTTTTTTAGAAATATAGTTTTTATGATCTTTTGAAATTATATCTTTTTCAAAATTAGTCTTATCAAGATATTTAAAAACATCTAATATTTTAGTAGTAAGATTATAAATTCTTGAATTTTATGTTACATGTTTTTCTTCGGAATTATCAATTTTTTTAGAAACATTGAAATTTTCCTTTTCAAGAAGTTTAGAAAACCTAGATAATTCTCCATAACTAGGTAGGGTATTATCCACTTTATATAGTAATGTTTCATCATCAGAAGATATAGAATTTATTTTATCATTAATTTTAGAGTAATAGTCATTTAAATTAAGGTTTTTAAGAGATTCAATAGTATTTACCTTATTCATTAGACATTTTTGGACCTTTTTTATTTCTTCATATAAAGAAATATTTATTTTTCCAAAAAATTCATTATCCAAAGAATTATTTGAATAAATTTCTCCACAACATGCACTCTAGGTGTCTGAAAAATTCAGTTTTTGTTAATCTTATGTTTATAATACTTCATAGATTTTTTTTCCGAATTCCTCTATTAATTATCATTCCTTTTAAGATTAGTACAATCAGGTCTGATGCATCCTACCTTTTTTCTTTCAAAACAAATCACCTTAGTAGAGTCTTTCTTATCACTCTTATTCTTATGAATTTTCTTATATCTATATTGTGAATATTTCTTACTAAATATATTATTCTTCCTTCTATTAATATTTTCCAAATCATTTTCATGTTTTTTAGACAAACTAGAATATTATTTAACAATAACTTTTTTCTTTTTGGAATATTTCATAACTTTTTCAGTGGATTTAGCTTTGATGGGAACATTTGATGTAGTAGAAAAATATACTCCTCTATTTTTATTTTTATTTTTATTTTTATTTTTAGTATCCCCTTTCAATATTCCAAAATATTTCATAAGGGTGTCGATAAGATCATCAATGGTAAATTTTTTAATTCTCCTAGTATCATCTAAAGTTTTTATTTTGGATTCCCACTCATTTCAAATTATTTCTATAATCTTATCAACTAAAATATTATCATTAAGATACATTTATCTAAGAGACTATAAACTATTTATAATTGTCATAAAATTTTGGTGCATCTTTGCAAATAAATCGCGAGGTAGAAAATCAAAGTCTATATAATCAGCTCGAAGCATATATATTCTTTTTCAATAACATTATAAGTTCCAAAATGGGTTACTTATAACTTATTTTAAATACTATTATCAGCTTCACATGAAGAAATATGACTATATATATATTTGGATTCATAGAATATAAAATAGTATTCCTTACTCCGTAATTTAGTTGATATTCATGATTTTATTGATTTATAAAGTTATTAACATCCTTATCATGAATCTTGTAATTACCAGTAAGCATAAAAAATTTATCAGCATCACTATTAATAATGAAAGTCTTTATCTGATCTCAAAAACAGAAGAATGTAAGAGTAAGAATGACTTCCAATATTTATAAAATAATTCACTCTTTAACCTTAATAGTTATGGAATTTAAAAATCCTGAAATAAAGATATCCATAGTTTTAATATCTACTGTAAAGGTACTTATTTCCTTACTATGAAATCCCCCGATATGATTATTTGTACAACTCTTTCATCTAATACCTTGGATTCCCATAATATAATGATCAATGAATAACTTCATAGGCCCATAATCCCTCGATCTAATGGATCAGATTTAACCATCTTCCTATCCCCAAAATCCATTGATCTAACCATGATTAGATTCCGTAAATACTAAAGCAAATTTATTAATGAATTTAAAATCCTCACACATATTTTATAAAACTACACCTCTCTAAGAAATTAAAAATCATTTAGAATAAGATGTTCAAAAAGATCAAAAACTTAGATGACCCAAGTTTCAAATGTATCTTCTACCTACTCTTCAAATGAACTACTATTTATAGGCATTCCTCCAATATTAATATTTTGGATTTTGTTGCAACAACCTCAGACAACTTGCACTTTGTCAGCTCATAATGATTTGGATCTTTATTCTAGATTGATAATAATTAATTGTACTTTATTGTTCAACACCATTTAGTTTAGAACAAATACAATTATATTAAATTATTTTTTCTCATAGAATCAAATATATATACTCCAATTATAAACTTTTTAGATACTGATGGACTATACTACATATTTTCAATTCGATAAACTAAATATAGGTAAGTCTGATGTATCCATACTAATATCATTATGATGGTCCTGAATTTCATCAGTCTGATAGATAGAATGTGTTCCTAAACACTGGCCAAAATAGTTCCAAGTCTAATTTATCAGAATCACAATTAGTCTGATGGATCATATTTAATAATAGAATCTATATTCATTTCATATTAGAACTATTTCTTTGTTCAATATGAAATAATTTTTTCTATAAAAACATTCTAAAACACTTGGGATATAAAGAGTTAGACAAATAATATTTTAAAAAGGCATCTGTGATTTCCAAAATGAATGAAAGGGAAAAGTAGAAATTCTATCTTTTGACTCAATAATTTATAACTATATTTTACTTTCTTTATAAAGGATTGAAAATTATACTTTGGTTGTTTTATGTACAAGGTACATTTGACTATCAACTAAAAGTGTTAAAGGAATCTATTTTTTAAATTTTACTGAATGAATAGTATTTCCCACATTCGTGACTATTATTTTCATTAAAAAACCCTTTTCAAGTTTTCATGGATATTTTCAAAGAAAAAAATTTTCTCAACATTCTAGACATATTTATTTAAAATGTTATAAAAAGAAAAAGATATTTTCTCATGTTTTCAAAGAAATTATTAATTGTTATTTTAAAGATATTTTCATATATGTCATTATACTTTAAGGATTATTTTGATTCATTGGGGATATACTTTAATGATACCATCCACCTTATTTCATTGGATAGCTATGATCATATTGTTATATTTAATAACAATGGAAAATATTATCCTTTAATATGAAATTTTTTTAACTATTTATGATGATTATGTATTGAATTATAATTAACTTCTTTTATATAATGAATTAATTAGACTTATTAAGTGACATGTGAGGCCTATTATACCAGCCCCCCCCCCCACCAATGAATTTGTGTGTCTCATGAGACAAACTAGTCTGGATATTTTGTGTGTGCCTTGCCTATTTATGTATGATGTCTTTGAACGAGGGCTTGACGGTAAGATTATGACGTGCAACATTATGAATTATATCCTTATGAAACTAGTTGTTGTTATCCATGTAATTATTTCTATTATTATATAATCTATGGATTATTCCCCTATTATGACATTATTTATATGGAATATTTGATTATTTTTTATCTCTACCATATAATTCAATCTTTATTTATCATATGATAGCTTATATTGTACACTTCCCCCTACTAAGAATCTAATATTACCTTTTATTATGTTTTCATTTACCTATGATTATAATAATAGATCTTGAATTATTTTCAGGATATACTAGATGAAATATTAAATATTACACTAGAATTTTATGTTTTATTTTATGTTTTCAAATTTAATGTGAGAACCGTGTATGTATCTGATCTCCAAATACTATTAAACTATATAATACTTAAATATTTCATCTCTTTTATCTCATTCCAAGGTAGTAAAATAACCACAGACTCTAGGTTACTAGATTCGGGTTGTTATAGTTAGTTTCACTCATACTAAATAGTCAACTTCTTAAAAGGTACCACTTTTAAACGAATCTAACATTTATTATTTTTAATGGGATTTAATACCACCAAGTTTTCTCCTATTATTTCCTTTATGTATGAATGATTCTAATGATTTTTTTTTGAATACTATTCCATCCACCAAATTAAGGTTCTCACACCACATTGATTTTTTACTCTTTACAAAATCCACAAGTTTGAGTTACTCACCCACAAAAAGTCAAATATATTCATACTTATCAAAACTAATCTCATACATAGGGTACATGAAATATTAATGTAAATTATTAGAGTTATATGAGATAAAAAATTTCTAAATGAATAATTCTAAAGATATATATATCCAACCTTTCACTTTCTAGAATAAATAATAAACTTCCATTCTAGTTGGAAATAGAACACAAAGTCCCTCTTCAAGGGGAGAATTTACTCAAAATATAATTCATCCTAACTATAAGACCTAACTTGTACAAACATTTTCAATAAATAAATTCAAGTTAATAACACTAATTACAAACTAATGTCATGGTAGACAAAAACTAAATATTATGTTAATGTTTCTAACATGTAATACAGGGTTTGAAAATTTTATAATAAGTATTTTATTACATACACTAAATAATAAATAATAATTTATAATATAAAAAAAATATTTTTGAATAAATCAGAAAATAATCATTAAATAAACGAACATTTTATATATTTGAACATGATATAAGAATATATGAACATTTCGTAACTAAAATCTAATTGTAAACATTTTATAATTAATATTTATTTATTATGGAAATTTCCATAATTATTGAATAAAAACTCTTTATATTCACTTCATAATATGTAAATTTCATACTATTCATTATATGTCATTTTACATTAAATATATGATATTTATATGATTTATAAATATTTTATAATCTAATTATATAAACTATTTACATAATCTTAATTATCACACATTTAAACATTATTTAGAACACAGTCATATCAATCATTAAAATAATTTTGTTGTGGTTTAAATAATTACCAAAATAAGGCCCCTTAATTTGAACTACTCAAATTAAGATTTATAAAAAATTAATAATCTTGAAAATATAAACATTATATATTTAGTCCTTAATTATGTAATTTATTATCTATTTATAAATTACCCCTTATTTTTTATAAATAAATACCATATTTTTAATTCACTATGAAAACCAAGTAATTTTTAAAAGTTAATTTATAATAAATCTTAATATTTAAGGAATATTTATTTACAAAATTTTCAAAAACATTTATTAATTAATTATAAACTCTTTATAATTAAATATTTTAAAAATATTTTATAATTTAACAGGTGTTCCCAAGACACCAATTTCCATTATTTATAAATAATTTATAAATAATTGATTCAATTTATAATTGAATAAAAATAAATAAAGATTTCATGTTAATCATATTATATGATTTATTTCTGTTGAAAGTTATGACTAGTAAGGTTTCCACATATATATGTTATTATTCATACTTCGGGATTGATAGTTGAGTCATTAATAACAGTATACCAATAGAATGTGTCAATCATCTTTAATGAATAATGCCCATATCATTACTTACCATAGAATATATCATAATTTATGATATTCATCATATCATACTTATGATATGATGATATGTTTTGGTTATAAAATATAATCAATTGTGTTTAATGATGGGAGAGAGTTATATGTTATGACTGGAAGAAAATCTATGGGCTTCTATTATGTTGTGGATTATGATATCCCATGTAATATGTTGTGATATGAATCCCATAAAATATAACAACATATCATACTGTATGATTGGAAAATGATTCGAATTACAATAATCATAAACTTAATTTTATGCATAATTTCACAAATACAAGTTCATAGGTTTCTCTAATAACACCACATGGATCTAAATTGGTCTATTAAAACATAATATAACTAATAGAATAAACTTAATACCATTCCAAAGATCATTCAGAATAAGATAAAAGAAATATGTGAAATTGTAAATTAAGAACTGCTATAATATCATGTACTTTTCTTTTGTATAACCATAGTATCATCATCAAATTCATTAAATGTTTTTGATGATGATCACCAAAGTGGAAAATGAAGGTCTCAACCTTTGGAGGTATCCAAGGTTCAACTAGATCACACCTCATACATTTAGGAATCTTATTTATCTATGATGTTCTAGTACCTCATCATGCTAAGGAAGAATAAGAAATCACATTTAGGTTTTGAATTTTGGTTGAGCTTTGGGTCTTGTCACTCACACCATTTACTAGAAGTACTCTTCTTATAGAACATGAGGATGCTCCTCAGAACGATTGATCATTAACTCATATGTTATGATGGATGAGTTAGTGGATCCGAAAATATTCATTTCATACATGTGATAAATCCATCACATTAAAACTCTTGTAATTACCCTTACATGATAGCTTTCATGGGAGTTCAGCCACTTAATCTATGATAAACAGTGGATTTGTATCATATACAAAGACTTATTATGTGAATACCAATCATAAAATATGATTAAATGTGTTTAATTAGGTAATCACATGAAATATTATTTCATTACATGCCTTACTATACCTTCATGTTATATGATATGATGCATCTTGAAGTTATATAGCTTCTCCAAACCATGTTATATGATAACAAAATATCATTTAAAACGACTTTCCTTTTAATGGAATTTTGAATTGCCATGAAATATGGGTATAATGTTTTATTATATCCATATATCATACACTGTATATAAGCTATTATGTATCACATACTTAATAGGATTTATGTCGTATCCCCTTCACACTTATTTTTTTGTTACTAATTCAATTTATTTAATATGTTATGAGTATATTTTTACCAAGAAAAACCCCCCAATTATAACAGTAGTTATGATACTACTAAGCATCAACTAAATATGAACAATTTAGTACTTCATCATGTAATGAAATTTAGAAAATAATAGGTAATAAATTAAGTAATAAATTATAATAAAATAATAAATAATTTCTAGAAGATATAAAACAACAACAAACAATAAGTAAACAGTAATTAAATAAGAAACAGAAGCAAGAAAATAAGAAGATAACATGATAAAATATATCAGAAATGTCTATAAAATTACCCACTATCAGTTTTTCATCTCTTCATACTTAAAATTTTCATATATCATCCATTCCCTTTCACTAGTAATCACATAATATCATATTAAATATTTCTATGGATATCAACATCAATTTTATAATTCTTTATTTTAAAAAAATATTTTTAGAAAATAATACCGACAACCATATCGAGGATTAATGAATGTATGTCATCAATAAGTCATGTAAATATTTAATCACCATGATAATAACTAAAAATATTATATTTACCAATCATTATAAATAATATTTCATGTAAGGTGCATGTGTCATATTTAGTATCCAATGCTTTCATAATCACTACATTCTTATAATATTCACATTATAAGAATTTTTTATTATCATGTTAGCATGATTTTAATTCATAACCTATTTCTAATATGTTTCTCACTCATACCCAAATCATGGTAATTTAAATCATTAAAAAAACATTCTAGTATGGAATAATAACAATTAACATGTCGCATAATTTTTCATTCTTGCATATCAGTTTGTTTGTGGAATTTAACCGTTTTACACATGTTTTCTACAATAATCATTTCATATGTATCACATTACATCTCAATATAAATTATGAAACATTAATTCCTTCTAAATAAAATATTCATTGGGCATCCATAAGAATATTTCATTAAGTAATACATTCTATGTAATTAAATTTATTACTCTAGTATACTTATCAATTAGATAAACTCATAGTTAAATATTGTATTTAATTTCAACAATTTTATGAATAATTAATTTGGAATAACACATAAATAAAATTAAATATTAAGAAACAATAGAATCTAAATCATTCTGTTGGAAACATTTCTTTCAAAAATCTATTTAACTTAATAAGTAATTCCTAAAAGGCATTCTAAAATAGAGAAGATTCCAGAAAAAAAATCATAACGATGATGATATTTTAGACATACTTAATCCTTAATGAAAATATATGAACATTCTACTTATATTAATTTAAAACAAAAAATTATGTTTTAACATACTTAAAAGTTTGTTAACTAACATGAATTATTATAAAACAAGGAAAGTTTTGAAAAGAAAATCATATATGTGTTGAATTTTAAGAAATTTTATTTTATCTATAAAGGGTTAATTTACTAAAAAAGTTTACAAAAAAATTATAAAGGGTACATCATATCAGTATATATACAAATATAAATAAACCCACAAAGTGTAATTAAAATTTTTAATTTTAACTAATATAAAATTGATAAAAGTGCATGCACCCTTACAAAATTTTCTACCCCTCAATCCATAAATTTCACACATAAGATGCCTATTTGGCTATAATGGTCCTTATGTTAGATCAGATAGGGTCAAAATAACCAGATCCTGGTAATTCAATATGACATTAAGGGTTCTAAAATAATTCACAAGGGGATTGGGAATATTTGTATTCTACCCAGTCCCCCTCCTTCTTTACTGGTTAGGTTAAATGACATAGTTTTATTATCAAATCCATGCAATCCATGCATATTCCAAACTCCAAACTCTATCATATATCACAACAAAAAGTTTTGATATCACTTTTTCATGGGCCAAACCCACTGGAACCCCACCTAGGTTATCATTGAAGATACGTATGACACTCAAGGACCACCTCTAATAGGCTCTAGGTTGGTGACTATCACTGAAGGAATCTATAAAAAGTTTCAGGGACATTACCCTCCAAAATTCACAAGAAAATTAAAAATAAACCACTAAGGAACTCCATATATATAATCCCCAAAGATAAAATCCCAAATCCCAAAACATTTTTACATTCAAATCAAACACATTAAAAATAATGAAAATTTATCAATATACCCTTAGACTCCACTCCAGGTTCCGGAAAAGTATCATCCCCAAATATACATAGAAATTTCTTAAAAACAACTCTAGAACAGTGTAGATGGTTGAGAAATTGGGAATAATCAGTAGTATCATGTTTCTAATAAGTTCTATATCCATGTAAAATATTAGTTTTATGGTATACATGCCTGAAATATATAAAGTAAAAAAATTAGGATAATAAATATAAGGATTAAGTTAGTAAGAAAATATAGAATTAATTAAAATGTCATCTAATCAAATAACTATAATCTCTGGTAGTAACACCTACATGTGTCATATTAGGTCATTTATTATATACATTTTCATAAATAAAAAATATTGATATAAGGTTTCTAAAATCATAATAAATTAATGGGAAATGGATCTAAAAAAATAAACCACCATTTATTCAGTCATCATAATCATTTATTTATATCATCAAATATTATTTCAACAATAACCACATAACAAATATTTCTGCATCACCACAACTATCACACAATCACCACATCATCACAACCAACATAAAAGGAAACCAAAATAGGTTATCCCAGCTCCCAACCTCTGACAACATCCCAACATCATTTCCACTATGATCACATTACATTAACCATATCACCACATCATTACCTCAAACACTCATGTTATAAACTTGAGCAATAAAAATCTAAATATATGACATAACCCTAAAACATCATAGCTTAAGGAAATGTTTGTGTTTTATAACCTTAAGTTGTTATATTCCATATATAGATGCACTCATTGTAATCTTGATCCATTATAGCCGGCATATTTATATAAATTTACACTTCACCTTAAGACATTACAACCCATGTTCATATATAAATTTATATCCAATCGCAAGACATTACAACCTTTAAGGAATATACATGTGATTACCCCAAACTATTATAGATCGTGTAGCCATTATAGCCTATGCATGTATACACATCTTCAAAATAAATTATAACCTGTATGTAGAGTGTCACATCACAAAAAAACAACAAAAAATAGGTAATAAATCATTAAAAATAAGGAAATAAACACACTATCATACATGCAGTCATTCAAAAAAATAAAACCTAATTGGGTAAGAACACATATATAATAAAAAAATGTGATGTCCTAATGTGTAATAAGGAACTACTAAAATTCCATAATTTTTTATTAACCACATCTTCTCAAAATCTAATATGATATCACTACTATGTATATATAAAAACAAATACCATGCCCAATATTTTTATTACATACAAATTAGTTAGTTATTCTATTCCTTTTAATTATGTAATTATTCACTTATATAAACATGATTAACTGAGACACAACCAAATCATCATGAATTAATGAACTAAATTATACTACTTAATGGATTTTACTACATATGAAGCAAAATTAAATTCCAAAAGAAAAGATAAAAGGCATTTAAATCCCAAACCTTAATAGTACTGTGTTTTTGGATTAACTTTGTTTGTTATTCACTACACATATTTTCCAAGGTATCTTCCTCATTCTACACTGTAGATCTACCCCCATGAAAGTAATGAATATTTTAAAAAATATGAGAGGAGGCATATTTTTGGAGTACGATGAAATGTGATCACCATGACTACTATTTATAATGAAAATATAACCCCCTAAAATCAATATCACTAAATAAAAGTCCTAAAAAATTATATAAAATCCCTCTATAAATAAGAATAATAAACCATACAATTTAATTATGACAATTAATTATTGCATAAAATTTTATAATATTAATGATTATAATATCTAAACATATTTTTTTATTTATATCTATTATATATATTTAACAGTGCACCATTTTTTATGTGAAACATTTTATAACATTTTATATATATTTTTAAAACACTTCATGTTTTTAAAACGTTTTGCAAAGTGCTTTTTTGTAAAACATTTTTTTAATTTTTTTAAACGTATTTCTATTCTTCTAACTCACATCGTGCCTCCACACATTTATTTTATTTTCATTAAATTTTTTTATTTCAGATAATAAATTCATATCCACCACTTACCATTTACCATTTAATTTGTTTTTTAAATATAATTTTTTCACATTGGTGAGTCCCCATTTCATTTAAAAAACATAACATCACATTTACAATTAAATGTCATCCCAAAAATAAACTAATTTCATTTCAAAATATTCCATACTTCTCACTTAAACAAATTATATCACATTGATAAATTATATCATTGAAATATTGATTATTTTAAAATAATTTAATTTTTCCCAAAAATAAAATGAAATAACACCCATGAAAAATGAAAAATGAAATAAATAAATTATTTAAATAATAATCTTTATAACATTTAAATAAATATAAAATACACCAATAATTAATTTTCATAATAATTATAAATCCAACAACAAACATAAATTAATTCTAAATTATCTTAAATAATTAACAAATTATTAATTAAACTGAGACCTTGATGTAATATTTGAAACATAAAATATTTTTAAAAATTTAATGTATTTAACTAATACGTAATATTTTGTAAATTAATGAAGAAGATATATTTCAATGCATTTTATAAAATTTAAAATTATCTTTAATAAAATCTTTTATATATTTAATAAAAAAATTATAGGAAATAAAATTCTAACAATTATTAAATGTTATAATTCTGTGAAATCGTTGTAACTGGGAAATGATAGAAAGGGATTGATAAAATTGAGGATGATACATTAGATACTTATCAAATTATTCACATCCTCTAGAATTCAAAATTATACATTGATGAATATGAAAACCAACCCAAGAAAAGGAATGTGAAACATGAGTATTCACATTAAATACATTTAAAAAAATTCTTACCCTTGAGAATCTAAACATAATTTTAAAAAAAAAAATAAGAGTAGCCCAAAGCATAATGGTAATTCGGAGATTCATCTCAAATAATAACTTAATATACATACCCATGACCCTATGGGTTGTGAAATTTATAAAAAATTTGAATTTTGGTCCCAAATTAGGGGATGTTTTGTGAAATAGGATTTAGATCAAAATTCTAAGGGTTGGTACATCCCAATGGGATTTTTGGACATGTATCAAGGTCTGGATTTTGTTTTGGGTGCTTGGGTGAGCGTCAAAGTGGGATCAAGAAAACTCCTAGGTTGTATTTTAATATAGAAGGCACGTTGTACCCCAACCTATGAGTGTCAAGCCATGACATCCCTCTTTAGGGGTGTTGTAGATAGGGGAACATAGTAATTGTTCTATGAGTGAGGAAGACCACTTCTAGGAGTCTTGGTCCTCCCTTAGGTGATTCATGTCACTAAAAGACCTTTAGGGGTCACACAATCATAGTGACAGGGGTGGCCCCTCTTTTAGGGGTGGTCACTCAATAACCCATAGGGTTTACAACACAATTGGTTCTCGGTAGTGTGGTGTCCATTTTACCATGGGTGGTTGTTTCATGACCTAGGATGGCCTTACCATGATAAGGATAGGTAAATTATTGTCATGTTTCGAACCCTATAATCACGCTATGACTGAAACCTAGGCTAGTTTGTTTAGTAGTGGAAGACAGGTAATTTACCAGTTGGGCCTTCTTTGATTATAGGATGAGAGAGGTTTGAGGAGAGGGTAATTTAGTTGGATCTCCCTCTCATTTTATCCCATGAAAACCCTATTTAATAGAGGTGATTTCTTGGTGATTTTGTTGTGGTTAAGGTGAATTACTCTCTTATTCCTTCAATTTTTTGTCCTCATTTTCTTTAATGTAATTTGGTATGATATCAAATTAGGGTTTGGTGCAAATTCTACCAAAGCATGGCGGAATCAAGATGGGGTGAGAGGGATTTTTCTTTTCATGTGGAGAGTTCATCAAATGATGATAAACACACATTGTTTCTTACCATTTTGTTAGAGGTATGTCTTCTTATGAACTTATATACGGTTCTAATAAAATTTGATAAAATTGGGAACTAAAAAGGTGCTATATTTTGGGGATTTTGCCCATGATTGTGTTAGGGGTATGTCATGGAACTTCAGGGTGTATTTGGTTGCGATTTTAGTGTGGTAAGACTACTTCGTGAGCATTTATGAAATTATGAATCTTTTAATTAAATGGAATAGTTAATTATAATTAGTTATAATTAATTACTTGGGTTGTGATTGATTTAGATAGGAACATGAGAATTTGAGGTGAGTTTTTAATGAGCCTAGGAAATGGTGGTCGGGTTTGAATTAAAAGGGATAAGTTTTTATGAGATTGGTGGACCATGAGAATCTCCCTAAACTATATTAGTGTTGTTATGTAGAAAGAAATATGTGATCTCTCCTTGTATGAGTAATTGAACCTTACATAAAAAAATTGTTAACACCTATGGATAGAACAAAATTGTCAAGGGCCATGATGGACTTTTGAAAAATATATTGGTTCTGTAATCACGAATGGTAATGATTTTGATCCTAAATGTGTGACATATGGTATATGAACCACAATTATGGTATAGAGTGAGGTAATTATTCCTCCCCTATAAGAACTTGGGACTTATTTTTTGGTATGCCTTTTCTTTTCTAGTGTTTTTGAGAAAAGAGGAGAATCTGGAAATTTAAGGCGTACACGCCGTGTACATTGGAGTACACATCGTGTACTCGGTTGTGGTAGGTGACCATGTACTGGCTAGGTAACGGTCGAGTAAATATCCATGTGGGGTGACTTAGAGACCTTTTAAAGTGGGGTCCAATTAAGGAAAGTACACATCGTGTTCCTTTAGACAACATGCCATGTAATTATCTTTTTAATTGTTATATCGGACCAGGGTCACATCTCATTCACAGAAACCCCTTCATCTAACGATGTCTCATCTATGAGTGACAAAGGAGTGGGATTCTTCCCAGATCCTCTGATCGATCATCCGTTCTTTGTTTTAACCACTGTAAATTGCATTGGAATTTCCATGATGAGTTCTTCCTTATTCTAAAGCTTCATCTCTTGATTTATCCTATTTCATGAGATATCCTTGATTGAAAATTGTATTAATTTTTTTTAGATATACATCATTTTAGGCTGATTCAAGGGACGACGTTTGAGAGTGTTCTTCGTAAAATTATGAGGTAGGTATTTTGTGCCTTTCCATAGTTAGTCTTTGAATATTATGTGCAAAAGTACCCAATACCCTAAAACATGGCATTTCATGTTTAGGTATTTTAGACCTATTAATACATGCTATGTTTTGTGTTTCTGAGTAGAGGTTGTTTGATTTTTAAAAGGGTTATTTTCTATTATATGGATGTGTTTCCTATGTTTGTTTTAATATTGACCATTTCTTCTGGCATTGCTATTTAGGATGCTTGTTTTCCATACCTTGTGTTGTTAGGATGGAGTGATATTCTATAATGTTGTTATATGCACGTAGTTGTTTAGCCAAGTAGTCCTTGAAAGTCGTTATCCAGGTATTTCTTAAGGTTTACTTTGGCTTTTGAACATCATTGTGCATGATTGACTTACACAGGGTTTTGGGAACCTAGTGTAGTAGACTATAGGGGGAATGGACATTGAGGGATTCTCTAGATCATATGTTTACTTTTACGTTGCAAGACCATAGGGGGGATGGAATTTGTGCTCCCTCAGTGTGTATATAGTTCGATGTTGCGAGAACATGGGTGGAATTAGATGTTGAGTGCTTTCTCAGAGTGTCTATGGTTACCAATATGGGACCACATGATCAATTGATGGTGAGTGATTCCTCATAGAGTCTTTATTAAAGCTAAACCAAAGGGGTTAATCTGTGAGTACTTCCTAGAGGGTTGCCTGTGTTTGATTGGTTGAACCAAAGGGGTTAGGATGTGAGTACTTCCTAGAGGGTAAATTTTTTTGATTAACTTCTTACTTGATATATTAAAATGAATGCAATTGAAACTGTGGGATTGTTTACTTTGGAGTACATCCTTGTTCACTGCTTCATTTTGCTTATTTCCTACCCTATATATTCACTGACTATTATGAACAAATATTTGGGTGGTTGACTACTGGGATTCGTCTCACACCCTATTTGAGTCATGATTTTGGGCCCAAATAGATTATATTACTACAGGTATAGATAAGGGTTTGCACTCTTCTATGTCTGGTACATGACTATTGTGGAGCTGGAGGACATAGGACCAAGATGAGGCTCGCGATACTACTAGAGTTTATTTGTTTTCATTGTAATTTGGTTTAGTATGTTATTCTATCATTGTGACTTATTTGGCTTCTTTCCTAGATATATGTATCATGCATCATTTATATATGTTCTCTTGTTTTTTAATACTTCCAGTCTTCTGCTGTTAGTTATTTCATGTTATTACTACTCTCTCTATTGTTATCGGTTTATTTCCTCTTAATTCCTCTACCAATGAGGGCATATTTTTCCCACTATCACACACAAGGCCCTCACTGCTAGTCGGAAACCTCTGGCATTTGGGGAAATGCGCTTGAGACCATGTGACCAACCAGGTATGGGTCACCTCTGGGCGGCACCCAACACAGGGACGTTACAAAGTTGTATCAAATGAATTATGTTTTCCTTGACTTACTATTTGGAGCATGTAGTAAGGGATAGGATGGAATAGGTAGTTGGTAATAAGTTGTGCCTGGGATTAGCTAACCCTTGTACTGGGAAAAGCTAACTTACCTGGATTATTGATGTTTTCTAGTTTTTTAATTATTATAGTTGATTTGATTTAACCTTTGTGTGATTCACATGTTTTTTGATATTATCATTGATATTATTGAGATTCTATTTCTACTGAAACTCGATGAGATGAGGGTATTCCATCTCATGCATCATATAGGAACTTGCTACAAATCACATGCCACACATTCTTTCCATGCTATTTTTGGTTCATTACTGATTGCATGTGGTTATGATAGATTTTGTGCAAGATATGCAGGATGTTTTTATAGTCTCCTTAATAGAATGCCTACTAATTTATAGGGTATGGAATTTTGTAAGGTTTCATGTGAATGAGTGCCAAAAATTGGTTCTTGGGGTGTTATAGGCCCTCATGGATTGGAATTTGGTGGATCATTTCACTATTATGATTTTTTATGACATGTATAAGATTCAAAACATTGATTCACTAGGATTATGATCCCTCACAGATCAGAATTTGGCACATTAATGTTGGTTTTAATGTTTTTCTGGGTTCTGGGGTAGTTTTTGAGGCTTGCTGTCTAAAAAACCAAGAATACATGGTTCTGGGGTAGTTTTTGAGGCTTGCTGTCTAAAAAACCAAGAATACATGGTGTGTATTGCTGAATACATGTCAAGTGTCCTAATGTTCGGGAAGGAAATATTTTTATTAATTACACACTGTGTACAATATGTACATGCCATGTAGTCTCTAACCGTGTTACTTCCTATGTGGGATGATACACAGGGCTGGAAAATCTTTGGTGGAACACACTGTGTATCGTACGTAGACACCATGTGTTTAGACTATGTGTCTAGTCATGTGACCAATGACATGGGTTGATTATGGGTAGTTAGTACATGCCGTGTCTAGAACAAAAACACTATGTATAGTCAACTGTGTAACTGTTCGTGTGACTAACAACACAGGATGGTGAAGTTCTATCTAGTATAGGTCGTGTCTTGAAAAAATAGGTTGTGTAGTCTTGCTCTAGGAGAACCTTGTGGGTTAGTCGTATAGAAGAACACAGGTAGGGGAAAACGATTCAAGTACCCACTGTGATGTGGGAGAACATTCCATGTGTATGGGGTGTCACATGACCAGGGATGGAAGGATTATACACCCATGTAAATTTATAAAGGAACACATTGTGTATCCCTGTTTTGAAAAACATTAATGCTTTCCTTATCCTATTCCTTTATTTCACTTCTAAGTTTTAGTCCTTGATAATATTAAAATAAGGTGTGCGCTTGACCATGAAGAGTCATGCCACCACAACGTCCTCTTTTTGTATGCGAGATACAAGGTAACAATTAGAAACTAGACATGGTAGATTAGGGTTTACCAGAAAACCCTCTCGTCATGCCAATCTTGGCACTAACCATCATTCTTGACATAGGTGCTGACGCATAGTTCCGAGAAGGCTTCAAGAGGTTTATTCAGACCTTCCAATGAGCATCGTATCCCACCCCGTCTATGGAATAGTTGACGCGAGTCTTTGAAAATCATCATACTCCCACCTTATTAGGGGATGGGGGACCTCAGGCTGTAGGGTCTTGGTTATAAGCCATGTTGTCGATCTTAGAGCATTAGGATATGCCTCCAGAAAGGAGGGTGAAGCTCCCTACTGACATTCTTTGGGATTCCACCATGAGATGGTGGGATGCGGTCTCATATGTGGGACTCTAGAAAGTTATGTCTTGGGATGTATTCCAGCATGCCTTCTATGATTACTTATACATGGAGACTTTGAGGGTCGATCGAGCCCGAGAGTTCCTGAGTTTGGAAGATGGTACTCTCTCAGTCACAGATTATTCTTCTCACTTCACAGATCTGCAGCACTTCACACCCATCCTAGGAGGTGATGAGTTATTCTAGGAAAGGAAGTTCAAGTCTGGTCTCAGGAACGACATCTGATATCAGGTAAAAAACATTAGGTTGACTTCCATCACTTATATATTCGATCAGGCACTGATCACGGAGTGCAATATAAGGGATTATGGAGCTGTGAGCTAGGGTGGCTAGGAATCTGGAGTTGGTACCCCTTCTACTGACATTAGGATGCACTGTATAGAGTCTGTACATGGGGATCTGAGAAAGTGGGATACTTCTTTGCGTATCCATGTGGTCTACTACCAGTGTGGGAAGAGCTGGAATATGGGGCCTCATTTTTCTAGAGACCCAGTGGAGTGCTGATATTGTAGCAAGATGAGTCATCTTTAGAATTTCTGTCAGTTTTTCTCACCAGTAGCTAGTGATAGAGTTTTAGTTTCAACATCTCATACCAAAGAGGGACCACCGGTTTCTCATCAGTCTAGGAACTGGAGTTCTTTCAGCTACTCAGGTCATGGTGGAGGTTGCAGCCATGGTATCCATTCGATAGGCTTTCAGTGACAATAGGGTGGATCAGTTTAGGGTGGCTAGGCATTGTCACAGGGCCATAGCGAATGCTAGACTTTTTCAGTGGAGTAGACCCTACAAGAGTAGGATCCTGGACCCTCTACAATTCAAGGTACGATTCTCGTTGCCTCAGTTCTAGCTTATGAACTTTTCAATACAGGGACATCCCATAGTTTAATATCTGTTGTTTTTGTTGTGGAGAGCCTTGGCTTTGTATCTTTACTTCTATTGATTGGTTGATTTTGGACACTCCATTTTGGACAAGAAAATCTAGTGTAAGATAGTTCAAGGAGTGCCCTCTTGAGGTTGGTGGGTCTAACTTCTTTTGGGACCTCTTCTTCCATGAGATGACAGGCTATGATGTCATTCTCAGAATGGACTGGTTAGTTCCCTTCCAGGCTGTTGTTGACTGTTGTCATTGTAGGTTGAGTTTCACATCACCAGAGGGCAGTTTGTTCTTAAAAAAGGAAGAATGGGATGTCCAGGAAAGTAGATAAGGACCAGAGTATCATGGGTTGGGAGGAGTTATAGCCCAGATTTCTAGTCTATATCTAGATGATCATGGGACTTCTGAGTTATACTTTCTTCTAGTGGTTGATCATTTCAGGGATGTCTTTCTATAATAATTTTCAGGTTTTCATCTTATGTGAGAAGTATAATTTCATATTTATCTTGTTCCAGGAGCGGCACCAGTTTCCATTCCTCCTTATAGGATGGCTACACCAGAGTTACAGGAGCTCAAGAAACAGTTGGAGGATTTGCAGGAAAAGGGTTTCATCTGGCCCATTACTTTTCCTTGGGGTTCACCTATTCTTTTTGTGAACACGGCAAACATTATCCTCATACTTTGTGTAGATTATCAAAATTAGTACTAGTTGATGGTAAAGAACTGATATCCCTTTCCAAGGATTAGTGATCTCTTTGATCAGCTTCAAGGAGCTTGTGTGTTCTCAAAGATTGACTTCATATCCAGTTATCATTATTTGCATGTTAGACCATCAGATATACCTCTTACATCCTTCCCAAGTAGGTATTCTGTATATGAGTATGTGGTTATGCTGTTCGGTCTCACAAATGCACCTGTAGTTTTAAAGGCACTGATGAACCATGTGTTCCATCCATACTTAGATTCTTTCGTGGTAGTCTTCATGGATGGTATCTTAGTGTACACTCACATTCGACACGACCATGCCACACATATTCAGATCATTATAAGTACAATTATAGTGAATCATTTATATGCTAAGCTCTCAAAATTCCCCTTTTGGATGGCCAGATTCACTTCGTGGGTCATGTTATCTCAGAGATAAGAGTATCAATAGACCCCAAGAAAGTGAGAGGAGTAGTTTCCTAGGAGTAGCCGATGAATGTTATTGAGGTGCGTAGTTTTCTAGGGATGGATGGATACTAAATACGTTTCATACATGACTTTTCACACTCTACAGCTCCACTAATGGGCCTGACTAAGAAGGTTGCGTAGTACTTATGGTCAGATTTTTGTGAGTTAGCCTTTTAGAATCTGAAAGGGAGGTTGACTTCAGCACCGATACTAGTATTTCTAGATCTAGGAAAGAGATATACTATTTACTATGATGCATTAGGTATCGGTATAGGGGAAGTTCTTATATAAGGGGAAGGATTCATTGCCTATAGGTCTCGGCAGTTGAGGCCACATCAGAGGAACTACCCGACGCACGATCTCAAGTTGGCTACAGTTGTTCATGACTTACACTATTGGATACATTATCTTCTGGTATATAATTTTGTGGTTTTAACTATCCTCTAATGTCTAAAGTATATCTTCACATAGTTCTATTTGAATTTGAGACAATGAAGGTGGGTTGAGTACCTTCAATCCCTTTATTTTTAGCTTTCCAATACACCAGGGAAAGTCAACATAGTGGTTGATGCGTTGAGAAAGAGGATGCAGATACAGGTAGTTCAGGAGGCCAGTAGTGAGTGGAAGCTTATGGATTTGTTCTTAGAGATGCATTTGGAGGTTCACGATAGATAGAGGAAGATTTTTTTCTTCTATAGTTCTTACCTCTACTCTACATGAAAGATTGATAATGAGGAAGCTATCAGATTCTGAAGGCCTAGTTCTATAGGAGAGTGTGTTAGGAGGGTACCCTATTCATGGATGGACCATTGGTGAGGATGAGATCCTACACTTCCATGGATGCATATGGGTGTCAGTAGACATACGTGGGGAGCTGGTGCGGGACATTCATTACTCAGTTTGGTCATTTCATCCTAGTGTCACCATGATTTATCGTGATCTACATCATCAGTATTGGTGGCCAGGTATGAAGAGATATGTTCCTAGTTTTGTGATGAGGTGTTCCACCTATCAACAAGTGGAGGTGGAGCATCAGTTACCAGAAAGGATATTTCAGCAGTTACCCATTATTGAGTGTAAGTGGAATGATGTCGTGATGGATTTTGTGACTGGTTTTCCGAGGTTTCCTTGAGGGAATGATGTAGTATGGGTTGTCATTAATAGACTCACGAAGGATTCTCACTTATTGTCGATCAAGAAGACCTTTAATGTTGATGATCTGGGAAGGATGTACATTCGGAAGATTTTACGTTTACATGGAGTTACACACTCCATTATTTCAGACATGGATTCCCGTTTTACTTCTTGGGTCTGGAAGGGACTATAGAGGGAATTGGGTACATAAGTAATTCTAAGTACATCTTACCATCCATTGACATATGGCCAGTTTGAGCGTACGATTCAGGTGATAGAGGAAATTCATCAAGCATGCGTCTTATATTTTGGAGGTTCTTTGGATAAGCACATACCTATTGTGGATTTTGTCTACAATAATAGTTTTCAAGAAACTCTTCATATGGCACCTTATGAAGATTTTTATGGTAGGCCATGACAATCACCCTTATGTTGGCTGGAAGCCGGAGAGGTAGCTATGTTGGGACCTAGTCTTGTCCAGGTACCACAAAACAAGTAGAGTTGATTCAGAAGAGTATGGATACTGCAAAGTCACGATAGAAGTATTATGATGATTGACGGAGATGACCTCTATTGTTTAAGGTCGCAGATCGGGTTTTCCTACGTGTCACACTGAGGTTGGGACACTGGAGGATTATGAGACAAGGTATGATTTTTCCAAGATATGTTAGACCATTTGAGGTTTTGGAGAGATTTGGGCGTGTTGCCTATCAATTTTAGTTACCTCATAGGTACAGGGAAATGCACGTCATCTTCCATATTTCTCAGCTACGATGTTACTTCTCAGACCCGCCTCATTTTTTTCAACCTGAGGAGGTTGAGTTAGAGGTCGACACATCATTCAAGGAGCATCATATATGGATTTTTGATCATATTGTGAAGGTTACTTGTGTCTAGTCTACTCCTCTGGTACGAGTGTTGTGGAATCATGGGCGCATACACGATGAGACTTGGGAGAGGGAGGCTAACATATGATCGCAATGGCCAGAGCTATTCAAGGATTCTTCCCCTATGCTACCTTGTTAGGTAAATTCAGGGATGAATTTCTTAAAGGGGGGAAGTTTATAAGAACCCAGGGCATCTTTTCAGGTATGGTTTGTCTTTTCTAGTGTTTTCCAAAAAAAATGGAGAATCTAGAAATTTAAGGAGTACACACCGTGTACTTTGGAGTACATGTCGTGTACCCAGTTGTCATGGGTGACCATGTATTGGTCGTGTAATGGTCGAGTACATGGTCGTGTGGGGTGACCTGTAGATCACATAAAGTGGGTGTTGATTAAGGCAAGTGCACAACATGTACCTTTAAAGAAAATTCCATGTACTTTTGTTTTTAATTGTTATATCGGACCAGGGTCGCATCTTGTTCACAGAAACCACTACTTTTAATGAAGTCTTGTCTAGGAGCGACTGAAGAGTGTGATTCTTCCAAGAGCCCCTAATCGATCTTCTATTCTTAATTTTAACTGTCCTCGATTTCATTGGAATCTCCATGGGTATTTATTCCTTCATCTAGAGATTCATCTCTTAATTTCTCCTCATTCGTGAGATATCATTGGTTGAATGTTTTAGACGTGTTTGATGATATATGTCATTCTAGGACGATTCAAGGTCAGGCGTTCGAGAGTGTTCTTTGTACAATGTCGAGGTAGGTGGAATGCGCCTTTATGTAGTTAGTCTTTTAATATTATGTGCAAATGTTCCCAATACCATAGAATGGGGTATTTCAGGTCTATGGATTTTATCCCTATTAATTCCTGCAATGTATTCGATGCCTGAGTAGAGGTTGTTTGATTGTGAATAGGGTTAATTTTCAGGCTATGGATGTGTTTCCCATGTTTTTTTTTATATTGACCATTTGGTCTAGCTTTGCTAGTTAGGCTGCTTGTTTTCTATGACTAGTGTTGTTAAGATGGAGTGATATTCTTTGATGATGTTATATACTTGTAGTTGTTTAGCCAAGTAGTTCTCCAAAGTGATTAGATAAGTAGTTCTTAAGGTTTAATTTGGCTTTTGAACATAGTTGTGCACAATTGACTAACACAGGGCTATGGGAACATGGTGTAGTAGACCATAGGGGGAATGGACGATGAGGGCTTCTCCAGAGTGTCTGCTTAATTTTACATTGTGAGATCATAGGGGGGGTAGACTTTTTCCTCCCCCATAGTGTCTACAGTTCCATGTTGTGAGACCATAGGGGGAATTAGACATTGAGTGATTCCTCATAGTGTCTATAGTTATCGATACGATACCACAAGGGGAATTGACGGTGAGTGCTTCCTCAGAGAGTCTTTGATAAAGCTAAACTAGAGGGGTTAGTCTGTGAGTAATTCCCAACAGGTTTCTTGTGTTTGATTGGTTGAACCAGAGGGGTAAGGTTGTGAGTACTTCCCATAGGGTTACTTGTTTTGGATTAGCTGCTTACATGATATATGAAAATGAATGAAATTGAAACTATGGGATTGTTTACTTTTAAGTACTTCCTTGTTCACTGCTTCATTTTTCTTATTTCCTGCCATATATATTCACAGATTGTTAGGCATATATCTTTGGGCGGTTGCCTACTAGGATTCATCTCACACCCTATTTGGGTCATCCTTTTAGGCCCAAAAATATTATATTGATGTAGGTATAGATATGGTCACGCGCCCTTCAATATCAGGTACATGACTATTGTGGAGATGAAGAGCATGGGACCAAGTTGAGGCTTGAAATGCTACTAGAGTTTATTTGTTTTGGTTTTTACTTTGGTTTAGTACAATATTCTAGCATTGGGACTTCATTGGATGCTTTCCTATACATATGTATCATGAATCATTTATATATGTTCTCAAGTTGTTTATTACATCTGGTCTTCTGTTGTTACTTATTGCATGTTATTGCTACTTCTGCTATTGTTATCTATTTACTTCAATTGGATTACTGTGCAAATGAGGTCATAGTTTCCCCACTATCTCACCATAGGCCCTCGCTGCTAGTCGGTAGCCTCTGGCATTTAAGGGAATGTGCTTGAGGCCATGTGAGCAACCGGGTATGGGCCACCTCTGGGTGGAACCCAGAACTGGGACGTTACATCCCCCATCATTATGTGAGTACCCCAGTAGGTATACGTTGGGTAGGATTATGTTTAGGTTGAGTTTGATAGGACTGATCTAAGACCATATGGGGAGTGATATGGGCATTATGTCATCTCTCTAGTGATATTTTGATATGAAATTACCGATGATACTGATCATTCCATGATGTGATCATAAGAATGTTGATGGATGTGGTTCCATTCGAGTTATAGGCTTTATTAGATATGTGAGAATGAGATAGAGGATTTTATATAGGGTATTTGGACTACATTATAGCCTAGGGGACCTTAGCAGGTTCCCCCATTTAATGTTTAACCTAGAGAGGGGAAGTGCATAAGAGTATATATTAATAATCTCACGTGTAACATTAGAACCTTGGGATTGATTGTGACAACCTAGTAGGGACTATGATGGGTCGGAAGGCCCTAGGGGATGCCATTTTGGGTGTGATATAGATGTTGATGGGTTTACTATGATGTGATTATGTGATCATGAAATTCCTAAGAAAAATAAACCAACATGGTCAGTTGGATGATGATATGTTATTTGAGACATGGGATAAGACTTGAGTGATGATTCTAGCTTGTTTTTGAAGAGTATATCTTAATAGATATGTGATAGGTATGGGTGAGTGAACAACCCATGTAAGGAAGATGTATGATGGTATTAATCATGGGGTGCTAAATACATGATATGATTTATGTTTTCGAGAAGGTATTGAGTACACCCTCATATATCTTAATAATATAATATTATTTTATTCTTATATAGGGAGTGTGTATACCCCCAGGTTCCATATGATATGAATTATGATTCTTGTGGTGGATCAAGTACCTAATTTTCCAAATGATTTGAGATATGTTTCCAGGTAGGTTATGGGTATTCCCCTGAGTTTCCTAATGATGCAAGATATGTTACTAGGTAGGGTGTAGGCACACCCCTGAGTTTCATGATGATGTGATATATGTTTACAGAAAATGTGTGGCTATTCCCCTATGTTTCTTGATGAAATAATATATATTTCCAACTAGGGTGCGAGTATTCCCCTGAGTTTTTTAATGATATTAAATTTGATTTCAAGCAAGGATAGGGTATGTGCTTGAGTTAATTAATGATATACACCTAGATTCTAGGGTAGGTAGATTCTACCCCTAGGTTCATGTTGATGTGATACATGTTTCTAGGGTAGGAAGTAGATATGCCCTCAGGTATCTGATGTTATGTGATTTTCTGAAAGACATCTGACACTGGACTAAGTAGGTATGGTCGATCATGAGTTTTACCATAGAACCTAGGGATCAACAATGATTATTTTATTCCATTTTTATAATTTTACTTGTTATTTGGAGAATATAACATATACTTACACTACTTTACTATCTATGACAGGGGAACCATTGGTAGTGGTTTAATGAGGTATAATCACAACCTACTCAAATACCCATGGAATTTAGGCACCTGATAAGATCTCATGATTATAGTTTTAGGTAGGGTAGAGGACTAATATTACATTATAGGGTTGGAATAGCTCAAAAGAGATTTTGGAGACTGGGATAAGGTGGGACTCTGAGATGGGAGTATAACATCTTCTATATTTTTATCATTTTATTTATTTAAAATATGTGATCATCATGGTGGGTAATGAGTGGGATGTGTGCTTGTAAGAAAAAATTTCATTTGTTATAGAATGATTCTTTTTTATTTGATTTTTTATACTCTGATTATTTTAATCTATGATGTTTGGTTATTTTTGTTTTTATCTGTTATAATTTGAGGGTATATTCTCACCATGAGAAAACATGAGATCCTCACCGCTAGTTGGCAGCCTCTGGCATATATTAAGGCATTCTTGAGTCTATATGACACTCTCATCCCAAACACTATTGAGTATTCTCACACCAGTAGGGTGTTACACCTACCCACTAAGAAAAACCAAACACAACAAGGAATATATATTTCAAAATAATTTAAATAAATTATAAAACATTTAAAATCCTTAAATATTTTAAATCTAACATTTTAAACCATTTTTTTTAATAAATCTCATTAGAAACTTATAAAAGTTCATATTAAAATCACAAAAAAAAAAAGAAGTAAATTTATTTATTTCATGAAATCAACACAACCCATTTCTATTAATGGTATTTAGTATTAACTTCAAAATCACTCAGATGTTATTTATAAGGGAGAGAGTAGAGTTAATAACTTAAGGCATAGAAACTCACCCAAAACGAAGAGACTCATTGAGACTCAAGTTATTCAGATCGATAATGACATAATGTAATAAATGAGAATATAATAGAAAAATTTATTCGGGACATGATACATTACTCATATATGAGTGGTCATGTTGTAACATCTAATAGGAACTAGGAAACGAGGCGTAGTGCTGGCCACTATTTCTAAAACATAAGGTTCCAACTACTGTGTAGGAAGGGGTAGTGTTTTAAATACTATAAAAGGTTGTTAGTGGGGTTTTTAGTGGCTAACAACTGTTAATTAGTTAGGCGGTTCCAACTGATGTCAAGTTGTTGGCCAGTTCTTAAGAATTTAGGTGGTTCCAGCTGTTAAAAGTTAACTTTCTATAAGGTTCCAACTGTTACAATGATAGAGAATATTTAACATAAAATGGGGTTGAGGAAGATAGAAATTGGGATTTATGTTTTGGGAACTATCTTCCAACAGAAGTAACCAGAGGTTCAGGCCTTGTCCCAGGGAGCAACACCACTCAAAGATTTCTCCTCCTCCCCATTTCTTCTTCATTTTATTCTTATTATTTCTTTCTTCTGTTATTTTATACTGATGTTAATTTAATTATCTAATATTTTTATATGTTTCTATAATTTATCCTTGTCAATTTTTGATTTAATTGAGAGAATTTTGGAGAGAGAAACACGATAGGTGTTCTAGCATGTTATTGTTGGAAATTCAATGACCTAGTGACGCAGAAATCATAACAACTTCCAGGAATCAGTATATAGTATATGAGTTTATTAGGTGGGTTCTTGAACACCTGGAACATAAAGTGTTGGAAGATTATAAATTAGATTGATTTTTCAAAAAAAATATTCAACGGAATATGGAATTGTATAAATTCCAGAGGTTCCGTGTTAGGAGACAATGATTTCAGAGCTAAAAATAAAGAAAAAAATTGATATTTGGATGTCACTCACCAGGATGAAAATAATTTAGGAGGATATATTGGGGAAAGAGATAATATTAGTTTTCCATAGAAATTTTCATGAGATAGGATCATAGAAGATGAAGATTATTTTTCTCTTTTCCAAATTCTGGAAGAGATGGAGGTACCGATGGAAGAGTTATGTATACAAGAAACAATTTTTTTGAACCATATAAGATTGGACTAACCTAGATAAAATTAAAAGAAGCATTGTATTAGATATTTGGATGTGAAAACAAGGAATAAATATAGGTTTCAACTACTCATATTATGGAATTATCTCAAATTTTCAAGGAACCTCAAACTATAGAGGAACCTCATATGGAAATTCTAGAAGCAGTGGATATCATGTGTATTGAGGAAGAGCATGTAGCTACCAAGTTTGATTTAGAATCATCACAAGATAGTTTTAATATTATGGAAAGGAAATTAAGAATTTATATCAAACTTTCAGGAGGAAATTGGAAGGTTGAAGTAGTAGCAGATGACCAGCAATTACAGTTTGTTGATCGAGAGGGGTTGCACAAGTTGTCCAAGCAAGTGGTGATGTCTCCCACTCCTAGAAATTTTCTTATTGCTTTTATTACCATGATTAGGGTTAATATTATTAAATATATTATGGAATAGGGTATGAGGATAAATAATAATGTTCCACTACAACAACCTGGTTATTGTGGTACACAACTTTATTTGAATTTTCATGCTAGTTTTCCCTGGAAGATAGACAACCAGTGGAATAATGTCACGAACCGAATATAGTCTCCACAAAAACCATCACCAAACCCAGACCATGAAAATATCCGAAGGGCGTTTCTTATCCCCATGGGATGGAAATAGTTCTCAGGTATCATATATTTTGTTTTGGGAACGATTTACCCAAATATGGAAGCATAAAACATCAAAACTAATCGATAAACCAAATCTGAAAAGTTCATACCTAACGTGGATTATAAAAAATCAATAACTGAATAAATATACCTAAGAATAATATAAGAGGTCTAAATACACAAATATATATCATCCAAACATCCCCAAGGACTCCACATGATAAGGGGTCATCGCCCACAAGCCATCTCTACAAGAACACACCATGGATGGGAACTAACACCCTGAACCGCCATCACCCAAAGCCTTTCATTTACCTGTGTCAAACATGACCAAGTATACTTAAACTTAAGGGGTTAATTTAGGGTTTGATACATATCCCAATAGTATAACATCAATATATTCCATATAGTAAACAATACAAGATAAAAAGCATTCCATTTTTGATACATAAGAAGTGGTGGAAATAACATCAAAAGAATGAACCATTCAAATGTAAATTTTTTTTCAAGGGAATTTTCCCAGAGTGTGTACATTTAAATGAAACATCTAATATGCCTTATTTTCCATAAAAAAATATCATATGCTAAATATAAATACACAAGAGTCAAAGAGCACCAATCTTGGGAACACCCATAGGAAATAGTTTGTCTGAGGCTCTATGTACCTCGTATCTCAGTGAAAAGTAACCACAGAAAAATAAGTTATCATGCATGATCCACTTTTAGGGAACATACTCATAACTCAATGGTCCCGAATATTTACCAATATAGTTTTGTTAGTGTTGTATTTATCCATTTTTCCCAGTGAAATAGGGACAAAACCCATCTGGATCACTAGCGTACTAATACAAATCCTCCTTCCTTGGTACTTAGGCTTCCCCCTTTGTGCTCAATCCATTATCTCATAAAACCAAAAGACATTATCACACAAACACCTCATTTTTGGTCATAATCAACTCAAAATAGTATCTACACATTTTTGTAACCACTTACACAACTCAATAAAACCTTTAAAATTTCAAGAAAACAACTTCACAAAATTTAACAAAGCTTCACACATAAAAATACCTTTAAAATCCCACTTTAAACACCATGGTAATACCCATATTCACCAAAATAGAATTTTCAACACCCATAAAATTTCTATAAACCCATTACATGAGTTATAAAACAACCCCATTTGGCATAACATAAGATAGACAAGTAAAACACCCAATCTAACACAAAATTGGTGCCTAAAAAGAATTTAGTCAATGAGCCTCACAAAAACCATATTTCACAGTAAATATAGTGGATGATAAGTATGCTAAAAAGAGAAATATAGAAAATCTAACTCATCTAGCATTTATTACCCATGGAATCACCAACCACCAGTGTCAATAACCTCAACTGTTTGAGGGAATGTTAAACCACACCACCTCTACACCAAAAAGGAGTTAAAACAGACCTAAAATCAGAATTTCATTCCATGAAACATAAGATCTAACCCTTGTTTCAAAACCCTACTTGGTAGAAATTAGGAACTTCAAGAAAAAGGGAAGAAATCCTATGAAAATGGGGGCATTAAGGAAGGAAACACACTTACTTGAGGGATCTTGAAGAAATATCCCAAAATACACCATCAGATGAATTTCCAAATATAAAAAAAATGAAAGTGAGGTTTGAACAGGTATTATGAGGTAATGTAGGAACTAGAATGGGGGGGAAAGAGTGAGAAATGAAGGATTTATGAAGGAAATAAAATACCTCTTCAGATCTGTACGATTTGAGAAAGATTGAGAATATTTTCCTTAATCCTCAATGGAAATGAGCTCCAAAGAGGGAGAATCAAAGATGGGGTCATGCCTAGGGATTTTATCTTCAAGTGTAAGGTGGAATCACTAACAAAGAGTAAAAAAATTAATAAGTTATTAAGTAAACAATATTTGTTTTTAAAACTAGAAATGGGCTTCTGGGATGGCCCAATTCCTTAAATAAAAACCCAAATCCACCATGATTATTGACTTATAAAGGATCTAAATTAATATGGTGGTTTTAATAGGTCAAGGGAGGACATTTTTGAAGTGTAATGGGTGAAAAATATTTAAAAATGAAAGAGTTATAAAAGAAACAAAATTGGATTTTAAATCTGTAAATGAGCTCATAGTTTGGCCCAAATCATGAAAACTCACCAATTCCTCCAAAATTACATTAGAAACCCCCAAAAAAAATAAATAACAGAAATTAAATGAAAAATATCTTTAAAATAATTCATTTATGTGACAATTCTCCCCATCATGAAAACATTTCATCCCGAAAAGTCAACCTGAAGCTTGATCAGAAAATAGGAACGAGTACTCTTTCTCGACCCATGACTTCTAATCCCATGTCTTATCTGTATCATTCCTAGGCTTCCAAAGAACCTAGACTAGTAGAATAGACTTTCCTCGAACCACCATTTCTTGGAAGTCCACTATTCTCTCTGGCTGCTCACGAACAAATAAATCAGGCTCTATATCCAACTCCTCTAAATTCAGTACATGGGATGCATCTAGGTTGTATTTATTAAACGAGGAGACATGGAAGAATCCATGGATGGATGTCAACTGAAAAGGTAAGGCCAACATATATTCCACCATTCCAATATGCTCAGTGATCTCAAAAGGTCCGACATACTGGGGCATCATCTTGCCTTGCTTTCCCAATCGACGATGGCCTAGAAGAGGGGCCACATTCAAGAATACTCTATCACCCACAGAAAAATCTAGGTCTCGAAGCCTCTAAACAGAATATGATTTATGGAGACTCTGAGCTATCAATAAGAGCTTTCAGGTCAACTTGACTTTCTTAGATGTCTCCTACACCCAACTCATCCCCAGCAATGAGGTCTCACCTAACTTAGCCCAACATAGGGGTGACAGACAAGGCCGACCATAGATAACTTCAAAAGGTTCCATTTCAATTGAGGATTGGTTACTATTATTATATGAAAACTGAACCAATCCAAAATGGCTATCTCAGGAAACTTTAAAGTCCATAACACAAGCGAAGAGCATGTCCTCCAAAATCTGATTAGCCCGTTGTGTCTGACCATCTGTTCGAGGATGGTATGTTGTGCTCATCTTAATCTGAGACTCAAAAGCCTTCTGAATGCCTTACCAAAACCAAGAAGTAAAATTAATATCTCTATCTGATTTGAATTACGATGGAACACAATGGAGCCTTACCACCTCCGGATGATACAAACGACCCAACTCATCCACTTTAGTGGTATATCTGACCAGAATAAAGTGGTGTGATTTGTTTAGATTATTAATCACCACCCAAATAGAATTATTACCATAAGGTGTATGAGGAAAACCAACAATGAAGACCATGATGAACTCATCCCACTTCCAGGTAGGAATGGGTAATGGCTGGAGCAAACTGAACGGCCTTTGATGCTCTGTTTTCACCTGATGGAATGTATAGCATCTCGAAACAAAGTCGGTGATGTCTCGTCTCATACCAGGCCACAAGAACTTCCAATATACATCATAATACATCTTGGTGTCACTTGTATGGAAAACCCACTGAGAATAGTGGCTATCCTGCATCAGCACCTTCTGTAGAGACGATGGAACTACTGAATGGTCCTTAAAGCACAAGATACTCTGGGAAGACGATGACCAATCAGAAGACATCTCCCCACTATGAAGAAACTGACTTGACCACTGAAAAAGTTCATCACTGTGATTTTCTCTCTTAATGAACTCCATGATATAATGATTCAACTGAATGCTTTCCCTGAACGCACCTCTACTATGCTCCTTCATCTCCACATGTATATGAGAAAATATCTCCATCAAAGTCCACTTATCACAAGACTTCCTCAAGTCTTGCACTGGTACTTTTCTACTCAAAGTTTCCACCACCACATTACCCTTGGCCAGGGTATAGATGATGTCATAGTCGAACCCCTGGAAGTACTCTATCCAATGGAGCCACCTCAGATTAAGGTCCTTCTTCAAGAGTATATAGGCCATGATTTTGTGATCATAGTATAGCACAAACTTCTCCCCAAATAGGTTGTGAGGCCAAGTCTTAAAATCATGCATCACAGCATCTAAATCTAAGTCATGGGTCAACTAATTCTTTTCATATAGTCGGAGATGGTGATATCCATATGCCACCACATGATCATCCTACATAAGCACACACCCAAGACCCATACCTGAAGCGTTACAATACACCACATACCCATTTACAACCACTGTAAAAATTATTATGAGGGAAGTAGTCAAATGCCTCTTCAGATCCTTAAATGATTCATGCCATTCTAATCCCCAAAAAAACCTCACCCCTTTCTAGGTGAGCGTGGTCATTAATGAAGTAAGCCGAGAGAAATATCGAACAAACTACTGGTAATAAACATCCAGGCTGAGGAAACTCCTCATATTGAAAATGTTCTTCAGTTACTCCAATGATATAACTAAACTGATCTTCTCGGGGTCCACTGAAACCCCCTACTCTAAGATCAAATTCCCAATAAATTTCACCTCACAGATCAATAATGTACACTTGGATAACTTTTCATAAAGTCGATGCTATCACAAAGGGCCCAGAATGATCTGTAAGTGATGATCATGCTCCTATTTGGATCCCAAATAAATTAGGATGTCATCCAAAAATACCACAAAACAATAATTGATATATTGATGGAACACCCTATTCATGAGTTTCGTAAAGACCACTGGTTCATTGGTAAATCCGAAGGGTGTGACCAAGTACTCGAAGTGTTCATACCTACTTCAGAAGGTTGGCTTTGGGATATCTGCCTCTTTCACCCTGAGTTGATGATAGCCTGGACACAAGTTGATTTTAGAAAACCACCATTCCCCCTTCAACTGATCAAACAATTCATCTATTTAAGGAAAATGAGATTTTTTCTTTATTGTTACCTTATTCAACTTCTATTAAAAAATTCACAACCAAAGGGATCTATCACCCTTTTTCACGAACAACATAAGAGCGGCCCAAAGAGAGATTCTCAGGCGAATAAATCATTTGTATTATAAGTCTTCTAGCTATATCTTTAATTGCCTCAGATTGGTGGGGGACATGAAATTTGAGGGAAGAGATATCAACTATTTCCCCAGCACCAGATCAATCAAGAAATTCACATCCTGCTCCGGTGGAAACCGGAATAAACATCTAGAAATACTTCCAGAAGCATTTCAACTACATGAGGTAGTCCACCATCAGGAGAATTAACTTAGTCCTCTATCATGAGAAATGATAACTAAAAAACAACAGCTCCCAACTCTGAGAGTGGAGGTCCCTCACAACTCGACCGAGCACCCCATTCCCTATGAAAAACCTGACGACTCCCATCAGGTGCCCTAAAACTGACCCACCGCCTATAGTAATCAATGTGTTACAGAAAGTGCACTATCCAATCCATTCCAATTATTATGTCAAATAGATCCATATCTAATACCAAGAGGCCCCACTCCATCTCAACCCCTGACACATAAAGCACACACAACGGGCAACTGGGACCCTACTCCTTCTTCTTTCCCAGCAGCATCACCAACTCCATAGAAAAAGACAATGACTGGGTTGGAAAATTCTACATGTCTAAAAAACGGGAAGAAATTAATGAAAAGGTGGAACCAGTGTCAAAAATAGTAGCAGATATAGAATTTGAGATCAAAATGGTACCTCGAACTATCGATAGTCTTGCCTCTGATCCTACTGGTTCCTAATCTAGCGCATAGAGATTTCTTGTATCTGCTTGAGGATTAAATCTGGTCTATGGATGTTACCTAAACTAGATCTGCCTAGAAGATGACCCAGCCCTACCACTGCGGCCACCAAATCAAGATCCCCCCATCCTTAATGAATCTGACTGTGCTGGAACTCCTCTAAAATCCACTGATCCTTCCCCACTCTAAAGTGGATGTGCTACCCCGAAAAATCACTGAAAGTTACCCATACCTCCACATTGACAATAGGGATTCAGAGGAAGTGGTCATGATGGTCGTATGTTCCCCGGCCTTCCACACTGGTTGGAGATGACTGATCTCGCATAGGAATCCATAGATGAAAACTTCCTGGAAAAGTGTCCTGAACTACCACCTCACTTCTTCACCTGATCCTCTTTCTTCCATTTCTTCATTGAAGAGCTACCACTACCCACTACTGATACAAACCCATAAAAACTAGCCCTCCATTTTCATTCCATCCTCACCATACTTTCTCGTTCGACCACCTCAACATAGTTCCTCATCTTGAAAAAGAAGACCTGGGAGTATATCTCTGGTCGTAAGCCTTTCTCAAACCTCTAAGCCTTTTCCTTCTCATTAGATATGATTTTAGCAGCATATCGAACACGATCAGTGAAATGGTTGGCATACTAAATCACATAAAGATACTCCTGAACAAGATCCAAGAACTCTCAGGATCTGGATTATGCTAGGACTTTAGCGCTGTACTGCTCATTGAGGACATCCTTGAAATCTCTCCAGCGCATCTTCTCATTCTTCCCAGTTTGTAGTACTGATTCCAACCTCCTGTGGCTGGGAACCTCCAACAAAAAAGAGGCACACTTAACCTTGATCTCCTCAGGTGTATCCAGTAACTCGAATATGTGCTCGATATTATCAATCCATTCCTCCGCTTCCTGGGTTTCTATGCCACCGTTGAAAGTATGAGGCTTATTTTTCAGACACTTCTACGCCTTGTCCTTCCTAAGAACAGTCTCATATTATCTAATAGGAAATGGAACAATAGTTGGTCCATGTCCTAGGTCCCAGACAGCCTTAACCACATCCTCTAATAACCTCTGATCATGTGGTGAGGATGAAACCTCTCCGACTTCCTCCCGTGGGCGCACGGGAGTTTTTCAGGGAGGCAAGTTGCTACAAAAGGGCAACAGTCACAAGAGAAAAAATCACTACAAAAATTCTAAAAAAATACATCAATATAATCAAATATAATGAGTCCAAAAACATAAGACAATAAAATAAACCACTCTTTCACCCCAACCTGATGTCCACGTGTAGTCTGTAGCCCACATGTCTCACCTGGAAGTGATGTCAAACAAATAGTTCGGATGTCCCATGGTGACTCAAGGTATTCCAAAAGAGGTGTGGGTCAATCACCCTACTCATGACCAAAACCTTTAATCCCAACAGTCATAGCTCTTTTCTAGCACAACTCATCCCAAAATAATGATATAACCCAAAAACATTAACCCCTTCTGATATCATTTTGTTATGAAAAAAATCTGGTTTCCATCAATATCGGTACAAAACCCAGGCCGTGACAAGGGCTAAAGGGCGTTTCCTATCCCCAAATGCTGGAACAAGTGTCTGTATATCATATTTCGTTTTTTGGGAATGATTTACCCAAATATGGAAGAATAAAACATCAAAACCGATAGATAAACTGAATCTGAAAAATTCATACCAAACGAGGTTTATAAAAAATTCAGAACTGAATAAATAGGGCTAAACATAATACAAGAGTTCCAAAGACACAAATAAATACCAAAAAAACATCCCCAAGTACTCTACACTATAATGGGCCACCACCCACCATCCATCTTTACAACGTCATACCATGGATGGGAACTAACACCCCGAACCACCATCACCCAAAGCCTTTCCTTTACCTCTGTCATACATGACCAAGTCTACTTACACCCATGTGTTGTAATTAGGGTGTGAGACTAATATAAATAATATACCACCAAGATATTCCATATAGTAAACAATACTAGATAAAAAAATTCAATTTTTGATGCACAAGAAGTGGTGGAAATAACTTCTAAGGAATGAAACTTTCAAATGTAAAAAAACATTCAAGGGAATTTTCCATGATTGTGCACATTTTATAAGAACCCGGACATTCTTTTTAGGTACTTTTTTCCTTTTTCCGGAGTTTTTGAGAAAAGAGGTGTTTCTATAAATTATTTAAGTACACGCCATGTACTTTGTTATCGCTTGAGGCCGTGTGTTGGCCATGTCATGGCCACACACACAACCATGTAGGGGTGACATGGAGACCACCTAAAGTAAAGTACAGAAAAGCCTAGTACACACCGTGTACTTTCTTTTTTCTCACTAAACGCACTGGGGTTGCATCTTAACCCCAGAACTGTCTTCTTCTCCAGCTTCTTCGACCGAGAGCATTCCATACGGTAGTAGATCTTCAACAAACCCCCGATCCTCCATCTGTTCTATGAATCAACCATCGTTGATTGTGTTGGAATCGTAGTGGTAAGATCTTCCTTCTCCTAGAGCTTTGTTTTCCAATTCTTCCTATTTCTCAAGTTTTCTTGGGTTGAGCGTTTTGGATGTTTTCTTAGATATAAGACATTCCAAGGAGATTCATGCTTTAAGGTTTGAGTATATCTATCTCCTAACGTCAAGGTAGGTTGTTTGTGCCTTTCTGTCAGTAGTCTTTGAGTATATGTGCAAATACCACCAATACCTGTGAACAGGGTATTGGGTGTTTCTTTTTTTTCCTTGTTGTGTGATTTATTTTCTTATATTCCTGAGTAGAGGATATTTTTTGTGAATTGGGTAATTTATTGTGCTTTGTATGCTTTTCCCATGCATGTTTTTCCTTTCTATAACCATTCGGTCTATTTTTTCATGTTAGGCTATTTCCAGTTCCATGCCTAGTTATAGGATGGTGTGATTGTTGTTCTTCCATGTTTTTATGTTATAGACTGCTAGACAAGTAGTTCCTGAGGTTCACTTTGGCCGTTACGTGATGCAATACTTTCTAACTTTACACAGGGCTGTGAGAAACTAGTGTAGTATACCATAGGGAGAATGGATGTAAGGGCTTCTCCAGAGTGTCTTTAATTTAAGATGAAAGACCACAGGGGGAACTGACATTGAGTGCTTCCTTGGAGTGTCTGTAGTTCCTCGACATGGGCCATAGGTGGAATGCGATGTTGAGTACTTCCCCAGAGCACCTTTAGTACGATACGAGACTATAGGGGGAATCAACAGTGAGTGCTTCCCCAGAGAGCCTACTCTTTATCTAAACCAGAGGGCTGAGACTATGTGTGCCTCCTAGAGGGTTGCTAGTACTTGAAGGTTGAACCATAGGGGTTAGGCTATGAGAACTACCCAGAGGATACTAGTTTTTTCTACTTACTTGAGTGACTATTTACTTGTTTTTAATTATGTGCTAGAAACTATAGATTGTTTTTTGTTTAGTACTTCCCTATTTATTTCTTTCTATACTTTTACTGTCCATATATTCACAGACTATTAGGCACATATCTTTGGGTGGTTTCCAACTGGGACTTTGCCTCACACCCAGTTTGGGTCATGCTTTTGGGCCAAAATAGATTATATTGTTGCAGGTATAGATAAGGTCAGGTGCCCTTCTACTTTAGGTTCTTGATTGCACTGGAGCTGGAGAGCATGGGACCGAGCCGAGGCTTGCGATGCTGAGGAGTTGTTCATCTGGTTTTCTTTTGTACTTTGGTTTAGTACTGTATTCAGCATTGTGACTTGTTTGGTTGTCTTCCTAGACATATATGTATCATGCATCATTAACATATATTTCTGCTCTAGTTGTTTATTTATTAGTCTTTCGCTATTATTGTTGTTGTATATTTACTGCTTATGATGTTGTATGTGTTGTCACTTCTATTTTGTACTCTTCCAATGAGGGAATAGTTTCCCCACTATCATACCCAATTCCCTCGATGCTATTCGGCAACCTCTAGCATTCAGGTAAATGCGCTTGAGGCCATGTGACCAACTGGGTACCTGGTGCCTCTGGGTGGATTCTGTAACTAGGACGTCACAAAGTGGTATCAGAGGGTTTCTTTTCTCTTGACTTACTGTTTGGAGCCTATAGCAAGGGATAGGATGGGATAGGTACTTGGTAATAAGATGTGCTTGGAAGTAGCTAACCCGTGTATAGGGATAATCCATACTACCTTGTTATTTTTAATTTTTACAGGTTTTCAATTTTATAGTTGAATTGATTTCACCATTGGGTGATTCACATGCTTTGTGTTGTTAGCGTTGTTGTTATTGATGTTCTATTTTTGTCACAACCTGATGAGATGAGGGTATGTCATCTCATGCATCATATAGGAACTTTTTAGAAATCACATTCCAGGCATTCTTGTCATGCCATCTTGGATGCACTATCTATATCATGTTCTTGTGATAGACATTGTGTAGATTATGCATGTTGTTGTGATAGGTCCTTTTATAGAATCCCTGCTGTTAGATAGGGAATTTTTTTTGTATAGTACTTTGCTTATATGGACACCAAAATTTGGTTCTTGAAGTGTTATGGGCCCTCATGGACCAGAATTTGGTGGATCATTGACTTGTTTACATTGTTTGTAACATGTATAAGATGTCAAACATTGATTCGCAGGGAGTATGGGCCCTCCCAGATTAGAATTTGGAACCTTAACATTGTTTTTCTGTGTTTTCTGGGTTCTAGAGCAGTTTCTAAGGCTACTGTCTGGAAAAAACCAGAATACATGGTATGTACTTTATGGTTACACACTGTGTAGTGTATATCCCTGTCACTGACTGTGCGAGCAGGGACACGGGGTTGTGAAAAATCTTTTAGAAACACACCGTGTACTAGTTTAGCACACCGTGTAGTATGAAATAGGTACCCCAGTCGTGTCACGAACAACACGGGTTGTGTTATCTTTTCCCAAACATGTCGTGTCTTAATCGTAAATGTCGTGTAGTCTGATCTAGGTACCCAGCCATGTCAAGAACAACATGGGTTAGTTTTACACTTTCTCGTACACGCCGTGTCCGTCTGGAACACACTGTGTAGTGTCAGTCGTGTGTCAGGCCATGTCGCTAACAACACGGGCCATGTAAGGCATGTCTAGTACACATCGTGTCTTCCATGAACACGATGTGTAGTTTTTTCTTAGAGGAGTCTTGTGGCTTAACTGTGTAGAAAGACTAAGGCATGGAAGAGGATTCAAGTACACGCCGTGTGTTTGGAAAACACGCTGTGTATTTGGGGTGTTACATGACCAATTTAGGTAGAATTGGACACCTATGTGAATGACTCAAGGGAACATGCCATGTAGGGAAAGAACACGCTCTGTAGTCTTGTTTTTCATAACTTCAATGACTTCTTTCCCTATTCCTTCTTGTGCCTTCAGTTTTCAGTCCTTGTTAATCTAGAATCAATGGTGTGCATTTGACTTTACAGAATCATGCCACCTACACGTCCTCCGATTGACCACCAATTGCAGGGGAGTGATCAGATGCCCCATATGGCTGATCAAAGACTTCCTGTAGATCCTCCTATTGTGCCATCCTTGGCACCAGTAGTTATACCAGTTGTAGGCACTTATACACAGTTGAGGGAAGGTTTTATGAGGATGATGCAGACCTTCTAGGGAGCTCTGCCTCCAGCCTCGACTATGGAAAACTTTACGCGGGTTTTACAGTAGTAGTATCCTCCCACCTTCTTAGGGGAAGTAGGACATCAAGATGAAGATTCATGGCTAGAAGCCATGATGAAGATCTTTGAGCATCTAGAGACGCCTCCAGAGAGGTAGGTCAAGCTCGCTACCTACATACTACGAGACTTCGCTAAGAGTTGGTGGGATGTGATATCACAGGCAGTTCATTAGCAGGTTATGGTGTGGGAGGAGTTTCAGTGTGTCTTTTATGATTACTTATATCCAAATACCCTGAGGACCAACCAAGACTGTGAGTTCATAAGCCTATAGCAGGGTACGCTTTCTGTCCTGGAGTATTCCTCTCGTTTCACCTAGCTTCATCATTTCACACCCCTCGAGAGCGAAGATGGGTTGTTCTTGGCAAAGAAGTTTGAGGATGGTCTCAGATGGGAGATCCTCTCATAGGTGAATATATTTAGGTTGTCCTGTATTGCTTCCATCATCAACCAGGCACTTATTGCATAGCACAATCTGAGAGATTCCGAAGTTGAGAGCCAGGGCGGTTCCACTTCTAAGGTTGGTGCCTCATCAGCTGATAGCAGGAAGCTCCTTAGGGAGTGTATGCGTGGTGATCCGAGGCAGTGAGACACATCTTCAGGTAGTCAGGTGGTATGCTACCAGTGTGGAAGGTTTGGCATACATGTCCACAGTTCTAGAGAGACCATATGGAGTGCCGATATTGTGGGAAGATGGGTCACCTTCAGCGCTTCTGCCAGTTTTTCTCACCAGCAGTTGGTGACAGGGGTTCATCCATGACTCCTTGTTCAGGAGCAGCGCCACCAGTTTCTCACCAGTCTGGAAACTGGAGTTCTTCCGACCATTCAGGCCGAGGTGGAGGTCGTGGATGGGGTGGTTAGTCTCTGGTCTATCAGCGACAGCAGGGCGGATCCGCTCAGAGTAGTTTGGCAGGGCCACAGGGCCATGGTATGGGTTAGGCTTTTGCAGTGGAGCAGACCCAACCGGGGCAGGGTCACAGACCCTCTACAGTTTGAGGTATGATCTTAGTAGCCTCAGTTTTATCTTCTTCTCTTTTTAATACAGGGGCTTCCCATATCTTTATCTCTGTTGCTGTTCTGGAGATCCTTGGGCTCTATATCGTTTCCTCTAATGATACTTTGACTCTAGACACACCATTGGTAACTAGAGCGGTTAGTGTACGTCAGTGTAGAGAGTTCCAATTGAGGTTTTAGGGTGTCACTTTTTATGGGACCTCTATTTCCTAGAGATTACAACCTATGATGTCATTCTTGGAATGGACTGGCTAGTTCCTTTCCCGGTATTTGTCAACTATTATCGTTGTAGAGTGAGTTTCGTATCACCAGAGGTTGGATCCAGGCGAGTAGAGCAGGACCTGAGCATCATGGACTAGGTGGAGTTACAGCTCATATTGCTATTCTATATCTAGATGACCAGGGGACTTCACAATTAGACTTTCCTCCAGTGGTGGATTATTTCAGAGATGTCTTTCTAGAGGACTTTTCTAGTTTTCCTCCAAAGCGTGAGGTAGACTTCTTGATTCAGCTCAATCCAGGAGCGGAACTAGTGTTCATTCCTCCTTATAGGATGGAAACACATAAGCTACATGAGCTCAAGAAGTAGTTGGAGGAGTTACAGACAAAGGTTTTTATCTGACCCAGTACTTCTCTTTGGGGTTCACCTGTCCAATTTGTGAAGAAGGTAAATGGTACCCTCAGGATTTGTGTGGACTATCGGAAGTTGAACCAGTTGACGGTCAAGAAATGATATCCCTTTCCAAGGATTGATGACATCTTTGATCAACTTAGAGGAGCTCGGGTGTTCTTGATGATCAATTTGAGGTCTGGTTGGTGACAGTTGCATGTTAAACAATCTGATATACCTCTTATAGCCTTCCGGAGCAGGTATGGTCTATACAAGTATATGGTTATGTCGTTTGGTCTCACGAACGCACTGGCAGTTTTCATGGCACTGATGAACCGAGTGTTCCATCCTTACATGGATTCCTTCGTGGTGGTTTTCGTGGATGACATCTTAGTGGACTATCACACTCGACACAACCATGCTACCCATCTTGAGATCATTTTGAGTACACTGAGAGAGCACTAGTTATATGATAATCTCTTTATATGTCACTATTGAATAGATCATATTCACTTTTTGGGTCATGTTATCTCAGAGACTGGAGTATCAGTAGACCCAGAGAAAGTGAGAGAATTAATTTCCTGTGAGTAGCTGAAGAATGTATTTGAGGTGTGGAGTTTTCTAGGCCTGGTTGGATACGACAGACGCTTCATACAGGACCTTTCATGCTTAGAAGCACTGTTGACAGGTCTGACCAAGATAGGGGAGAAGTTCTTATGGTTAGATTCTTTTGAGTCACCCATTTAGGAGCTGAAAGGGAGGTTTACTTCAGCACTGATACTAGTCCTTCCAAAGCTGGGAAAAATCTACACTGTTTACTTTGATGCTTTAGGCATCGGGATGGGAGATGTGCTTATGCAGGGAGATGGAGTCATTGTGTACGGGTCTCAGCAGTTGAGGCCACATGAGAGGAACTACCTGACACACGATCTCAAGCTGGTGGCAGTTGTTCATGCCTTATGCTGTTGGAGACATTATCTTCTGGGAGAGCACTTTGTGGTTTTCACCGACCACAAGAGTCTCAAGAACATCTACACACAACATGATCTAAATCTGAGATAGCGTAGGTGGGTTGAGTATCTTCAATCCTTTGACCTTGAGCTTGCCTATACGCCAGGAAAGGTCAATGGAGTGGCTGATGCATTGACCAGGAGGACTCAGATACAAGATGTTCAAGAGGCCAGTAGTGAGTGACAGCTTATGGCTATGTTCTCTGAGATGCATTTGGAGGTGCACGACAGACAGGGGAAGACTTTATTATCTTCTGTAGTTGTTACCTCTACACTTCTTGATCAGGTACGAATGAGGCATCTATCAGATTCTAAAGGCCTTGTCCTATGGGAAAGCATGTCAGGCGAGGACCCTATTCAAGGATGTATATTAGGTGAGGATGAGATATTGTGTTTCTAGAGATGGGTATGGGTGCCAGTAGACATACGTGAGGAGCTAATGAGGGATTTTCATTCCTCAGTTCGGATAGTTCATCCTGGTATCACCAACATGTATCATGATCTTCACCGCCATTATTGGTGGCCAGGTATGAAGAGATATGTTGTTGATTTTGTCCTGAGGTGTTCCACTTGTCAGTAGGTGAAAGTGGAACGTCGGTGACCAGCACCTC
The DNA here is from genome assembly GCA_963277665.1 of Viscum album. Classification (NCBI taxonomy): domain Eukaryota; kingdom Viridiplantae; phylum Streptophyta; class Magnoliopsida; order Santalales; family Viscaceae; genus Viscum; species Viscum album. The sequence goes on from OY728120.1 coordinate 1,480,672,292, forward strand.
TTTTACAGTAGTTACCCATTCCCGAGTGGAAGTGGAATGATGTCGTGATGGACTTTGTGACCAGGTTTCCAAGGTCACCTCATGGGAATAATTCTCTTTGTTTTTTCATCGACAGGCTTACGAAGGTTGCTCACTTCTTTCTGATCAAGGAGACCAACAGTGTCGATGAGTAGGGATGGTTTTACATCCGAGAGATTGTATGTCTACATGGAGTTCCATACTCCACTGTTTCAGATAGGGATGCGCCTTTTGCTTCTCGGGTCTGGCAGGGGTTTTATAAGGCTTTCGGTACACAGGTGCTTTTGAGTACAGCATACCATCCCCAGACAGATGGCCAATCTGAGCATACGATTTAGGTGCTTGATAATATGCTCTGAGCTTGCACTCTGGATTTTGGAGGTTCTTGGGAGAAGCATATACTTCTTGTGGAGTTTTCCTACAATAATATTTTTCAAACAACAATTCAGATGGAACCTTATGAGGCTTTGTACGGTAGGTCATGCTAATCACCCTTATGTTGGATGGAGGCAGGAGAGGTAGCTTTTCTCGGACCTCATCTTGTTCAAGAGACCATAGAGCATATATAGTTGATTCAGAAGAGGATGGCTACTGCACAGTCTCGGTAGAAGATGTATGCTGATCAGCAGAGGCGACCTCTGGAGTTCGAGGTCGAGGATCAGGTTTTTCTACATGTCACACCGAGTTTGGGACACAAGCGGATTCGGAGATAGGTTAAGCTTTCACCGCGGTACGTCAGGCCGTTTGAGCTGTTGGAGAGAGATGGGCTGATTACCTATCGGTTGTAGTTACCTTAGAGGTATCAGGCTATGCACTACATCTTCCATGTTTCTTAGCTCCGACGTTTCTTTTCAGACATGTCTCATGTATTTCTACCTAAGGAGGTTGAGATTGAGGCAGATGCATCATTTAAGGAGCATCATATCTGGATTGTCGATCGCAGTACGAAGGTTCTCTGTGGCCGGTCTATTCCTCTGGTACGGGTGTTTATGGGAGCACGGGCGAGTACAGGACGAGACTTGGGAGAGGGATACTGTAACACCCCAAGATTTTGTGAAAAATATTCTTTTAATTTCATTAATGTCTTGTGTTATATGCTACACCAAGATTACCTTGCGCTATACGCAACACCGTATTAGCTTGCAGTATACGCAACACTATTCATGGATCGTGTTACACACAATTTTGATAATAGTTATTCTACGCAACATTGAGTATATATATATATATATATTCAACGTATAAATGAAATATGGTTGGATTCTGTTATACGAAACAATGAAGGATTCTTGCACAAAACGCAACCCTGATTTGGCTTGCATTACATGAAATCGCGACCTTCCTCGATAGCGTGTGTTGTACGCAATACCGGGTTTTACTAAACAACGATATATTATTAAAATATTATTATGAACTAGCCGTTATGAATAGTAATACCCACTTTTTGAAATTTTATAAATTTTATAATTTAAAATGGACTTCATTTTTGGATTCGGAATATCGAAATTAGCTTAGGGTGAAATTTTGGTACTTTTGGATAACTTTCATTTTCTGATGAATAGTGAAAATTACTAAATTTTAATTAAAAACAACCTTTTTAATCAAAATAATTAATAGTGATAAATTATTAATTTGAATGGTTTTAAAGTATATTTAGAATATATTTTTACAATTTAATACAATGTTTGTCATTGGATGTAATTTCACATTTAAACCAGACATAAACAAGTGTCAATCTTTTGATAGTTATTATCTCTTAAGAACACGCTATTTGTTTTGACAACGGGAATTAATTTTTAAATTAATTAATGCAACTGATATGTTTTGAATTTGGTAAAATAGACATCATTTCTGATTTCATAATTTCAAATATAGCTTAGGCCTAATTTTTGGTATTTTTCTGGAAACTTTAATTTTTTTGATGAATAGTGAAACTACTAAGTGGTACTTAAAAAAATGATTTTTTCATAAAAATTAATTTTACCGCTTCTGTGAGTGGAATTTCAAAAATCATAGAGAAACGGTTGATTTCACTAAGTAAAATTTGGTTCAATGAGATGAAAATAATTTTTGGTGAATAGTAACGGTTTACTTTTTTTTACCACGGTTAAAAGTAAATAGGGTAGTTAAGGGTAAAAATGATATTATTATTACCCTAACACATGTCATAATTCTATTGGATAAGTTTAATTCGACCAGAAACAATCTTAGTAATAAAATATGACCATTTAGTCCCACTTGGATTAGATTAGGACATTTATTATTAATTTATTTAAAGAAGGGTTAAAATAGTTAAAATCAATGTTTAATAAGTAAATAATTTTTAATATAGGGTTATACATAAGATAAATTCGACTATAAATATTCTTTACAAAGATAAAAATATTTCCTACATAATTATATTTAATTTGTAATTTTTAGACATTAAATAAGTTAATTTATTTATTACACAATGATGATGCAATAATTATTTTATTAATGAAATATTGACATAATTGATGTTATAAATACCCAAATAAATGTAATTTGAGACTTTTTATGAATTACACTAATTTTATAGGTTAATATGACATGTTATTATTGATTTAATTAACTTTTTTCGAACTAATCAATCTATTATGATTTTCAAAAAAATCAATTACTAAATAGTGTCAAAATTGACATAAAATAGTTTTCAAAACAAATATTATATTATTAATTGTTATTTTATTCCTAAAAATCTAATGTTCGGCCAAATGACTTATATAAGGTTATATATGTTAATAATAAACAACTTTGGGTTCGTTTGGCTTGTTATAGTAAGTTTATTAACCATATAGTTTAAGAACACAAAAAGACACGGTAAAAGTAAAATTATCTAACTTAAATTTAAAACTAAATGATAAGGTTAAAATAGTAAACTAAACTTGTCCAAATTCTATTGGATGAGAGGATTTCAACCCATCCCCACCTTAGCTTCGAAATAACTCAATTTGGAGCTATTAAAAACCGAATATGACTTTATAATAAAATAATATTTTTATTTATTCCAAAGGTGCCCCTCTCCTCCCTTATAAAAGGGCACCTCCTCCCTCTCTTCTTCACACCACTTTGAGCCTTCACGCTCGGCCAACCCCTGAAAAATTCTATTCTCAACTTCCATAAAAACATCCTAGAGGTCCTGGTCTTCTTCAAAGACCAATTTTAGTTCCCTAAGAATAGGACTCAAAGAGGCGCTTCAAAGAAGTGGTAATGTCCGTTACCAATTCGTTCAACTTTATTTCTTCTTCCACTTCTTCTTCTTAGGTTGTTTCATTATGAAGTAATAACATCAGTATCACTCATATACTGATATGTTATTATAAGTATGAAACAACCCTATTTCACCATCTATCCAACCTACGGAAAACGAAATCACCGCGCGTGCGTACGTACAGAATACCGTCTCCACGTCGTGGTGTAATCTATTTTCCACCACCACCTTACTTGGATTGGTATAATGGTGTAAATAATAACTATATATGATTATTTTAAAGTGATATTGATTCTGAAATAGTATACATACACTCCAATACGATCCCACAATCATGAGAACGATATCATCGCTCATGCGTACGTACGGACTATCGTCTCCACGACGCGATGAGATTCATTCTCCACGTTAACCATTCATGAATGATTATAAAGTATATATAATAAGTAATCATGAAATATAAGACATAATAATGATACTGTATTTATGTGTATATATATGTATGTCATGTAATTAATTCCATTCAACTCAATAAGGAAACGAAAACAGCATGCATGCGTACGTACGGCCTACCGTCTCCATGAACGGTGTATTTATTTCCATTTACTAATTTATTATATATATTCTGAATATATATTATATATAAATCATGTTTAATATTTTGTAATTAAGTAATCATGATCTAAGTAATCATATGAATAAATACAAGTCAAAACACGGACGACAAATGAAACAATTTTACCCAAAACACTCTTTAACATGGAATTTACAAAAGAATGGGTAATATAAAGTCGTAAGTGAACCATATATGATATCATAACAATGATTATGATTCTAGAATAATTAAATGACATTATTTAAATCATTATACAGGAGGTTCGGACACTTACGAAGCAAATCGGACCTAAGGTAAGGGATAATGTTGCCAATATCATTTTTATCCGAGATTGCTTACTCGTAAGTATTTACTGGGGTTATTTCTATCATCCATGTCCATGTTTTATAAAAGTGTTTTCATGTATGTTTAAATTCCTTTTAACCCATTTTTTACTTTTACTACATGGTATGTAAGGAATCTTTCTTTTGTTTATGTTACGAGGTACTTTTTTTGACTTTTCATACAAAAGTTCGAGAAGAATGTTTTTTTAACTTATACGGCATGAAAGGATTTTTACGGTTTTATAAAGCCTTATTTTCATGAAGCTTTCTCCAAAATATTTCATGACTATTTTCAATAAAATCCTTTTCTTTTAAAATTGCAAGACATTTTGTGAAAATAAAATTATTTTAAATAAGAAAGGATATTCTCCTCAAGAATTCATTTCAAGTGTTTGATCAAAAACATTTTCCATCTAAGATGACATTATTTCATATGTGTATGCTTCAAGCATAATGTCTCTATGATTTACATGGTTTCACTTTTCTTATTATAAAATGATATCCATTTCTTTTATATGGATTATTTAATGATAGGATTATGTTTATGAAACCCATTTTATTCGTTGGGTTATTATGAATGATGTATGTTTATTTTGTGGCACAAGTAAGAATGATTTCATTATGAGATGGGTGGGACCTATATATCCCTACAATGCATTGGGTAATGATTTTATATCTCATGAGATAGACATGGCTGGAACGGTAAGTTAATCTGGTTCAGTATTACAGGAATGGAATGAGGAGTGAACTCGATTTAGAAAGGGACTTTGTCCACTAAGATGGTCTTGGCAACAAAGCCTTGGATACTATGGAAATCATTACATGTGCTAAATGGATGCCACAATTACATGTTTTATTCCCATTCTATTTTATCATGATTTTTGTTCCATTATGATCTATACCTTATATACTTCCATGTTTTATGTCGTTGCTCAAGATTTTTAATGTTCATGTTTTTTTAAGTTGAAATGTATATGGTATGTTTTATTTTATCCATGATTACCCTTACTGAGCATTTTAGCTCACCCTTTTTATGTTTTCTTTTCCCCCAGGATTAAAAGAAAGATTTTAGGTAAGGAAAAAAAATGGGAAGATCTTTATGGGAGATGTTGAAGATCTTTCACCGTGATTAGAAGATTACGTTCCAAGTTTCCAAAGATACTAAACAATTACGGTCCTTGTGTGTCTGTTTTTGTTATGTACTAAGTATTCCGCAAAAGTAATGTAATGTCTACGTACGTCAAGCTTCGGGTCTCTACAGTTGGTATCAGAGGAAAGGTTTAGTCAACCTTTGGAAACTAGGATGCGAAAACGTTAGTGAGATCCCTAGAGATATTTCTATGGTATGTCTAGGGATGTACCTAAGGATAAGTATACGTATAGGATATAGTCCTGGAACTACGGTAACGATATTAGAATTTAACCTAAGATGTTATATATTGAGGGTGCTCCCTCTTTACTATGTTGTTTTCCCTAGCATGATTTTTGCCTCTCACACTATTCTTTTTGGGTTTTAGAAAATGGCTGGAAACAAGATGATTCACGATAATAGAAAATATGATGGACAATGGAATGATATTATTCATGAGCAACCAAATGAAATGGGATTTGGAAGTCCAAACATCATTATTATGCCGAATCAGCAATCTCATAATATGATCAATAAACTCAAATTTGGTATGTTTCATGACTCGGCTAATAAGATAAATATGGAGTTTCTTGATGATCATAGGGGAAAGAAAGTTCAATTTCCCCTATGTAAATCATGTGGGAAGAGGCATCAAGGAGAATGTTTCAATGGAACTGGAAGATGCTTTGGGTGTGGAAAAGAAGGACACAAATCTAGTAAGTGCAAAGGAAAAGGTTCAGTTAACACCATGGACATGGATAATGGTATTGCTACGACATCAACAATGGTTAAATGTTTTAAATGTGGAATGTACGGGCTTTATGCAAACCAATTCCTTAAAGTAAAGTCTCGTGAAGAGAATCAGTATGGTCGTATGGGTAGTATCTATGTTGATGATGATGAAGAGACTACAAATGATATGTGAGATGAAAGAATTGTTGAAGCTCGGTCAATGGTTTAAGAAGGTAGTGGAATGATTACATGTTTATCAAGTGTAATGTTGTATAAGTAATCTCATGGTACTATAGAATAAAGAGACATCTAAGGATTGTTACACTGTTGCCTTTCCTTATGTTTTGAAAGTGTGTGACGAATGGTACCAGTATTTTTGGAAAGTAGATGATATGCGCATAATGAAGAGATAAGGAGAAAATTAAATGTTTGATAGAATTCATGAGCTCATGACTGATATAAGGAGAAGGTTATATCATGGTTTGAGTATATAGAATTTTTGTATTTTGGTATGTGGAAAGAGTTAAATTTTGACAGCATTCATGTTTTCACTAAGGTTTAATCGATATTCATTTTTTTCAAGAGAATACATGATTAAGGTATTCACATGATTGGAATGTGACCAACAAGATAATGGGGGATAAATGATGGTTGGTTGATGACATTTCAAGTAATCGTTTTCTTTATACTATGATCTTGGACCGAAGTATTTTAGATAAAGATTGGAATGAATTATGTTGGACATAAGATAGTATTGTTTAAGGATATAAGTTTTTTTTCGATATTATTGGTGGGATGTTATAGTAATGTACTTTTAGAAAAAGGACAACCTGTAGGACGGGCGACAGCCCATCGCGTCGGACAAGGCTGTGGGAATCGAACCCACAACCAAAGTGTGACTGGAATTTATCGCCTACCACTGGCCTACAGGAAGTCCCTGGTTAGTAGAAACTAGTTTTATTTTATTAAGCGGTATGATATATGAAGTATAAGTTCATTTTTGGAACCATATACGATTAATCTATCCATAATATGGACTTATAACTTTTTCTAACCTTTTGTTTGAAATAGATGGAATGACCCATCATTCTATCACATGATCTGCTAACACATCACGAATAACAAATTCAACTTCATTTCTTTAAGGGATGAAGTGGAAATTGTTCAATTCACGAACAACATTGAGATTGTACCAAAATCATGTAAGTATTTCTTTTAATTCATCAACTTTAGGGAAATGATCTTGAAAACCAAAAATGTTGTCCTATTTCCCTTATATCCGATTAATCAAATGGTACCTTAGATCATCACAAATCTATAGCTTTGTGATTGTTGGATTTTTCGTATCCATGTTCTCTACCACTCTCCATCAGAACTTGATGGTTAGATTTTTCTTCCATATCCATATTTTCACATATGTTCTCCTACGTGGAAACCCAGTGATGAGTTAATTTGGGTAACCATTACATTTCATACTTTAGTTTTTAATTCCATGTTTTGGTATTCCTTTTTACGATGTGAGTTTCTATTAAACAAACTTTCAAGTAGTAAACAATTTACAACCCCGACAAATTTTGAGGGAGAAATTCATTTTAAGGGGGGTAGAATGTAACACCCCGAGATGTTATGAAAAATATTATTTTAATTTCATTAATGTCTTGTGTTGTATTCTACACCAATATTACCTTGCGCTATACGCAACACCGTATTAGCTTGCAGTATACGCAACATTATTCTTGGATCGTGTTACACACAATTTTGATAATAGTTATTCTACGCAACATTGAGTATATATATATATATATATTCAATGTATAAATGAAATATGGTTGGATTCTATTATATGAAACAAAGAAGGATTATTGCACAACACGCAACCCTGACTTGGCTTGCATTACACTCAATCGTGACCTTCCTCGATAGCATGTGTTGTACACAATACCGGGTTTTACTAAACAATGATATGTTATTAAAATATTATTATGAACTAGCTGTTATGAATAGTAATACCCACTTTTTGAAATTTTATAAATTTTATCTTTTAAAATGGACTTCATTTTTGGATTCGAAAAATCGAAATTAGTTTAGGGTGAAATTTTGGTACTTTTCGGATAACTTTCATTTTCTGATGAATAGTGAAAATTAATAAATTTTAATTAAAAACAACCTTTTTAATCGAAATAATTAATAATGATAAATTATTAATTTGAGTGGTTTTAAATTATATTTAGAATTTATTTTTACAATTTAATACAATTTTGGTCATTGGACGTAATTTCACATTTAAACCAGACATAAACAAGTGTCAATCTTTTGATAGTTATTATCTCTTAAGAACACGCTATTTGTTTTGACGACGGAAATTAATTTTTAAATTAATTAATGCAACTGATATGTTTTGAATTTGGTAAAACAAACATCATTTTTGATTTCATAATATCAAATATAGCTTAGGCCTAATTTTTGGTATTTTTCTGGAAACTTTCATTTTTTTGATTAATAGTGAAACCACTAAGTGGTAGTAAAAAAATGAATTTTTCATAAAACATAATTTTACCGCTTCTGTGAGTGGAATTTGAAAAATCCTGGAGACATGGTTGATGTCACTAAGTAAAATGTGGTTCAATGAGATGTAAATAATTTTTTGGTGAATAGTAACTTTTTACTTTTTTTTACCACGGCTAAAAGTAAATAGGGTAATTAAGGGTAAAAATGATATTATTATTACCCTAACACATGTCCTAATTCTATTGGATAAGTATAATTCGACCAAAAACAATCTTCGGAATAAAATATTACCATTTAGGCCCACTTGGATTAGATTAGGACATTTATTATTAATTTATTTAAAGAATGGTTAAAATAGTTAAAATCAAAGTTTAATAAGTAAATCATTTTTAATATAGGGTTATACATAAGATAAATTAGACTATAAATATTCTTTAGAAAAATAAAAATATTTCCTACATAATTATATTTAATTTTTAATTCTTAGAAATTAAATAATTTAATTTAATTATGACACAATGATGATGAAATAATTATTTTATTGATGAAATATTGACATAACTAATGTTATAAATACCCAAATAAATGTAATTTGAGACTTTTTATGAATTCCAGTAATTTTCTAGGTTAATATGACATGTTATTATGGATTTAATTAACGTTTTTAGAACTAATAATTCTGTTAAGATTTTCACAAAAATCAGTTACTAAATAGTGTCAAAATTGATATAAAATGGTTTTTAAAACAAATATTATATTATTAATTGTTATTTTATTCCTAAAAATCTATGGTTCGGCCAAATGACTTAGATAAAGTTATATATATTAATAATAAACAACTTTGGGTTTGTTTGGCTTGTTATAGTAAGTTTATTAACCTTATAGTGTAAGAACACAAAAAGACATGGTAAAAGTAAAATTATCTAACATAAAGTTAAAACTAAATGATAAAGTTAAAATTGTAAACTAAACTTGCCCAAATTCTATTTTATGAGAGGATTTCGACCCATTCCCACCTTAGCTTCGAAATAACTCAATTTGGAGTAATTAAAAACTGAATATGACTTTATAATAAAATAATATTTTTAGTTATTCCAAAGGTGCCCCTCTCCTCCCTTAAAAAAGGGCACCTCCTCCCTCTCTTCGTCACACCACTTTGAGCCTTCAAGCTCGGACAAACCCTGAACAATTCTCTTCTCCACTTCCCTAAAAACACCCAAGAGGTCCTGGTATTCTTCAAAGACCAATTTTAGTGCCCTAAGAAGAGGACTCAAAGAGGTGCTTCAAAGAAGAGGTAATGTCTGTTATCGATTCTTTGAACCTTATTTCTTCTTCCTCTTCTTATTCTTAGGTTGATTCATTATGAAGTAATAACATAAGTATCACTCATATACTGATATGTTATTATAAGTATGAAACAACCCTACTTCATGATCTGTCCATCCTACGGAAAACGAAATCACCGCGCGTGCGTACGTACAGAATACCGTCTCCACGCCGTGGTGTAATCTATTTTCCACCACCACCTTACGTGGATGGGTATAATGGTGTAAATAATAACTATATATGATTATTTTAAAGTGATATTGATTTTGAAATAGTATACATACACTCCAATACAATACCACGATCATGAGAATGATATCATCGCTCGTGCGTACGTACGGACTACCGTCTCCACAACGCGATGAGATTCATTCTCCACGTTAACCATTCATGAATGATTATAATGTATATATAATAAGTAATCATGAAATATATGACCTAATAATGATACTGTATTTATGTGTATAAATATTTATGTCATCTAATTAATTCCATTCAACTCAATAAGGAAACGAAAACAGCGTTCATGCGTACGTACGGCCTACCGTCTCCATGAACGGTATATTTCCTTCCATTTACTGATTTATTATATATATTCTGAATATATATTATATATAAATCATGTTTTATATTCTATAATTAATTAATCATGATCTAAGTAATCATATGAATAATTACAAGTCAAAACACGGACAACAAATGAAACAATTTTACCCAAAACACTCTTTAACATGGAATTTACAAAAGAACGGGTAATATAAAGTCATAAGTGAACCATATATGATATAATAACAATGAGTATGATTCTGAAATAAGTCAATGACATTATTTAAATCATTATACAGGAGGTTCGGACACTTACGAAGAAAATTGGACCTAAGGTAAGGGATAATGTTGCAAATCTCATTTTTATCCGAGAGTGCTTATTCATAAGTATTTACTGGGGTTATTTCTATCATACATGTCCATGTTTTATAAAAGTGTTTTCAAGTATGTTTAAAGTCCTTTTTACCCATTTTTTACTTTTACTAAATGGTATTTAAAGAATCTTTCTTTTGTTTACGTTACGAGGTTCTTTTTTTAACTTCTCAGACAAAAGTTCGAGAAGAATGTTTTTTTATCTTATACCGCATGAAATGATTTTTATGGTTTTATAAAGCCTTATTTTCATGAAGCTTTCTCCAAAATGTTTCATGACTATTTTCAACAAAATCCTTTTCTTTTAAAATTGCATGACATTTTGTGAAAGGAAAATTATTTTAAATAAGAAATGATATTTTCCTCAAGAATTCATTTCAAGTGTTTGATCAAATCCATTTTCCATCAAAGATGACATTATTTAATATGTGTATGTTTCAAGAATAATGTCTCGATGATTTACATGGTTTCACTTTTCTTATTAGTAAATGATATCCATTTATTTTATATGTATTATGTGATGATGGGATTATGTTTATGAAACCCATTTTATTCATTGGGTTATTATGAATGATGTATGTTTATTTTGTGGAACAAGTAAGAATGATTTCATTATGAGATGGGTGGGACCTATATCTCCCTCTAATGCATCGGGTAAAGATTTTATATCTCATTAGATAGATATAGCTAGAACAGTAAGTTAATCCGGTTCAGTAATACAGGACTGGAACGAGGAGTGAAATTGATTCAGAAAGGGACTTTGTCCACTAAGATGGTCTTGGAAACAATGCCTTGGCTACTATGGAAATCATTACATGTGCTAAATAGATGCCACAATTACATGTTTTCTTCCCATGCTATTTTATCATGATTTATGTTCCATTATGATCTATGCCTTATGTACTTCCATGTTTTATGTCGTTGCTCAAGATTTTTAATGTTCATGTTTTTTTAAGTTCAAATGTATATGTTATGTTTTGTTTTACCCATGCTTACCCTTACTGAGCATTTGAGCTTACCCTTTTTATGTTTTCGTTTCCCCCAGGATTAAAAGAATGATTTTAGGTAAGGAAAAAAAATGGGGCGATCTTTATGGGAGATGTTGAAGATCTTTCACCGCAATTAGAAGATTACGTTCCAAGTTTCCAAAGACACTAAACTATTACGGTCCTTGTGTGTCTGTTTTTGTTATGTACTAAGTATTCCGCAAAAGTAATGTAATGTCTATGTATGTCAAGCTTCGGGTCTCTACAGAGACGGAAGTATGATCGCAGTGGCCGGAGTTGTTTTAGGTTTCTTCTTCTACGTCGTGCTAGGGAAATTCTAGGATAAAATTTTTTGAGGGGGGAAGTTTGTAAGAACCTCAACCTTCTTTTCAGGTATGTTTTTCCTTTTTCGGTGTTTTTGAGAAAAGGGGTTTTCTAGATATTTTTTAAGTACACACCATGTACTTTCTGAGTACACACCATGTACTTCATTGCCGCTCGAGGCCGTGTGTTGGCCATGTCATGTCCACACACACGGACATGTAGGGGTGACACGGAGTCCACCAAAAGCAGAGTACGAAAAAGACGAGTTCACGCCATGTACTCTAAAAGTAAACGGCATGTACTTTTTTTCACTAAACTCATCGGGGTCACGCCTTAACCCCATAACTATCTTCTTCTCCAACTTCTTTGACAGAGAACATTCTATACGGCCATGGATCTTCGACGAACCCCTGAGCCTCCGTCCGTTCTCAGAATCGACCGTCGTCGATTGTGTCGGAACCACAACATTATGCTCTTCCTTCTCCTAGATATTTGTTTTCTAATTTTTCTTCTTTCTCACGTTATCATGGGTTGAGTGTTTTTGAAGTTTTCTTAGATCTATGATGTTCCAAGGAGATTCAATCTTTGAGGTTCGAGTATATTGATCTCTTAACATCAATGTAGGTGGTTTGTGCCTTTTTGTAGGAATTCTTTGAGTATTTGTGCAAATTCCACCAATACCCAGGAATGGGGTATTATGCGTCTCCTATTTTTCCCTTTTTGTCTTCTTTATTTTCTTATATGCCTGAGTAGAGGATATATTTTGTGAATAGGTTCATTTACTATGCTTTGTATGCTTTTTCATGCATGTTTTGTCTGTTTAGGACCGTTTGGTCTAGTTTTTCCTGTTAGGCAATTTCTAGTTCCATGCCTAGTTATAGGATGGTGTGACTGTTGTTCTTTCATGCTATTATGCTGTAGAATGTTATCCAAGTAGTTCTTGAGTATCACTTTGGCCGTTATGTGATGCGATACTTGCTGACTTTACATAGGGTTGTGAGAACCTAGTGTAGTAGACCATAGGGAGAATGGACGTAAGGGCTTCTTAAGCGTGTCATTAATTTATGATGTGATACCACTGGAGGAATTGACATTGAGTGCTTCCTCAAAGTGTCTGTAGTTCCTCGACGTGGGCCACAGGGGGAATGAAACATTGAGTGCTTCCCCAGAGCACCTTTAGTTCGATATGAGACTATAGGGGGAATCGACAGTGAGTGCTTCCCTAGAGAGTCTACTCTTTAGCTTAACCAGAGGGGTTAGACTATGTGTGCCTCCTAGAGGGTTTCTAGTACTTGTTGGTTGAACCATAGGTGTTAGGCTGTGAGAACTACCTATAGGTTACCTGTTTGTTCTACTTTCTTGAGCAACTGTTTACTTGTTTGTAATTATGTGCTAGAAAATGTGGATTTTTTTCTATTTAGTTCATCCTTGTTTACTTATTTCTGTACTTTTACCTTCCATATATTCACTGACTGTTAGGCACAGATATTTGGGTGGTTTCCTACTGGTAATTTGTCTCACACCCTGTTTGGGTCATGATTTTTGGCCCAAACATATTATATTGTTGTAGGTATAGATAAGGGCAAACGAACTTCTACTTCAGGTTCATGATCACACTGGAGCTGGAAAGAATGGGACCAAGATGAGGCTTTCAATTATTAGGAGTTGCTCGTATGTTTTTATTTTGTACTTTGGTTTAATACTGTATTCAGCATTGTGACTTTTTTGGCCATTTTCCTAGATATATATGTATCATGCATCATTTACATATATTTCTTCTCCAGTTGTTTATTTATCAATCTTTTGCTGTTATTGTTGTTGTATATTTACTGCTTTTGCTGTTGTATGTGTTGTTACCTCCACTATGTACTCTTCCAATGAGGGAATTGTTTCCCCACTATCACACGCAAGGCCCTCGCTGCTAGTCAGCAGCCCCTGGCGTTCAGGGAAATGTGCTTGAGGTCATGTGAACAACTGGGTACGGGGAACCTCTGGGTGGATTCTGAAATCGGGATGTTACACATTTCAATAAAACATATAAGCTACTATTTTTTCAAAACAATCCTCATAGGAAAAATATAAATACGCATGATTCAAAGATCACCAATCTCAGGAACACCCCTAGGCACTAGTTAGTCTCGGGCCCCATGTACCTCATACCTCATGGTAAAGTAACCAAAGAAAAATATATTTATGTGCCTGAGCCACTAGCAGGGAACATACCCATAAACTAGTGGTCTCCAATCATCACCAATATAGTTTTTTTAATGTTGTCGTTATCCATTTTTCTCAGTGAAACAGGGACAAAACCCATCTGGATCACTAGCATACTAGTACATATCTTCCCTCCTAGGTACCCGGGCTTCCCCCTTTCTGCTCAAAACATTGTCTCATGAAACCAAAATCCATTATCACATAAACACATAATTTCTGGTAATAATAAACTCAAATCATTATCTGCACATTTTTTTCTACTCTTACACCACTCAATAAAACCATTATAATTTCTATAAAACAACTTCACAAACTTTTACAATGATTTACACACAAAATCCATTTAAAATCCCACTTTGAACACCATGGGATACCCATATTCCCCAAAACATACTTTTCTACACCCAAAAAATTTTAATAAACACATTACATGAGTTATAAAACAACCACATTTGAAAAAACATAAGATACACATGTAAAACACCCAATTAAACACCAAATTAGTGCCCAAAATCATTTTATCAAAGAATGTGACAAAACCTAGATTTTTTAGCAAGTATTATAGATAATAAGCGTACTAAAAATAGAAATGTAGAAAATCTAACTCATATAGAATTGATTACCCATGGAATCACCTAACACAAGTGTCAAAACCTCAAATCATTGTGTGAAAGTTCAACTGCACCACCTTTGCACCACAAAAGAGTTAAAATAGACCTAAAACCATAATTTTGGACCATAAAATACAATATCAAACCCTAAATTTGAAACCCTACTTGTTGGACTTTAGGAAATTCCAGAACAAGGGAAGAATACCTAAGAAAATGGGGGGGAAAGGAAGGAAACCCACTTACATGAGAGATCTTTAAGAAATACCCCAAAATAAACTAGTAGATGAATTTAAAAATAGAAAATAATGAAAGTTATATTTGAACAAGGATGATGAAGTCATGTATAAACTGGAATGATGGAAAAAGAGTGAGAAATTAAAGATTTATGAAGGAAACAAAATACCTCTTCAAATCTGGATGATTTGAGAAAGATTGAGAAAATTTTCCCTAATCTGCGATGGAAGTGAGCTCCAAAGAGGGCGAAGTGAATCTGGGGTCGTGTCTAGGTATGTTTTCTTCAATTGGGAGGTGGAATCTCCAAAAGAGAGTAAAAAATGAAAATGTTATTAAACAAACAACATTTGTTTTAAAAACTGGAAATCAAATTTTGTGCTGGAACAATTCCTAAAATAAAAACAAAAATCCACCATGATTATGGATTTCTAAAGAGTCCAAATTAATATGGTGGGGTTAATTGGTCTAGGGAGACCATTTTGGAAGTGGAATGGGTGAAACCTGTTGAAAAATTTAAGAGTTATAATGGAAACAAAATTGGTTTTTAAATTTGGAAATGGGCTCACAGTTTGGCCCAAATTATGAAAACTCACCCATTCCTAAAAAATATGCATGAGAAACCCTAAAAACAAATAATGAATGGAAATTAAATAAAAAATACCTTTAAAATAAGTCATGGATGTGAAAAATAAAAAGCACTTTATTATAGGATAATTGAATTCATAAGTAGTAGGATTGGAGACTGGTTTAGGGAGCTTGTAAGAATACATATTTGAACACAAAAATGTTAGGAGAGGTAGTAGGAACATCTAGGAACCAATATGGTAAGGATTTAAGCATCAATGGTTGAGGATTCAAGACAGTTTACAAAGAATCTTGATACAAAACCTGCAGCTATTGGGGTGTGAAGGAAAGGTATGAGGGATCGAAAACCTCCACACCAAAAGGAGAAACATCAGGTCCCTGAAACATTTCGAAATTTCCACCTTGAGGACAATGTGTTTTTTCAAGGGGGCGGGATTTGATTGGAACATGGTAAAGATGCCTAATGTTGGCCATTGTTTCTAAAATATAAGGGTCCAACAGCTATGTAGGGATGGTAAGTTTTTAAAATACTATAAAAGGTTTTTATTGGGGCTATTAGTGGATACCAACTATTAAGTAGTTAGGTGGTTCAAGTTGTTGTCATGTTGCTAGCCAACTGTTAGGAATTTATATGGATCTAGATATTAAAAGATAACTTTTGGAAGGTTCCAATTGTTAAAAGGTTATAGAATATTTCCTTTAAAAGTGGGTTGGGGGAGGAATTTAGACGTGGTAGATGTTTTGGGAACTATCTCCAGAGGAAGGAACCATAGGGTTTGGCCTCAGCCTAGGGAGCATCACCCCTTAGGGATTTCTCCCCCACCCCCTTTCTATCCCCTTTCTTATTCATTTCATTCTTCTACCTTATTTCTTTTGAAATTTTTTCTACTATTAATTGAAGTTTCTATTATTTTTCTCTCTATAAAAAAATTATTCATATCAACATCCATCATTTACAATACAGATCCAAGTAAACCCGCAAAGTTATCATTAATCAATTAAATCACATTAATATCAACGATAACATCATGAAAAAATATGCACAATAACAAAATTAAAGAAAGAGTAGTGTATTTAACTAACATAAATTAAAATTTCAACTATAAATTGCATCAAATAAAACATATATATTACCGTAGAAATCATGAAACCACTAAAAACAAATGTACAAGATCAAGATTCAAAGATTCAATTATTTCAGGGAAGCATTAAGCAATCAAGGACCATAATAGTTGGCCTCTCTTATATTTTTTTTGCTGCTATAATTTATTTAATGTGTCCTGAGAAGGTTTTTAGAAATCAAACAAACAAATTATAACACCAACTATAATAATAATAAACATAAAATAAATATTAAAAATATAGTGCTTCACTATATCATGAGATTTAATAGATAATAGTTAATAAATTATATAATAAGTTACAATAAAATAATAAATAAAAGATAGAAAGTATGAAATAGTAGATGGTAATAATAAAACAATAATTAAATATTTAGTGGTTACTATAAAATAAGAAAGTAGCCACTATTGAATAAAAAATAGCGTCTAGTAAAATAGGCATTAGCAGTTTATCATCTCTTTATCCTCAACACATTTCCACATCAACCATTCCCTTTCACCATTAATCATATAATATCATATAAAATTATTACAATGATATCAACAACAATTTTATAATTTTTTCTTTCACAATGATTTAATTTTAAAAAATAATAATAAATTAACAATAATACTAAGGCATAATGAATACATGTCTTTAAAAAGGCATGCCAATATTTAATCACCAAGATAATAACTAAACATATGATATTTAGTTATCACTAGAAAAAATATTTCATGAAATATTCACATGGAATATTTCAATTCAAATTCTTGCATAATCACTATATTCCGATAATACCCTCACTATATTAATTTGTTTATTATCATGTTTTCATGATTTTAATTCATCACTCTATTAACACAAACTTCTCTTTAGTACATTGCAATTAATCAAATCATTGTCTTGTAAGTAATGTAGAAAATTTAAATCATTTTTAGTATGGTATAACTGTATTTAACATGTCAAATAATTTATCATCCTTTCATACCAATTTTTATGTAATTTAAAAAATTTAGACATGTTGTCTACAATAATCATTTCATACATATCACATTACTTCTCAATTGAAATTATGCATCATTAATTCCTAATAAATAAAATATATATTATGTGAAGTTCCCAAGTATATGTTTGGTTTTATTTTTTCAATGGTTTATTATGATATTTTTTAAAGATCATGTCATTAAAAATGTAGAGAACATGGGTGGTGGATTGGAGTATCCTCCCACGTGCAGATTGAATGTGCTGATTATACTTATTGGGTAATGGAATTAGAGTTGTTTCTCCTTAAATAATAGATTTGATATATTTAATTAGAAAAATTTATAATATACAATTATTTCACTAATATTCAAGGAGTCAAGAGACTTTTTCTATTGAATATAGAAGCACAGTCCATTACATGTTTCATAGAGCGGTTTATTTCCATTTTGGAAAATGGAAAAAGGAATAAATATGATGAATTATTAATCTAGTTTGTACGGTCATGAAAACCACTACATAATTAGAATAATAATTGCAATCATCATTGAAAGAAAGTGTAATAGGTGAAGAAGCTAGTTATCGAACCTTATACAAGACAACCTGTAGAGATGTTATTAAAATGATCAAAATTAAATTCATGGTTGAGGAGATTCTAGACTATAAGAGGAGAACCCATCATTGAGGTACATTTCATTTTGTAATATATATTTAATTTTTATAGAATCTTGGTTAAGGTTTATATATTGCTTCATATAAATTGGAAGTTCCACAAATTCACATTCACATATTCTAGAGTTTTCGTAAAAAAATTATAAAAAATGGCTATGTTTGGAATCCAATATGCATGTCATTCCGGATAGCGTATGTTTTATCAGTCTCCAACATAGGTTTCATACTTTGGGCTACGTGAGTGTGTTTTCTCACCATTATACATGTGATCCTAAACTTACTTGAATAATTTGAAAAATTCATGAGTTTAAGTTTGAATTCACTCTGTATAGGTGTCAATCCCACTAGTGTGTGTGTGACACAGACCTGTGTAGGTACTACTTAGAGTCAGTGTATGTGTGGAGCTCAAAAAACATAGAAATAAGGAAAATTAATATGAGTGTACATGTATTATCAGAAATCTCAGGTATTATCATCTACAATGTATGTATCATTATATATCTATGTGTGTGTGATATGGTGTGTGTAAGTGTTATTTGAAACTTATAGATATATTGAAAAGCTACAGACTAGAAAATTGAAGTTTCTATTTTGAAACCAAATAATGAAAAAAATTATTTGGGTTGATCTTAGAATTTCCTTTAAATATTAAAATATCACAACAAAATTATTATTCAAGAAAAACTAAGACTCCATAATTTGTATATTATGTAGAACAAATAAAAAGTTTATAGAATCCTTATAAAATAGAACTGAATTTTTTTTCTATTTTTTAAGAATAATGAAGTAGTATTGTTGTGATGATTATTTTTTTATATGTATATGTATAATCACTTTAATAGAGTGTAGTGATTCATGAAAGGATTTTTTTTTATTTTTTAGTTTACTAGTTATGAATTTTGAAATTTTTTGTTCTACAAGAAGAAGTTTCCAGTCCCTAATATATTGCTCCATGCTGCAATATGATTTCCACATTAGAAGCTAATTCTTTGTATATTTTTATGTAGATGTGGAAAATAAAGTGAAGATACATTATATAATTTATTTGTCCATGTGATATGCGTTAAATTAGTGTATTTTTTTGAATATCCTTTGAGTAGAAAAATCAATGAATTAAATATCATTGGGACCAAAAAATGGTTATTCTATAATGGTGTTGTGTAAATTATAGGGAGAAGGTCCTCTCAGTATTTCATTTGGGGATACCGATTATGATATGAGAAATTTAATTCTCTTAAATGATACCAAATCATAATGAGAAGATCTAGTGGAAAGATATAGAAAAGGGAGAAAGATTGTATACTAATTATAGGTATGAGATGTGAGTATTCAAGAGAACTAAGAACTCTTGAGAAACAATAGGAAGAAAAAACACACTACAACCAGTAGAGAATATGTGAGGATAATTTGAACATGTTTTAATGTTTTTCATCTTATAGGTTTTGAAGAGTGACATGAAGAAGAAGAAAGAAGAGTTGAGGAGGGACCGACCTACTATTAATTCTGATATTTAGTGTAAAGACCTTTATTATTTGATAAGTGAGTGAGAAAAATAAGTGAATAGATATATTTATGAGCTGTAAAGTTATGCTACCAATGGATACCAAGTTTCATGTATTTTTCTTAAAGATATATTGGCATTTAGATACTCTATTGGGAATAGAAAGAGATCTTTCTAATTGATATAGAAGTATCTTGTGTAGAACTAGTGATTAGATTCCAAATATGATCTTAAATAAAACACTTTCATATACATGGTGAGACTCTATATATCCTATGTGAATAAACGTATGAAAGGATATCATGGTTTGAAACTATGAGTGAGTGAGAATTTGTTGAAGAATATGAGTGTGAATTTTTCAAGAGGAAAACATGTGTGAAGAAAGAAATTGTATATACTGTGAGACTCACTATAGGTATGGGAAACACCAACCATTGTAGTCAAGATCTGATTATGGTAGAGAAACTATGATTGGAGTAAATAACCAATTAGGGATTGGACTAGGTCTTTGAGTCAGACCTTATAAATACTTGTGTCATTGTGCCTTTATTTATTTTTTATCTATGATAAGTTTCATGACACATA
The DNA here is from genome assembly GCA_963277665.1 of Viscum album. Lineage (NCBI taxonomy): Eukaryota > Viridiplantae > Streptophyta > Magnoliopsida > Santalales > Viscaceae > Viscum > Viscum album. Next base: position 1,480,692,891 of record OY728120.1, read on the forward strand.
TGTAAGTAAATGGACTGGAAGTGGTCAAGGATATTGAGTTAGAAATGGAATAATTCATAAAAATTTTAAGGGGCCACTGATTCTACCCTCCCCTTTATGCGGTCTAAATACCCCTAGAGAATTTCAATTGGTATCAGACTCATATAACCTTTGAAAAGAGTCTATATGAAGTACATATTTGATGTATTTGAAGAAGACTATCAAATCAATAATTCTATATATATTCCTTCCAAATTAAAAATGGATGTTTTGGCTGGAAAATTTTAAAGAAGGAAAAAAGAAATAGGATGTGAAGCAAAGGAAAAGTTCATGGGAGATAAAGGAATCATCTCTAGCTGATACTAATAAGAGTGGTAGTTTTCATGCTAAATTATTTGATTGTTATTCCTATAATCATGAAAGTACATGCTAGGAATAATGTGACAAGTATAAAGATATCAGAATAGTAAAATAATCTTAATCATGTTAAAATAAATTTGAAGAAAGTTCCTTATGAAGTAGTATCTTACATACTTGGTCTCATCAATGGACCATTTGTCAAAAAATCACAGCTAGAGGAAGAAGTTGATGTTATGGAAGATACATTAGATAACAAGGCTTTCATATGAAAAATTCTCACAAATCTAGTGAGAGAAAAGGACTAAATTGCCTCACTTTGAAATGAACGATATTATTAATCTATTGAATACATGAAAATAAAATTTTGTGAGAAGGATATGATTGAGGTTATTGTCAAGGAAGTTTTACATGCATGGGAAAAGTTACATATAGTTATGGTGAATGTCAAGGATTTGTGGTTAGATAAGAAAGAAAAAAAGTGAAATATCATGAAAATTAACATCAAGAGTTAACTTGGATGCATGATAAACATATCCAGAATCTTCAAAGTGATTTGGAATTAAAGTTGATATCAATATAATATTAAAATAACACTTTCAACCTGAAGTTTATTGAGCTTATGATAAAAATGAAAGATCTAGAATCAGGAAAAGACAGACCATCCCAATGAACATAGAGGATATTTGTTTCTACTTAGGTTTAAGAGGAGATATTTTCCTTAAGATTGACTCTTACTAGTGGTAAAGGGACCATGAAATCATGTGGAGAAGCCTCTACATGAGTCTCACTAAAAAATTTAACCCACAATCCAATAAAATCAGTTAAAATAGAATTTAGTTTTTTTGAAAATATAGGAACAATTTAACTTTTGTATAAATTTAGAAGTGTTAAAATGTTTGTATATCCACCAAAATGTCAAGGGATGATATGAGTATGTCCCATTAAATATTCCACTAAAAATAGAACAACAGGTTTGTGTTCGAACCAAAAATCAATAAGATTGGGGATCTGGATAGACTATACCTACATGAAAAGAACATGATTGATAGGGATATATTGGTGTTGTTGGAATTTTTTGAATAAGGGTACTTATTTCTTTCACAATATTTTAGTGTGTAAATGTTCTAAAAGCCCTAAATTAAGGGTAAGTAGATCTGAAAATAGGAGACACCCTATAACACTAAAACAATCTTTACATAAATGATGAGATCTATCCCCGAGGACTAGATTTGAAAGATTAGATAATTTTTATAATTGTTGAAATGTATATTGAAATTATGATGAGGTGTGTTGGAATGTTCCATTCTAGCACAACTCTTATGTTTATAAAAAATGAGGTTGAAATATAATGTTAAGAAACAAAGAAAATGAGAAAGTATTCCATAAGACAACTTAAAAAAGAAGAAATGTACTAAACCTAATATAACCAAGAAATCAGAAAAGGAAACCAAGAAGGATGTCATGCCTAATAAAAAAACGATTCGTATATTTTCGTAGAAAATGTCACATCATGGAACCATGAAAATGGCCATAAAGATATAAAAAGTTTAAGGGGGAAAGCTTGAACAAAAAGGCAAGTCAATTAAAGAGGTACATAAGAATATTGGAATGGTGAAGACATCACAGACGATGAATTTGAGATGTTTCTTAATAATGAAAACTCAAAGGCTAGGGAATAAGTGTGTGGAAGGTGTAACCAGGTAGGACCCCAGGTTGTCAGATGAATGAATATTTTTTCCAGTTAAAAGGAGATCACAATGAATAAGTGAAAATCAAAAATGACTCCTACTATTAATAAAGTTGTCGAAAATATGGGGACTACACTCAAGAATAAATCTAAGCATGTGAATAAATAATGATTAATAACATGTCCAAATTAGTTATAAAAAGTAAGGAAGATGGGGCAAGCTAAAAAATCAAACTACTATAGTTTCCAAATTTTATAATCCCATTTCAGTAAATAAGGATAGTGAAATAAAAAATACATACATTCTTTAAAAATAGGAACTGGATTGAAAAATCAAGGGGTATACTAGCATGGAGAGTTATCAACCTATATAACAAAAATAAATTGCACGGGTTGAGAAAAAAAGTATCATCCCTATTACTCTATCTAAGATATTGAAGGTGGTCCATCTTATTCCCAATTCAATTGTCTATGTGTTCCAAAGATTGGAATTAAAGGTGAAGAATTAAGGAGAGAAACCCTTGATGAGGAGCTAAAAAGGAAGTGAAGTTACAATATATTTATTATTTTTACCTAAATTTGGAAATCTGGCCCACCCCAAAAAAAATTGAAGGTTTGAGGTATCATACTCACTATCATATCCCTGATATGATTTATGATTTTTCTAATCACAAAGGGGGTGATTCTCTTACAAAATGAGGAAGTGAAAGTAATTTTTCTTTAATTTTTTATTCATTTTGTGAAGAAGAGAGAAAATTGATTAATCATCTATAAATTATTTTTAAACATCCCGGAAGAAAATAAATTCTTAGTTGGTGCCACATTGAGAAATTTGAATGGATAGCTTTGATGCTTTTGAAAACTAAATCTTGTTTTTTACACTGGTGTAGCCCAAGTAGAATTGGATAAATGTTACCTAAGGATCGTTTCTAAGAAATCTGTGGTGCCTTCCTTCTCTAAAAGAAATAAAAGATCATCGAGGGGAAAATGGTTTTTGAAATTAGATGTGTATGGTGAGAAAACTCTTCCCTAACTGATATTTTCTAAACGGGGGGAGAGAAAATACCTTTCCACCTTCATATTTATTTGTAATAAGGGGGAGAAGAAGTAAACAACTATTTATATTCATTGAAATGAAATAGTTCAATGATCACTACAATATATTGGAACAAGGTAAGTTCTAACCATTATCAAAACTAAGAAAAATGTGTTGATAAAAGGGGGTCCTTTATCAATGCTAGCTAAAAGTGCTAATAAAGGTTTACCCTTTAACAGCATTTTTTAGCACTGATAAAATATATATTTATCAGTGCTATTATTAGTACTAATAAAAGTGTCTAATAAAAAATATTATTATATTTATATTAAAAAATAATGTTTATTTATACACATTAAATAAAAAAAGCAAGTTTATAATTATTTTTTAAATAATTCAAATATATATATAATGTTTTAAAAAAAGTATTGATAAGATTATAAATATATATTTTTATAATTATTACATTATAATATATTTTATGAAATAGAAAATATATTTATAATTATATTATATTGTGTATTTGGGGGTACAATTACATTAAACACACACAGTCCTGAAAGGCAGGTCATAACTCCCCAAGGGATAACAAACCCAACCATCCGCTTCATTACATTATATTTTTTACCCGAAAGCCTAGTGGGCATGAAATCCATTACAATCTTAGCCCATGGCCATTCTATGAATAGTAACCTAACTACTACATTACCATTTTCACTATAGTACCACTCCAATACCCACTGCCGCTATTGTCCTTGCTCTAGTGCCCACCGCCGCTACAGTGGTGTCAATGAACAATTCCACTACTACTATAGTATGCAACAATACTACAAAGTGACCTACACAAAATGGGGTTTGAACCCCCATTTTGGAAGTAGTATTATGAGTTTATTACCACTATGCCAAGCCCCAACTACTTATATTTATAATTATATATTTATAATTATATATAAATACTTTTTAAATAAATATTTGTTTGCAATGAATTTAGTGAATAAATATATTGATGCATGAGTATAACTAACATGCATATGTTATGTATTCATCTTGAATTAATGTTCATTTATACATTACATCCCTATTATTATTATTGATGTTTCCCATATTTGAGGACTCATTTTTTATTTTCTATATACTTTAATATGTATGTGATTCATTCATGTTATACCCATGAATCTATTCTCTTAAATACTAATAAAAATAAAACATATATATTTAGATAATATATATATATTTAATATTTATAATTATAATTTTTTAATTATATATATATCATTATTAAATATATTTATTTATAATTAGAATTATAACTATATATATTTAAATAATTATAAAATTTCAATAGATACATCTATTATAAATTTTTAAATAAATATATTTATTTATAATTATATTCAAGTATTTATAAATATATTTACTTATAGTGTACTTGGAGTTTGGCTTAGTGGTAAGCAATTCGTAATCCTACATGAAAAATGGGGGTTCAAACCCCATTGGGTGCAGGTACTGTAGCAGCGGAGGCACTTTAGTAGCAGATACTATAGCAGTAATATTCAGAGAATGGCCTTGGGCCAAAACTTTGGGCCTACGGGCAATGTAATGTGCTACTTACCCACTGGGCCTTTAGTCTATGTAATGGGTCTCCCTCTAATCTGTTAAAGAGGTATTTTTCTTTTCTTTAATAATTAATTGAGGCTTTAGCCCCATCTTTTAAAAAAAATTATTTAGAGTTATAATTATAAATATATATATGTAAATAATTATAAAATTAAAATAAATATATTTATTATACATATAAAGTTATAAATACATATAATTAAATAAATATATTTATAAAAGTATACAAATATTAATAATTATAATTCTAAATAAAAAATAGATATACTTAAATAATTATAAAATTATAATAAATATATTAATTCTATATATTTATAAAATTATAAAATTATAAATATATTTGTTATAATTTTATAATTATTTTAATAAAAAAATAAATAAATTTATTTATAATTATTATAATGTTGAAAATATATATAATTAAATAAATATATTTATAAATATATAAAAATATTTATAAATAAATACAAATATTTATAATTTTAACTTAAAAAATATATAGATATATTTATATAATTATAAAATTTTAAGAAATATAATAAATATATATATTTATAAAATTATAAATATAAAAAATATATTTTTTTAATTTTATAATTATTTAAATAAATAAAATAATATATATATATATATATATATATTTATTTATTTATTTATTTACAATTATAACTAAAAATAAATTAATATTTATTATAATTTTTGTATTTATAAATGATTATTTATTTATTTATACTTATAATTGTTAATATATATATATATATAATTAAATAATTATAAGATTTTAATAACGATATTTATTATATTTATTATGTTAAAAATATATATAATTAAATCAATATATTTATAAATAAATACAAATGTTTATAAAAATTAAATAATTATAATTATAATTCTAAATAAATATAGATATATTTAAATAATTATAAAATTAAAAGAAAAATATTAATTACATATATATCTATAAAATTATAAGTATAATAAATACAGTTCTTCTTATTTTTTAAATTATTTAAATATATATATATAATTATAAATATATATATTTATATATTATAATTTTTTATCAATACTATAGTTTTAGAGCTGATAAAGGCACCTTTTATTAGTTCTTTTTTTAATACTCATAAAGACCTATTATTTTCAATGATAAAAAAGTGGTGAAAAATGCATGTTTTATCAGTGCTTTCTATTTTAGCACTGAAAAAACATACAATTATCAGCACTTTTTTAACTTGCACTGATAAAAGCTTTACCAGATTTTATAAATGAACTCTAATAGTCAACTTCTTCTCTCACATGCCTCAAACTCTTGTGGAAGCTGACCTCTACCTCTGCAGACCCCTCCTCAGCTGCCGCCAACCCCTCCTCTACCTTGTCCCCTCATCGGCCACCACTGACCCCTCCTCTTCTGTCGACCCCTCCTCTACCTCAACACTTCCTCTGTTGTAGCGAATCCCTCTTTTGTTGTAGTGAATCCATCTTTTTCCATTGTGAATACATCCTCGGCTGCGAACCCCACCACCATTCAGAACCCCACCTCCACTGTGAAACCCTCCCCCGCCGCGAATCCAAACTCCGCCGCGAACCCCACCTCTGTCGTGAGCCACTCGTCCGCTATGAACCCCACCTCCGTCATGAACCACACATCCGTCGCGATCCCCACCTCTACCGTGAACCCCTCCTCTGCTGTGAACCCCACATCTGCCACGAACCCAACATCCACCGCGAACCCCACCTCCCCTATGAACCACACCTCTTCTAAGAACCCCACCTCTGTTGTGAACCCCTCCTCCGATGTGCACCCCACCTCCGCCATGAACCCCACCTCCACCACATGCCTCACCTCACCTCCACTGTGAACCCCTTATCTACCATTAACCCCACATCCGCCGTAAACCCAACCATCGTTATGTGTTGAACCCCACATCCACCCTAAACCCATGCTCCCCCCATGAACCCATGTACACTGCAAACCCCACCTCTACCGCCGAACACCACCTATTCCACGAACCCCTCCTCCTTCGTAAACCCACCGAGGCTGCTAATCCCTCTGAATCCTCCTCCATCATTGCCACTGCCATCTACCCCAACTCTGCTACTTCTAGAACCTATTTATGCATATGAACTTAAAACTCTAAGGTATGTTCTTATTTTTTTGAAATTATGAAATAGTGAAATGTTAATTATAGGGTTTTAGTTTTTGAAATCTTTTTGATGTTGGAATTTTGTGTTTTTTTTTGATTCATTAGTGTGAGACAATGGATTATTTATTGGTTGTGTTTTTATTGTTTTTCTGGGAATATTCTATGAAACATTTGATAATTTTCTATGTATTTTTGTGTAGGAATCTGGTAAAATTAGAATTTCTAAATTTAGATTGATATAAATGTAAGAACATATTTGGATGAGGTTGTTTGAAATATTACAAACATTATAAGGATTATTTTAAGTTAAAATTATCATGATTGGTATTAAAATGGACTGATTCTGGTGAGGAGTTTAGATAAAATATAATTCTTTCAATGGATAAATAAAATAAACACTTTTGAGTTAGAAATTAGAGTGAATGTAAGATCTATGTTTGGGCCTTGATTAACATTTTGATGATTGATTTGCGTTGAATCAATGTGTTTTCTATATATGGTTTTCTAATATATATTTGAAATGTTATCATGTTTAATTATGGGTGTTGATGTGTAAGTGGATTCTTCAATGGATGTTATACCATGTTGACATAATAGTTTTATAAATGTGTTTCATCGATTATTAGTGTTTAGATTTTAGAAAAATATCATTGGAATATTTATCTAGAAATGTGGGAATTATAGATACATGAGTTATAATATTGTGGTTACACATTTATGGTACATCTATCTTAGTTCTCACACCAGCTACTGGAATTGCCTTCTCGATGATGCCTTTAATGGTGAGTTGGTTTTGTTGCATTTATATTGCAACAATATTCATGTTTTATGATTACCTTAAATTTTCAACATAGATTATCTTCTTAAGAATTTGTTAGGTACCCTTTAATGGTTGATGATTGATATTTTATTATTATTTTATATTATGGTTGTATCTTGGTAAATTATATTTTATTTAAGAGAAAAATATATGTGTTGGCCCCACTCTTATTTTAATGGTTTTAATAATCACAAATCATGTCCAATAATTTAAATCATGTTTATTTAATTTTAAATATGTTTAATTATGATTATATATGATTAACTATGTATTTAACACATTTTGAGTATATTCATGTTATAAGATAGTTAGAATCAAAAAAATTAGTTATGTATGAGTCACTGACACCGACAGAACAAGTGTAACATAGACAACTCAAACTAACTAACTGATATTGATAGAGTAAATGTCTCATAGATAGTTCAACTAAGACATTGACCAAATTAATGTCTCGCAGACAGAACACATTGAATCACTGATGCCGATAGAGTAAATGTCTCACTGAATGTTCAACTAAGACACTGAAAAAAGTAATTTCTCACTGACAATACAAACCAAAAGACGACTCACCAACAGTAAAAATGAGACACCGACAGATGGAATGAATCACTGACAGAACAAAAGGAGTCACTAACGTATTGAGTCACCAACACATGGAGATACCAAAAAAATGGCTTGTTGATAGAATGAGTCACTGATACCAACATAAGGACTCACTGATAATATGATTCCCTGATAGAATGACTCCTCGACAGAGGGTTCACCGACATGCGGTTTAAATTTTCTTTTATTTAAAATTATCTCTAATGGAAATATTTGAGTGCTTTAATGATAATGATTAAATTATTTCTTTTTTTATACAACTTTAATGAATACTTCATTACATAGTATGAGGTACCTCCACATGCTCCTTTTCAGCCAACATAAGACACCTAAAATAAAATGAAATATGGGCACCTGAGTTGTATGGAAGAAGAGAACAACAAAAAAGAATATACGAGAAGAGATACAATACCAAGAAAAATAACACACAATGAACTCTCATTCCTACAAGCTATTAATTAAAGGAATATTTTTATGCATCAAATATTCAATCATCCTTGCATAAAATAAAGACTATGTAGGAGAATCCCATATACCTAGAAACCAAAACATATAGCTCCAGCAAAACACCGTTTCAGTGTCTGTTTCCAGAAGAGGACTCAATATTCACATATGCTACATCTAAAGAGTCCATAAATGTATTTCACAACACACAGAGCATTCTAAACTCTATATCCTTATTTTTTGCTCTGGTGTGTGCATTTTTACTATATTTCGATTAGTGTCTGCATCTGTATGTTAAACACACATTGTATCCTACACTGAACTAAATTATAAAATATATCATCACACAAAAATCTTTGTATACCTGTTGTATCCCACATATAACTATGGTAGAGTTCATGTGTGACCTGGCTATGTTAACTCCCATATAGAATTGTGGTATAAGTCTTGTGACATGAACATTTTTTATACTATTTGGTAAAACACAAGACATGGTGTTGATTAAATCTTTATATATATATATATATATATATATATATATTTCTTGGTTGTAGGTGATCACCCAAGTGGAGAGAAATAAGTCTCAATTTTAGATAGAAAAACTTTTTTTTCATCCGCTGTGTTTTCAAAAAAAAATTACTATGTTTCAACTCATATTTCTAAAATCTAAGTTTCACTTTTATAGTTATACTTGGATAGTATTTATAATTATTTTGGTTTAGTAAATTAGTTTCAAAAGTTATATCAATATCTCATATTGTAAAAACATAGAAAAAATCAATCTTCTATGAAATTAATTGAAAATTCAAACTATTATAAATTTACTACCTTGATTAACTGGGTTGTTTTGTTTTTAAATTGGGGGATTATTTCAAATAAAGGTTTCAACTAGAGTTTTAATAGGAACTCAATCCCTCCCTCTTGAGTGTCCTACTTTGATTAAAAATATGTTTTGTTAGTTTTATTTACTCAAAACTATGAAATAAAATTATTTTCATTATTTTCTATAAAACTAGAATTTTTTGGTTGGTCTTAAAAAATGAATGGTATAAAATATTTGATGATATCCTACTAGTATCTTTTCTCACACCATACATATTCACATTGGAGAATATATAGACTTAGTTTTATATTATATAAATGGAAAGGGTAACACTTTTATATCAGTGTTCTATAGTAACTTGTTAAAGATATAATGATAATGGGATGTAGAGGTCACCATAGAGCATAAATAGAAAATATTCATTTTTTGTTCTATTAAGATATTTACTATAAAGTGCATCTCTTGAAAATATTTTTTTGGTTTACCATTATATTTTGGATAATGTGTAAACATTTTATTGATTTATATTTTATTAAATATTGGTTATTTTTTATTCATGTATCTTTTATAAAGTTCCTCTTTTTGGATTAATGTCTTCGTGAAAATTTCTAAGTGGCTCTTTTAAAATGATTCAAGTGTTTTGAAATGTTTCGTGGAAATTTATAAGTGTTAAACATAACATTTTTTGGTTTTAAATAGATTTAAAATTATTTAAGACTTATCATGGACTTAGGTTTCATTCCAAGTGTTTTTCAACTCACCCAATTATATTTCATTAAGGGATGTGAATGTTTTGATATCATATTTAATGTTAGTTTCATTTTAATAAGGGGTGTGTGAAGTTTTAAATGAAATTTAAAAAATATATGGAGGTTTATCACTCATTATAAATGATTAATACTATTAAGACATAAAGTTTTATAAGATTATTTAGAAAATAGAATTTTGGTTTTGTGAAAGAGTGCATGAATTGATTGGTTTATTTTAAAAATGGTGTGTTATTTTAAAGAGAAATTTTTTTAAATGGTCGGTTTTTTATTGGGATTTCAAGTGTGATTTTATAAATAGTTTTGAAAGGACATCTGAAATGTAGTTTTTCCATAGTATTTTATGTTTAGTTTTTTAAAGAATTAGTAAAACCATTACATTATATAGGGAAGACAAGTAGATTGATAATAAAACCATAGAATTGTCAGGGTAGTAACTCTATCCAACCCATAGGATAACCATCATGAACTCACTACCAAAAAGGTGAATTAATGTTTAACCACATTGAAACTCTTAAACCAAATTTTATTACAACACCACTTTAATGGTTTAAATTAGGGTAATCCTCTATAATTACATATTCTATCTCGTTCGGTGTTAACTTCTAAGGGGATGATTCCCGGGAAACAAAATGCAATAATAACTATCATTCAATTTTTGAGTTCCCATTATTGAAAAGGTATATTTTTTATTTATTTTGTTAAATTTTAATATATCCAAATCAAATAATATGGATATGAATAAAGAATTGATGGATGCCAATCATATAACAAAAGAGTATTAAGATGGAGTGGAAGAGTTCATCAATTTCAAAAAAAGTTCATTCATATGACCCTTCTAAAATCCTTTGTTCATGTTTACACTATTTTTATTCAAGGATAATTACTCCATAGGAGTTGGAAGAACACTTCATCTCTTCTAAAATAGATCGATGTTATAAATATTGGAATAAACATGTGGAAAAAGTCAATGTATCTAGTGGATGGGATAACACTACATTTTATGGATCACATGATATGATTATAAGTGTGAAAAATGAAGAAGACCATATCAAGGACATTATTACATATGTAAATTTTGATGAAGATCGTATTGAGTAAATGACAAGGGCATTTGAAGATGAACTTTGTGATTTCCCAAAAAATTTTGAGAAGTTAAAGAGTTGCGCAAAGATGTCATTGTATGCTGGTTGATCTAAATATATATCATTATTAGCAGTACTAAAGCTATATAATTTGAAAACAATAAATGAATGGAGTGAATCTAGTTTTACAAAACTACTTTCTCTCTTGAATGAAATGATCCTAGAAGATAATGATCTCCCGATCTGAACATACAATTCCAAATGAATGATACACTCGATGGGTATGGTCTCTGAAAGAATTCATGTATTCCTGAATGATTTTATGCTATTTTTAAAGGACTAAAATTTACTTATAGAATGAAAAAATTGTGGAACTTCTTGATACAAGAAATATGAATTTAGTCCAATGAAATTTTCATGGTACTTTCCAATCATTCCATGGTTTAGGTGCCTATATGGTCGTGAGGAGACTACAAGGAAATTTACATGGCATACAGATACAAGAAATAAATATGAAAAACTATTTCCCCAACATACTCTCCTCAGTGGAAGAAAATTGATCACGAGTATCCAATTTTGGAAATGAGTTGAGAAACCTTCATCTCGCATTATCTATAAATGCAGTGAATTCTTCTGGTTTTAAAAGAAGAACTCACCGTATATGGCCAGTTATATTGGTAAATTATAACTTTCCACCATGGTTATGCATGAAATGAAAATATATCTTTTTATCTATTTTATATCTGGACAAAAACAACCAGGTAATGATATTGATGTATATTTGGTTCCATTGATCGAAGATTTGAAATTATTGTGGGATTCAGGTGTTACATTGTATAATTCTTATAGAAATGAATATTTCACATTGAGATCCATATTGTATGAGGTGATAAATGGCTTTCTTGATTTGGTAAATTTTTCAGGATATAATATTAATTGAACTCAAGGGTGTCCCATTTCTGAACAAGGTACACAATCAATTAGGTTGAAAAAATCATCAAAAAATATGTTTCCAAGTCATTGTAGATTTCAACACTAATGGCTTAAGTACCAATCTTAGAAGACATCATTTGACAGATATTTATGAGAAAATACAACACAATATCCACTAATAGGCAATAAACTATTTTAGAAAGTAAAAATGTGGACACTACCTTTGGTAAACCATTTTTGAAAAACCTTTTGAAAAACTGGTTAGAAAAAGATATTAGTTTTTTGAATTATCATATGGGAATTGTCTGTATGTCAGAAATTTTCTTGATGCTATGCATGTTGAAAAAAATGTACATGATAGTTTCATTAGTATGTTGCTAAATGCACTTGAAAAAAAATTATGGAATTAAGGCTAGGTTGGAAATGGTTGACATGAGAATATGAGAAGAGTTGGTGTCGGTGAATGGTGAAAAATGAACTTTTCTTCCTCTAACTACTTACACTCTTTCCAGGTAAGGGATATATTAGTTTTGAAACTTCTTAAATTATGTAAAGGTTCTAAAGGGGTATTAAGTGAATATCAAGAACATTGTTTCAATGACCGATTTAAAGTTAAAGGGTCTGAAATCACATTATTTCCATGTTTTGACGAATGATATAATTTATATAGATTTAAGTTTCATTTTTTCCAATAATTTCCATCACACATTAACTAAGATATATTTATTATTCAAATTTATATATAGAAAAGTTATAAACCTGATTAAATTTTCGACTATGGAAAGAGAAATTGTTCTCATTTTATGTGAATTTGAAATTTTCTTCCCACTAATATTCATTGATATGATAGTTTACATGGTGAGAGAGATTGTACTATGTGTTCTTATACATTAAAGATACATGTACTCCATTAAATAGTATATAAATATTTTGAAAGGGTATTTCAAAAATTGAAGTCGGGAAGAGGGTTGTATTATGGAGCTATATATTGTTGAGGAAGCTGTTGAATTGTGTACTAAATAACTATCTAGTGTGAAAAGCATTGGTATATCAAAATCTCATCACACTGGGTGGATTGTGGGTGTAGTAATTTCTAGAAGATATGTTGTCACAATCAATATTATAGATTGGGAGTAGACCCACCTTTACATTTTTCATAACATTTTAGAG